>JAJEKV010000026.1:12685578-13885578 GCA_021234155.1 Isoetes taiwanensis | reverse complement strand
CTAAGTTACACCATCAAACCAACCTTAAATGCAGATGCCATAACTCCTATATCAAAGCCAGCCAGAAGAGTTTCTGCTCCACCGCCAACAAGGAAGGGCTGTAAGATCAATATCCATATTATATCCATACTAATATTCTTCTACATAAATCATATGTTTTGGCAAGTGTGTCAGGAATCAGCCTATACCTCAACAAATCCTTCGTCACTGTCTTCAGGTTCCATTAACCAGATTATTTCAACAAGGTTTTGCTCATCTTGATTTAAAATGTAAAAGACAGTCCCCGCCGGAATAGCATATGCATCTCCCATCTCCATGTTCATCCTAACTTCTTCATCTTCTTTTACCCATGCCAGTGTGGCATTACCTATTGAAGCAAGCAAAAAATGATACTAATCAGGTTCAACAGACAAATTGACAAATCCAAACCCTCATTTTTTTAAATTACCTTCTTGAATAAGAAAGATGCTCTTGGCAGATATGTACTGGGGCAAAAGCAAAGCATTGGGTTCCATACGCAATAGGGCAAGCTTAAACTTGGAAAATAAATGGCCAAGTTTAGGGTTATAAAGTTTTATTTCACCAGCATTTGTCCTGATAACTTGCGATGGCTCTTCCAAAAGGAAAGGGCTGTTACTCTGAACATTATTCAGTGTGTCCAAACCTTGCGATGCTGCAAAAGTAGCGACCAGAGCAAAAAGGACCAAACTCCAGGCCATATCCGACAATTGCATTCTACAGAAACCATAGCCAGAGTATAAGCTGGGAATTAGTAAACTGATGATGCACGAGCCAGCTGAAGAAAGATGCTTACCAGTTGAGAGGGAGCTCCGTTAGGGCGGAATGAGAATGGGAATGGGGATGGGGTGATTTTAAAATGGGGATGTCCGGCATGCATCGTGTCTGCCTGCATGCATGAGCCTGCTGTTTGAGGATGGAGCTTTTTGCCATTGAATGTAATAATATAATGCCCCGCAAATTTTTTTGGCATGGAGGGCTAGGATTTGTCTTTTCATCATCGAAATATTGGCATTCTCAAGGTCCTACTTTGATTTCTTATTCGTTATTTTTCCTTTGTTATGGTTTTTTTTGCAGCTTTGATTTCTGACCATTGATCTCTGGAATATTCGATGTTTTATGCCAGATCAAAGGCCATTAAATTTTCCGTCCACAATTCGCCTGCCACTTCCAATGGTCCAAACCGGACATATGGCTGGAAGCAAAAAAAACTGCGAAAAACCAGCACCAAGGCTTCACCAGGCATTCCGTGTTCTGAGTCTACTCCGGCTCTGAGTCTACTCCGGCTTCAATGTTTGCCCAAAGACTGAGGAAACCCTCTGTTTTCTTTGCCCGAATCCACTTAGCAAATGCAAAACTCTGTTTTCAGGTAAAAAACTCGCACTAAGCCGTCAAAAAATCCTCCTGTACCATCTACAGCCTGCATCTACAGTCTGCACAAATCGGTTTCTATGATTTTTGATTGAAATGCAGCGCCCAACTCCACCGGAACATCAGCAGCAGCAAATCGGCAAGTCGCAGCAGCAGCAAATCGGCAAGTAATGAAATCGCAGCAGCAAAGGGCGCAGCAAGAACTAATAGCAGATCAGATGGACGCAGCAAAGAACTTATAGCAGCAAAGGGCGCAGCAAGAATTCATAGCAGATCAAAATGCCTATCTCCAGAAGCTCTGCTTTCACGCCCACCTTCTCCAAGAACACAACCGGCCCTGCAACCTTCTCCAAACTCCCCCCCGCCCTGCTCTCCCGAAATTAAAAAACATCATGCTATCTTATCCGTGGCCTAACAGATCCGGTCCTTTCCTTCACAACCATCTCCTTCTAAATTCGCACCATGCGAACACAAATCGAACTCAACAGCCACTGCATGGGTAAGGACATTCCTTTTTTTTTCGACAGCAAGCAGCTCAAACCAGTTCCAAAAATACCCTAGACATACTATTTTAGATACATACAACCCCGAAATCTAGGCAAAACCATGCATGAATTACGGTCTCCAAATACCAAACAAAATAATTGGAAGTTTATCAGCAACGAGATATTGGCATATTGGCGTTCTCCGCATCGAGATATTGGCTTTTTCGACACGGGGATTTCTTTAATTCTAGTAGTAATAATTGTACTAATCTATTGTATGGGTCATATGGTCTATTGGTCTTCGTGGAAGTTAAAAAAATCTATTCTATTCTAGTTGATTTCAAACATGTGAGGTTGGACGAACAATTAACGTCCAAGTTGTTAATACAACATGTTTAGTAATGAATTTATGTTTATTTGCAACGCTGCGAGACACAATTGGTGTTAAAGATTCATCTAAGAGGAAATGTGCACTTTCAACTTTTTCTAGGATGCGAATGAGTAATTTAAATCTACCTTTCTAGTCTTCCTTTCCAGTGTTCGACCTTGCGAACTATAATGCCCAAGACCAGAGTACCCAAATACCTGCATCATAACACTACAAGAGGATGGGGTTATAGTGTCAAACCTTGTGTCAAGACATTTGGATAGTGGCAGCTTTGTGACAAATGCTATGTTCTTGACACAAAGTGCTTCCCTTGTGTCAAAATTGTGTCATGGACTTAGTGTCAAATATTTCATCAAAGGAATAACATTTTCTTGTCAAGTTTATATTCCACTTTATGTGCATTGTTGCAACAACTTCTAAATAGTGTTGTACCTGAGTTGTGGCAATCTTGCTTAAGACTTGTAACAAACCATTATTCAATATTATAACGAATACTTCGATAGAATTGTGTTGAACATTCATACATCATTATCATACAACAACATCTAATTTGAGACAATTTTAAATCGATTTTGCATTGATTCCATAAGGATAATGAGGAGTATTAATAACTACATATATCAAATAACTTAATATCATAGGAATAATAGCAATACCGTTAACAATACTAACCAATGCTATGTGAATGCATCAATTTGTTCACATAGATCATGTTGAATGTCGTCTATCTCATCATCATCGAGATACAAATGTAAAGCCACACCTGTAATTGCTTTTGAATGATCATTTGCATGTTCTGTAGCCTCTTCATCTTCAATGTAATCCTCATTATATCCATGAATGTCGACTGGCGAATCGAATGGAGATCGGAGCACATAATTTGCTTCCTTATCAATCCTACTCTCTGGAACTGTCAATGGTGATTCTAGAGGAACCTGTACGTCATTATTATACTCAAAGGGTCTAACATCATATTCTGCATCATGCAATAATGGCTCGCCATCACCATCACCATCACCATCACCATCACCATCACCATCCCCATCCCCATCCCCATCCCCATCCCCATCACCTTCTATATTATTTTCAGTTACAGATAAATCAATCACACGTCGGTTCCTTGGTTGATAATGTACAACAATCCACCACTTTGTGTCATTAGGATTTTCATGAATAAATATCTGCGCAACTTGACGTGGAAAGACAAATGGTTCTTTCATCTCAGGCAATACCTTTGAGGAATCTACTTCTGGAAATCCGGATGGATGACTCCTAAGTGTCCTGCCACGGCCTCTGTATATAACTTTGAACCAGCGTGCCTTCAAGATATTCACATGGAAGCTACGATAGTCCAATTCAATGATATCCGTTATGGTTCCAACATAGTCAAGATTACTTTCCAGAAGGTTGCGATCCCTGTTGCTAGATTGGCTTTTCTGTTCAAATTGTGCAGTAATGCCAGAATCAAATGTAACCCTATGTTTGTCAACACTGCTAATGCGGAAGTGGTGTCCATATGCCCACATTGAAGTATAAAAGCGAGCCTAATATAAAAAATAAAGAAATATTATTATAAGTAAAATGTCACGAAAATAAAACTAAGCATCAAGATTTACAATTACGCACCTTCCTACTGCAGCCAAGGGCAATCTCATAATCATCATCTGATATCACTTGTCCACTTTCTTTAGCTTCATCCATACGAGCCAACAACCATGTGTTATCAATAACATCTGGCAAAATAGATCGTCCTGACAACCTATCTTCTTTAGCAACTTCATACAAGTCCCTCCATGGTTGTAAGCTTGCAGTATTATTAATGACAAATGTGCTTATTGCGTGAAGCATGTCATCGCTCAAGTTTCGTTCTATTCCCTTGCCTTGTAATACTTCTGACGTGATCTCCTTGGGTTCTTCCTTTTCCCATAATTTAGGACCATCAGGATGACATGAGCTCGTGGCATCATTTAGATAAAAAAGCGTTTCCTGTACAAGATGTCCTTCAGCCATGCAACCCTCTGGTCTTGCCATTTGGCGCACAAAATCTTTGAGCACCTTCATATAACGCTCTAGAAAAAACATCCACCTGCTAGGAGCAGGTCCAGCCAATCTAATCTCATTTGGGATGTGTATTAATAGATGTACCTGTAGATGTAAGTATGCTATTAATTTACACTTAGAATTGCTAAGTCGTATTTAATTAAAGTGGGACTCATTCCATTCCCACTTTTTTTCGGAACTCTGTCATTTTACACAAAAAGGAGCACCAATCCAAAAACCGCCCTTAATTCAATTTTTGTTCATTCATACTTGCATCCAAGCTTTCTCCCGGTTTTCTTGGATAGCAGTCCCCACTTTTGGGGCTTATTTGTCATTGAAAATAAGAGTTTTTCGCGTGAGGGTGAATTCCTTTACCAAGACATTTTGGCTCTATTTTCTTAGGTGGGTAAACAAGAGATCACAAATTCCAACAAAAATTAAGCAAATTGTTTACTTAATCACCAAAAAATACTAGTTTTGAGATACCTTATATTTATAAATGGGCTCATTACAATATATATTACAGTGGGTGAAGCGACCATAGTGGTCGATATTATCACAATGATTACACCCTCTTCGCACGCGGAACCACCTAGTGCAAGCGGCTGCGTGGAGCTCATGTCCAAGTCACGGAGCAACTTACATACGATAAAAAATTTGTATGAGGAGTTCCTTCATAGGCCCGCGTGCTTGTATGTCCAACTGATGTCACCACCCTCTTCTCGGGATCTTTCTTCAATGAACTGGTCTTTTCATTACTCCCAAGCATGTACTATCTGGTGGAGATAAGGGCTGCAAAAGACAAAATCAAGTTAGTCAAGTGATGCTACAGGCAAAACAATTAAAATAAAACACAGTTCTTAGGGCCATTTTGGGAAAATACAAGCAGAGCCTTTCACTCATGAAAGTTGAGAAAGACAGCTCAAAGCTAAAAACGCAGTTTTTTGGAAATGAGTAAGGCTTTTCTCGACTCAAAAGGCCAAAGCTTAAAACGCAGTTTTAGGGAAATAGTCTTTCTCGACTCGAGTCGAAAGGCGTACCAAAGCCAAAAAACACAAAAGTTTTAGGGTCTAAAAGGCAGCTCAAAGCCAAAACGCAGGTTTTAGGGGTCGACTCAAGCCAGTCGAAAGGCGTTCCAAAGCCAAAAAACGCAGGTTTTAGGGGGGTCGGGAAGAATTTCTCGACCATGAATCGAAAAGGCACCAAAGCTTAAAGACGCTAGGTTTAGGGTCTTTCTCACTCTGAATCGAGAAAGGCAGCTCAGAGTAAAAAAAGGCAATTTCAAGGGCTAGAGATTATTTTTGTGGAGCATCATTTTATCTATCTATCCATCTAATTTTCCACCACAGTTTATTATTCTATCACACCATAGTTTATTGTTTTTCTCACAGCACATTAGTATTTAGCACACATTAGTATTTAACAATTGTTTTTATACTAGCACTCATTAGTATTAGCACACATTAGCATTTTTTTATTAGCACACCTTAATTAGCACACATTAGTACTTTATACTACCACAATTTCATAATACAAGCATTAGCATACTAGCACACAGTCCATGCAAAGCACACATTAGCATTTTTATACATTAGTACACATTAGTATTAGCACACATTAGCATATTAGCACACATTAGCATTTTTTTAGATTAGTACACATTAGTATTAGCACACATTTGCATATTAGCACACATTAGCATTTTTATACTAGCACACCTTAATTAGCACACATTAGTACTTAAAGTATATTATGATCTTTTAAAAGTTAAATTTTTACCTTAGAATAAGAAATATATGCCTAGAAACGTATTTTTTTAATGTATTTTTTTTAATCCCGTTTTTTTCTGTACCCCGCCTTTTAAGATGACATAGCTAAGTACCCATTTTTATTTTTTTTCATATTGATTTTCCTTACGTACCATTAACCTAGCCTACATAATATCATGCTAGAATGTATATTAACCTAGCCTCATAATATCATGCTAGAATGTGTGACGTTCCAGGCATTCATACGGTATACGTATGCACGCCGGGACACGTCACTAGGACATAAGGGGGTAATTGGCTAAGTGGGCGTCGACCACAATGGTTTTATTTAGCTATGTTAATAAATCCATTGTGGATAATTATAAAGTATATAGCCTAATTACCCTAATTAAGCTAAATTAGTTAATTAGCACCAACAAGGGGGTGCCACTTGGCCCAAATCGATTGGGCAAGGCATGGTTTCCATTTTGGACACCCAAATTAGGGCTTTTGTGCCCCAATTCAATTAGGAGCAGCCTGGAGATGGAGGGGAGGAGGGCTGGCGCCCAAGGAGCGGTTGAGCCCAAGGACCGATTGTTGAGCCCAAGGATTCTTGACCCCCAATCGCCAGAGAACCCCTAGTCATTCTTTGCCACCCTTAAATGCAGACTATGGAAGCACCCACGATAACGGGTCCAAAGAAACACCGGTTGGTAGTAGTTTAGTTGTGAATTCTAGGTAGCGCCTGGGGGCACTTTGTTGTGATGTTCTCATGCGTTTCTCTACATGTTTTAATGGTAGGAACTAACCCTTGATTGTAAAGGTAAGTTCTCTTTATATTCTCGATTACGGTTTGGTTCCTAAAAAGGATGGATTGATAGTTCTTTGTATGGTATCACTCGAAATGGGGAAATAAGGGGGGTAGAGACCTCTCGAACTCATATACGTTAGTATGTTCCTAGATAAAACCCCAGTAATTCCCAATAATGCGGCTCGTGTACAAGAGCCACCGTCATAGACGCTTATGGACCGGCTTAGCACCGCATAAGGAACACAAAGCAGTGAAGTGGGGTGGGGTCCCGCACGAACATACAAGGCTCCCAGGACTCCTACAAAGGGCTAGGGCCTCGATGGCCATTACCGAGAGGGGCGGGTATGGGTCCGACACTCCCCGGGTGTAGTGGTGTGACCCGTATGGGGCACCATGCACTTTGAGTAGATTTAGGGTGAGTAAGTCGGCACGGATGCGGGGGTCGCCGATGCGGCACATTCTCTAGCTCACCCATGGAACCACCGTGATTCGGAAGGGGCGCTTCCCAGGCACGCCTCATCCGGACCCGGGAGTCATGAACCCGAGTAGGCTCAAAGGGTGATACCTTGAACCCGCGTCTCCCAAGGCTATAAGCGAAGCCATAGCGTGAATTGACCCATCCGCAAAGTGTGCACGAGGGGCGGATGGAGTGGTCAACCCTAGCCGATGTTCTATGCCGCCCAACGCCATGCCAAGACTCCTGGTCTGGCTGATCTCTTGAGGCCCGGTAGTGGTCGATCCTCACCGGAGTCCGGCGGGGTAGAACCCGGAGTTTGGGTGTTTTCTTAGGTTTAGATGCATATTCTATGCCGTTGGTATTTGGATGGATGCGCCACCCTTCGTTGGTGGTTATTTATATATGATTTATCGCCGTGTGCTAACCCTTGTATTCATGCTTCCGCGACGTAGGAGTCCCATTGAAGGCGGGCGAATGACCCTCGTGTCCTTCTTTTCGGGCATCATTTCATAGATGGCCCGAAATAGACAGAGGCCTGCTCATGGCAAGTTGGTTGCCATGGGAGGGGAAAGTCCCCAGTATGTATACGCCCGGGTGTCGTATATATTAGGGAGCGTCCTGATGTGGTATCGAGCCATGATTACGGTTGGCCCTAATCATAGCACCAGCAAACTCTAACTTCGTAGCTCGTCGGTTAGGTTTAAAGAAGTTAGGGGCGATTGGAGGACCCAAGTTTGGAGGGGCTATAACCTTTGTAGGTAGCTGGGATGAAGGCGAAATGGCTCCATTGGATCGGGCGTACCCCAAATACCCTAGGGCCGGTCGTTAGGCTGGCGAAAAATGGTCAAGGAGGGACCCCAAAAGTCAACTTCGGCGCCGCTTGCTCTTGATCGACTCACGAGGACGCGCGTAGAAACGCGTATAATCTTTGTCGGCCGACCGTATAAAACGCTGTATTTTCTGCCGTAAAAAATTTTATTATTTTCTTTATATACATATTTTATGGCGCCTCAACCCAGATTTGAACCTATGACCTCTGAACTCCAAACCTAGGTGCCTACCACCACACCAAACTCTCTCTTGAATGTAATAAATGTGTTTCATATATTTCTTATACACATATAGCACTCTATTTCTCTGCATAGCAACTTTTATATAAAAGGGTACTATGGGGTCTTGAACCCCTGACCTGCTGCACCCAAACCAACACCTTCACCAATAAGCCTTCTTTCTTTCTTGAAGGGATATGACCCTTTTTCTAATATTTATAATGCATCTATATTTTAAAATTAAAGCCGTGCCTTTGGTAAACCCACGAAGTGGAGGCAGCAACTCCGCCAGAGCAAGCTCTCTTCCCATAGCCCGTAACAGCAAGCTCTCTCGCCATAGCCACGGAGGAGTAAGCACTCTTGCCATGGCCCGCGAGAGTCGACCTTTCTCGCCATAGTCAACCCAGAATAGCTGTAACCATATATAAAGCTAGTATCCCTTAGGAATAAACCGACCAAATGACACGGCGTAATCTAGCAAGTCCTACCAACTTGTTATGATAACATCAACTCACTTGGTGGGACTAATTCCGAATTTAATTAACAGCAGGGCAACTCTCTAGAATAGCGGCATGTGTTATATCCTTGGATATTCTTTTAGGCGGCGATAATAATGTCCATTATCGGTTCCTCGATCCATAACTTTAATTATTATTGTCCTTTGGTAGATGCCTTGATAACACAGTTTCTTCGGCCCTTGCCATGATTCAATCCATACTACATTCATATGCTTTATATTAGACCTTATTCGACGTTATATAAGTAATGTTTTATAAACATAATTCTAATTAACGTTGCCTCACTCTAGTGTCTAAACCTTGACTCGTCTCAGTTCCCAGAGAAAGGATCTCTTTGTCGTCCAACCGACTAGGGGCGCCATCAAAGGCACCCCTCTAGACCATCGGTTTGGATTCCTTTGATCCTACCACCCTTCAATATTGGTCTTGTTCCTTTTACAGATCACTTCCCCTAGATCATGGCACATACTCTGAAATACGTAATGAGTCCTTTTGTTGGGTACAAACCTTGGTATCATTTTGTGCCAAACTTCACCGCCTATATGGCTATGAGTAGTTATCTGCACCACACGCCTGTCAAAGTGACAGCAGTCTACCTTTTTTTTTTAGAGTTGTTCTCCCGTACAATCCAATGCCACCCAACCATTGTTGATTACTCACCTCCTTCTAGGGTATCCAAATATGGTTGGGGCAAAGTATTTCCAACCATTCCTTTAATCCCCAAATGGCATTAAGTTCCACAAATGAACTTACGTATTCCAAGGGGTTATGTGAATGTTCCAAAGGACAGTACCACCCAAAGACCCCCCAAGGTAGGCCTCCTCTATTCAGAGATATTGTGTTCAAGTCTCTGGGGGTCCATCATATGTCCTCAGGGACGCTGCCAATGTGGCATGACATATAAATGCTATCTACCTATCTATCTATTTATTAAAAATGTCCTTGGTGAATTCAATTCACCATCTTGTCTTAGGACATGGAAGTCTTCTTCCCTAAGCCATGCACCAAATCTTTAAGGAGTTTTTCAGCTCTTGCTGCCTTTCAAGCCGCAAATCTACCTTTGTATATTAGCAATGACCACCCTTCATGCTAAATATCATGCATCAGGGTCCTTTTTTTTTCGTCAATATGTTTTCTACGTCTATGGCCGATTTTCAGTATCCTGGCCCTTACGTCTGCCACATCGTATACAAATCATCCTTTAGTTGTGATCTATATTCAGTAGAGTCACCAATCCAATTACTCCTTTACGTATCCGTTAACCGTCTTGTGCCTTCTAAGCCACTATTATATGGCCCTTATATTGTAAACCTACCTATCATTGGGGGTTATAATCCAACATTGTCCTACATCCTGGAAATGTTACTCATTACATTTCTCTGTCATGATGTCATGCTGCTGTTCTGGCATTCCAAATGACTTGGCATCCGCATTTAAGCCATAGTCATGGCCTAGGAGCGGGTGAGCCTTCGTATAAATCGTGAATTACAAGGTGCTTGCCTTGTACTTTGTGAGCCTTTCTACAATTATCTATGTTGAGACAACACGGACTTGTATCCATGTTCGAGACCTCCATGAAACCCATGGCGTCACCTCTGCCTGATCCAGGTATGGATCATGTGGGAAAGCTAGTTTTAGGTGTCTATTCAAGACACATTTTAACTTCTAGCATGTAACTCCTATTTGATACCTATCCTGGAATTGTACTATTGTACTACTCAACCCCACTACCTTAAGCTTTATTCTATTGGCCGTTGACATTTACTTCAAGTGCAAACTACCACATCATACCCTAGCATGCAACGGATTGATCATCCTTTGCACATTTCGAACGTATCTCCAGACCCTCCATCAGTAACTTTAGGATACGCTCGTCTTTCTCTCCTAGTGTCACCACCTAGATTACCTCTCCAGCATGTTTATCGTATGTGTCCATGCTATGTATATAACAAACATATATCCTCATCCCACAATGCTAGAGATCTGCTCTAACTTAGCTGAAATGTAACCTTGGTAGTTCTTATGATGTGGCTGTACCACCTACTTCCCAAATGGGCAGGGGCCAACTCTACGTTGGACTTGTACATGCTGATGTATTCACATGTGCGCCGTGCCAAGCGATGCGTGATACGTGCCCATGTATGGATCTGCATAGAAGAGTTTAAGCACCAAGGTGCATTTAACATACTTATCATAAGAAGGTTTAAGGATACTTCCTTCTATTGCAGTTTTCGATTAACCGTCATTTGTTTAACTAACCCCAATGCTGAGGACAGCATTATTTTCTAAGAGGGGGTGAATGTGACGTTCCATGTATTTATATGGTATATGTATAAATAAGCTGACACGTCACCCAATAAAGGTACGCCACCATGGAGTATCTTAACCTAAGGGGTTGACCTAAAAGGGATGAATTTAAACTTATGGTACTTTAACCCCGTACATAAACTATAATTTTCCCATGGGATTATGCCATAGTTCCAAAGGTTTCTACCACAGTCCAAGGCCTTTTCTAAAGGTTCCTTCAGTTAATTTGCGTTTCGCCATGTTTTGTCACACCTAACCTATTTATCTTAAGTTAGCATGTCAACCTCAACTTTTGATCCCTTTGAATGTTGTCGTCTTTGGCTCCCTCATAATGAAGCGGAGGCACTAAAACCCCCTGGTCTTCTAATAGGAAAATCCAATGTTTCAATCTTCGTTAGTAACCGCCATATGATTATCCAATTCCTTACCCTCTTAAGAGTTTCGAAGTCATAATCTCTAACGGGTCTATGCCGCAAGGAAACGGATCCTCCAGCTTCTACTTCTGTACCTAGAATTGTTCACCGCGTGTAGGGTAACTCTTCGATTATATGGACTACTGGTCTATATAACCTTAACCGTTCTGATCAATACACCTCGTCTTGATTTTATCGGGACTTGGAATTCCTATGTACTGCCCTCTTCTTGGTTACCCCTAAAGGTATAATCGCCAAAGTCATCGTACTATTTCTTATCTTCCATCAGGGGACGCGATATTCTTATATATCTTTTCATTCCCAAAACCAAATAAATGCTCTTAGCTTATAACGTTGAACTAATACATTGGTATCTAGAACCTTTGAGTAGTTAAGCTCTCATTATCGGTTATTCCAATACCGTTCCAACCATCCTCGGGATGTTTTTGAACGTAACATCACCGTATATGCTAGACTTACTCTAGCTATTCTCACTCATTTAAATTTTTCTCGTCTTCCTTAGTACGACGTATCTAAGATAATCAACTCTAACCATTCGGATAACTTGAATGCTTATCTCTGGTAAAGCATACCTAACCCAATATCTCGTATATAAGCATATCATTATGCTCCTTCTGTAAACCTTGTCAAGTAATATTTCCCTCGCCTTGTACGAATACTCTATTATCTTTTAATATGACATACATCTGGATATCCTCGCTAGTGTAGTATGTAATACTACTAAATCCTTCAAACATCCGAAACCACTACGTTGTTATTATGAGATATAGTAACATGTGTGCACCAACCCTAACTCTTGACTCATATATGATTCGTTGACGTAGCCCTGGATGCTTATCCTATATATGCTGTGGATTTCACACCACACCTTCTAGACTCTCTATCCTTAGGTTGCCTTGGTCCTCACGCTCTAGTCATAAATTCCATAGGGGCACATGCCACCCTAAGTTCCTAGTGGCCATACTTGATGTCTACTATAGGAATTCTTATCTTCATTACCTCCGTATTCATATATGTGAACTAAAAGTTCTAGTATATACCCTATCTTTTTCTAGCTATGTTCCTAGTAAATGGTCCTAATACACATCTACCAACGCGGAACTACTCCTCGGGATGCACACACGACACCAAGTCCAGAGCACATCCTCCTTTGCGAGATGTTCATTGGATGCCTCCCTTCTTGGTCTCTTCAAAGTGTCCCTCTAAACTCTCTATATTTGAAACATTGTTTACAACAACTTTCAAGCACCTCTTGTCTCCCACTTGTCGTGTGGGTACATTACTTGCCTTCCTAATGTATCATTAGTTCAACGTCAATTTTCCTTCATAGAATAAGCTTCGCCAGAGCTCCAACATACTTTGTAGCTTTCAGACGGTTGCACCCTTTGCTAGCAATTCTCGTCTTCCATTCCAGCAGTCTTACAGAATGCTTATTCCTGCCTTCGTCAGTTCGACCTCAGCTCTCTTCACCTTGTGGGAAAACTACGTCCCACACTATTGTCCAGTCTCTTATCCGGCGTCTACATACCCCCGGCCGACATAGGATCTGGCCATTTCTTTAATTTTCACCCTGCATAAGGATCATGCATTTGACCAACGTTATTAAGTGTATTCACGTGCCTCACGTGGTCTTCTTAGTCATCTATAATCTTAAGTCTTTTGTTTCACACCTCGGGGAACATCAATCTCTTTACCAAACACAATATATGTGTAATTTTATAATCCATAATTTATGGATCAACATCCTCATACACATTATTCTCTACCGTTCCACGAATCAAACCTACACTTTTAAAGTGTTTTCCCTCTCGTGAGTCTGGGTACTTATAATCCGGTTTCCACCTTGGCATAGTACCTCCTTAACATGGTCTATAGTAGATAATCATAAACCACTTCTCCACTAGATATATCGTATATATCCAAACCTCCTTCTACATTAAATAGCAACCTAGATGCCGCATCATACATCAATCCTCGTAATTTTAGGTCCAAAGATTTCACTTAGATACCAAACATCGTCCATACCAATTTTCTCGAGTATCCATCCAAATTAGGGATATCTTAACACTCCTTATTCCCAACATTCAAAGACTTCTACTTCAAATAGGAGCCGGGACCTCCTCGGTTATCATCATCTAACGCAGCAGGCGGACCACGCATGGTTTCGATGCTTCCGCCGTGAACACCATAGTCGCAACCGCCTTCGTGGATACATGACGATTGCATAGCCATAGCATTTTGGGATAGCGGCCGAGGCGGTACCAATTACGTTGAATGTATCGTCCACCTGCACTGTACACTATGTGTGATAAATTTATGAAAATAACAATAAAATAAATAAGTAATTCAAATATAAGAATATCGGACGTCACCGTAAATGTACAAACATAACCAATGAATTAATATGTGTCCTTATGTGACTGTAATCTATGCTAAAGATAGAAAGTGTGATTGTGGAAACATTAAAGATAATCAGCAAGTTATTAAACACATAATCAAATATAATAGAAGGGGATAAGTATGTATGTCTTACACAAACTCCTAAGGGAATAACGAGACTTAGATAACGTTAACGTATATAGGTCAAAATGGAATATACGGTACAATATATAATTCTATTAAAGGGTAACTATAAATCTCAGAGGCATCTAAACACTCACAATAACAATATATGAGTTGTTAAAATTATACCAAAATAGGAAAACGAAATTGTAAAGTGAAGGGAGAATATAATATAATATGATTAGAATGACTTTCTATTAATCAGTGCGAGGTTAACAACTCTGTATCTTCTTTTTTATTTTGTGAGGTCATTGGTTTTTGTGCAAGGGAACGCCGCATGTTACGCCGGATGCGGCGTTCCCTTCTAATTTCCATCCCCCCTTGCGGGACACAGGCTGGCGAAATTGAATGCCAGAAATTCCCAGATCTCGAGCTGAGGCGCCAGAATTAAACGAGAGAAATTGAGGAGCAAATTTGAATTGCAGGCTTATACGAAATTGCCTCCTCCTGTTTCAATCCTCCTCAGTTCCATCTTGGCGCCTCAGCTCTCATTTCCGGCACCTCTCCTCGCTCTCATCTTGGCGCAAAGGTGAGCCATTCTTCCTTTTGTTTCCTTTTCTTCCGTTGTTTCCATGCTTACAGGTTCGAGTAATCCCAAGTCGGGGATTTGTTCGAGAAAGCTCGGCAAAATAACCTTGATCTTGATAAAATATTTCTTTATGCTGAGTAGAGAAGAGCAGCATGTCTTTCTTCCTTACGTTGAATCAAGAGCCGTGGTGATCTGTGTTACTGATAATAATCTTGGCACTGTAATGGTCCCGGAATTGTTAGCATCTTTTACAATGTTTACCACAGTCAAGCTTGAGCCGTGTCGTTTGGAGAAGATTATCAACGCGGGCCTTGGAAAAATGGGGGAAGGGCGTCTCTGGCAGATCAAGATTGAGAAGAATGGGAGGGATTTTTTGGTGTCAGCATCAAATGGAGATGCGAATATTGTGTTGAATGTGTTAGAAGCGGCCGCTTCAGGAGCTATAGACAAGCATGATATGCACCCTTCTACTGGTAAAAGAAAACCTGGAACTCTAAGGGATATGGCCTGAGGTGATTTTCAAGGAAGACTTACATAGGTGTAGAAAATTCTGATGAATCTAAACCCTCTACGGGAAAATCTAAACGTGAATTAGATCTAGCTAAGAGGGATTTCTTCATGCCTCAAGCTCCAGCTCAAATTGAGCAGGATATTACTGTCAGGGCACATCACAGGAAAATTGCAACGCCCTCTTTGCAGAGGAGGAAGAGACCAACTGGTACTTGGCACTTAGGTCAGGACCAGAATTTAAGAAGATATTATGATGGCTTCTATGGAAAGTTCCAAAATTTCTGTGACGGGTAGACATTTATTGCAGCCAAGCAGACATGAATATCATTATGTGTGCTCACAGTTGAAAATGGTATTGTTGATCCAGAACAGATCACCAAGTAGCTGATACTTTCCAAGACAAAGTTGAAGGACCTCCATCTTGGAGGTGTCTCATGAAAGAACAAAAGATTATTATTTAAAACGTCCAAAAGCTCAAGTACATCTCTACAGGGCCATATATAGAAGGTTTATCCAGCCCAAAACCACACATCAGCTTCTACAATTATCAGAACTTGAGTATAGGCTTTTAACTTTATACTATTACATATTCTCTGCGCATTAACATGTCTAACATAGAGTTCTTGATGGTCTTATATGTTTAATTCACACGCTTTCTATCATGAATTTGGTCAATTATGACGGTAGATTGCTGATGATGGGCCTTAATTTTTCAGGTCACGTGCTTGCTTCTTTCTCACAATCATGCTGATCTGTTATCAGCCAAATTAATTTGGAGAAATAATTTAGATCAAGCAAGACTACTGGAACGCGTTCTCCACCTGGAGAGGCTTGAAGTAAGTGAAAAAGAAATTGTCCCATTTCTTAAACTTCAGATTAGGTTAAGCCTAAGATAAGTAGTAAGATTTCTTTTCCCTGTATTATAGTCGTTTATGATGTTGTGGTTATGGAAGGATTTTAAGCAGTAATCAAAAGACTAAAAAATGGACCAAAGATTGAAGGCTGCTAATTTATTATTTTTTATGGAGCTTTCCCAATATAAGCTTTATACAGCAGTGTATAATCTGGTAGAAAGTTTAAGGCTGTATGCATAGTTGCCATTCCGATCAGGCATTGCTTTCTCTAATGCAAGTCCATCTTCATAATACTAGGGTGTAAATCTTTGGAAACATTCACAATTGGGCTTACGAAGGCTCGATATGCATGCTTACTGCTGCAGCATAGCTTAAAGTTTGTACATTAATATGTCTCTAGCTACTTATTTGTTCGTTTGTCCATTTGTTTGCAGCACCTAGGAAGTATTTGAGAGTATAAGCTACAGAACTCCACGATTTTTTTCTCCTACTCACCATGTTTTGCTCATTCTATCTTGAGGAGGTGTGCTTCCATTAGGTCTTAGGGTTCAGAGGGATAACATCATAGATCTGTCCAAGCAGTCCATTTCTTTCTCGCCAATGACATGGTAATTCAGCAATGGCATCAGTCCGATGCCCAGGCTTTCAGTCTCACCATTTCTTGAGGCGCTCAAGGAGATTTCATAGTTTTACCTAATCTTAGTGGGGCCTCTGTTCTTGGTGATTTTTTTCTTATTCTGCAACATTTCTAATGGTTTCTTGATGATTTTTTTTTTGTAGACAAATTGTTTTTTTAGGAGAAAATTCTGAAGATCTCTCTGTTTCTTGAAGATCTTTTCATAGTTCCAGTAATTTAAGGTGCGCAAATGCTCAAGTTTTGTTGATCATGGCATGATTTTTAGAGCTTTGTAGTGGCGGCAGCGACGGATTATTTGAAACATGTAACTTAATGAGATAAGGCTCTTTCACGATACTTAACAAGCATTTGCTTGACATTTTTTGTTTTAACTCTTGGCGGTACAGGAATCAAAGCTCATACTTCCTTCAAGTGTACTGGATTTTAAGCCTGCTTTTGTGATTTTTTGAGCTCTTGAAAATGGCAGAAGCAAATTGAAGAGGCCAAGTAGCACCAGCACTGCAGCAGCACCTGGCATCAGGTATCCGATTTTACAAGGATGCTTCAATTTTTTTAGTAACCTTCAGGTCTCCTCAATCTTCACTTACTTTAGGTTTTGATGTTTAAGGACTTTACGAGCAAATCCACCTTTAGAGCAAGTTGAAGCACCACAGATTCAGGTTGAGAACGCAGGTAATATGGTTCTTATGAGGTGCATGCTTTGGCACAAAGAACAAGCAGCTGGCTTCACGCAACGGAGGTCTCAGGAGCTTCTTTTGTTAGTTGGTGTGTTTGGCTAATAGGTATCCTTTTTGCATCTTTGTTGTCGCAAGTTACATCCTTACATGCCAGGCTTCAAGCTTCAAGTACTACTTTGGCTCTTTTTTCCTCAATTTTGTTTGTGGTTCGAGTATAAGGCCAAGCTACAAGAGAATGGTTGATGCTCTAAACCTTAAGTGGGCTGGTTGCATGCCCCCTGCTTCCCTCACGCTGCCACCGCTGAGGATATATCTCTTAAAGCCAATTTGTACTTTGTGAGCCTAAATGGCATTTCGAAGGCACTGGTATTGCCAGATTTGCCAAAGCAGTTTTGTCATACATGGGTGCTCGAATTTCTACTGGTATTATGTATGCCAAGTAAGTATAAATTGTGATGTTTGGATTGTTTCAAATATGATAGCTTAAAAGCTAGAACTGAATAGCTTTAAATCGGCATTTCATTTTTATGTCACCTTCTTATAAACAATGTAGCTAATAAAGCTACTGGAAGCTACTGTCTGTCAAAGTGCTTGCAATCATTTGTGTTTAATGTTTCAAGTTTGATATTGACCCTGTGCAATTTTAGGCACCCACTATTTTTACTAACATCTACCCCAACTTACCGGGTTCCCATTCAATGGGTGTAGTTTACATTTGTCGACTTTTCCCCATGGCCATTAACAAGGCACAAGGCCAAACAATGAAAATAGTTGGTCTATATTTACCAAATCCTATATTATTTTATGACCAACTCTATCTTGCCCTATCTCAAGTCCAAAGTATTGAGGAAGAAAGAACACATAATCAAGATATAGTGGTACACAATATTCTCTTAAAACTCGGAAGTGTTTTTCTGTATTTGTAGGGTGCGACATGGACCATAGTCCACGATATTGGGGAGTGGGCCTCTGCATGCAAGAGGGATATCTTTTGTTGGAATTTGTTCGTGTCAACAATTTTCATAGAGGATTTCAATCACAATTGTTGGGGCAATCATACAACTTCGACCTCCATTTGTATGGTCCAAAAGATACAATAACATTCTTAAATAGATAGAGAAGGATAACAATAGCGCACAAGGTTTGATATACTCTACATTGTATATTAGAAGCATTTGATAGCATTTTGAAATAGCATTTTGTGAAAAACCATTTATGATTTAGGGTTCAAGGTTGAAGGGTTTAGAATTTATGATTTAAGGATTTCAACATAAAATTTATGGTTTAAGGGGTTTCTTCAGGTTTAGGGTTTTATGTAGTTTAGGTTTCACATGGTATAACTTTTCACCCAAATGCTTAAACTCTAAGACGTAAGTTGCCACAAAATTGACAACGTGCAAATTCCTCACGAGCCATTGCACTTGCTAATGAACCATTGCACTTGCTAATGAAACATTTGACTAATGAACCATTTAATCCAATGATTTTCTCTAAGACAACTTTGATAACAAATAGATCACTCTCATAAATATCAATGTTTTTCCTATCTTCATAAACTTTATTGCTTTTAAAAATCATTTTTTTCGGTGGTAAAGGTATACATATTTTATACAAGATTAGTTCATAGCATGTTCACATTTAAAAACAAGGTTTGTTCTCATTCTTCATGCGGATGTACATTCTATTGTCAAGGTGGGGGAGTAAGTCGTATCCGTGGGAGAAGCGACTTACATATATCTATTCCTATTTCTACTCAACAATAATGCAATATGCATTTTTGCCCATTTCATCTACAAAGATAAATCTATCTATAAATTCTATTGTAGCTGCAGAATATAATATCCTAGCCATTCCACACATTCTTGAAAAATGCCCGGCATCGCCGGGCACACGTTTCTAGTTATAATATAACAACAAATGGAAGTTCTTTATATCTATACCTGTCTTTAATATATAATCAGTTACCTGTATCTATAGAAAGAATGCTTTCTAACATAGATAGAGTGTGAGCTCGTCACCACGGATGAAACAAAGGACACTTCCACAAACTTTCACCGCTCACTTTAACACTCCCGATGATCATGATGTGCTGCCCCTGCAACAACAGTCCCGATCTTTGAGGACAAAGATCATTTTAAGGTGGGGAGAATGACGCTCCGGGCATTCATACTGTGATACGTATGCACGGACACATCACTAGGACATAAGGGGTAATTGGCTATAGTGCCGACCACAATGGTTTTATTTAGCTATGTTAATAAATCCATTGTGGATAATTATAAAGTATATAGCCTAATTACCCTAATTAAGCTAAATTAGTTAATTAGCACCAACAAGGGGTGCCACTTGGCCCAAATCGATTGGGCAAGGCATGGTTTCCATTTTGACACCCAAATTAGGGCTTTTGTGCCCCAATTCGAATTAGGAGACAACTGGAGATGGAGGAGAGGAGCCATTTGGTCAAGGAGCGCTTGAGCCTGCCCAAGGACCGCTTGTTGAGCGCCCAAGGACTGTTGCGACCCCGAATCGCCAGAGAACTCCTAGTCGCTACGCCACCCTTCAAAGACTATGGAAGCACCCCATCGATAAATCGGGTCCACCAAACACCGGGTTGGTAGTAGTTTAGTTGTGAATTCTAGGTAGCGCCCCTGGGGCACTTGTTGTGATGTTCCATTCGCTCTCTCTCAGTTTTAATGGTAGGAACTAACCCTTGATTGTAAAGGTAAGTTCTCTTTATATTCGATTGGTTTGGTTCCTAAAAAAAAGGATGGATTGATAGTTCTTTGTATGGTATCACTCGAAATGGGGGAAATAAGGGCTGGGTAGAGACCTCTCAACTCATATAATGCTAGTATGTTCCTAGATAAAACCCTGTAATTCCCAATAATGCGGCTCAGGTACAAGAGCCCACCGGTCATAGACGCTATGGACCGGGCTTAGCACCGCATACAAGGAACACAAAGGGTGAAGTGGGGGTGGGGTCCCGCATCAACATACAAGGCTCCCGGGACTCCTACAAGGCTAGGCCCGAGAAGCCGGGCCACGGGAGAGGGCCGGGTATGGGTCCGACACTCCCCGGGTGTAGTGGTGTGACCCGTATGGGGCACCATGCACTTTGAGTAGATTTAGGGTGAGTAAGCTCCGCACGGATGCGGGGTCAGCCGATGCGACGATTCTCTAGCTCACCCATGGAACCACCGTGATTCGAAGGGGACGCTTCCCAGGCCACCCTCATCGGACCCGTAAGTCATGAACTCGAGTAGGCTCAAAGGGTGATACCTTGAACTGCGTCTTTCTGGCTATAGCCCGGCCATAGCGTGAATTGACCCATCCGCAGTGTGCAATGGAGGGGCTGATGGAGTGGTCAACCCTAGCCGATGTTCTATACCCATAACGCCATGCCAAGACTTCGATGCGGCGATTCTGAGGCCCGGTAGGTGCCACCGATCCTCACCGAGTCCGGGGGTAGAACCCGGAGTTTGGGTGTTTCTTAGGTTTAGATGCATATTCTATGCCGTTGGTATTTGGATGGATGCGCCACCCTTCGTGGTGGTTATTTATATATGATTTATGCCGCAGTGCTAACCCTTGTATTCATGCTTCATGACGGGGAGTCCCATTGAAGGCGTGGGCGAATGACCCCTTTCAGAATCTTCTTTCGCATCATTTCATAGATGGCCCGGGGCCACCGGAGGAGAGCCACGCTCATGGCAAGTTGGTTGCCATGGGAGGGAAAGTCCTCGCATGTATAATGCCCTGGTGTCGATATATTCTGTGGAGCTGCCACGTAATGTCCCAATACAACTGCATTACTTATTGTACCCTACTTTTTTTTCCCCCGCCTTTTTCCCTACCCGCTTGAATTTTAAACTTTGGTACATATTTTTGGGCCCGGCCCATTCTTTAAAAAAATTGGTACATACCTTTGGGACTCCAAAACTCGAGCTTCCAAATATGGAGATTACCGTTGTTTCCAAATATTGCATCGCTTAGTGACGCTTTTGCTTTCATAGGCTTCAAGCTCCATAGAAAAGATCCGGAATATAAGATCGAAATAACATGAGATAGTATTTAAAATAAACAAGGCCATATCCCTTTCCCGTTTGATATGCCGATATGCCGGGCCACAAAGAAGCAGCCGGATGGAGAAGCTTACCCGAAGATTGAGATGCCAGTCTAGCTGAAGATGCCAAGATGAAGATGCTTTGGTTGGGCGACTTTCTTTGCAAGGCCATATGCAAGGGTCTGTTTTCTTGAATCGCTTGCTTTTTTTTGAATCGCCTGTGAAACACAAAGATCCCATTCCGGCCTCCCATTCCAAAATGTTTTTCTTATCGCCATAGTCCGATCCAATCTCAAGAATACGCTACCGCGAAAAATCTCGGGGAGTATCGACGGGTGTCAATTTCAAGCAGTAAAACAGTCGATAGCATGGAAGAAGAAGAAGAAGGTCGCCGGAATTGAAAATGCCTTGATAACCAATCTCCTCGGGTTATAAAGCCGCAAGGCGCTCGTGGATTAGCACCCGCCTAAGAATCGCCTTTAGAAGGCCACCCGTTTCACGATAACGATTTCAACAATTGAGTAGCCCAATTTTTCCATAGTCTGCATAGGGTAGGTGCGGCGGAGGCATCTAGCAGCCATAGCCATAGCTAGAGTCTTGAACCAGAACTTTTGAGGTTCCTAAGAGAGCGTATTCTAGAGAAATGTCCGTGGATTTGAAACCACCGAGATTTATTGCATTTGAAATGTCCGTGGCCATGACAGAACGGGCTATGTCGTCCCTAATTTTCCGCTTGAGGGCGGGCGGTAAGAAACCGAAAGGGCATCTGCGCTATGGCAGGTGGTGACGGAAATTTTGTTCGAAGTTTTGCCGAGGGCGGTTCCGATATTTCATCGCATATCCCAGCGCTGGGTCCAAAGCGGATGTAAATAGCTACCGGGCTATCCTGTGCTGATATCCCAGTTGGAGATGTGTAAATAGCTACCGGCAAGGGTGAGAAGAAGGGCCTTTGGGGTTCCGAAGCGTCCCGACCGCCGATTCTCCTTGCCAGCCGTCAGCAGCTCGCCACCGATTCGCATGCATTATTTTGGATTTGCTGCGCACCATCAATTGATTCTTCTCCATCCCTCCTCCCGTGATGTATATCTATGGGGAGTGTCGCCTGCACTCCATTTGTGCAAAAGTTGATATGTCAGTGATCCTCGCCGAATTGCAATCAAATTGCAGAGGAAAGACTTAGCAATTTCGACCTTGAGTCGAGAACACTTGCTTATATTTTTTTATTAAATTAATTAAATTATTTTATATTTAATTATAAATTAATTATTAATTATATTCCATATCTAACTCCCTTCCCCCTTCATCTCTTCCCCCAACTCTTCCTCGCCTTGCCCCCTCTTCTCACCCCCCCTTCCGAACTCACCTCCCTTGCACCCTCCTCCTCACCTCCCCTTGCCCCCTCTTCTCCCCCATTTTCGAACTCACCTCCCTTGCACCCTCCTCTCACCCTCCCTTGCCCCCTCTTCTCCCCATTTTCTAACTCACCTCCCTTGCACCCTCCTCTCATCTCCCCTTGCCCCCTTTTCTCACCCCCTTTTCGAACTTCCTCCCTCCCTTCTTCTAACTTATCCCCTTCCATTACTTCTCTCAACTTCTCCCCCCAACTTCTCCCTTCCTTCCCCTTCCTCCCCCTGATCTAACAACGATTCAATGTGAAAATTCGAGAAATTCCCAAAATTCGAGATTTGTCCCATTTTAATTAAATACGACTTTGCTACGAATACATTATTGTAGTTGCATAAAAATATGTTTACTTATACCTATAGGTCAAAAAAACTGGTGGAAAATTCTTTTCCAATGTCCCAAAGCAATAGAATCACTTCCTCCTCCACATTTGATATCTCAGCCACTTCAATTTCCTATGAAGACACCCATCTTGCAAATTTACCCAATCGATATATAATGCTCCTCACTTGTGGGCTCAAGAATCCTCCTATCACACATGGTAGTATATGCTGCAGCAATGTGCATGAAGTATAATTAAATATGTTGCAATATAAATTATTAGAGAGAGAGAGAGAGAGAGAGAGAGAGAGAGAGAGAGAGAGAGAGAGAGAGAGAGAGAGAGAGAGAGAGAGAGAGAGAGAGAGAGAGAGAGAGAGAGAGAGAGAGAGAGAGAGAGAGAGAGAGAGAGAGAGAGAGAGAGAGAGAGAGAGAGAGAGAGAGAGAGAGTTATACCTGAAAAAACTTATGCCAATCATGCAATTTTAATCCTGTGAGGCTACCCTTTTTTGTAAATGCCTTTCACAACGAGGCATTTTTGGATAATCTCTTCATTCCAGGAGGAAGTTCTACATGTGCATTTCCATAACTTGTCAGGTAATTCACATGGGGATTCATTTGCTGCCAAGCATCCAACCAATCGCGAGGCGTCCATCGCTTTGGCTTTGGTGTATCATCAAACCCACGTGCATGATGGCCCTCTGTCAAGTATTTCTTATGCCCAGTATATACTTGTTTTTTCAGATGTTTTGACTTATAAGACGTTAAGCTCGTCCCACAAGTTGGACATCCACATGCACCACTTGTTTGCAGTCCTGCAAAGGAGAATACAAAGTAAATTATAAGAATACTAGTTAAAGTTTGATATAATTTTGCATTATACAAGTACATCATACCTGAAGCTTCAGAAAATACTCCTTTTCCGTTCATACTCCTTTTATGTTTAATATCCCCTTATTCCGTTCATACCCCTCTTCTCAACCATCCTCCTTTTGTGACCTTGTAATTTAATATCCCATACTGTTAATACCATTTTCTCAAAAATCCCCCCTTCGTCATTTTGTGTTTAATACTCTTCTCAACCATCCCCCTTTTGTGACCTTGTATTTAATATCCCGCACTTAGTTAATACCCTTTTCTCAACAATCCCCCTTTTTTATTTTGTAGTTTACTTAGATCAGATAATAAAGCATATGAAAGATTTGAATGCAAATAGGACGGAATTGGATGTGGATTCTATAAAACAAATTATGTTCCATATAAGAACAAAAAGAGAAACTGAAAATTATATGCAATTTCTTAATACCAAGACCATGAATATAGAAAGAACAAGTCAGTAAATCAGTCTATTAAGAGATCAAAGATCAGTACATTAGTCATTCCTTATAGCCTGCCAACTATGAGCTGACATTGAAAAACAAATCAGATACACAAAACCCCACTTGGTGAGCATTTTTTTTGGCAGCCAACTCGGTATTTTGCTCTAGTAAGTGCTTTAGTAGTAAAAATTCTTATCTTATCTTATCTTATCTTATCTTACCTAATTGATCGAGGTTTCGAATACCTTTAAAAGTCCTTTGTCTAAACCTGTTTTGTTCTGCCATAAATTTTGGAATTTTAGAAACATACAAACAACTTCTTTTTCTTTGACACTGAAAAATGAAAATGTCAATACATGTTAAAATATCAATATAATGTATGCATGTTACCTTAAGTCCAACGTGTTAACAAGGACTGCATGTCTTTCCTGAGAAGATACAACGTCCTCTTCTTGCTCTGGATTTATAAATGCTGATTAGTAACTTGCATATAATACATGAAATGACAGAGAAAAAACACGTAAGTCTGGCGGTTGTGTTGAAGCCTGTTCTTCTTTGCGACTTCCGCCATAATCTTGCTCTTTATTAATTTCTGTTGTAAATAAATGTTTACGCTTGAAGCATATGCATAGACCAATGTTATAAGAAATTTATTAAACAAGCTCTAAAAAATTAATCAGCCAATCAGGCAGAAAAATATAAAAGACAAAATGGCATAAAGCCTTTAAACAACACCTATATTCCAGTCACACCAATATGGGATCAACAGAATGAGAAAAAGGGCAAAGTAAAATACAGGATGGCTATATAATGTGCAGCTTATTGCAAAATACAAATTAATAAATGTCATAGATAGCAAAATAATATGCCTTATTATCCAATTTACATGCAGATCTATCATATAGACATGGTATATCTTAATATTCACCATCAAATAAGATCAAGAATTCTTACCAGCATATTCTTGAAGTTAAAAAACGTTTAAATGTTCAAGAAATAAGTTCATATTTCGAAATTCAATTACTACATGTGGCAGCAGACTTCCAACTTGTAGTAAGCACCATTACATCCACAAAATCTTAAAGAATTTGGAGGAGTAAAATAGGTTACCTGCAGCAAACCATGCATCAATTAGCCATAGCCTGGGTAAAGATACAAGCGCTGGGAGGTAAGCTATTATTTTACTCGGCTCTTCGCCCTTCACCAAATAAAATTCTAAAAGCAAAATATCAGAATCAAATAGAAAGATGGATATGCATAACAGTGGCTTCTAGGAGAAGCCATTTAATTAACCTGGTTAGGCTGTCGGATAATATTTTCGTCAGCATCATCTTCACTGGTAGGGTTTGCTTCTTCAGTTTCAGGAACCTCCACATCAGCAATGCAAGTAATCTCAGGGCATGGTGCTTCTTTTGTTGATCCTTCTCCAACAGTTGGGAAGAAATTCTTAACACCAAAGTATACAGCAGGACATGGATTCTTCTTGCTGGCAGGAACAATGGTTGGCCCAGCCAAATGGTATCTGTCCACAATTCTTTCTAAAAATTGCTTAGAAGGCTGAGCAACACTTTCCCCTTCCATTTTGCAAAGTGAGGTAAGATCAAGACCTGCTTTCTTGATCAACTCCAGGAGCCTGGGTCTGGTAAAGCCCTTGTTGTGTGAGCCTTCCGGTTTGCCCATGCTGGGCGCCAAACATAAGCAAGCAGCACATATACTGGGAAATAGCAAATGTAGCAGATTGGATGACAGAAATGCGCAACTCAAAAGGGTATGAGCCGGATTTATATGGATATGGCGCCACATAGCAAGCTGGTTTAATCTAAATCCAGTAATATTAAGTAAAAAAGCTGCACGAAAGATCATTTACCTTATTTTCCCTTTGTTTACAGCTATTCATGGCGAAATGGACACTTCAATAAATCTTAACCTTGCCGATTTCATCCTGAGCGACGTGATCGATACGACGATCATCCTGGTGTTAGCTTTTAGGGCAAGCGACAGAAACCCTAAAGATAAGATAATGTTATCACGTTTTCAGCTTTACCGTAATTATTCTATATAAATGAGAAAATATTAATTTCCATATAACACATGGTATTATTGTAGAGCACGAAGTAAGTGTTTGCATACACAAACCTGCTAAGACAATAAATTTGCATGTCTATTGTAAACAACAGTGGTCCCTAAGATGCAAAACACGGTCCTTTAGTTAAAGTAAAAATTTCAAAGAACCTTAATGCTTTTATGCTTCAAGCTTTTTTTAAAAAAAATTAAGACTAACAACTTCTGACAAAAAGACCCTATGATGCATAGGAGTAGTTAATGCTTAAAGGGAAATCTCCTCCATTCTTTCTGGCATAAAGTCCTGTAAAGTTAACATCATGGTCCACAGTTCTCTAAAACCGGCTGTTACCTTATTATAAGCTTCCTGGTAAAAAAACCACAAACCAAAATGTTGGATTGACCCATTAAAGGGGTTTCATGGTATAGGTACAAATCCTAACCATGTAAACCATTATGTTCTCATTCGAGCATCGCAGAATAAAAACTAACATAGTGATTATCAGACACTTTATCCTGGCGCCATATTGGCATGCCTAATCATAAATACCAATCTAGACTTAGGCCAGTTATGCTAAACATGAAGAATTCGTTTTTCCAAGCAGTATAAAGAGATATTAATAATAGGCTGCCAAATTACCCCATTTAATTGCATTAAATCATTCGAACTGGTAGATGCTAAAGCTAAACAATACAAATATTCTAGGCTATCGAATCAAGACCATGGTCACAAATATTCCCTTCTAGCAGATGTGCATATTCCACAAACTAGATAATCTTGGCTGTCAAAACCAGACCATGGTATAAGCCAGTAGCATACCATAGTACCAGCAAAGATGCTGGATCCACACTCTGATAGGGGTCATGTTCTCATGTGAGCATGACAAGTCTAAAAAAAGCATTTTAATTAAAAAAAACTTTCCTTGAAGCCAAAGAAGGCAATCCTGCTGAGTACACTTTGAAAGAGGTACATAAGTACATTTGGCTACCAGTTGGCATTCAAGACCATAGGAAAGGAATTATTCGAGTGCCATCAGTAGAAGTAGCTAAAAGCATTATGGATAAGTTAGAATACCTTCCAAATCATTGTGGCTGCAAGGAGGCCATTGTGAAGAAGGGCATAGTTATAGGATCAGCCAGGAGTGAGCAAAAAGGGGTGATTATAGACTTGACTGGTGTGATGGAGCTGAATGGTTTACATGATCAAACACTTATGAAGAGGCAAAGTTACAAGTTTAAGAAGGTTCTTTTTTTGTGGAACTATCTATAAAGAAGGAGACTATGTGTCATCGCAAGAGTTAAGTGAGGAAAACCATGTAGAGCCCAAGGGTAATATATCAACAATCTTTGTTCATGAATCTGTTGGAGAGCTAAAGAGTTACTACAAGGCAAACTACTTCTATCGAGGTAACAAAGACCCATTTACAGAGGCATGGATCCTTTCCTTAGATATAGCCTTTAAAAAGACCAGATTTATTAACTCTCTAGTTCAAAAGTTCATCCTTGTGCCATATGATGATACAAAGATTCTAGGGTATGAGCTAATCCAACCACTTACGGACCAACATGTAATCTTTTGACTGGTATAATCAGTATTAATAAGATTACTACAAAGGTTTAAATGTTATTAGTTACATTAGTGGTGTTCTCAAATTGGCAATCTAAAGCAACACCCACTTTCTAAAGCAAGAATCACTGAAATATTAACTTAAATATAATCCTCATCCTCCTTTTCCTTCATTCACTTTTCATGTGAATCCCCATTTCTCCTCATCCCCATTATCCTCATCCCCCCATTCTAAATTGCAATTCCCCCATTAGGCCCTCATTACCCTTACTAACCTTACCCCCCATTCTAAATTGCAATTCCCCATTGTAAATTGCAATCCTTCATTGCTCCCTCATTACCCCTACTAACCCCAAGCTACCCCATTTCTCGCCATCCCCCATTCTTCATTTTTTTAGTAGAAATCCCCATGTTCTAAATTGCAATCCTCCTATTACTCCATCATTACCCCAAGAGTCTTTGACTACCCCATTTCTCCGCCCCCATTCTTCATCTCTTACAAAAAATCCCCATGTTCTAAAATTGCAATCTCCCATTACTCCCTCATTACCCCTACTAACCCTAACTACCCTGTTTCTCCCCATCCCCCCTTTTTTTTTTTTTTTTTTTTTGAAGTAATCCCCATGTTCTAAATTGCAATCCCCTTATTACTCCATCATTACCCCTAGTACCCCTGACTACCCCATTTCTCCTCATCCTCCATTCTTTATTTTTTATAGAAAATCCCCATGTTATAAATTGCAATCCCCCTATTACTCCCTCAGTACCCCTAACATAGAACTAAAATCCTCTTCTTCTCAAAAAATTATCCTTTGCTCGTCAATCCCCCATTTCCAAAAGGGGGTATTTTAAGGAGGATGTGGGCATCATTTTTGATGTGTATTTATGTTCAAAGCCGTCCAAAATTGACTTTAAAAAGATCTATGGTTAAAAATAAAGTTTAGAATTTTCCTTGTCTTTAGAATCAACACCACAGAGCTCAACAGACTTGTTAAAATGAGTAATCTCCACTATTGTGAGTGTATCTTCAATGTCATCATGTCTTGCAAAGCTTTTCCAACTGAAGTATATGGGAAAATCACATATAGGAGCAAGAAATCCCATTACCTGCAGTGAAACCAGAGGACAATTAGTCTAAGACGGGTAAGAGCCTAAGCCATTAACCGTTAAGGTTTAGATTTTTTGAGCTTTTCGCCCTTTACCTTGCGTGTAATCATAACATAATAGATAAGTTTATTTTTCCAGCTAAGAGTGTCCATCATATTCTGAGAATGTGGAAAGCTAGGAATTCAATAATTTTCAACCAGAAGATTATCGTGCCTTATGCTGTCATTCAGCAAACAAACTATGATATCTCTTAGATTAGGGAGCCTTTTTTATCTTAATTTCTGGTTTGTTTCTACAAGTAACATTTTGATCGAGCTGAAGATGCTCAAGTGGGATAGAATCAACCTACTTGTAAATGCTATGTGGCTAGATCAATTCAGAGTTGTACGTGTCATCAATCATGGAGATCAATTGCTTATGTATTCAAAATCTGAATGCCATTTGTGGAGCTATAGACCAATCAGGCTGCTCCAACCCAGCCAGATGTCAAGCATGTGGCTGCTCCTACTGCTCATTCATCAATCTTAGCCGAGGATATGGGCGAAAGGACAAAAAGATGAAAATTGAAAACTGATAGCCTTATATTTTCCTCTGGTATTTCAAAACTTCCTCTTTTTAGGACAAACAAAACCTAAAGGTTATACTTTCCCTCTAAAAAAGCTATCATCTATTGTACCTATATGTACTTTTTGTACAACTTTTCAATACAACATTGCCTTCCAAAAGAAAAAAGGGACTTAAGAATGAAACAATAAATACAAAATAAAAACTTTTAAATCTATTCAAATAGACTTTTACCTTCCAAGGACTTTTCAAAGAACACTTTAGGCCAATATGCAGCCCTAAGCCAAAGTAGATGTACATTTGACTTAAACCGTAAAATGGTTAACATTGATCAAAGCAAAAGAAATTACTAGATTCTATAACAAATAACAGCTTCCTTACGTTATTCAGATTGATTTTTTTCGATTAGTAAATCATATTACATTCAAAGGCATTCAAAATAGACTTTAGAACAACCTACAATTAAAAATAATGTTTAGAATTCTCCTTGTCTTTAGAATCAATACCACAGAGCTCAGCAGGCTTGTTAAAATGAGCAATCTCCACTATCGTGAGTGTATCTTCAATGTCATCGTGTCTTGTTAATATGAGTAATCTCCACTGTCGTGAATGTACCTTCAATGTCAGCACGCTTGTTAAAATGAGTAATCTCCACTGTCGTGAGTGTATCTACAATATCATCATATCTTGTAAATCTTTTCCAACTGAAGTATATGGAGAACACACATAGGAGCAAGAAATCCTGTTATCTGTAGTGAAACCAGAGGACAGTTAGCCTAAGAAGAGTCTAAGTCATTAACAGGTAAGGTTTAGTTTTCTCGAGCTTTTTGCCTTCACGTTGCATGTAATCATAACATAATAGATAGGTTTATTTTTCCAGCTAAGAGCGTTCATGATGAGGTAAGGAATCCTCCTTTTAGACATGCAAGAGCAATATGGGTTCCAGTCATGATCATCCTTGTCAGTAGGTCAACCACAAGATTTTGTCCTGCATCAGCCTATTATCTGAGCTACATAACATCACATCTTCTGGTCCTTGAGGTTTTTTTTTTTTTTTTTTTTTTTTTTTTTTTTGAGGTTAAGGCAGGTTGATATTACATGCAAAAGAGGTTACATGAATATGTACAGCAATTGCAAAAGGAGAAACCTTTGCAATGCTTACTTGTCCCAAGAAGGGACTGAAAGAGGCATAGCACAGCAAGATATTCAAAATTTGCTGTACCAGGGTTTTAACCACTGAATAGCTGTGGATATAGTCTAGATCTACCTATTCAGCACCGAATCCTCATAAAACTTGTATGAGATGCCTTATCAAAGCAAATTCTCATGCATAATCGTTAGCCTACATACTTCCATACTATAAAAGCCTTGTCAAATCTGTTGTTATTTTACATCAGCAATTATGTGCACTGTAGTTCTGTCCAAATTGACACTCTCTCAAACTTTTGCTAGTACATATACCAGAACTCTTCAATCCAGTAGCAACCATCATATGCAGGCCACGTGCATAATATACTACTGCCATATTAGGGTTCTATCATAGCTTTAACTCAGGTCTAGTTTTGGGCGATCCACATAACTACGAAATCCTAATACGTGTAGAATGAAAGCTATGCCTATTATCAATGGCTCAAGATCACTCCAAGTAGATGTAGGCCAGATGGACGGTGCTTTACAAGCCACCTTATTCTTGTAAAATCAGTTACAGAAATTGAGCATATATTAGGTTACAGAATAAATACATCCATGGCATTTCAGTTTATCAATGGTCTCAAATTTTGGACCTTGTATGCCTAAATTTGTCCATAAAAAATAATCTAATATCGCGGGCATATAAAAATGCTAAAACTTGGCATAGTTACCATAACCTTTACCACACATAGCCTTTGCCATGAATTCATCGATAAACAATACACCTTGAGGCATAACTGCACTATATCATATTCTGTTTCCTTTATAATATTTTATGCATGGACATTCGATGTGTATAATCCATGTAGAATCAACGATCAAGTCTCTCCACCCATTATTACAGAATTATTTGCCGATGATATTTGATCTCCATCCATTATTACAGAATTATTTGCCGATGATATGTGACAGGCTCCATGGTTTTACTTGTCCAAATATTTGTGCATATAATGTGCTCCATCAGAAACAAATATTTTCATAATGTTACATAGAGTATCACCATGAAAGATCAAAGGTTAAAATAACCTTATCAGTTAGCAATTACGCTCTTTAAAAATCCAAAGCCGGATAAGCCTCTGCATCAACTATATCCAGTGTAATTGTATTCCACATTATTGATAATAATAATAAAAAAAATGACTTAACAAATAAAATGATAAATACGAAAAAAAAAATTGGCCTAAAATCTTGCTTATGATATCCGTCATACGTGTTATGACCAGTGACTTGCATACCAGCTTCAGCGGGTATGCCAGCCAATGCCAATCTTGTAACCAACGTAACTCGGCCCGACTTGTTTCATAGTTCAACACTAATCATGTCACCCATAACTTTTAGTCACTTCGCTACTACCTGATTCTTTCCAACTTACTATTTATGGAAGCAAACCTAAATCAAACAAACAATTAAACAATTAAATAAATAAATAACTAAAATACGAACTCACATTTGAGCAGAGCAGAAATTATCAATTGCAGTCAGAAATAGCATGCCATCCTTCTTATCATCCTTGCCAAACTGCCTTGAAGGTAAATGTCTCATATATTTCTTGAATGTAAACACGAAATCAGATTCATAACTCCAGACCGGATCTCTAGAATGATGATCTTCGAAACGTGTGGTAGAAGGATGGTGATTCTTGCTACACGCTTCGTCATACTTAACAAACTCAGCACTCTCACTAATTTGCATAGAAAATTGATAAAATTTTAAGTTCCAAAGTTCTTTAGATGCTCTAATCCCAAACTTGCATATAAAAGCACAACCACTTTTGAACACCTCTAGGATGGTACATTTGATGAGCAACATCTACAAAAAGATCATTTTCAACACTAAAAGGTATAACAGGTGCCTTTTTCTTTGTTGTTGCACCGCACCAGTCGCTTGAAAGGTACGTCCATATACCTGGATCTGGATCTCACGCCACTGCAACAACGGGAAAGAAGCCAAGAGTTGGTCAAGATAAGAGAGATTCGACAAGCTGGAGGGGCTGCTGGTTTGGTTAATGGCAAGATGAAGGTATATGTGCCTCCTCGCCGACAATTCAGCGAGGCAAAGATTCCCAATGAACAAAAAGGCCGCAGGGGCGAGCGGTCCAGAACATCGTACGGGACAGCCGTGGAGAGGGCGGATTGAGGCCTTCCACAACCGCAAATAAGATCCATCGGGTCCCATCAAAGAAGCCGCCTGCGAAGTTATTCCAACCACGCCAGTCTCCCCCGGCACTCGAGATGGGTCCACGGCCGCAATCGATAGGGAAAGTGTCTTCGCATTGTTTCCTGAATTGTAGGGGCTTCCCGTGGCGTAAGGGCGCGGGGCTTGAATGGGATCGCGACGGACATGGACATCGCCTTCCCGCAGGAGAGACATGGGAGTATGAAGGGCATCGATTGCCGATATTCGAGGATATCGGCATTTCTCACTTGCTAATGAGCGCATGGCGACGCTGGTACGGGTGGAGTGGCTTGCTACTTTAGGGACGCCTTAGCATGCAAGATCACACTTCTTCAAGTCCGATGCATTTAACCGCTACATGTGGGTAATGGTATTAGAGCCCGGTCATGTCCCATTGTTTCTTGCTAGTCGCTACATTCCCCATGCAGCTCTAAGTTCTACCAGGTACATGATGCGCATTATTGATGTCCGTGATGCCGATAGGGAACCGTATGATGACATAGACCGCTATAGACAGCCAGGGGACAGTGTTTTGCTAGGAGATTTCAATGCTCGACGGGCGCTTGCGTACGGTGGACCTTCCAAGGTGACGCTTAATCGATCCGCTTTGGCTTGAGACATCCGCTATTCAAAGATACACGGCACTCCCGTGATATGGTGGCTAGACCATTTTGGCGTACCGGTCCAAATTTCCGCGTGTTTTTGACATGGTAATTTGTAATGGTATGCGCGATGGCCACACCTCGGGGATGTTACTTGCGGGAGTGATAGGCGGGATGGGGAGCTAGTGTGTTGGATTACCTTCTCGCCCCCTAAGCGACTTGATATGGTTACACACTTCTCCATTGGCACAAGCTAATGTGGGATGAGGAGGCTTTGTCGATCACTACCCGCTTTATGTCACGCTGAATTGGGAGCACTCAATAGTGGAGACACCGCAAAGGGGGCGTGGAGGGTTACCATACATCCCACGCCATCGGGCGAGGGATGATGAATTTGTGTTGGTCGGGGAGTTCTGAGGGGTTTGATAGCTTTTACACAATCGCAAGACAGGTGTGCATGGTCGGTGAGGGCGCTTGCATTACTTGGGGCTTCCTTTGCGTTGAAAGGGCCCTCCAAGGAGGGACACCGCATTTTCCCGAGAACCCGTGGTTTGATGTTGATTGCAAGGCTCTAAAGAGCCAGCCGCTTTGTCATAGATCCACAGTTTGCGCCACACGCCCCTGCAAGACTATAAGCTCTTCCTAAAAGCCAAGAAGGGGAGATACATGGCGTAAAACCCAGAGCTCGCTTGATATGCTCATGGCGAGCCAAAAGCTTTTTGGCGAAGGTGTTATACCGGTAAGCGCCGGTGGCTAGTAATGTAAGTGTGGAGCAATGGATGCACCGCTTGCAGGAGTTATATGACCCCCGTGAGCTAATGCCGGGTCCCTGATCGGTAGGAGAGGTGCTGCAGGGTCACGCGGGAGGATGTCCAAATAGGGTCTCGTGCATCCGCGAATGGCAAGGCAAAGGATTTACAGGGCCGCGAGGCGAAGCCGTTGAAATGGGGTGGCCCATCTATGGTAGGGCCCCCGACGGTGATCATCAACCGTGCTCGAGGCGAGGGCTCCCCCGGAGTGGATGGTTAGTAAGGTTGTTCCCCGCATAAAGCCGGTAATAAGGATGAGCCGCTGAATTACGGATGATTATGGTAAGCTCGCTGTTTGCAAAGCTCCCGGCGGGTGGTGGAGAAGAAACTCACCAAGTGGGCCGAGGAGGCGGGGTGCGGCAATGGCCAGCAGACTTCAAACCACTCCACGACCGACCATATCTTCACTTTGAGAGTGTTGATGGAGGCAAGCCTAATGCGGCGACAGACTTGTATTGCCGCTTTGTAGATTTTAAGACTACATATGATACCGCCCCCGGAGACATCTTGTCAGGGCGGAGGTTGCAAGACTTGGCGAAGTTCCACAGAGTTGCGAATGGGGTGCACCAGGATTATGATGGGATTCATCTTTGCCGGCCTTATGAAGATCGGGCGGTAGCTAGCACTATGGGAGTTAAGCGGGGCTGCCCGCTGTCTCCAAACGCTTTTGGGTTGTACATTGATAGCTTGGAGACGTGGATGCAGCAACATGGGGAGCCGGGTGCAATTATCCGAGGCGACCTCGGAGCCGGGCTTGCTATATCTTGGATGATGTAGCTTTGCTAGCCCACACGGCCAGCGGTATGCAGCAGCATTTGGATGCCCTCGGGGGTTCTGTGGGGCAACGGAATGACAAAGGAACTTGCACAAAACTAAGCTTCTCGCGATCCTCGTCCTCGCAACACCCTATCCCTGAAAGTTATATTACAGGGGACGTGAAGTGGAGATTGTGCGGAGTTTCAAGTATCCGGGAATTGATTTCACTACTAACATGCTTTGTGGGATGAGTGTGTGGAGAGGAGAGCCGCAGGTGGAAGGCTTTATATGCAAAGCAAAAACGCGTGTTGCCTGGATAGATCTCTGGGATCGGACGAGGAGAGCACACCGCTTAGGGCTTTGGTCGAGCCGGGTGCTGCTATATGGGGTGGAGGTTTGGGGCCCAGCAGTTAGCAAAAACACGGGGATAGATTGGAAAGGGTGCGTAAAGCTTTCTTGACATATAGCTTGGGAGTGAAGGACCGCATCGCATCGACATTTTGTTGTATGAGACGGGGTTCCGCCTTTATACGATTCGCTATCGCTGAGCATCTTACTTGCTTCCATAAGGTGGATGGGATGGATGAGCATCGCTTGCCCCACAGCCGGGTTGTTAACGCAGGGCCCCCAAATGGGCTGAAGAGGGTATGGCATGAGCAATCGTAAGGGATGGTTTAGAGGTGGTCTATGGATTACCAAAGATGGTGGCACCGCGCATTCCGGGCGCGCGAATGGGCAATTGGATGCGGGCTATGCCGCCACCCCTGGGGATGCCTCTACTCTTGCAAAGCCCAAGACGAGCACTATCACGCCGATTAATCCCGCCTTGAGCATGGACCCCATCGGTACCAGAAAGCACACATCTCTCGCGAAGAAACGGAGAGCTATTGCTGCCATAAGGACGGGTTCCCATTACCTCGTAATTGAAACAGACTGGGGGGTGAATGGCGGCACGGATCCCCCGGGGAGGAGAGGATATGTCGGTGTTGTGAGATGCACGGATAGAGGATGAGCACCATGCCCTCCAAATGCCCAAAGATATGCCCATGTCCGAAAGCAAAGGCACACTCGATCTTAGATGCTCCGGACACACCGCTACATCGCTTACTCGCATCACCTATGGTAGCCGACCGGGAGCTTACATCCCGCAGATTTCGGCCGTCAGACTTGCTCTTCAGGGGCATGGTATTTGAGAGCCTACTGTTAGGGTTTTTCCTCCCAAGTGGGGGTTTTTTCATCCCGGTAGTAGGGTTCTACTGTACAGTTACATTGTTTGTTTTTGGTGTTGGGGTTTTTGGCTTTTTTGCCTGTTCTCTGCATGTACCGTCTCATAGGCCTCTGGCCTCCGTGGACGTTAAAATAAACTTCCTTCCTTCCTTCCTTCCTTTTTTCCTTTAACCACAAGCAGGTTGGATCTCCTAACAGCTACTACAAATGCGTAGGTACTTTTTTTAGAGACATCTGATTTCAAGATATTAAATGGCCTTTCCTCAATACCCGTCATACCAATCCTAACCTCCTGTTTTTTCCTTAAGATTTTCCCAAACATCCGATATAATACACTAACACTACTACAAAAATAGGTATAAATGGCACAAATATGTGCCATATCTAATGTATACAAATGGCACATTTGCACTGTGCCATTTGTGCACATTTGTGTCCATTATGCTCCGTCTTTTTTGTGCCATTTAAGTGTGGCAAAGATTTTTGTCATGTAAGTGTTCTTAAATTGACACATTGGTGCCATTTAATTTCCATTTAACGGATATGCGTTGTAACATGTATACGACATAGTTGTGATGTTCATGTGAGATATAAATGGCATGCATGCATTTGAATGCGGTTTAAGTGACGTGCATTGTGACATATATGTGTTGTGCTTGTGCCACTCAAATGCCATTAATGTGACATGCAATTTGACATGTGTATATGGTTATTGTGCCATTCAAATGCCATGTATGTGTTGCAGTTGCAACATCAAAGTGCCATCCATAAGACATACATGTGTGGAGGAGTTGTCATTCTGATATTTTAAATAACGTACATTTTGCATTGTATATAGGATAATCATGATATTTAAGTAGGCATTGCCTTTTATATTAATGGTTTTACTATTTTATATATGTATTATAAATCTATAAGCCAATGTGAAAAAAAATATAAATGACATCATTTTATAGACCAAGACAAAATAGTAATATATTAAAAAAGATGTGATAGACAACATTCAAGCTTTTTTATTGAGACATACTCAATAAAGATAGTGGCCATATGATGACAGAGTTTATCGCATCCTTGAATGTTGCAAGCTCACTTGTTGGATACAACAATTGATCATTCAAGTGTCCAGAGTTTACACTTTGAATCATAACAGAAGCATTGCCATTGCCAATTGGTTGAAAATGGCAAGTTTTCTTTGGATCCAACGAGAAAATCCTCCCATGCCCAATGCAGATTTATTTCTTAGATCAAGGATGTCCACTTCACCATTTTCCTGATGTAGATGAAACAAAATATGGTTGTGTTATATCAAAAGGCTCAAAAGCTTGAAACTAGAAATACATGGATGTTACCTGAAAATTCTTTTGGCTATGTTTTGTTGGCAAGCACTGTTTTTTAAACTTGGGAATTGCACTTCCCTAATATCAAAAGACAAACAAAAATTAATGATACTCGTATATTTCACTACGCAAATCCTACTTTACCTGTCCAATTGACACTTCCTTGTTTTTCACTTTTCCCAATGCTTCTTTGTTCTTCACTTTTTTCGCAGCCTATATATTATTATAAGAAGTCTTGATGATATTTGATGAGCAAGATAATTAATAAAAATAGTTTTTAATGCCTGGCTTCCAACCGATGCTTCTCTATGAATCACTTTTTCCACGACCTACATAGTTATTATGTATCATACATTATAGAATGGATAAGATGAACAAAAATACAAAAAATGGTTCTAGTACCTCTTGGTTTGTATCTTCTTCAAGTTGTGCAAGTCCTCGAGCATAGATTTGGCATCATGTACGGATTGTATAACATCTTCTCCAGGCTTTTCAAAACTTTCATGAAGAGCAATTGGCTTCGAAACACGTTTTGTCTTCATGTTGAATGATGGTGATATACCCTGAGGGTGCAAAACTCACACACGTAGAAGCCAAGTATATTATTTTGAAAGATGTAAAAGAAGATTAACTTACATTCAACTTCTCGTCAAAATCAAGTGCATTAACTCCCTTTGGTACATTTCCATATCCTTTAGAGGTATGAGCTTCATTTGCAATTTCATTCGTGGTCGGTGACCTTTGCCTCTTCTGTTTCTGTAATTTTTTAGCCAAGCGAAACTTTATGTATCTACGTGCAAATTAACCAAGTAGCATAGATGTATGCAAGTCATAAATCAATCTTTTACCAAATACATATACATTCCAGCATAGCCTCTTCTCCCTGTGTTGGCAATTTGCTTTTGATCACCTCGATTTTTCTTGTTGCGAATGCTCGAATTCTGAGGAAAAATAAACTTTTAATTTGCAACTTGAATTATGTACAAGATATTTAAGATATTTACTAATATGGTTAACATTATACCTTGTATTGACTTGTCTCCATATATGCAAGAAATTTAAACCACATATCATTTTTCATCCATTCAGGCTTTGTTGGCTCTTCATTATTTGCTCGTGCCCGTAAGACCTTGTCACGTACACCTCTTCTCGCTTGCCTAATACCTTCAGACAAGCGTCTTCGCCAATATTTTTTATCCCACTCAGCCCATGGGATAACAAACCAATCCTGCATAAAAAAAAAAAAAAAAAAAAGAACATAAGAAATTATGCATTTTTCATTTTATTACTATCTAATTACCTGCAATGTTTTTCGTACAAGTTCTAATTGCCCACTAGGAATCCTTCTCATGTCTGAGATGGATAAGTCAACATGTTTTCTGATAAGTACATTCAATTTTCGGTCAAACTAGTTCTTATAGCCACCACATGGGACCATTTCAGCGTCAAATTCCAAGTTGTATGATCTTTCCTCTTTTAAACCAGCTCTCATAGCAGTGTTTGATAATCTCCTCATGTGATTTCGCTGTGCTTTTTTCCGTTGTTCGACTTCATGTTTCCAACATTTTATACAACAAACAATTAGAAAAATAATGTACTTCAATGCATTAAAACATACACATAATCTCATGGAAATATAAGTTTATGATACTGCTTAAAGTTTTGGTTGCTTCCTTTAAATAGCTTACATGTAATCTCATTTCCATCTATATGGCAAGCTCCAGGGCTTTTCTCATTCTGCTTGGAAGTATGATCTGACAAAAAACCAACGAGACATTAGAGATGGACACCACATTTTCCATACATCTTTACAAGCATATTCCCAAGATATCAAGATCTAAGATACACTACATATTGAATTGTGCATTAATTAGAGTAAAGATGGTCAGGCAGAATACTAGTTGAAAGTAATTGAACTAAGTGCTAAAAGCTTGTAGTAACATGCAGATTAATAGTATGAAAACTCCTACAATAGGATCATTTTATGCTTATGAAAACTCCTGCAGTAGGATCATTTTACGACTATGCAAGCCTTCAAACATTCTCTATGTCGATGTAATAAATCTAAGTGTTGAATGAACCATTCTCCCGTAGTAGAACCATTCTGCAATTTTCAAATTACAAGCATTTTCAAAAGACAAGCATATTCAAAAGAGCGCAATTAACTTACACGTGCCGCAGGATAGTTCCTTCGCTACTTCAGTGCTTTTCTCATTTTGCGGATCTAAAAGAGAATAGATGTTAGATATGGACACAATATGTCATAAGCATCCTGACTATAAAGCTATAAATACAATCGCAAAGCTCTTCTTAAACAATAAAATAGAATTGCAAAGCTTATCAGTTATTGCACATCTGCACAATGAGAATGTTTCCTTGATGCAAAGGTTGGGCATTATATTTGAAACAGTTAGCAGTCTATGAGGACGATATTGCCAAGGACTAACGTTCCCAAAAGTTCACATATCAAGGATATTGCCTGTTCAATTGCAAAGCTGAGCCCTCGAGTAAAACCTTGTGCCATGTCGTTCCATGTACATTTTAAGATCTGGGAACAGTGCCTCCAGATTTGGCTATTTGGAGCATTTGACAATCTCATAGCAGTTGGCTCAATAATATCTCAGCTTGACTCCCTTCAGACTTGGCTACTTGAGCATGTCGGGCTGAGGCACAACAAATAAGTCAAGAGGCATGTTCTGAAGCTAATAACCGGTCGACGATTACACGCTTAAATTAGAGTGAAAAATGGGTGTTGAATACTAGTTGAGTGTAATTGAACTACAAAGCCAGTATGTCTATGAAAAGAAAATACATGCATTAATAGTATGAAAAACTAAATGCAATAGGATCATTTTATGCTTTATAAAACTTCTACAAGAGGATCAATTTACGCAAGCCTTCGCATTTTTATGTTTAGGTGTAATAAAAATAAGTGTTGAAGGATAACTAATATTGCAGTATGAAATCTCCTGTAGTAGAATCATTCTGCAATTTTCAAATTACCTATTAAGACAAGCATTTTCAAAAGAAAGCAATTAACTTACACGTGCCACAAGACGGTTCTTTCGCTACTCCAGTGCTTTTCTCATTTTGCGGATCTAACAGAGAATAGATGTTAGATAAGGAAACAATATGTCATATGCATCCTGACTATAAAGCTATAATACAATACAATTGCAAAGGTCTTGTTAAACAGTAAAATAGAATTGCAAAGCTCATCTGTTACTGGACATCTGCAAAATGAGAATGCTTCCTTGATGCAAAGGTTGGGCATTATATTTAGAATAGTTAGCAGTCTATGATGAACGATGTTGCCAAGGATTAACGGTCCTAAAAGTTCACATGATCCTAAAAGTTCACATAATCACTGAAACTATGATTTTTACTACAATAAAAGAGGACAAGAATCTTGAATTTTTTGATGAATATGATGGCATCTTGGAACGTAGCACATCTGAGCAATCACAACATGGTATCTTTTTTGGACGCAAGCAGCCAAGGGAGAATGCTTTTAATTTCTCAGAGTGGCTTAAAATGGAAGTCTAGCATATGGTTGAGAGAAAGGAGCAACTGAATCCATTGTTGCTTGATCTTGCTTTTGGAGTTGAAGAATATGCTAGAAGTTATAATAGCATGTGGGCATATGGTTGGCACCTAAGAGTGCAAGACAACAATGTAGACAACAATGTTATTATAAAAAATAATTAACCTACTTACTGTTTTTTTATTTTTATTTTTTTTATGTTCTGCAGGTTTGTCTTGGTTCATCACATGTAGTGCTTTTGCAAGGTCATTGGTATAAGCCTGATACTGTTGGACAACGAGCATCAACAAAATTTGACAAGAAATCAAGAAATTCAAGAAATTCGTAAGAAGTTGTATAATTGCTTTCAGATCTCCAATTGGCCTGATCGTGTTAAAATTCCAATATGGAGTGATCATCTAAAAGTGATTGATGCTTTAGGGACATTTCTTACTTCTGGAAGTACTTTGTAATATTTTGAGTGTATAATATGAAGTAAAACACGTTCTTCAAAAAAAAGGCTTTCAACTAGTGGACACTACAAAAGTTGCATACAAAGCTAATTTAAATTCTCAACCTTTTATCTTTCCAGAACATGTCCAGCAGGTAAAACTACATTGCAATATTTTCCTGATAATTGTGTACTAAATGCATCTAAACATTTCAGGTATTCTATTTTGATGATTCACATGCTCCAGGTTGGTCTATTGTGCTTGGAAACCCATCTCGTAGATGGGTTACTTCTGATGATGAAAGTGAAAATGGTATAGAATAGATAATTGATTTGTAACCATATTGGCAACTTGTTGATTTCAACACATCCTATGATTATTCATTCTTAATCTTTGTAAAGGCTTTTGTCCAATTCCATAAGCTTTTCTTCGTAACATGATTCTTGATTTTAAAAAAGAAAATTAGGGAAAGTTTGTATCTGCTTTTTATGACATGAGTGGTTTATATATCATTTCAAGTATTCTTGTCTAGGAATTTTCAAAAGCAAGTTTGTTCATTCGATTAATTCATTTAACTTCCTTTTATATATCCTTCTTTGGCCTCTCAAAGGGGCATTCTTATGCTTATTTGTTCTTGGCTAGTGATATAAAACATAATGTTGTAGGCAAAAAACTAAAATTTGAGCAAATTTTGGGTGTTTGTGAATGAAAAAACTAGTTGCAGGTGTCATTCACACATAGGCAAATGACACAAATAATTGGCACTTGCGTGACCATTAAATGGCACTTTTAAATGGGCCAATTGTTTTGGGCAAATGGTGAACACACTTTAGTGGCAAATAGAAAACACTTAGATAAGTGACATTTATTACTCACAAATGGCACAAACAACCATCACTTGTAGGACACCTATATGGCACTTATTAATTTGCCTTTTGTGCTGGTTTAGATGGCAGAACTTGAAGGACACTTAAATGGCTCATAGATATCACTAATATATATGCCATTTGTATGCTAACAGAGGGCAAAATAATTGCTACTTAAATGGCACATACATGTCACATTTTTTTATTTGCCCATTACAATGACACAAATGGCAAATTCATGAAAATGTGCCATTTATTTTTGCCATTTGTGCCTATTTTTGTAGTAGTGTAAGACAGCAGAAGAATCAAAAGTCAGAAAAAATTAAACAAAAAAAAAAAAAACAAATCAAACATTAGAAATGCATACCTTCCAGGTGGATAGACTTCCTTGTTCTTCTTCTTCACCTGCAACATGAACTTCATCAACATATCCGAAAGCTCCAGCACAGGTATATCTTTAATAGGAATGCTACAATCAAGGTTGAATGCTTTCCTCCAACTATCAAATCGCTCCCTAGCTCAATTGGTCAAGGTCTTCGAAGCATCCCTGCCTCTCTCCTTCCATTTCCTTAACAAGAGCAAGATCTAGTGCAAAGAAGTCATCTCTTTCCACTTGATCATCCTCACTAAGCCGGCCTTGATGAAACCAGTCGGCATTTTGGATCTCTGCCACAAAATTGTCAAATCTTTGACCTTGAAACTAGTTTAGCAACCCATCAATGTTGTGTCAAAGACTATCATCCACTACATCAGCTCCAGTAGGACGTGCAAGGTTGTCGTGCACTACATCACCTCCAACATCAGCTACTATAGCATCTGCATGCACCTCTCCAGTAATATTCAGGCCATTGTCCCCTAAATCCACTGCAACAATAGCTGATCTACCATTTCCATGCACTTCTTGTGTGATGTTCAGAGCAAAGGGTGGCTCCAAGCTACTCACAGACACGTCCACACTAAAAAACACACATAAAATCACCAAGAAAGACCTCTTTGACAACTGCTTTTCTTCTATTCTTGGATCCAGACCTCAAGACCGGCTTTGTCCTTGATTAACAAAACAAGTCTGCAAAAGGAAAGATCACAAAGACACAAAATAAAAACACTAAAATACAAAATAAGTGTCTTACATAGATGGCAGTCTATAAGAGCGACTCCAAACTCGCCAGACTGCTCCAGACTCGCCAAAGCAGTCCAAGATCCTTTAAAACTCGCCAAGAACCTAAACTCGATAAAAACTTTGCAAATACACAAAAAACCTCCACAAAAATCATGGCGATAGCAAGCGCTCAACTTCCATAAATAACATCTAAGACCTTAGGGCCCTAATCTCCACAAAACTTGCAAGAATTGGCCTGCAAGAACTCTGGCGCCAAGGACCCTCTGGACAAAAAAAAAAAAAAAAAAAAATTTCACGGTGATTAGAATTCCGTTGGAGAACTTTTTCCACCTGGAACAATAGGCAATTTCTCGTCATGCCAGGTCAGCCTGGCTCATCGAATACCTTTAAGTGGAATCTCACCCTTTGTTCCTGGTAAGCTAACTGTTATGCACTAGCACCTTTATAGTGATAACCAAGCCCCAATACGGGCCATACCCCATTGATTTCCAGGCCAACATTCCAAATTCACGCGAACATTTTCATTGACAGTTCGGAAACGTTATGATAGGAGCACTGACGGTGGTGGGAAAGCACCTTGAATGAAGTAAGTGACAATTTTAAGGTTGGAGCAGAGACTAGATTTTGATGTGTTAGCTGACGAATTGAACAGATTAAATTTAAAACCACCGGATTTGAAGAATAGTACTTCAAAATTGCTGAGTTTCTGTGGCTGGGGGTTGCTTGAACAAAATGGAGCTAAGAAGCGTGCCAATGAGATCAGTGGGGTCAAGAAAAATGGTCAAAACTCTGAAGATCCCACCATATCTTTGCTCGAAAATTATATACATATGGTGCAGAAATGCAGGAAGAAGAAAAATCTCGCTCATAGTAAGCAAGTCTATGGAGATATACGCAATAATGGACCAGCTATGGATATGGGTAATTACACTGTGCCAATGTTTGTGGAATGCGGAAATCTATGTGATGCTCAGCAGACTTTTAGCAGACTGGTCAATCGAAATGAGCATGCATGGACTTCTCTCATATTGGGGTATATTGAAAGTGCACAAGCACATTATGCTTTTCACCTGTACGAGAAAATGCAACAGGATAAAATAAATCCTAGCAGTTATACACTCAAGGTTCTGCTAAAAGCTTGCACTAAATTACGAAATGAGGCCAAAAGTCGTCAAGTTCATGCTCAGATAATTGGAAAGGGTTATGAAACTGATCTTTTTGTTGGCAATACTTTGATCGACATGTATGCTAAATGTGCCATGTTTGCATCTGTTCAAGAAGTCTTTGATAGGCTTCCAATACGGGACGTGGTTTCATGGAATGCGCTTCTTGGAGGTTATGTTGAAAACGAACTCAATCATGAAGCACTTAAATGTCATAAGCAGATGCAACTTGAGGGGATATCTCCAAATGTTATCACATTTGTTAGCATCTTGAAAGCTTGTTCAGCAACAAGATCCTTAGAAAAGGGCCGGGAAATGCACATTGAGATTGAACAAAAGGGTCTTGAAAGAGATCCTTATATTGGTACTGTTTTGGTTGAGATGTACGCTAAGTGCGGTTCACTTGAAGAAGCCGAAGAAACCTTCAACAGTGTGCCAATTCGTGATATTATATTATGGAATGCATTGATTTCAGCATATGTGGAGAATGAACTTGCTGAAAAAGCACTGCAGTGCATGGACCTGATGCAATTCGAGGCTATATCTCCAGATGCTGTTACATTTGTTTCCATCTTGAAAGCATGTGGTATAATGCATGCCATAGACAAAGGCCGAGAGATACATAGGAGAGTTTCAGTTAAGGGTTTGGAAAGAGATATCTTTGTAGGCAGTGCCTTGATTGACATGTATGCCAAATGTGGCTTAATAAAGGAGGCACAAGAAGTTTTCGATGGGCTACCTGTTCGGGACATAATATTATGGAACACGATGATCACAGGTTATGCTGAAAATAGACTTGGAGAAGAAGCACTGAAATGTTTTGATCAAATGAGACTTGAAGGTATTTCACCCGATGCTGTCACTTTCATTTGTAGCATAAAAGCATGTGGCAGCATAGGGGCCATAGACAAAGGTAAAGAAATTCACTTTGAGATTGCCACAAAGAACTTGGAAAAGCATGAGTTGATTAGTAGTAGTTTGGTCAGCATGTATGCTAGATGTGGCTCTTTTGAAGAGGCACGAGATGTACTAAAAAAGATGCCAGACCAGAACGTTGTACCTTGGACTGCGCTGATTTCAGGATATGCTGAACATGGGTATGCTCAGGAGGCACTCAACTGTTTTGAAGAAATGAGATTAAAAGGGACATCTCCAGATGTTGCATCTGTTGTTTGCAGCTTAAAAGCTTGTAGTATATTAGGTAATATAGACAAGGGCAGAGAGATACATGCTCTAGTTGTAGAAAAAGGGTTTCAGAGAGAAACTTTTGTTAGGACTGCTTTGATCAGCATGTACGCAAAATGTGGTTCATTAAGGGAAGCACAGGAAGTCTTTAATGCCTTGCCTACCTGTGACGTTGTTTGTTGGAATGCACTAACAACAGGATATGCCGAGCATGGATCTAGTCTAGAAGTGCTAAATTCTTTTGAACAAATGCAGCTCCATGGCGTGCCTTTAGATGCTGCATCCTTTGTTTGCATCTTAAAGGCTTGCACCAATATTGGAGCCCTTGAAATGGGACGAGAAATACACACTGAGATTAAACTGAAGGGATGGGAAAGGGACGCTTTTGTGGGAAATTCTTTGGTTGACATGTATGTCAAATGTGGTTCGCTTTTAGAGGCAGCAGATGTTTTTAAGAACCTACCAGGTCGAGACATTGTGACATGGAATGCACTTATTACAGGCCACGTTGAAAACGGTTACAGTCTTGATGCACTGAGATGTGTTGATCAGATGAAGTTGGAAGGCATATCCCCTGATGTTGTGACATTTGTTTCTAGCTTGAAAGCTTGTGGAAGCATAGGAGCATTAGACAAGGGCCGACAAATACACAAGGAGGCTTCAGAAGGCGGTTTTGATAGTTATCCACTTATCAGTAACACTTTAATTGACATGTACGCCAAATGTGGTTCACTTCTGGAGGCACGCAATGTCTTTGACAATATGCGAGTGCAAGATGTTGTATCATGGAATACAATGATAAGAGGATATGGTGTGAACCATGAGGCTGACATGGCATTGAAATGTTTCGAAAGCATGCATAGAAAGGGAATAAAACCAGATGCTATTACTTTCATGTGCGTTTTTACAGCATGTGGACGTTCCAGCCTAGTGTTTAAGGGCAGAGACTTTTTTGAGGCAATGAGGGAGGAGTATGGAATTGTTGCAAATGCAGACCATTATAATTGCATGGCCGATCTCCTAGCAAGATCAGGACACTTGTACGAAGCTGAGATAGTGCTTCAGAGTTTGCAATATTCCTCTACAGAGCCATGGAGGGCATTGCTTAGTGCTTGCAAGTCTTATGGAGAAACAGAATTAGGAATGAAATGCTTCCAGCGGCTGATCCAGATGAATCCTTATAATGCTGCTTCTTACACTCTTATGGCAGATATTTATGCAAGTGCTGACAGGTGGGATGCTGCACACAAGATAGAGGAGCTTAGGAAAACACGTGTGGGGCAATGAAAAAATATAAGAGCAGAGATAAAGCAGGCAACTTTGTATATACATGCAGGGACATTTTCATTGCATTAGGAACCCTGTACATGCCTCACGGACAAACCCTGCATGTGCAATGGCCGTCACCATGCGAATAAGATCATATCTAAGATTGAGAATTTGGCCCCCTCTCTCTGAAAATGGTCTATGTTTCTGTACAAGAAGCTTTTAGTTGTAGCTAGAGGTTAAGTAAGAGCTCTTAAAAGGAGATTATGTAGTGGATAAGCTAACTGCCAAGAGGATATGTTAACTGGAATTGTAATGGCTGCTTTATTCGTTGTGTATATGTGAAGAGTGAGAAGCTCGAAGTGTCCAAAAAGAGAGTATAGGACATTGATATGATAAAGCAAAATGTCAGAAAAGGAAGCAAATGATGGAAAATAAGTTTCCTCTATAAGTAGATTGCAGAAACCGTTGCAATTTTGTTTGGACGGGGAAGCAGCAAGAAAACGCATTAACAAAAGTCTATAGTATGGAATGAGCATGATATGCTGTTGACGTAAAGAACGGCTGGGCCCAATCCAGCCGTCTCCACCAATCCTAACATGACACGTGGCACCTTTTCTAAGTCTGAAAAGTGCTCAAAAATTTTACTCGACGTTCCACTTTTTTTTACTCGACGTTCTGTTTTTTACTCTTTTGTTTACTCCACATTCTGTGTTTTCTACCTGCTGTTCTGCCTGTTGCCTGCCACGGCTGGATTGGCCCCAGCCGATCTTTACGTTAGGGCAAAGGCCCGCTGGCCTGTTTTCTGCCCGGTCAAGCAGGCCTCGGCTCGCCGTCGTTCCTTTCGCAGAAAACAGCCAGGGCCTTTCCCTTATACGGAATACGCTGCAGGATAGGTCCGCTTAAGCAATCGGTTTGATTCAATTGGCGAATCAGCCTGATCAATTAACTGAACCTACAATTTTGTTGGTTATGTGCGAAGCTTGGCAAGCTTCTTCTGCTGGAGATTGTATGGCCCATGCGCCCATGCTCCTGTGCTGGATTCCTTGCAATCCTTTTTTGGTAGCAGCATGGTAAGATTTTGGCAGACCTACTAGATCTGTAGGTTTGTCCCAACCTAATCCCACTTAGTTTAATTAGCCGATCAGTGCTTAAATTTGAACTGCCTGCGTTTATTTAGTATATCTCCAATTGCGTGTGTTTATTTATACCCTTTGCATGAAAGGAATTCCCTAGATAGATACATACATGTGTTGATAGGTACATACATGTCCTTTTACTATCTCTTTCTTTGGGTTATTCTGGTGAGGTGACGACGTTGAATGGCAGCCGTGGATCCGGAGCATATCCTAGATATGATACCAGATGGACGGCTACCATCTTTTTGGAAAAACAATTGTCATGCCATTTCCTAAGGTGTTGATCAAAAATATGGTTGGAAGCAACAAAAATGCAAAAAAAAAGAAAAAGTAAAATTGTCAATGGTTAGCATGAAGCCTATCCTAAGCTGCTACTTGCCGGAATCAATCCATTGGCACTGCTTGGCAGCAATCAGGAATGCCTGAATGAAACACCAGCGCCACCTGCTAGCTCTGCCACTGCTGGGCAGAGTTCAGACTGAATTAAAGAGAGCAACGAAAACAAAAAAAGAAAGGATTTTTGAAGGCTCAAGGTTGTGCAATCGACCAAGCATCCCGTGCTCTTGTTATCTAAAAAAATATGAAAACAAAACGAGGGATCTTGTGCTATACAAGAAACAAATGAAGCAAGCCCACGATTGGAGGATTCGAACCAAATCATGGCTTCACCAGCTTCACCAAATCATGGCCTGCAACGCAAACCCTGCAATGCATGCCCTACAACGCAAGAATATGAAGAGCAACATAAATTGGCAACATAAACTGGCCGATCTGCAGCAAAACAGAGGATTGAATGACTCTGCCTCTCAATTGCAAAGAGCAACGATCTACTGTCAATCGGATTTGCAAAGCCCAGGAACAGAAGATTTCAATCAGAAAAGAAACAAGCCATAATCAGAAAACGATCAGCAAAGAAATCCTACACAACCCACCTCTGCTAGTTGCACCGCTCCTGCCCTCCATGCTCCGCAAAATAGAAAGAAGCATGTCATGTTATCCACACTCTACAAATACTTTTTTTTTTCCAAGCATGGCAAAAAATCATCTAAAATACACCAAAATAGCAACGTGACCACTAAACGCAATTAAGCTGCTCAAGCATGGCAAAATATACCCTTTTTCATACAATACGACACCAAATCCCCAACCATTCTTCGCAATAGAAACTCAATATTGCAGGTTTATAGCCTTTCAAATGCCATTAAATTTATTTAGTTAAAAGCACTTTTGATTACTTTGCCCAGAAATCTACTTGGTTCTAAAATAAGAAAATAGTTATGAAAATTAAATATGCACACCATAAGACTTTGGCAAGGTGTTGTTTGTTGGATATTTAGGCTTAACGGAGTTTTAGGTATTTATATATAATTGTCAATCTTATGATGTTATTTCTTGCTATTGTACTTTTAAACATCTTGTGCCATTTTGTTGTTTGGGTTTGTTCATTATTCGTAAATCCTCTGCTTGAATTTTGGAAACTAGCTAGCAAAATAATCTTAGGGGATTGGATTCTTGAGCCATTGATTGACTTTTAATGTACTTGGAAAAAACAATTGATTTCAAACGACAGCCATGGAAACTTTACACTGCTAATCTAGAGTCGATTATATAACAGAAAATTCTTTAACGTTACAGGTGCTGGAGAATGGTTAGAGCTTAGCATGCTAATGGTACCTCCTTTAAAATTCAAATGAGGTGTGAGTTGCAACTGCTTCATTTATATCTACTCACAAATACAAACCTTAAGAGGCCTCCAGCACTTCTCCTGTTATCTGCGTATCACCTTCCTCAATGTCCCCAGGTCCAAATGCAAGGTAAAAATGTGGGCAAGTTTCAACAATGACATGCACTCCATATTTTTTTGCATGCTCTAAGTCAAAGATATTATTTAAGACTGAAGAGACATAACATATCGAAGTGCATTAAATAACTTTTCATCTTCTCTCTTGTAGCTAGCAATAACAATTTTACCAGTAGTTCTTGTAGAATCTAATAAGTAATGTATTCTACAGTGATCACAAATACAAAAGCAAATTCCACTTTGCGAACTGCCAAGACTAGAGCAAAATATTACCTGAATAATGTCGATAGCGTCATTAGCATCAGATGAATGTATTATACAGACATGGGGCACCATCTGCCAGGCCACCAGAAAATTATCTGCAAGGACTCACTACAAGAGAATGACTACTAAACGTCAGAAAAATCGTCAGAGCATCCAAACCAATTTATCAAATGCATATTTGACGATTAAATTGACGAATGGTCTGACCAATAAACTGACGTTTTGTTCTGACGAAAAATGTGACTAATAAGCTGACGATTACTTGTCTGACGAAATACCTGACGTTTATTCTGACGTGTAATGTAACTAATAAATTGACTAATACGGGGACTAAAAAGCTGACGGTAATCCTGACGGCTCCTCTTTGACTATTACATTGTCTAATAACCTAACTATTAATTTGACTAACAATATGACTATATTTTTTACTCTTTATCTGACGCTTATTCTGACTAATTTTCTGACTAAAGGCATGACTATTATGCTGACTAGTGACATGTCTATACCTCTATTCGTCAGAACAAACGTCCTGCATGATATCTATTGTAGTTGCTATAGCATAGTTTCTTCAAGAGTCTAATTGTGTAATACACAAGGCCAACCATTATACTTAACCAATATTGCAGCCTAAATACCATGATGTACGTAGTTTTTATACATGAACTTATTTGCTAGAAAAAAACCACATGCCATAATGGTTTGTTGAAAGTCTTAGTGCTTCTGTCATAGGTAGCATGCTAGTTATCATTGTTATAGTGATTTGTTAGAATTAATAGTACTTTATGAGACAATTTTGTGCATATTATAATGGTTTGCTAAAACTAGTAATGGCTTCTTTAACCCAATCTATAAGATTTAACATGGCTTGAAGTAATGCTCCTAATATTCGTTGTTAAGGGTGGTGTGGAATAAAATTCTTTAACGTGGTTGCTAAGAGGGGTTGTTTAATCAAGGTGGTACACTTGGAATATGATGGTCAAAAAAGAGCAATATAAGCGCATTGTTTATTTAATGTGTTTATTAATCAATTGTTCGTGGAATTTGTTGGTACCATACTACACATTCTTCTTCATATGCAGGCCTACGGATGCATAGACCCATTGATCAATATTAGCTTGTACATGCATCTCTAATGCACCACAAAAGAAATGCTCCCTTCCTCTCTCGATGTGATCCTCCTCTACAGTTCTCCCAGCACAATTTAAAAAATTCAATGATTCCTATCCTGACCTACATAGACTTTTTATTTATAATGACCAATTCATCCTCTACCTATAGTACATCATCATAACATTATTTTGGAAGAAAATAGTCGAGCGTGAATAAAGGTAGATCAAGAAAATGGTATAGAGGTATAAGTGCAAGATAAAGATAAATATATATTATGCGAACTTTTGGTAAAGGTCACCATTTGGACTTTTTTGATTGGACAAATAAAAACGAGCTTTAGGGTTATGTTAGGCATTTTGGCTGCATCAGATCTGTTCAAAGTGCAGAAAAATGGAGACGGATTTGGCTGCATCAGATCTGCTCAAAGTGCAAAAAAATGGAGACGGTGGTTACTTGGCAAAGCTTCGGATGCACAATCCTAGAGTAGAAGGCAGTGGAGCACATGTGAAGTGGCTAGGCTTAATACAATGGCGAAGCTTGTCTTAGCGCATCATAACTAGCATGTAGGATCCCATCTTTCTGGAGGCAATTGGATTCAAGAAGAAACAGGGTGATGATCTGAAGAAAGATTTACAGGTCTTTATTTGTTTCTCTTTCTCATTTTTTCTATTCTATACAATGCCATAAACGATGAGGGAAAAAGATTCGTCATAAAGAAGTTCGACCTGTGGGCTTGCTTATTCTTTTTCTCACCATAACGGTCTGGGTCTAGTTCCTAAAAGTTGCACCTATGGCATACAAGTCCGCAATTTAGGCTTAGAGATCAATTTTACATTATGCCCCAGATCTTATAAATTTGTGATTTGCTTGTATTTTTTGCTCTTATTAAAAAATTCGTCATCTGAGTGCAGTGGAGATTACATTTGGTGTGATGTTTATGATCAATTATCAAAATGCTATCTTTGTGATTGATTTAGACAGGAAGAAATCAGGTTGTGCTTATAAAACTACTACCCTTCGATATTTCAACTCTTTCACACTATTGCACTCAAAAGTTTTTTTGCAGTTAAATGCAAGTATGTGATGAGTATAGCAGGAATAGAAAATGAAATTTCTAAAAAACTCTACTTTCTCTACTTCCTCTCAAACTTCCTTAGCGATAACAGCTGCTTTTGTAGCAGGAGATATCCTTGGTAATGCATTTATTTAATGATTTAGCATATCAATTTTTAACCTTTTTGAGTCGGATATTCCATTCAGGGCATTATTCAGATAAATTATCTTAGATATGCACAAATCTTCTCACAACTCATTAGCTCCAGCTCCACCATTTGTTTTGCAGGTTTATCTGATCTTAGATATGCACAAACATTCTCACAACTAATTAGCTCCAGCTCCACCATTTGTTTTGCAGGTTTATCTGGTCGTAACGACTGCAATAGAATAAGCTAGCGATTCGTAGAGGAGTAACTTTATTTATAGCTCCGTCCTTCGAGGTTGGTTGTGGCATATTTCCACAATCTGCATATGTAAAGCCCTTTGCTTCCTTAGTCTTTTTTTTTTTGAAGAACGTGTTTTACTTCATATTATACACTCAAGATATTACAAAGTACTTCCAGAAGTAAGAAATGTCCCTGAAGCATCAATCACTTTTAGATGATCACGCTATATTGGAATTTTAATACAGGTCAATTGGAGATCTGAAAGCAATTATACAACTTCTTACGAATTTCTTGAAGCACCACCTGAGAAGAAATACGCTTATCATAAAAGACCTTTCTTCGCCTTCGCTTCCATACACTCCATATTAGCCAAGACTTTGCCATGTGAAATGCAATCCTTTTAGAAGCAATCCACTGATTTGGATAAATCCCCAAAAGAAAATGCTGACTATCCAAAGATACTCCAAAAAGAGAATGCAGCCAGGACCTAAGACTACTCAGCTCTGCACACAAATATAAATAGTGCTCCAATGTTTCAATGCACCGCTCACACATTGGGCAAAGTGGACTTACTCCCGGCTTAAAGCAATGAACCATCTGATTAACTCTCAAAGAGCGATGAATCACCTGCCAAAGTAGAACATTTACCTTTGGAGGATTATATTTAGACCAAACAAGGTTCCAGATGGAGTGCCATTGAGAAGGCAAAGTCTGTAAGTGCCATTTTCGAGAAGGTGATAAAGTACTTGAGGAGGTAAGCAATCTGTAGCATGAACTTACTAGCTTCTTGCCTTCTTTAATACCTTGAACAAAGTTCCAGCACCTCTTGTTACCCACCTTCTAAATTAGAGGAAGAGCACTTGCTACATAAGCCCATATATTGATATCTTTATCCAACAACCCATATGTCTCCTGAAACCATTTCCAAGGAGCAATGTCAATACCAAAATATCACTGTTCAATAGAAATAATACCTGCTCTCCTCCACCTCGCTTGGGAATGCACATGCATAAATTCTACAACTGGGTGTAGTTGTCCATGAGTATACAAAGGCAACCACAGAAAGGGGGAAGATGCCTGGAGACAAGCTTCCCAATCAAATGTAATCACCTGCTGGACTACCTTCCAGGCCCGAAGCAAGCCTTTCAGTACTGGAGAGGCATGTGAATAAGCTTTCAATGGATATAACAATGTCCAAGGGAGCTGAATTCTCACACCTCGCTTATGAAAAACCATACACTTCTTTACTGATTGTTTAAGTAACTTCATACCTGATCATCTGCACAATCATCTGCTTCCTTAGTCTTTTCTCTGATTTAAACTTCTGTTGTTGAAGGAACTGCTATTGAATGAACTGGCTTGCGATTTCCAGATTCTGTCACTAATGGCGATGCCAGATAAGCTCCCTTGTGCTCTATTTGCGTTTTTATTTATCTCCCTTTGCTCTCACAATAATTTGTATTGCTTTTAGATTTATGTCCCATTACTCTCATAATGATTTATTTTTCTACTCGTTGCACAGAAGCAAAGGTTTGTGGCTATATCTTGCTCCTCTGGAAGCCCAACGCCAACATCAATGACAATCCAAACACTCTACATCTGCTTATCATCCGACAAGTAATATGACCTGTTAGTATTTTTACCAGCTCATCTTTTGCTTGACTTTTTTCTTATGGCTTTATTTTCCTTCTACAGAAGTTATGGCGCAAACTAGACCTCTTGCTTTGTTTTGAAGCAGAGGTACTCAATAAGGCTACTAAAACTGTGCAACATGGTCTCCAGGCTTCAAGGTCCACCAACTTAGCCATAGAGTCTGAACACAAATCACTTTGTAAGAAACTTCTATTTATTTTTGCGCAGCCTATCTTAGAGTGTATTGTTTAATTTGTATTTGTATTAAAATTTACAGTCTTATTACAAGTTGGAATATAAGGGTTCAAATCCCTGCTTGGGTATATAAATATCACAATATTTCATTAGACTAGCAAATACTGACTATTGGTTTGACTAATTGATGAACTATCTGATTAATATAATGACGAATTGTCTGACTATTTAAATGACTAATTTTTTGACCAGTATTTTGACTATTGGCTTGACCAACTGACGAACTATCTGACTAATACAATGACGGTTGTCTGACTATCTAGAACGACTGTTGTCTGACTATTTAGACGACTATATTTTTTTACTATTAATTTGACTATTCATCTGACTATGTTTGACTAATTATCTGACGATTAGTCTGACGTTAATTCGTCAGATAAAACTTGTCAGTACAATCGTCAGAAATAAGGGCATGCGCAGTTGTCTATTTTATGAAGGCTCTCTGACGATTATTCTGACGTTTAGCTATCATTCTCTTGTAGTGACTTGAGCATATTTACAAGAGATCAAAGTACTAATACAATCAATGAGAGGTAGATTAGTAAGTCTATGCTTGTTGCGAAGCAGTGGCTATTCATTTCAAACGTAGCGCTTACTTCTAGTGGCTCAAATTTACAAATTTAAAATGATGGAATCATCCACAAACAATAAATTGAATTGAATTGAATGTTTTTTTCATCAATAAAGAAAGATGGCAAGATGACATGGAATTCCAGATGATGAGCCTTAATCAACAAAAGGAAATGGCCAGTCATTAGTTAAGGCTCAAATACATTACATATGCAATCCCACATAGATCGTTGCCATCAACATATGAGATGAAGCATCTTTATCATCCAATCCTAGTGTCGACTCCAAGGCAAGTTTTCCAATCACCCTTTCTAGTGAGTTTAGCACACAAAAAAACTTGCTTGTGAGACTTCTTTCCATTCATTTTTTCTTATTTTTGCCTATCTTATATACGCACACAATTTAGCAATTTTTATTCTAGAATACGTCCCGCTCTTTGTTTTAACTCTTTACATACTTGTTAACAACAACTTTTTCACAGGCAAAGGGGAAGCAAGAAGGCTCCAAAGAAATTGCTGAAGATTGTGAAAGGGCCTCACCCACAGGGAAAGTTGCAGGACACTGAAGAGCCAGCAATTTATGAAAACTTCCAGACACAGTGGTTTATAACGAGGGATATAAGGGGAAAATATAGTACCTTAATTTTCTAAGGACACGGAAGTGTCATTCGTTCCATGTCCTCTATGGGAATCCTATACAGCGGAAGCGTACATACATGTTAGTACCTAGCAATCATACACAATATAATATACCACCACGAAGGGTGGTCCATCCATCATCATATAAATAACAACACAAGGACAAGATAACATAAGCAATATACCATAAAAAAGGGCTCTACGCCGGGCCCAGACTCTATGGGGTCGACTGACGGTCAAGGCCTCCAGATAACAGCAGGCAGAGATATAACATGGCGTTGGCTAGCATAGAACAATAGCTAGGGTAGTCCACTCCATCCGCCACTCCTGTGCACATTTTGCAGATAGGCTGAAACATGTTATGGCGTGATTGTAGCGTTCTGGAGACCGCAATCTCATGGAATTACCCCGTGAGACTACTCTGGATTACATCTCTCCGGGTGATCATCCAGCCTTTGCTTCCCTTTATTGGCTTGAGACATGGCCAATTTTTTTTTTTTTTTTTTTGAAAGTAAGAGTAGATTTTTTCATTAGTTAGAGAAAGGCATACACTGTAACAATCTGCTAAGAAAGTAGGACATATGATAAGGTCCTCATGAAAGAGGATCCATTTCATAATATGTTTTCAGAATTGATTCCTTAAACTGGAATTAGAGCTATAGAAATTCAGTAGTATAAGAAGTGAAATATAAGATCTTCAAGTGTAAAGTGTCCGCTTGAAATATGAAATTTGCAACAGCTGCAATTGTATGAGAAGTCTTCAAGATCCTGTAAAAGCAAAATCAAAATACCAACCATGACCTTGAGTAAATGAGAACTGGATTCAAGTAAAAAATGGTCAGGATTGTGGGAATTTTTTACTAGGAGAAGGGGTTGGTGATGGATAGGGGAATGAAAATTATTTCTGATCTCCAAGATGAGCTTCAGACTAGTCATTGTAGTGCTTGTAGAAATCACTTGTCGAGCCATGGATGTATCTGTTATGGGCAGAATCATTTTGAATGAGAAGAGATGATAAACTTTCTTTTGCCATCAGCAGCAGCAAAGTGCCATATAGATCTGCCAGTAACTTGTGACTATAGTACATCTTTCTGTATCTACTAAACTGCCTCTCAGTCATACTGAAATATGTGATGTATAGGAATTCAAATAGATAATGCATCTGCATGACTTCTCTACAATAGACTCTAGCCCAATCTGCTTCTCTTGTCAAGATCCTGTATGAACTCATCTGTAACAGCACAAAGCTCTTGAAGGGTGAGCTGTCTCCCTGTATGTTTTGGCCAGTATATAGTATATGGAAGCCTCATAGCTGTCCATATCTGTGTCGAATTTAGAAGATCCTTCACCCTTAAGGAAGTCCAGATATTCTGTCACAATCAGAGTAAGGAACATAGAATCAATAACGTTTAAATTAGATACAAAAATATCAAAGGGGCCTCTATATAGCCCTATGAAGTCCCAATTTCTGTTGTAGTTCTCCCAACTGTTTTCTTTTGTGAGAAGTAGCAAGGATTCAATATCTAGCTGAAAATGCATTTTTATCCAGAAAATAGAGGAGGACTTGGAACCATAAAGAAGTCTATTTCTTGCTTTTCAAGCATTCCAGAAAGCAATGTACACTAGAGTGTTTGCAAAAGTATCCTCTTGTTGCAGGAAAGAAAGAATATTATTAATATCTTTGTGGTGCAGATATCTGTCAAATATTTGTCAAATCTGTCTGAGAACCAAGACCAGAATGAGATCAGCTTAGGACAAAGGAATGTTAGAGTATTATCATACTCCATGTGTGTTGATGACTGTGCATGATGAGTCATCATTTGTTGCTGACATGGCACTCCATATATTAGCCATAGTCACGCCTCATACTACTTGATTCACTCCATAGCATTGGTTAGCTTGCGCTTGTATCCGGCATCTTTCTTTACATTCTTCATGAGCTCACTGGATTCTATCATGGTATCAGAGCCTACATGAAGAAGGAAGAGAGTGTAGGATCGATCTGGTTTTGATCAGCAAAATTTTCAAGAAAATTTGCTTTAGGAGCCAAGCTTTCAAGGGCTGGATCAGATTGACATAGGCCGCATCCTGGTATTATCTGGATCGGAGGAATTCGAGCTAATTTCTTGGCAAGAGTTTCTTGCAAGATCAATTAGCTGAAAGGCGCCTTGACATCTTCTTTGAAGCTAGATTCAGTTTCTTAGTGAAGATTTAGTGGAATATGGTAAGCCAAGAACTGGCTACGATTTGCAAGCATTTAGGTATACTTCTTGCTATGATTTTGCAAGAAAGAGTTGCGAAATTTTCATCGAGATTGGGGGATCTGATTGGGGGATTTGTACATTTTACGGTTATAGAGAGACGGATTTGAGGTGCAGATTCATTTGATATCAATCTTGTTTGGACTGGGAATCTTGTAGATGGTGCAAACACAAGGCTAGACTGGGAGTCTTGACAATTTGACAAAATTGTGAAAGCACAGGGCGTAGACTGGGAGCTTTGCAAATCTGACAGGTATAGTGCCGAGGTGATTTCTCAAGATTTGGCTGTGTTTTTTACAGGGCTTGGCTCGGATTTGCTGTTTGTGTCGTATTTGCGGCAACAGATGTTGCCGGATTTGAAGTTTGGACGTAGCATTAGGGTTTAGATCTGCAGTTGTGTCCTGTGTCCTAGGTCTGTTGGTCGACTTCACTAGATTGCATCTTGCCACGAGTTTCTGTATGCCATGTGGCGTTAGTTTCCATTGAAAATTTTCGTGTAGATGCTGGAACTGGAGTTAGGACTGTGACCTTTAGCAAATTGATTGAAATTAGAAAAACAGGAGTCGTATGTTTTTCTAGGACGTTTGCATATCTGTGGATCTCAGAGTCTATTGTGGCCAAGATTGGTCGAGACTATTTCTGGTGATCCAAATAAGGGGGCAGCTGTTTTTGGACCTTCCAAAAGTGCATCAAGTTGCATGTTGACAGCAGTTTCTTTGTTGGCGGAGAATGCAGAGGGTATGGAGCAGAGAGCAGAGTATCTATCAATAATCTGATCAAAACTTCAGAATAATTGTAGTTGTGACAAAGGACCTATTTAGATTTGTGTAGCACTCTATCAGGAGGAATTTATGATGATTAGGGAGGGGTTGTATGAGATTGTAGCTCCTCTGAAAGACAAGTTTCTAAGCTGTCAAAACTATGAAGAATGGAGATTTCACATGACCTGGTCATTAATTTCACAAGGCCTGTGGCATGTTGTAAGAGGACAGAATCTTTCAGAGATTACTCTTGATGTGGATAATATTGTTTCCACATCTATAAAGCTAACTATAGATCATCCCCCGTGTCTCAAGATTTGACAAGCTACATTTTGTAGTTCCCAAGAGCTCTGGGACTACTTGAGATCTGAATTTGGGCAGGATAATCAACACAAGAAGAAGCAACAGAAATCTCAAAATGAGCAGGGTTATTTTGAAAAGGCTGAGACAGAAACTCAAGTGTCTAGAGAACTCAGAGAGCTGGCAAATGAAGCAGTAGAGGAATGCCTTCCATTGTGGTACCAAGTACAGGTGGACAACAATTGGACATCATTGAATTCGGGCAGCAAGGTTCTCTTAGCAAGAAGATAAAAAAGAAAAAGCAAAAGAAAGAGAAACAACAGGAGTCAACTCTAGTAAAAATTTATGAGGAACAAAACTCAGCTGATTTCTTGATCTTACCAGTTGCTAATCTTGCTGATGATCATAAGAATTTGCTTAGACCTCTTGGGGATACGTTAGCAGGCAATGGAAATGAGAGATTAACAGACCAGTCAAATATATTCTCTATTTTCAAAGGCCATACAAATCTTCTACAAGAACAAGATGATCATCAAAATATAGATCAGGTTATTGAAGATTCAGATTCTTTCATGCCTAGAGAGAACCAAGATACAACTACTTCTCAAAGATTACTGAAGTTGCAGTTAGAGTTTCCTTCTCAAGTAATGATTGGTAATGATTGTTTTTTTGATCAAGAAGATCTGGAATGATGTTGCAGCACATAGAGATGTAGCTAGGACCATTTTACAAGACAACAGTGAAGTAGACAAGGATTGTCAGCTTTATGGAAATGAATATCGAGATGAATATGACAATAAGTATCATATTCTCAGGTTAGAAGACTTAGATTCATGTTATATAGCAGAGAAAGCATCACAAGATATCATTCAGCAGTTAGAGGTACCTTTTATTGATAAATTTATGTATGTTGTTGGCTTATCTTCATTGGCACAAAGCGTCACGTATATACCATATACCAGACTATGCTGCAGCTGAGTTGATCTTTCAATGTACTAGCACATCTTCTAAAGGCAGTTACGAAAGCATGTATCAGAAGTTGGAAGGTTTCCATTAAGGAATGATCATTTGTCACATGCTATTTGTGCATCAAGGGCATACTCTAGATTTCAAAGATGAATTGGTTTTTGAGTTGGTTCCTTGGATGGATATATTTGCTAACGTGTCATAAGTACAAGTACCTGAGTTGCAGCAGGCTTCAAGACCAGAATTATTGAGCAGAAATTTTCAGTATAGTGATTCTGCACTACAAGAGATTCACAAGCAAAGAGAATGGTACAGGGGCAGGAAGATTTGGTTTAAAACCAAAGTCAAATGCCAGTCATGGCTTATATCCTATATCCTGGTTGAGTTTGCTCTATCTTATGAGCACTGTTTGATCTCAGGGGGGATGTAGTTTATTTTTTTTCTTTTTTGGTTTTCAGCCATGCACGTCATCGGGGGGATGTTAGAGTATTATCATACTCCATGTGTGTTGATGACTGTGCATGCTGAGTCATCATTTGTTGCTGACATGGCACTCCATATATTAGCCATAGTCACGCCTCATACTACTTGATTCACTCCATAGCATTGGTTAGCTTGCGCTTGTATCCGGCATCTTTCTTTACATTCTTCATGAGCTCACTGGATTCTATCAAGGAAAATGTGTTCCGTCAACTCTTCCTGTAAGCAACCAGAATGGCCAATCGTGACGCCTGAGGTCCATTGGTTGGACGTGTGATTGTTTATTGAGGCAAAATCGTTTGCCCAATATAGGTTCAAAGACCTTTTTCTGAGACGTTTTTCTTGGCAGTCTAAATTTAGACGGGAGGCTTCCTTTTTGTCGACAAAGCTCCTCCATTAGTTATTTCTTGGTGGAGATCGTGCATATTTCTTGGTGAAGATGGAGGCCGGGAAGCTTCCTCATAATCGGAATTCCATCCTTGAATTCCATCCTTACAGGAGAAAATTATGCAGCATAGAAAATCTATTTCGCAGGAGCACTTGGGTTCAATGGTCTGGATGATGTTTTAGACCCAAGTTTCACTGTTAAAAATGAAGCAAAGAAAGAAGATCAAAGACAAAAGCATTCGAATGCTCAAGATGAGTCTTGATCCTGGCTTTTTGGGAATCACATTGCGGGGTTGAAGACTTTCACCTGCATTTAAATCGATCTATGAAAAATACCAATGATGCCGGGATTTGTTACCTAAAGGATGTCATGCATGATAACAAGCTTTCTCGATTGCAAAGGCATGCATGACTATCTTGGCAAGATCATGCACTCGAGTGGCTTTGGCTGACATGGGTGTGCATTTGGAAGACAAAGACGTTATCCAGTCCTTACTTCGTGGGCTTCCATCGACTTTTGATCATGTAGTCACAGCTATTGAGTTAAGGGAGACGCCAATCAAATTAGATCGGTTATCCTCCATTTTATTACAGCAAGATATCAAACCGCAACATCAAAGCAAAGAAAGTGGGTGACGATGCCTTCTACCATCGGGTTCAAAAGAAAGATCCTAAAGTTAAAAGAGGTGATTGTTTCTCTGTGGGAGAGGGGGGGCATTGGCTCAAAGATTGTCCCCATCGCACCTTGCTCTAAATGTGGTGGCAAGGGTCACCGGTTCAAAGAATGCTCCAAGATTGAAGAAGCACCTCTTCTTGAAATGTCCAAGCTCTCTCTCTTACTTCTGAACGAAATTTGGTTGCAATTGAAGTTCAAGACTCTTCTCATCAGGAGAATGAAGAGGAGGAGGACGAATATATGTACTAGAAGCTAGGATCTTACATTAGTAAACGTTCCGTTTAAGGGAGGATGTTTTACAGCAGTAGTTTTCTTTTACTATGCAAATATGGCTTAAGAGAGGCTGTTAAGATACATGCATGTAAGCCATATTTGAGCCACATCAAGGATCAGTGACGTGGCATAGTTAGTTAGGATAGAGACGTTAGAATCAGCTTTGTTCTATAAGTACATGTACTCTACATTCATAATATGAAGTTAGCCGTTCTTTCTTGCTTGCTCTATTGCTCTCTTTCGTTGATTCTTGCTGCCTTTATTGCTCTCTTTCGTTGATTCTTGCTGCCTTTATCCGATTCTTAACATGATTAAGTCTAAGAAAGTATTGACATTATTAGCAATGGAGTCTAAAAAGGCAAAAAATGTCATCTGCATATTGAGAAATTGTGAGATAATCATCATTATTAGGAAGTTTAAGACCAGTGATTATCCCTGTAGATTGGAGATTATCCACACATCTAGTAAGCATATCAGCAACAATGAGAAATGGGTAAGGGGTCAGGGGACAGCTCTGCCTCACTCCCTTGGTTAGGGGGAAGACATTTGTTGGTGATCCATTGATAATGACAGCAGAATTAGACATAGAGTTTAAGCCATGAATGAAAGAAATAATTTTTGGATGAAAGCCAATTTTTCTCAAAGCAATGTCAATAATAATCTATATAACTATGTCAAAGGCTCTCTTAAAATCTAGCTTGAGCATAATGCAAGCTTGTTTAGAGATTTTATCCCAATGGAGACCTTCCATAGCAGTTATATAATTGTCCAGGATAAATCTATTGGGAAGGAAGGCAGATTGCTTGTCACTGATATTTTTTTTGCAAAAAGGGTTGAACTCTTTGAGCAATGATTTTGGCACATAACTTGTAGGTAGTATTAGTCAAAGAAATTGGCCTCCATTCAGCAAAGGAACTGGGATTTTCAATTTTGGACACTAAGGCAATAAAACCTGCAGAAATAGAAGGGTGAAAATGGTTTAAGTTCCAAAATCCAAGCACTACACCAATCAAATCTAACTTTATAATATTTCAAAAGTGAAGATAGAACCAGGTGGAAATCCATCAGGGCCAGGGGATTTACCTTTATTAAAGCTCTTGAGAGTTTTAAAAATTTCATCTTTAGTTGGGACACTTGCACGAGAAGCATCCATAATATCAGCTGGATCAGCCAGGATATTGTCCGGACGAGAAATGAACCTATCTTTATTCATAATCTCATTTGCAGAAGGATTAGAGTTTGCAAAAAGAGAGGCATAATTCTCGAAAAAGAATCTTTTGATATCAGAGTTTGAAGTAAGAGTAGTACCCGAGTCCGTCTTAGCTTATGTAATTGAATTCTTGAGCAGCCTATTCCTTGCAACCCTGAAGAAGAATTTTGAGCTGCCATGATCTATCTCACTGTTGTATTTGATCTTGCATTTATCAGCACACTTAGCCTCTCTCTCTTCAATATTTTTCAAATGTCTCTCAAAGCCTCTCTCTCTCTTCAATATTTTTCAAATGTCTCTCAAGTAATTCTTCCCCAATTTGAAGGCTATGATTATAGGGATCATCATGAAGCAAAGATCTAACTTCCTTCATTTTGGTAAGAAGGGTTTCCTTTTCTTTCACTCTATTCAGATGCTTGTATTTATCCTAGTTTTGTATCCAATCTTTAGCTTTCTTGATCTTGGAATAAAAAGATTTCATTGAGCCATTAGAAGATCCAGAGTCAATGTTTAGATAAAAATCAGCAAAATCTTATTGAACTCTTCATTGAGGAGAAAAGAACAATTAAACTTGAAAGGAATATTGTCATCTCTAGGAATAGTAAGTAAATACTTAGTATGAAGGAATTAAGGTTGATGATCTGATATGGAAGTGTCTTCATCACTTGTGACAAAACAATTATCCCACAACTCAGAATTAGGATTAGACACATAAAACCTATCCAAAGCACAGAAAACTCTAGCTTGCTGCTTCTGCTTATTAGACCACGTATAGTTTGAAGTAGACGAAGGAATGTAGATCAAAGCAGAATCATTGATCATATTGTCCCATCTGATTTTTTCATTTCAGGCCATATTGATTTTGTTTCCTAGTTTCATATCCCAAACAGGGGTGTTATTGAAGTCCCCTACAAGAATCCAATCAATAGAAGGGTTGTTATTAATCCAAGAGCAGATATCAGGCCAAAGAATTTCTCTTTCTTTGTGATTCGTGGAGGCATAAACATTAATGACCCCAAAATTAGCGTTATTAACAGAGAAAGTAACTGCCTGCCACATTCTAGAAATGCTATTGCAAAAATAGGCTAGCAGTGTCCATTTTAGGGCTCCATTTAAGAAAGGATATTTGGAAATTGTCAACTGTTAAAGGCCCATGATTCATAAAAAGTTTGTTGTTCTTTCACTCTCACATTCAATCATAATGAATGGAAAGTGTAACCAATACATGGCTTTGATAAGGACCCCTTTTTGAAGATTTTGACAGAAGGTCCAGAGTTTCCCTAGATTGATTCCACACTTATTTACTTTAACTAGAACAGTAGTGTCTTTCAGAATGGACATCTTTTCATGCACAGAAGGAAGGTTGAGAGAAATACCGTGATAGAGTTTTTGCTTGTTTCCTTCTGGAATTCGAGGCTCAGCTAATGCTCCATCCAGAATATCATCAGAGTAGACTTCAACAACAGGCTTGGGAACTCCATATGGCAGTGGAATTTGAGAAGTAGGATGCAGCTGGGGATATCGGCCATAAAGATCCGGATCTTTTGAGAAATTATCCCAAGTCGGCACTTTAGATGTTCTAGGATTCATATTCTGATCAACCGAAAGCAAATTAGAGAAGTTACCAAATAATAAACAGCTTTTAGGATTTTTTGGAATGATCTTAACTGATCCAGCAGCAATGGTCAGTCAAAAGGCGCTAGCTCAGCGAAACTGTGAAGAATAGCTAGGAATTTAGGGCTAAATTTTGTTTTATTTTCCATTATAAGGACCAGGAGATTTAAAACAAAGCACATGAGAAAGAACAGGGAAAAAAAATAGCGAAACTGGCAAATGAGAAAGAAAGATCAAAGCAAGAGGGATTAGATACTAGTGGAATAGAGATCCAGCCTATTATTAAGAGATCGGGAGAGCCATCCTCAATGAGATTCACCCAAATCAATGTCAGAGTATAGTTTAACTGTTAATTTAGAGTCCGTCCAAGCACAATAGACACAAATAATACCAGTTGCTTCAATGCTCTTACATCCAATGAATTCTTCAAGCCAAGATTGTATAATTTCGATCTCAAATTCTTCACTGCTCGGCTCAAAGGAATACTCAGGTAGAAAGAGGTCGTTTGGAAAGAATTTCCTGGTAAATAGTGAATGCCAAAGCTGAGAGGCAGATCCACAAAGAAATCAACAAGTTAATCGGCCATTTTCCTTGATAATGGCGAAAATTTTGACATCCATTTGAAGTTAATCCGATGTTTATTCATGTGGAGGGCAATGCAGATTGCTAGCCTCTACAAGGCTAGCAAGAATTGATGCTTGGAAAGGGTCGGGTGATCAAAATTTCATAGTCTCAGGCAAGAAAGGAGTTTGAACAGAAGTGAGCACTAAAGACAAACTTTCCAAGAAAAAAGGCGCAATTTTTAGGCGCACACATTTTCATTGACATGGCCAAATTAAGCTGAGCAAGATGTAACTTAGCTTTTTTTAACAATCCTGTTATGCTCCAACTCTCTAAGCCAAAATAGTCTGTACTTCTTCAAATGTCCACTTGTTATTTCTGGTAGTCTTGATGGACCAAATAATATTTTGATATTTGTCACCAACTAAATAGTCTTGAACTCTGTCTTCTGCAAGGTGGGCTGTGGCATCCCAATTTGATTCAAAAACACCTTCGAGATTTACTAGACCTAAGTAGACCTCAAAGAACTCAATCCATGAAACATAATTCGTATATCAAGCATTGGATTAGAGGAAACTTTCCATGGATCCGTTCCCACCATTGCTGGCCAGCAAATTTCTACAACAAAAATATTCAAATCTCTCAGAACCTTCCACGATCCTACAGGATCAACTAATATTGTGACAATCCTTGATGTAAATTCTAAATCCGACCTCCTTGCAAAAGATTAACACAAAAAACTCAAGGTCTTAGGTATTTTTCTCTGATTCTTGAAATTTGGCATGTTCCACACTGTCTTCACAAATTCTTGAAATTTGGCATGTTCCACACTGTCTTCACAAATCTTTGTAAGCCTTCAGTTATACTCGTCCAAATGCAGCAAGATTTGTTGCATTGGATAGCCAAGAGAAAAACGCCTTTGATCCCTGGAGATGAGGCAAAAATTTGAAGGCATAAGAAAGTGACGTGGCATATGATGACGTGGCATCGTCTGGGCCACTAAGTTATTAGGTTAGGGTTTAGGTTAGAGTAACGTTTCTAATCTAACAAAAAGATTCAAGTGCAACAAGTTATGCTTGGGGATCTCTGGCCTTATGAGTAGATAAAAGGAGGTCATTCACATATAGTAAAAGCATTATCCATTTATTTATTGTGCAACTTAGAAAATTACATCCAATATCAATCAAATATTGCTCTAAATGATCAATGTACATACCAAAGATTGTCGAAGATAGTGGGCTGCCCTGTTTAACACTAGTATCACTCGCAATTGTGCAAGATAAGTCATTGGAAGTGGCGATCCTTCCTCCCACGTGTTTGCGCAACCTTCCAATAGCAAATACCTAATCACTTGGAACTCCAATTTGAGTTAACTTATCCAGTAATTTCTGTCGGGATACTATATTAAATGCCTTAGCAAAATTCACAAAGTCGCAATACAATGACTTCCCATGTGCTTTAGCTTCCTTCGGCAATGCTCTAATAGTCAAGATATGATCCAAAGTGGAGTGTGTTGGCCTAAAACCAGCCTGCCAACATGCTCTTTGCCCATTTTCTTCTGCCCATGATACTAATGTTCTATCAAATATGAGACCGGAGAGCTTAGCCAAGATTGGACTTACTATGATTGTGCAATAATTGCTTGGTTCAAGCTTATCACCAGCTTTATGGATCAGGTAGATAAAGCTAGTTGTCCACTCCTTTGGGACACCTCTCCCAACGCTTGATGTTGTAACTCTTGATATCGATTCATTGCTACCAGCGCGCAATATCTCTATTGTAAACCCATCTATATCAACCATTTTTCCTCTTGCTAGATCATGAATACTACTAAATACCTCATCTTCCATAATGGAGATGCCCTCTAGTTCTGTTTGCGGCAATTCCAATTTATCCGATCCTTTAAGATAAAGATAATTAGCATATGCTTGCCAGACGTCTAGATCTTCAAGTTGTAGCTTCTTGCTAGATGGAGAAAACCTCTTCCAAAAAGTGTCTTAGTTAAGCACACTAGTCATGAACCAAGTCGTTTTGCTTCTTTCTATATAGGCATGCTTTTTTGTGCTACTAGATGTTGTAAGTTCTACAAAGAGCACGAGTATCGGCTTTTTGTGCTTTTCTCAATTCATCATCATACCATGAATTTTATGGGATGTTTTGATCTTCTTGGTTTGTCACTAACCATACCATAGATAGTTGAAGCACACTAACGCATTGGTACTATGAAGGCCCTAAACCCTAAAGTTAGACGTTCAATGGAGCCCAAAATTTTCTCTTAGAAGGTGTACTAGGAACTAGAGGCTGTTAACAAAACATGGAAGTTGAACTTAGATTTTTCCAAATTAATCTTAGTAGGGACAAAGGAAAAGCAAAGGATTCTCATCAACTTAAAAAAAAAGGATAAATCTCCAATTAAATACTAACTTTGTAACATACCTTCAGTTCCATGGCGAATACAACAAAAAATACAAATGCATCTTACCTCCTTGGACTGTATGAATCCGTTTGATTTTTGTGTGAATCCGTTTGATTTTTGTTCTGCTTGATTTCCACTACATTTTTATGAAGTTTTAGAGGGTCATGTCAATATAAGTAATTAAAACCATAAATAACCAACATCCTAAAGTATTAAAAGCAAAACTACTTCCAATCTAATGGGCTATGACATTTGATTTCTCTCTAGACTAAGCTTCTCAAAAACAAGTTTCTTCAAAACAAATTACTACTCAATGCCTCTTCTTGCATGACCTTCTCCCAGTGGCAATAGGGTAAGACTTTAAAAATACTCCACATAAAACTCCATAGAAGATTGGGTTGAAGTGGAGACGATGCATATAAGTGCTTAGCTACAAGGCAATCCTTTAGGAGACTAGAAGGATCTAGGAATTTCTAACTGGATATTTCACATCTTCATTTCTAGCAAAGAAATAAAGCTTTGTTGAGCATCAACGTTCAGAACAAAACGGAACCACAAACGCTTCTATTCAACTCTAGAACATGTAATGCTCTAGGAGTGTCTTAGTACGGCCCTGCAACCGATTAAGTGGGTACTCGCTAATTCCTTCCACCTTGATCTCACGATGACATCCCAATTACACTGTATTATTACTAGTGCTAAGGAAATCACTCGAATACTGTTTATGGCTATGGTATGTATACATGTTGAATAAGGACATCAGAGTGACTTGCGCATTAACGTGACAGGCCGGCTGTTTGGCCCCTTTAGGACATAACACAAACGTATTTTATGAGCCACTATGAACCATGCCCTTTATGAGCCGTTCCTGCCATGCATTGCAAATTACGTGTATAACACGTTTTCACTGGCATTATGTCCGTAAACACAGATATTAAACCCCGCTATCTATCTAAGTCAGAATGACATTCCATAAAATTTAGAAGGAGGATCTTACTTTAAATAAAGTCTAGCAAACATCTGAAAGCTTCAACAAGCAGAAGATTAGCTGTATTGAAATCTAGTAGTTTTTGATATTCCCGTTTCTTCTTTGGTAAAGCATTGCGATTTAATGCAAGCTATTTATAATTTGCTCGGACATATGCAGAACTTGGACGGATTGACTTGTTCGGGAGATTTACCTGCGAAGTCATCTTCGGTGCTGGATGCTGATGTTAACGACCAACAAAAATCAGGAGATTCGCTGTCTTTGTCAACACTTGCTCGTATGCTATGCACAAGACCCGCATAGATTAATTCCTTGCCTATGCTATGCTTAAAAGAGAAGATCGTTTACACAAATACTGACTAAAAGTAAACAAAGACAACACAATATGGAAAACAAAATATGGAAAGGATTACTGCCCAGAATTAGATATGAAACTAGGAGTTGATACATTTATTGATTAGATTCTTACAAGATAGGTGTTTCCTCTTACAACCTTAAGTGGTATCTAGTTCTGTAAATTAGCTGGGTAAATTGACATTTTTAAGGAATTCCTGACTATGTGTGGTATAGAAGTTTTAGCAATTAGTTTGTAATTTTGAAAAAAGGGGTGTCCGCAACATTGATGATAAATCATTCTTCATAAGTACCTTGGTTCGCCTTTTTCTTCCCATCCAACTCGGTATTTCAGTTCGGTCTAGATCCTTAACAATCATAACCAATGGCCAATTAGAAACAATAAGAGACTAGAAAATTTTGCTCATTTGCTTTTTTATATAAACGTTGCCAACACAAATCACATGAAACCTTCATGGGTTTTGCCATCAACAAGCTTTCCTGTCATTCACTTTCAAATCATCGACCATTCCCTTAAAACTAAAAGAACTACCTTGATTGATTTAGCTATCTGGGAACCTAACGTGATGGTATCAACGTGAGTTGAGAACACTGCGTTCATAAGGCATCTGGTTCTGCACTTAATAAGCCTGAGTCTGAAACAAGCACATGACCTAATTTGAGACCATGAGCAATATATCTCATGAGCGACTGATTCCAGTTATTTTTAACCTTAGTATGTTCAAAGGCTAAGTCTATCTAAGCAAAAAGTCCACCCATGCTACTCCAATTAAAGCTTATCGACAGAATACAGTGAAGAATGAAGCCAAGTAAGAAAACTTTGTAATGCCTACCATGGTCTGATTTCTCGTCCTCGCTATCTACATAGAAAACTCTGCAAGAAAATGTCCAGTCATTCATTTCTCTCACTGTACACTATCCCCGATACTAATTGTATGTATTGCGGATCCCAATAATGGCTCAAAGATTCCATGCCACAACGATGTAATCAAGTGTTTATGTTTCTATTTATTTAAAGCATTGACCACGGCAGATAATCACAGATTTGGAGAAAAGAGCAAGAGGAATTAGGCTCATTGGTGCTCTAGACTCCATTTCCTCTTCACATGCTCTTAAAAGGTAATCTCTTGTCCAATGAACAAAAAACACTTCAATGGAAAGGCACCAAGTCCAACCAACTGATCCTTAAGCAGACTTTTTCTTTTATAAGGATATGCGTAACTCCTGATTTACACATGCTTCCAGCTCTGTTTTCACCCCTGTAAACATTAACACTGTGACACTGAAGTTCCATTGTAGATAGTGCTGTATATGGTTACTTCGTGATGGTAATCATTTCGACTGAAGGGTATATTACAGCAACCACTGAACATGATCATATAAAGCCCAGTGATGCCTATGTTGCCATTCTGCAACAAGCTAGATGCTTGATGTCATAATTTGCTGACAATGACAACCTAGTTTGGAACTTGACTATATACACGTAGTGTCCGACTGTGTTTCATGCTTCAGTGAGGGGATTCCATTTCCCCAACAACGATCGAAGAACAAGAATACTTGTATGTTCGTCATTATCATCAGCAGCACAAACAGAGCCTCGGCATTCCAAGCTACCACAGTTGCAAGTCAGGTCGTCGCCTTTAGAAACAAACCTTACGAAAATAACAAAAAATTGATGTAAGCAACATAAGAATCTAGAATCATTAATAGATAAAATACCAGATGCTCTCCAAGTACACGATTGATCAGATAGAATATAGAACATGAGGTAATATTTTCTAGGCAGAGTGGATATAGTATGAAAGAGAAACTTATCAGATTGCCTGGCTAGGTTCATTTTTTGAATATGTCAATTTTCTACATTAACTACTAAGGTGTACCTCTACAGCTCAACTAATCTGAGATGTGCAAAGAATGCAATTCTGGAGAGCATGTAATGCTCATGGTTTCAGCTTTTACTTAATACAAGGAATATCTTCCACGACTGTCAAAGCAGGTAAATCTCTATGTTCTGAAAAAGTGGCATCTAACCATGAAGCCTGACGGAAAGCATGAGAACATAACTTCCTGGACTACTGTAAGGATGAGGACTCCAGGCGGTATAATCAGATACGTGGTCTATGGTCAGGAACGCCGATCGACCCTGTATAAAGGAAGGCACGAAAATATAACTTTCTAGACTACTGAAAGCATGAGGATTCACGAGAAATTAGCTGATAAAAAGGCACTAAGGTCTTCCATCACAGACAGGACACTAAGCAGAGATTGCAATGAAATAGCAGTGTGACAATTCATAGCAAGAACCTAGTCCATCAATGCCAATACTTTAGATAGTCATGGTTTATGCTTTTTGTTGTTAGGGATATACATAATATGTTGAGAATGGTGGTTTTTTTTATCTGAACCTGTAGTCATATGTCAGCTCCTCGCCAACAGTTATTTCTCTCTTCGCAAAAATAATAATGTGATCTTCCCCATCTGCAGCAACCACTCTTGAATAGCAGTTTGGCTGAAGAATGAGAAGCTATAGTCAATAAATACATTATAAGCGCAAAACTACATCTACAATCAGAAATACCTTGCAAGAATGATTGATGAGATGGGCTATACTTCCCCCCCGGGTGGCATCCACAACACGTTCATCATCTATCCGGAACATGTATGTGCCAGCCCCCTGCAAAACAAGCAACAAAACAATTTTCAGTCCCTCCATGAGTATACTCAGCAGCAGAGTCTTAATTTTTGAAGCAACAGCACTTTCTAAATTAATCCTTGAAACTTAGTATTGTCCCTACCACAAAAGAATTGTAATATTTCTTTTCCCGAATATCTGCAATGTTTGGCCTTACGACCTCTCCTGTATATTCAACCACCTGAATAAAGATTGTACCTTTTATTTAGCAAACTTCCAAACATCGTTATTGATAAACTATTAATTTCATTTACAGAGATGGAGCTTCCAACAAAAAAGTTAAAAAGTACACTTATTCAAAATATACCATATCTCCGGCATAATGTGCACACTTGACAAACACCCCCCAGCCATGTATTGCAGACTTGCCTGCAGAAAGATATGCAATAATTTAATATCGCCTAAAAAGGAAGTCTACAGATGATAGACCAATGAATACAAGTTTGATCAATCCACAGCGACCTTGGTGCACGCAATTCAGAACTTAGAATTGAATCTTTTAAGATGTGAAGGAAATACGAAACCAATTAATGCAAATATGATCTATATATACAGCAACTCAGAACCTAATCAAAATACTAGAAGAAGATAGCTCAAATCCGATTTGGAATGAAGGGAGGAAATATTAACGCCCACGGCTGGCCCTTAATCTACAAGACCTCTTTTAGAAAGGATATATCAACGTCTGAGGAACTAGTTGGGTCTATCAGATCCATAATTAAGCAGCTCATATACAGCTAGGCCTCTTAGAATGTGCATAAATGAACAAACTACAACATTGAGAGACTCTTAATTTTTTCCCAGCTGCTAAGCAAAATATGAAGTTATCCTTTGCTCTGTCTTCTCAAGATCAAGCTACATTTTTGTTTCCATTTTACTCTTGTATAAAACTTTTATGGAGATGCCTCTAGGTGTCGAGCTAAAAGTGGTTTGTCTCTGTGTACAACCATCTAGTATTTGAAACAAAATTGATGATGATATCTGTTATTTCCTTCCTTCCAAGGGACTGCTCATGAGTCTTCTGCTGCAGATCTTACACTTGTGGACTCCCTTGAGGAATTGCCTCTAGAGAGCCATGGAGCTAGGCCAGGTTTTTGCTTGTTTTCACCGCCAGCATTTGTGCATATAAATCTTTATGGACATTTAATCAATTAGATAGAGTATGTTGGCCTTCGCACTTCGAGAATGCTTAAGCAACAGGCTGGTATGGATTTAAGCAAGAGCCTGATTCTATGCAGACAGAATACACTTTCTCTGTCACTAACACGAGTGCCAGTTATAAGTACTAATAGTAGATTTATAGCTTGACAGAATGGTCTTCATATTTAATGCAATATGCTGCCCTTCATGACATTATTGTGGAAATGGTAGAAAACCTAAAAGCAGCTAAAAATCCCTGAAACGTTAGAAATTTTATTCAAATACTTCTTTATGAGTGCCAACTCTAAACTACGGACCAATATCTGTGAACACGAACTCGCAACATACCAAAAGTAAGCCGGTTATGAAGGCTTGAACGCATTTCCAAAAACCTTTGTGTCATTGACCTTACTTCAACGCTTTGATTGTCATCTACAGGTGCAGATACTTTCCTTGGTAGCCCTCCAGCTTCATTCTGATATAACAATGGCATTTTATGAACTGAAGTACTGTTAACATCTGCTAGCCCTAGCTTCAAGTCAGATCCATGTCTTCTAAACCCATTTGTACAGTATGGCATATTTTCAACAAATAAACGCTTTGCCCGAGCTGCAGCTTGAGCTTCTGGTTCACGTCTCCCACGCCTGGTATTGTGATTGAAAGGTTCTGACCATAAAACAAATCTAATTACCACAGACGTTGGTATTGAAACTTATCACAGATGACCACATAAAGCACACAAGTTTCTGATTTAAACACATAAATAACTCACCTGAACGAGCACAGCCAGATGAATTAGATGCAAATGAGTGTGCATCAGTGTGCATATGAACTTGTTTAAAAGAATGCTGGTCTTTCGCTGTTGCCATAAGACGCTGCCCATGCTTCCGGCAATAGGAAATAAAACGCACAGGTTTCTCAGTCAAAGTGTTCTCATCATCTCCTTCTAAGGGCCTACCATCCAGGTCCTCCCGTATCTGAGCAAGAAATTGAGAAAACTTGGCTAATGAACATGAAGATGTGTTGCTGCTGCATAATAAAAAGGAGGAGGATAAATACCTCCATGTGATACCCCGCGTATCTAGCACATAGAGGATGGTATGCGACATGGCAACCATGACCAGAACACTGCAAATACAGCACTCGCCTTAAAAGGGGCATTTAAAACCTCCTATTGACAAGAGGTGATTATCATAGATATATTATAATCTGACCTGAATGCAAGCCCCATGTGATACTTTACAGATGGAACAGAGAAGTTTCCATCTCTCCTGCAGAGAAAATTTATATAAGCAAGAATACATCTGTCAGTTCCAGCAGCCCATGCTCACTATATATAAACATTTAACCTCTTCCTCTGCGTAGGATGCAAAGAGCGCTTACAGTGCTCTCAAAGAATGCGATAAGTAGAAAAAAAGGTTCACCAGAATGAAGGAGGGAGCGCATACACTATTTGGAATTAAAAAGCAGATGTACCTTGCTAATAGTGTGCAATCCATCAACAGGCTCCATCCTTTTAACATCAACCAGGCATGTCTCTACAGAAAACATAACAGCAGCTTCGTGTTGGCAAAGGAATTACCAGGAAAAGTAAGGAAAGAATTGGCCAGCTTACCAGGAACCCATGTTGCACAAGTCAAATGAGCCCAACGACCGTCTGTGGTTCTTTTCATTGCCCCGCCTGCAAAGATCAAGTCATGTAAAGACGAACTTCATGAAATATGCCAGCAACATCAAAATTAAGGAACAAAAGCTTATGAACTTATGCTCGTTGGAACTCTCTAAAACATTCTACATATTCTCAAAAACTCTCTAGTACACATAGCCTTTAAGAGATATCTTTCCAATATAACCTTGGCACAGATAACTTGCCTTTAACAGGGCACAAACAACAACATGGAGTTTGCTTGGGGGCACCAGATTGACAAAGCTGGCATAGCCACAAACCACCATTTGGAGCTTTTAACTCGCCATAACATGCCATGTGTACCTAAAAATATAATTGATCAAAGCAGATAAGCTATAAAGTGAGATATAACCAAACCATACAAAGAAGACTAGACTATAAATATCCAAAGTAAATTAGCAAATTATCACTTCGAAATTTTTACCCAGCAATTTCTTACCACAAATGATTGGATTTTAAGTAATTAAACATGCAGAAATTTATAATTGTACAATGTGCAGATGATGATAAATGGTTTAAGATGCTTCTTTTGACTGATTGAAAGCCTTAGAATCCTTGTGAGATCATAAAAGTACATTATCCTTCCATTTTGTATTAAATAAAGCTTCTTTGGCCTCTTTATGGACCTACCTATGCCAATGTAATGATCAACAGACGAGGAAAAGACAAAGAATAACAAATCAAGGTAACAACACGACATAGGTCCAAATATTCAAACTTATATCTTCTCCATCATTACAGGAATACATAGCATACCATAATTCTACATTTGTCGCATTGCAGAAGTAAATTATCTGTATACTCCTGCAAGTAGAAAGATCAATTAGCAGAACCGCCTACAGAAAACAATTAAAAAATATGTTGCCGTGCCTCATCCATGGAACAGACACTACAGCGCTCAAGCTTCCACTCTACTTCAATTGGCTTATATCCTGCTGGCAGAAAGTTTCCATCTTCTATGTCTTTCTTTTCATGCCAAGATATGAACTTTGAACATACCTTGGCGTTTGGTAGAGCCTGCAAGAGAAAGCAATAAAGCATCAACCGAAATGGAGAATTAACACTCAAGCACTTTAAGGCATGTTAGTTAATAGACCTGAATTAGCTTTGATACTTGCGTATTAGAAAAACCAAACATGGTCGAGCCTGATTTTTGTCGACGCTTGCTTTCTTGTAGCATGGAGGTCATTCCACTTTTCTGTTTTGCTTTCTCAATCTTCTCATAAACCTTCTTCCAGCAACCAACTGGCGTATGTCCAACCACCTGTGATCAGACTTATGTCACTAGGAGGACAATAATAAATTCAAAAGGTGCAGAGAAGGCAAAACACTGTACTGGTTTCCCGTCTTCTGGAGTTACTCGGAAGAGAGGCATCGATGGCATGGAAGGACTCCTCAGAACTTCCATCTTATAACTGACTGTTCTCGATGGATCTGTATCAATATCCCATCCACCATTTCTATGTCAGAAAAATCGTCCTGTTTTCAGAAAAGAAAATTTATGGCATTAACACCTTTTATAGATGTAAATCTTCGTTCTGCAGTGTAACCTTCTGGCCAAATATACTGCCCGTTGTGAAAGTGCTCAGAGTCCAACACTATAAGCCCTGACACCAAAAAAGCATGTCTAAAACCTTAACATATACAGCACTTTACATAACTTAACAGCACCCAAATGACAACCTCCACCTAAGAATTATATCATAAATGTTTCTCCCCTCTTACCAAGACTAAGTATACATAAACTGCCCATTTGCAATGGACATTTTGGAAGACTGTTTGCAACTGCTTCTTGCCCTTCATCACAAGCAAAATCTTTGCTGTTGTCCTCTTTTTCCAAATTGAGTCTTCTAGTTTCTAGCATGTGTTCCATTTTATGTGGAAATCTGCTATCTAACAAATATCTGCACCCACCATGCTTGCTGTCAAATTTGATTAACCACCATGGTACCCATCAGAACGTAATCCATACCTTTGTACTTCTCTTAAGCCCTCTACAAATGCTGCGCGTTTGCATTTTACATGATACTTGTGCATTACACCCTTGGAAAATAGCATGGCCGTCTTCAGTTTAATCCTACAAAGTAAATGAAAAGATTAAGACAATTCGTTATTTCTGGTCACTGTCAACAGAAATCTGGTACAGCATAAAAAGAGCTTTCTAACCAATGCATACCTTGCAAAATCACAACTGCCAAAGAATTGAACTGCTAATGTGTCTTTGGATGGCTCCAGGTTGCATTTAGCTGCACGTTCTTCGTCTAATACAAGGGCAGGCCACATCGGCCAACCTATGAGAGAAAATATATGTCAAATTTATACAATTTTGATACTTGGGGTTTGCTCTTGGTGTCCATATAAATAGAGAAGTAGAATGTTGCTACTGTACCCTTTACTTTTGCCCATATAACAGTGCCCTGTCCAAACTTCTCTTCACAAAACTCAGCATTCTGGGCTAAAATTGTTAACTCATCAATGTCAGGTGCTATGTTCTTCTCTGTTTGGCAGTCTTTGATAGAACGTAATGATGCTTCTTCTTCAATTGATATCTGAAGTTTTACACGTTCCTTTGACAAGATAAGACATTCCGTCTCATTATCATCATAGTCAACCTGCATTACGTCATATAAACCACAATATTAAAAGATGCATCTTTGTACAGAAAAGCTACTTTAAAACCAAACATCCACCTGATGTTTGCCAGTGGAAGGATTGTAGTCATGAATAGCACCGCTGTACCAGGCCTTATCTAGTGGCCAATAGATCTGCAGTGTAAACACCCGTATTAGTCTTATGATCTACAAAATTCAGGTCTTCCATTTTGTAACTTACCTTACAGCTAAGGCCAATAAGTACCATGGGACTAATTGTACCAACATCAACTCTACATTGAGACCAAACAAGAAAAGTTAGCAATTTGAACCAAAGATACCAAAATAGCTGTATCTTTCTTGTATACATACTCTCTCCACTCCCCGTCCTGGTCCTCTGAATTATGGCTCTGTTTTGTTTCGGGACTTTGGCTTTGCTCTAATAATTGAGCACTTCTTGGTAATGCTGTTGCTTTTAACTGTTTCACTTTCCGAGTGCGTTTTTTAGGCAAATTTTGATCAGACGCTTTGACACATGGGACATTAATGCCTTGGATTTGCAAGCAGTCGTCAGAAGCAGTTCTCCCACTATGCTGGACACCAAGTTCCTCATTCAGATTGCATTTTGTTGCTTCTCTAAAGATGTTGGACTGAGGATATGGGAGTCCTACTTTTTGACTACCCAATCTTCTCGTTGTAGAAATTCTAGGGGTAAATCCATATGTCATTTCTAATTCCTTCTTTTTTCTCTTTCTTCCCGATCTCCTGCAACCAGTCTGGCCTGATAAGGACAGTTGATTCTCTTCCATGCGTTCACTTGATCTAGACCTAGACCTGGACCTAGACCTAGACATAGACATAGACAACGAAGCTCTAGACTCTGCAACATCTGTAGTCGCATGTATTGGTGTCTGTCCAGTCAGGCACATACTACCACTCTGTTCTGACACTTGATAAACAGTATCATTTAAAGTCCCTAAGTCCTCTGCATTCTTGGTTGCACCAGATAATCTTCCTACATCCGAATTTAACATAATCATAGGTTCAATCTGAGGAGTTGCAGATTTCCGTCTCCTTGATCTTCTGGTTTCAGGCCCAGCAGAACTTGGTGTGTCCTTCTTGGTTTCATCATTCAGCATTATCTTCTCATCCCTCCTCTTCCGAGAGTTCTTGACAGGAAGGGAATTTTGCATGTGCTCCCTTATTGGAATTGTTTGATCCACTGCGGCATTTGGAACATGGACTCTCCGTTTATACACATTTTTAAAGAAACCAAGCTCCCGACTATACCTATCCTCTCGCATTTCGGGAATCCCCAAATTCGTTAGAAATGGCATATATTTCAATTCTACCATAGTATGATCTGCCCGGTGTACCTCCATTTCCCACTCTCTATGAGAACAAGGTGCAGAAATTCCCAACATTCATAACCACATCTCATTGATTCCAAAACAGAAGAAAGAAAACACCAGATGCAGTTACCGAACGCTTCGCCGTGAAGCTCCTCTATATAGAACAGAATCAACCATGAAGGTCTACCAACACGAGCTACGGCAAAGCTATAGTCCCAGCAAATGAGCTGGTTCAGAATCAGCTGGCTTGGATGCCGGGAAGAGCAACCTGCCCTAAAATACGCCCCCTAAATTTATGTTGTTATATACTTTTTGGTAAACCTTCTCCAAACAGAGGCGGGTAAATTTTCCCGGCAACTTCAAATGTCGGGTCTCAAAATACCCCCCAAAATAAATGTTCACCTTGAAAGTTTGCTTAGCAGTTACCAGCCATTCTACTCCCTTATGCAATCATGTGATGACACGTGTTCCCTTATAACCCTCAAAGCGCTAAACTTGAGTGCACCAAAGTTTTTTTTGTGTACAATGTTGCATTTTCAGAATGAAGTCTAGAATGCAGACCATACAATCATAACTAATACAATCAATATCATAACTAAGGGTACCTTCGCACTCGCCGTTAAGTTAGGAATAAGTTAATTTTTTTTAACTGCCAGTTAAACTTATAAGAGACTGTTATGTTCGCACCAAGACTAAGTTAAGTTTCCGTTAAGACTTTAACCTAACGGAAGCTAGTTAAATCCTTTCAGACTAGAACAAGTTAGGTTATTTTTTTTTAACTTAACAATAAAATAAAAATGTGTTCACACCTGCCTTAGTTAAGTTAGTGCTAACTTAATGCTAATGGCAATCTTTTCGCATACGTGCCTATTAAGTTAGAGTCTAACTTAATGCTAACGGCAATGGCTTCGCACATTCATCCATTAGGTTATTTTTTTTTTTAACTTAATGATAACAGCAATACCTTCGCACATACCTCCATTAAGTTTTATTTTTGTTTTCTATTAAGTGCTTCAAACAATTGTCCTCTTCTTATGCCATTAACAAATTAACATACGAACTCATAACCATCATGATATCATGCACTTGTTGATCATATTCCATCGCATTAAAACACTACATAATCAACTTGTAATTCAAAGCTTATCATTGAATTCAAAGCCTACCATTGTTATTCAAAACTTGTTATTCTAGTCAATTTTGTTATTCAAAACTTATCAAAGAAGAAACAACTATCAAGTGAAGACTATATATTCAGTTAATGTGCGGCGGATCTCCACACCCAATTCATATGGGTCTGGATCAGTGTTCGCACGTGGTTCTTCTGCTTCATCTGCCTCATTCTCCTCGATCTCTTCTTCTTCTCCTCGTCTTATTCGCCACTGCCTTACTTGCTCCAACTCTTCCTCGATATCTGCCTCACCAATATCAATAAGCAGATTATGGAGAATACAACATGCGTGAGTAAGTGTTGGAACATTCTCCGGCTTCATCTTAAGTTTCGTATCGAGACATCGGAACTTGCACTTTAATAGCCCGAACGTTTGCTCCACATATAACCTTCCCTGCGCCAGCTTCTTATTGAAGATGTTCTCTACATTTCAAAACGAATTGCATTAGAACATGAATTGAAATTAAACAAAAACATAAACTATTAACCAATACCAGCATATGATAAAAGTTGAGCATCCCCTTCATATGGTGTGATCAACCAAGGGGAGCAATGATAGCCTTTGTCTCCTAAGAAATAGGATCTCAATTCTCTATGGTCGATGCTCATGATAGGACTTTGCAAGATTTGACGTTCTTGGATCCTCCTTGCTATCCCTGAATTTCTTAACACTCGTACATCATGCACTGATCCCGGGTACCCACAAAATATGTCTAGAAACCTTCTTTTTGTATCAACAATAGCTTGCATGATAATGCTAAATCTACATTTCCTATCATAATAATTCAATCCAGCAGGACCACATGGTTGCAATATTTCGAAGTGCATGCAATCTATGGCACCAGCTGAAAAGGTTTATACACAATTAGTTTTTATTGTAATCAAGCAAAATAAGTAACTTGAACTAGAAATGAATTATAATTGAAATACCTGCATTTGGAAGCTTCGAAACTTGTTGAAACCCAGCTATCACTCCTAATAATTGGTCACCTGTTGGAAATACTATCTTATTCCAAAAACTTTCACAATGGCTTTGCATACTTCCATGACGATCATATGAGCCGTGCTCTCTCCAATGCCAAACTTTTCAGATAGTGCCAGGTAATCACAACCTTTGAACAGGTTGTAAAGACAACAAGCTACACGTACATTAACGGGAAAGGCTTTTCTATAATGTGTATCTTTTTTCTCAACCTCATCCTGGAGACTATTGCAAAGAAACATGAACGATAGATTTTTTTCATTCTAAACTTTTTTTGCCATCTACGATCATCATAATAAGACATTAGGAATCGGTCAAACCACGTAAAACTTCTCGGTTCCACCCACCATCCGCACAAGAAATCTCCACATGGCCATGTGTTCTCAAGACATTCATCTGATCATCTATTAAACGGTTCAAGCAATTGTCCTCTTCTTGTGTCATGAACAAATTAACATATGAACCCATAACCATCATGATATCATGCGCTTGTTGATCATCTTCCATGTCACTAAAACGCTGCACAGTGCACAATTTTAGTCAGTTTGTTAGTGGAAGCTTATCATTGGATGATCCATAATACAACATTCAACAAGCTCATTCATATCATAAAAGCTCATTCAACAATCATAAAAACTCATTCAAAGCTTATCATTAAATGCTATATAATGCAAAAATCATAAAAGCTCGTTCATAAAGTTTTATATTTTGAAGCCCAGTTAACATGAAAGAGTTTTCAAAATTTCAAAGTTTTAACAATAGTTTTGCATTTCAGATTTTACAAGAGAAATTTCAGATTTCTAATCAAATCTTTCTCTTCCAATGGCCATTCTATAGTGGGCAATTCAACCTGCAAAAACAATTTCGTGTTAGAATAGTAAAATTCTCATATGCGCATTAGATGATGAATGAAGAGACAAACCTGAATTTGGTGGGCGAAATTATGCTTCTTTGGTTGAAAAGTAGCTGCCCATTTTCTCGAACGCCCCCGCCATCGCTCCCACTAGAGTACGTTGTAGCTCAAGCTTCTCTTTTTCCCCTTCTAATGTTTTCACAAAGTGGCTTTCCATCATTTCTATCATTTCCTTGTTATTTTCTGCCATCGTCTTGGATAAAGAGCTAGTATTACTCGCTCTACGTTTTCCAGACGAGGCTTCTTCACCAATACCATGGGGATGGTGATCCCCCTCACTAGTACCTCTACTAGTGTCAGCAGTGTGCATTGGTTCCACGTTAGACCGACTTGATTGAAAAGAATCAAACATATTATAAATGGCCTCATCAAGAATAGGGAGGTTAAAGTTTTTCTTTTCACTCCTTGACAAAGAAAAGTATTCTGGCATCCCTGTCGTCTTGCTAAAATCATGGATTGTCTTATACTCACCAATCAAATTTTTGTATTTAGCACGACATCCATTTGCGTCCCTATCAGTATAGCCATTTTCTATCATTCTATTAGCAATCTTTTTCCATCTAATAATGGCAGATTCCATCTTGTCACGCGCTGATGATGCCTCTAACATCATCCATTCCTCCTTTTTAAGTTCGACAAGAAATTTGGTCTCTTCAAGAGACCAATTTCTTGACCTCTTTCGTTTGGAGGATGGCGTAGAGGTATTATTTAGTTCCTAAATTAGACCAAAACCAGTCCTAAATCAGTCTTAAAAAATCAGATCAAAACTAATTCCAAAAATCAGTCCTAAATCAGTCCTAAATCAGTCCTAAAAATCAGAACAAAGCCCGTATATTCTAAAATCAAATCCTAAAAATCAGTCCTAAAATACAAAAGGATTCTTACATGTTCTTCAATAAGGGGATCTTGACACTGTTGCGCATCACCCACACCAAATCCTCTCCCATGAGCTTGAACATAACCATCATTAGTGAGAGCACCCTGGATGCAAAATCATGACGCCAAATTATTCCCTAATTTCTCTTTTAATTGACAGATCTGCTGTTCTATTAGTTTCTTTGTTCTATTAGTTTCTTTAGCTATGAATGGATGTATTTCGGTTATTAGAATGCTTTCGACTTGTTGCAATGTTGAATCTAATGCAGAAGTACCAAAAAATGGAAGAGGGTCTGGTTAGAATAAGAAGAAAAAATGGAAGGGGTTTGTGATGAAAACATTGAATGATGCAATAACAGTTGACAATTTTCTGGTTTATGGCAGTATTCAGCGATGTAGAAAATCACATTGTGGTACAGACAACTGTGTTAGATGCATACAAGAGTTGCAATTCAAGTCTAGATGCTAATCTAGATATATGGTCTGGAGGAGATTCAAATGAATCCGTTGTGGTGCTGAAAACTGAAGGCATAAGTTACATTTTCAGCGATGCGTGGGATGGGGAGGACTGCAGAAATGGGATGAAATTTAGCATCAATGTGAGTCATGGATAATGGTCTGCCCCCTTCTCCACCACCATCTCCTGCACCACCAGAGTCTTTGGACCAAGCAGGCACTTCTTCTTCCAAGGGCCACACTTCCTTTCCTGCCCTTCCTTTTACTTTGCTATGCCTTTTCTATACACAATTCTTCCTCTGAGTTTTTATGTCTTTGCCCTTCTTTGCTATGACTTTTCTATACCCAATTCTTCCTCTCAGTTTTTATGTCTTTGCCCTCCTTTGTCCTTTGCTCTGCCTTTTCTATACACAATTCTTCCTCTCAGTTCTTGTGTCTTTGTCATTGGTCCATTTTTAGGTACACCATCCATTCCTCCATCACTGCCCACCATATTCTTTTCTTTCACCATTTTCACCTTGTCATATTCTTCTCTTGGAGGTGGCCCTATTTGTAAAGTCAAATGTAATTTGATACTTACATCTATCTAGTTTGCATTATCTCTTTTACAAGAAGTAATATTTATAGAAGTCAAATATAGACATATCAAGTTCAATTTACTGAATTGTGTTAATATCCATTGAACACTTACATGACCTACATTTTGTATGCCTTCATATCAAAAATTCAGGCTTTATATCTCGAAGTTCGATGAGTCATCCCATGTGTGTGTGATAATATCTATCTTTTAAATTTGGTTTTTCCGATGTGGTCAGAAATGTTTTGGGAATTTTTTTTACATTATTTTTCTAAGGTTTTGGGCTTTTTCGGTGCCGGAATAAATTCCCGGTATTCCCAAAATCGGGAGAAAATCCTTTCATATGATTTTGGTTTTTCCTCGCTCTCCTTATCCGATTGCAACTGCATGCATGCCACGATTGTAGGCTCAAGGTTTTCCGGCATGCAGGTTCATACCAACTTTTGTCTGATTGTTTTTACCCTCTCTCAAATTTAGTCCGGATCATTTAAAGGCGTTGGATTTCTGGAAGTTCTTTGGTATGATCTGTGCACCGCCCACATTTTCTGTTGTTTGTATCAGACCTGCAGGAGGGGTCTGGCTTTGCAAGAAATTTTCTAGGGCATTCTTATTCTCAGATTTCGTGCCCAGCAAGCGATTGGGCTCAGAAACCATGCCGTCATTGATGCATTATTTGTGTTTGATTTCATATCAGGTCACCGTGAAAATCATTTTTGACAAAGCTTCACAATAGATTTAGGTTGTTTTTAGGGTTTCACAGGGATTTTGCATTCGAGATACATGTTTCTGTTTTCTATTTAGAACTATAGCTTGCGGGAGGATTGTTGTTTCTAATTTCAATACCCGCTATTCTGCTGTGCAACACATCGAGAAAGACAACCCAAAACCCAGGTATGGTTTAATGTAGTTAATTTATCCCAATTAGTTAATAGTTTTAGAGAGCCTCATCTCTGGCAAAGCAACCGAAGCCACAATCTGATATGAAGAATAGATTGTCAGTCAGCCTTATTTGTTATTTTGCTTGCAGAAGTTCTCCACCGACTTGCAATACAGGGTCGGCGTGAGCTGGAAAAACATAACTTCTCCACCGACTTCCAATACTGGGTCGGACTGAGCAGCAAAAACCCTCTGTCTTGCTGTGCATCCTACTTTTTATCATGTCAGGCCATTGAGGCCTATGCATTTCTGTATATTTGGAAACTCTAGAGCTATGGAGCTGTATTTTTTTTCGTTTGTATTATGTTAATTCTGGCAAAATAACTTAGAAAGGGTAATTGGTCCATTCTGGAAACTCTGCATTTAAGCACAATTTCATTATTTTTGGACAATACCTGAATTTATGGACTTTTTTTGGAAATCTTGCTTCAATGACAGTTTTCATACCTAAGAGACATCCCCAGCGAGTGCTGCATATGCTTCACAGTGTTGAGTAGCTTCCTCTTATTGGAAGGAGCCCAAGCATAATCGATAGTCTCTATTGCAATGCAGCGCTAGCAGTCGTTGGCCTCCATCACTTATTTCAATAGTTGACATAATTGGATGGGTACACCTGGTTGCTCATAAGGACAAACTCCCAAACACTTGATAGTCTCAAGTTCTCTTTTCTATCATCCATGGATTTGGGGCTCTTCAAGAGTATTATCCTACCCACGCCAGGGCGCTAAGACATCATTAGGGCACACCATTATAAACATCATCCATGAAGGTATTACCACAAGTTCGCCAGCATACTAAGAATAGATGGGGCCAACTTCAATAAAAGTGCCTTCCCATCGCAAAGTGCAATAGCCCAAGGTGGCACATATGGCTTTCGCATTGCAATAGTCCATATATAATGAAATAGTCAAGCACCCTTCAGCCATTCGTGTCTTCAATCCTAAAAACTAGTCACACATCCGGAGTCCATAAAGTATATGACACTCTTCCCAGTGTACAAATTGTTCAAGATGCCATATTTCACATTCTAGATGAATTAAACTATACCTGATTAATGTTGGTGGCCCGTTACTATCTTCTACCCGCCTTTGGTTGTGGTTCGAGGGCGTTCGTTTGAACCTATTTCACGCATATCATCTTAGTTCCAGAGGATAAATGAGCAATTAGCCTCTCCTAGAGTGTCTGCACTTTGACTTCAAACACCTCTTTAACAACACGAGCAAGTTGGGACTTACTGAGGTGGATGTGACTTGTCCTAGTAAGAAACCCATTTAAAATCAGACGTCCATTTTTCAATAAGCTCGATATCACGCAAAATAGTGAAAGATATATCATATCAAATTAAGGCCCTCATTTCCAAGCACAAAACACGTCCAAAAATTATATCAAAACTTGGTTTAAAAAAAAAAAAAAAAAAAAAATTGCTTTTCAAATTGGGCGCCCGCCCAATTTGTGGTAAAAAAAAAAAAAAACAAATGCCGCTCGAGTTGGCCTGCATGCTCAAATTGGGCGCCCGCCCAATTTGATGCCCGGCTTCCTCCACGCAAATTAGGCTCGCCCTATTTAATTGCTCCAAACTAAGGCCCGCCCCTTTTGGTCGCACTAGATTGGGCCCCCGCCACATTGTACAAGGAAAACTGGGGACTTCTCATGCAGCATGATTACCTCTATGCTTAAGTCTACCTACTCATTGACAAGCTCTATGTCTAAGCCAAGCTAGTAGCATGACAAATCATTGATATACATGCATTACACATCCTTAATCTAGACCCTACTAGAACTAACTACGTGATTTTAACAACAAAGCTCATACCTCATCTTGAAGCCTAAGCGTGTGTCTGATCACCTCATCATCAGTGTGGTAATGCATGCTGCAATGCTCAACCAAAGAGAAAAATGGGTACGAAAGGAGATCAATGCTCTATTAGACATTACATACTCTAGAATTGCAAATCATGAAAGCGCATTACACTAGCGCATCCGACATGTTAATAAGAAAATCAAAATATACCTTAGAGGCAAAGAGTTTGGTCGAGAGCGGCAATGACGGGTGGCGAGACGCTAAAAAATAGTAGCTCGTGCTTGGCAATATTGAACGGGGGAAGATTTGAATTTGAAATTATTTGAAATTATAACGTGTTGCATTATTGAGTTGAGGGGGGGAAATTTGAATTTGAATTTTGAATCTCAAGAACCACGTGAATGGTCCATGTGGCAACTTATTTTGAATTTTAAGGTTTACTATGTCATGCATTATGGGCCCACCAACTTGGACCTTTCCTTATGAGCATGCCACTTGTCCTTCATGCATGCGACCTCCTCCTGCTCCTCCTCATCTGCTCCTCCATGAAGGCGCCCATCTTCTAGAGGACTTTTGAGGTGCTTTTGCATGTCCCATGAAGGCCCCATCTCCTAGAGGACTTTTTTGAGGTGTTTTTGCATGTTCAATGCCATCAAAGGTTAGCATATCCTCCATATTCTTGTTTTTGTTCCCTCCGCTTGCTTTATATGCACACATATCTCCTTTGTTAGTGTTTTTTACTCACGTTGTATAGTTTTCACTTAATATTTCATTGGTTGGGCTATTAGTGAAAGGGGGTTGCCTAATTTGGAGCCCTCTTTAACTTCCATCTTTTAACTTCCATTGTTTTGGGTTGTCATTAGAAGGGGGTGCCCCAATTTGATGCCCTCCTAACTTCTATTGTTTTGCCTTTAGCACGACCATTGCCTTGTCTTATTCATTATATTTTCTTTTTTTTTTTAACAGTTCTACTCGAGCCCACCCCATTTGTCTTTGCCCCAATATTCCATGCATATTTTTTTCTTTCTACTTGACATCTAAATTGGGCGGGCGCCCAATTTCGTCTTTGCCATTGGTCTTTCCCCGGCCATGCACGTTTTTCCCTGTACTATGCACAATTCCATGGGCATTTTTCCTTCTATTACAGATCTAAATTGGGCGGGCGCCCAATTTCCCGTCCATGCGCACTTTTCCCATTTTTCCTTCTATTACAAATCTAAATTGGGCGGGCGCCCAATTTCCAGTCATGCGCACTTTTCCCATTTTTCCTTCTATTACAAATCTAAATTGGGCGGGCGCCCAATTTCCAGTCCATGCCCACTTTTCCTTCTATTAGAGATCTAAGCCTAATTTCCAGTACCATTTCTTCTTTGGCCATTGTGACTCAATTGATTCCTCCTATCTTTGTTCCGCGGATTTGCTCACGAGTACACAAATCGGGCGAGCCCAATTTGTTTATGCGGATTTGCTCACGAGTACACAAATCTGCCCGATTTTTTGTGGTGCGGATTTGCTCAGTACACAAAATCGGGCCCAATTTCACGTGGTGTCGAATTTTGCTCTCGAGCACACAAATCGTGCGGGCCCAATTTGTTTATGTTCGATTTGTTTGTGAGCACACAAATCGGGCGGGTAATTTCTTTGTGTGCGGATTTGCTCGAGCAACTTCTTATCTATTTCTTTACATCCTCTTGAGGAAGACAAATAATCTCTAGCAAAATCTGGAGGATTTCTTCAAGTTTTTTCGCTTTCACCAACTATAGCAAGAGCGGATGGTCCGATGCAAAGCAAAGACGAGAAGGGTTGGATCCGGGTGGGAGCTTGCAAATAGCTTGGTGGGATCCTACTTGGGAATTCCTAGATCCTACCTGCTTGCTTTATGGAATGAACATGTCTTTAGACCACGACCAATCAAGCTCAAACTACAGAGTACTTAGAGTCACGGCCTTAGCTTTGAACATTTAGATTCAGCTATTTTAAACAAGAAAACCGATTAGGATGTGTGCTCCAAAGACTAGATCCGCACTCAATCCTAGCTTAACAATGCACCTCCACGATTATATCCTCCTCCTTCACGGCGCGAACTTCTTCTTCCCGTTTTGCAGCCCCCGAGGATCGGCCCCCCTGCGACTTGAAGCTTGAAGCTTGCTTTCGGCCCATACCCGAAGCTTGAAGCTTGACCGCCATACCCGAAGTATGCGCCGCCACATCGCGGATGCTTTCGGCCGCCATAGCTCGAACACGTGATTTACTATTAGGGTTTTACCCGTTAAGGAGTTTAGCCATTGGACAATTTCTTAATCAATCTTGGACGTTGAATTATGCAAGAGTTTTTTCTTAGCTAAATAAAATGTTTTGCAAATATGCATATTGCCCGCTAAGATCACACTTCCATAACACCATTGAATGTCATCGATGTGATGCTAGTCGTTAATAAGCGGTGACCTAATTTCGTTATTGCTCGTCCCTTTTCTTTTCTTTTTGATTGATAATCTCCTTTGACATTAACATTTACATGGATAATTACAGGATCATTAATCCCGAGAAAAAGCCCGGATCTAAAAAAAGCCGCCCGAAAATTGTTCTAGGCGATGTTAGGAATCGCAATGATGATGATCTTGCGACTAGATATTTGAAGCTTTAATATTGCCAAATGATTTGCTTTACTTTCAATTGCTATGTGATCTTTGAAAACTATGTGGTGTCTCAATGGATTTGTATAAAGTTTTACTATCCTAATGTTGTACTTCATTTTATTGTGCACAAAACACAATGTCGTGGATATGCTCATATCACAAACTGTAGCATTTGAAGGCTCTGGGTTCGCCTACTTTTGATGCCTCTGAATGGAATTAGTCTACCATATTCCATTGTTTTGATCATAAGAACCCCGTATTCTAGACAGTAGCTACCATTTGAGATATATATGGACTTGAGGAAAGTCCATATATAATGAAATTGTGCTTATTTGTGGAGCTCTGTTCTTTTCGTTTGTATTATGATTTGGGAACTAGAAGCAAGGCATATTTTGCCCAGTTGTAGAGCATAAGTTAAAGAATAGAGTAGTTTACAATTAGTCGTTCATGCCCTTACATAGAGCAGGGATGGCGCTGCATACTCCGAAATTGCTCCAAAATTGCAGAAAAACTCCATGTTTGCAACAAAAATTGGACAGTTTTCCATGTCAGGTATTTGTCCACCGGATTCTAAAAGGTATGTGGCAAGGAGCTATGTTGAGATATGGCTAAAATACTGAGGCTGCTGATAACAGGTGAAGCATTCTCTGTTGGATGCCTTGATGAGGTCGAAGTTTACAACATGTTCTATGTAAGTTGTTTTTTTAAATCTATATTGTACATCTGATGCTTTTTAGAGAGAGCAAATTTCATAGAAATCCTCATGTGCCTGTGAAGCATCACTTTTTGCATCACTTTCTGACTAAGTTAATTGCAGTCTTATTTCATCTCTGCTTGCATGCAATAATTGTCTCTCCCCAAAGCATTATAAGCTTCTGACAGACCCTGTAGATCTGCCCCAAATCTTGCAGATGTCTGCAATTTTTCAAATGACATGGCACAAATGGATGGAACGCTTGGATTTGAGGCTTGATTAGGCAATAATTGCTACAACAGCTACACATTTGATGCTCTTGGTTTCTACTTGCAATTTGAATTACATGCACTCAAGTCACGTTTAGGCTATAGTGTTGGAAGTTTTTTGTATCTTATTACTTGCATCTTAGTTCACATTCTGGAGTATCAATCAATTCAGGCACATAAATACAAGTTGTAGATACAATAAAATAAAATAGAAGTTTTACACTGCTAATTTGTCAATTCTATTTGTTCATGTTAAGTATCTCATTATCTATATGCAGGCAGTATTTTGTTGCCTCCATTTCAATCTTCTACTCACTCATCCAATTTTTAGCTTGCGGCACTTAATGTGTTTATGAGCTTCATCCAATGAAGTGTTGATCCATGTACATTTCAAACATCAATTTCTGGGATGCAGAAAGGTAAAGCCATTAAATTTATGTCTGCTCACAGTTGGGTTTGTTATTTAGTTAGGATGGTCAATCCAAAGTGAAATAGGGTGATGTGCCCTTTATAACGTTCAAAGTAGCGGAGCTCAACGAGCCATTCTAGATTGAATGTGAAATCATTTCTGATTCATGTGTCTTTCTCCCTAGGTCATGCAGATGCTACAGGGTTAAAATTATCTCTCAAAAATCATCTTCTTGCGCCCATCCTACAATGACTTTGGTATGTCATTCACATCAAATGTGGTAGTTGAAAAATCACAGTGTCATAGTGTCATAGAGCCAAGTGTGTAGTCGTGCATGGAATATATTGCCCAGCATTTACTTGACTCCGTTCAATGTTAATCTCCAACTTTCATAGACATTTCTGGTCTTCTTGTGGTGGGAGAGGACTTCTAGATTGGAACTGTCAGAAACTTGGTAAGTTTATTACATTTTTATCATCCTGATCTTCAAAAATCTAAGGATGTTCGCGTGCATTTTTGTTTGTTATCCTCCTGATCTACAAAAATCTAACCTCCTGATCTTCAAAAATCTAACAAGGCATGTTCACTTGCACTTTTGTTCGTTATTTATAAGCATCTCTTTTAGCTAGAGATTGGCCAACATGTATTGGAGAACATTTACTTGATGTTATGGTATCGCCCAGCATCTACTTGATGTTGTGGAATCGCAAGCTATTGCATCCAACTGTTTTATGTGATGTAAATGTTTAGTTGAAGAATCACAGGTGTAATAAGTATTTTAGCATATTGCCTAACATCTACTTGATGTTGTGGAACAACAAATTATTGCTTCAACTGTTTACGTTAAACCTGGAGTTGAAAAAGCACAAAGCCAAGTGTGCCCAGCATCTACTTGATGTTGTCGGCAATTCAACTGTTCATGTGATGTAAACGTGTAGTTGAAAAATCAGTGTCATACTGTCATAGAGCCAAGTGTGTAGTCGTGCATTGAATGTCGTGCAAGTATTGTAGCATATTGCCCAGCATTTACTTGACTCCATTCACTGTCAATCTCTAATTTTTATAGACATTTTTGGTCTTTTCGTGGTGGGAAAGGTCTTCTAGATTGGAAATGTCTGAATCTTTTATATGACTACAGTTTCGTGGTTTGGTAAGTTCAATACATTTTTTCTAACATATGTCCTTTATAACTAATAGATACCAATTTCCTTAAGTATATACACGATAGGTGCTTAAGTGTGGTGCTATGGTGCATAATTTTATAGCACTATATTTAATAAATTGGTCTTTGCTCTAACAAAAAACATAAATTCTCCATTGGACAAGTATACGTTGTGTTTTCCTACCACACAATAGTTTTTCAAGCTTCACTCCCCCTTCTAGGATCGACCTTCAATGCTAAACTTGAAAATTTACTATTTGTTTTTCCGTTAAAGGTGCTCCTAGCCCCCGTGACAAACATGTTGAGGGCCCCACAATGAAAAACGGACTGGCCCCATTAGCATTCACAAGTAGCTAAGCGATAGCGATCAAAAAACTCTAATTTATACGGATCTAGATGTGACATGCCCGCACTCATTGATGGACCATAAGCAGGAGAGTGTCTTTTAAATGGTTTTTGATGCCATCAAAGACAAAGAGGGTTCTTTTATCCCATTGTCTAATAATGCAACGTAGCTTTTCATGTCTATGTCTAAAAACTCTTCAAGTTTAGTGGTTCAATGATAAACAACACAAGAAGAACAAACAATACATTATTAGCACTAGACAAAAGAATCAGAAATGACAAACAACACAAGAAGAACAAACAATAAATATGTATAAACTCATGTTTTTCCATAAAAAAACCACATGCTATTTATTCGAGGGGTGATTAGAATAGCCATCCACAATTTTAATTGATCCATGAAATATGAATGGAGAGCTATATATTTGTAGAACATTTGCAAGTCACAAACGTTAGATTCCCAGGAGCCACAGACCGACCATAGAACCCGATTCAAGAAGTGGAACGCATCAACTGTCCCCTCTAGAGAGCTAGGGCACATATAAGAAAAATCGAATTTAAAAAATAGAGATCAAACCATTTACTCCTATTCCACTATACATTTTAATACAAATTGCCCAAAGCCCCATTTTGAGTTCACATGGATCTAAAGCCCGGCAACGCCGGGCACCATAACTAGTTTACTACTAAAGCCAAATCGTATAATCAAGGCATGTAACTACTTCACTTCAGCAAGCATTGCCTCTTGTCCACATACGTCTAAAATGCATGCACATCTAAAATGCATGCACAGGTGCACAGGCACTAACATTCTTCCACATCCTGCAGCAAGTGGTGCTCTTTTATCTTCAGACTAACAGTGAGGCAACCACACTCCCAACAGAAGGTTTTTATGTGTTCACGCAACAGAAGGATTGAGATGAGCTTAATGATTATGATAATGCCCATGAAAATGATAATTTTCCAGTTTTATTTTCACTGCTAGAGACCTGTGCATAAATCTATGGGCCTGTTCTCTATAAACAATGATGCTAGGAAGTGCTCCTTCAAGATTTGCAACACTTTAGTGTCCCAGCATATGGATAAAAAATGCAGCAACCTGTATCTTATATGTAATGCTTGCCATAGGAGAAGCAAGATGAATTGTTGCATGCTTACAAACTATGTAAATTTTCAGGACTGATCTCAAGGTCTAAACAGAGAAAAGGGAGTGTCATCAAGAGGTAACAGCTTAGGGGCTAACAAATGCTGCAATCCTAACTATTAATTGCTAACCCAAGTGACCTATGCAGATAACAATGCAACACTCAATCAATCAGATGCTATAATCCATTCCCCTGCTGACCTGTTCACCAAGATTTGGATCTCGACCCTCAACGTCATCTGCCACACAATCCCTTGCAGTAATCCACGCATTAGAAGTTCCACGACCTCGACCACCAGCATGCACGATCTGAGGATTAAACAATTGGATGCTTAGAAAAGAAACAATTGGGTCAGAACTAAACAATTGACATCTTTATAAATTGACTGTCAAGATGTGGCATAGTGTGGCATTACGGGCTTGGCATCTAGCTGCATAGACTAGATTGTGGAAATCAAGCCACATCGCTGCATAGACTAGATTGTGAAAATGTGAGCAATAAAATGGCCTGACGGACTGATACAACAGAGAATCTGCCGTAAAAAGCTAATTTATGCATTATGTTGCATTACATGCTTATGGTACATTACATGCTGGTATGATCTGGCTTCTTAGGCTAAATTGTTAAGAGAAAAATTGCATAAGGCAGTTAGTGGAAAGGTTCTAAGAGAAAAATAAGGCAGGTAGCAAACCATAGAGAATCTGTTGTAGACACCGGGCAGTATGGATAAAATAGATTATGTGCATAAAGGAAGGAAAATCATGGGGTACACCTTAAAGTATTCCGAAAAATACAAACTGGAAAATCAAAGATAAATATGGAGATTGAGACCTACGTGGTATTTATTTGTGGTATGAATTTGAACATAAGGAATAATAAAATGGGTTGGAACTCATTGGAGCAAGAAGGCAAGGCAGGGGTAAAACATTAAAATAATAAGGAAAACGGGAACTAAAAATAGGAATGAACAAGTTAAAAGATGAGTGTAAAGCATTGGCATTAGCTTATGGTATCTGCTCATTAGCTTATTAGCATTGGCATTAGCTTATGGTATCTCTTTTTTAGGAGGAAGTTCACTAGGTCTTATAGCCACCAAAGTTGCACCTTCAAGGTCAGTTCCTCCTGGAAGCTCCAAATGAGGAGCATACCATAGCTTTATACTGAGAGCAGGCACTTGAGTTCTGTTAGAAGAAGCAGAGAAGGCCTTTATATCTGCTACCCAGAGAAATACAAGGTGACTTCTAATTTTTAGATTACTTTTAATTGATAGAGACGAAATCTGGAGATTGGCCTGGCAACCATCTCTTGTATCAGTTTTAGCTAGTGCTAAAAGAAATTAAGTTCTAACTTTGAATGGTGTCTAGTTTGCATCAGCCTTTGCTCCAATTTCCAATCCAATAAACTGCCCTTGGGAGGTGAAGGCTCTTAGTGGATATCTTGGCGAACAGAACAAAAGCCTTTGGGAGGTGAAGTCGTGCAAGAATTGCAGTCTTTGCTTTGCAATGCTAATGATGCTCAAAATTTGTGTTTGTCCATAACAGGAATATGATGCAACCGCCAAGAAGCTGCCAAGAAGGGCAATGATGCTCTGTCTGTTACTCTTCGGATGCAGGAAGGTTATGACCACTCATATTTTTTTATTGCAAGCTTCATAGATGAGCATATTCATTATCATTCGAAGGCACTTAAAGCATGAGATCTCTAAAGGATCACAGAAAGCTTTTTGAAGGGACCATGTCAACGTTTTGAAGGCAAGCCTTTTGTAGTTGTTAGCAATGCTTTGGCATATGCATAGAAGATGTGATGATGCTAAACATGTTTCAAATGTTCAGAAACTGCCCAATATTTATGTTTTTCTTCTCTCTCTTATAGAAGGTATTTCTCTCTCTTATAGAAGGATATTTACTTCCCCTAGTAAATGGCTGGGAAGGAGGCATTATTGGAGTTGCAAGCTTCAGATGTGAGAAATGTGGTGGGTTATCCACATCTATGCATCCCAATATTTTCAAATTAGGAAAGCTAACCTTCTCCAAGGGATCCTCATCCCCTTCTTGTTGTTCTGATGATGCAGGTTGTGAAGAGGCAGACCAACTGCGACCAGCTATCCCGCGACCACGATCAGCTATTGGGACACGTCCTCGACCTCTAAAAGAAGTTCCAGCTCGAGCTTTATCTGCCATTTCCGACAGCTTCGTTCCTCCTCGTTCCGACAGCTTCTCCGGCCTCCGTTAAGATTTTAAACCGACCTCGAAGAGATCACTTTAATTTCTAGTGTATTTTTTAAATTGCGTTAACTTTGCGTTTAATTTTCTAACTTAAGGTAAATGAGTATGAAGGCATTTTGAGTTAAAACTTTTAGGTTAAAATATTTAACGGAATGCTAAATAAATTTATTAACGCAAAACTAACTTAATGTGAAAGGAAAACCTGCTAAAAGCTTAACGGAATCCTAACCTAACGGCTGGTCTGAAGGTACCCTAAAACTAATATAATACTAAAGGATGAACTGGTCAAATTTATAACAAGATTACAAGATCAAATTCATAACAAGATTACACTTGGAATTTATATTAAAAGTTTACAATTGCATAATGATTTTGTTCTCAAAACCACACTCAGATAACAACCAAAGTTATCACTGTAAAGTCACTGAAAATTATCACTGAAAAGTCATGATCCAAGAAGCTTGCAAAGACAAATTACAAGGTCCCATCACTCCGAATTATCTTCTTCACAAGATCCCTTAGATCGAAACTACCAGCTCTAGAAAGAATTATACAGTTGCTGAAGTTGCCACCTGAGATATTGGTAGAACCAATATCAACACTTAAGTTGAAGGCTCTCCTCAATTTGACATTATGTCCAACAAGCTCCTCTAAAGGAATGTTATCAAGAAACTCATCATCCAACTCACTAGATGCTCGTGCAACTAGAACCGCATCGTTCTTCACATCAGTCTTGATACTCTCATTTAAAGAACTGCTACCCTCAATCAGCTTCACATGTTGAATTTCTTATTTCAGATTTTCTAAAAAGGATAAGAACAAAAACAGAGATTAAAATGCATTCTATATCGTCACTCAAATAAACAAAATAATTAAAATATAAACTTACTAGAATCAATAGAATTTTAAAGAGCATTGAATGAAACAGAATTCTGCTTCTAGTCATACTAACCCAATTCACTTTTTTACACGTCTTCAAACATCCTACGCGAACCCTCAGCACTAAAAGATTGTCCCACGATTGACATAGCAGCTTTAGCCATCAGATTGGTTGTCTTATTATACATGCAATACATAATTAGACTTAGTCAAAAAGAAATAACTTGCATGACAAAGTAGGAGTAACAGAATACAACTAACTAAAATTAACTAGAAACATAAAAAAGAAAGTAACAAAAACTTGCCTTCTATATAATTCAGGATTTCTATGACCAGTAATTATCATCCCCACATCGATAGGAACATTGGCCCTAGCTAATCTGCTAACAATAGAGCTTCTGCCATATTTTCCAAAGAAATTACCTTCAACTCCAATGCTATATAGCATGTACTTCATCCATCCCCCTAAAACCTTGGCAGAAACCCTGTGTTTCTTGTTGTGCCATGCATGTAAAGCAACAAAGGAATTATGATATATAAGAAAAACTGGAAGATGTCTCAATAGACATTTAAAAGTGAAGATGATATCCAACTCAAAGCATTTCATCGGCACCCTAATTCTTTCTTCCTGATATTTTTGCATTGACACATGATAATTCTTAATCTCTCATTGTATTCCAAACACTCGGCACCATCTATGTTCAACATCTGGAAACCATTGACTAGTAGCTTATATAGCTCTTTCCCTCTGATTGCAAAATGAGACACATAATAGAACATGAAACGACGCTGCAAACCTCTGTTAATATGAACAGAATTATCAATATCCATTAGCAAAGCCTATTCAGTCGCAAAACTTATCTTCTCAACTTTCTTTCTTTTCCCACAAACCCTAAGAGCCATTCTGGACCTCCTTATTGAGGCAATGCAAGCCTTTATGGCATTTGAAAAAATAGGACTCCCTCTAATATCAAAAGCTACTTCTTCCACACCTGTAATTCCAATTCTGGCTTCCTGATAGCAGAAAAACAACAAAAGAAAAAAAAAAAAAAATTAGACTTACGTCTCAGTCGGGTATAATCCACCTTTTATCTTACAAACTTGCAACATAAATCTTTCAAGCATCTAGAAAAATCACACAGATCCAACTCTTCATCAATCTTTTTTTCAACTGGTAAACCTTATTTGGTCCTCCATTCATCAAATCTGGTCCTGTTCCATTGAATCTTGTCAAATTTTCTGCCAGCAACATTAACCTCTTTCACAAGCTCCACATCAAGCTCCAAGAATGCTACTGATTTTCCAGAACTCGTCTGGACAACTTTCTTAACATTCTCAGGTCGATTCTCCTTACCAGACTCACATGACAAAGATGGCATCTTCTCAATATCGTTGATGTACTCCTTCAACTCACCTTCCCCAAACTCTTTAGAAAGTGGAGCTTCAAAGTTATCTTCATGATCTTCGTTGGGTTGATCCAAAAACACATCCACAACTCCCATTTCCTGGCTAACATTTAAAGAAAAGGGAGATTTTGGGGAAACAACATCCTCTTGACCTTTAGATGGTATTCCAACCATAGCAGACTGGCAGCGGAAAAAAACTTCAAAACACATAAGCCATTTGCACAAAAGCAAAAAAACAATCACTAATATTTGAGCCATTACAACCCGCCCACTTTATTGGCTCCCGAAACCAAGTTCGCGAACCAAGTGGGTTCGCCCAGGCGAACCCGGAAAATTCGCCTGGGCGAACCCGCAAAGTTCGCCTGGGCCGACGTGGCGGAGCCTCGGGGTCGGGCGGCCTTCCCACCGGTTCGCTCGGGCGAACCCAACCCGGTTAGTTGCAGGCTTGGCAGGTGTGCGAGCGGGGGCTGAGTAGAATGCTGGGTAAGAGAATACGGTTCGGGCCTGGCTTAACCCCCGCCGGGAGTACGGCACAATGAGGGGTACGGGTAATGGTGGGTTGGGTAGAGCTACCGGTTCGGGCGGGCGAACCCCCGGTGCAGGTGTGTAATGGCGGGTACGGGCGGCATTGGCAGGGGGGCGGACGGCGGGCTGTCGGCCGTCACCCCGGGTTCCGTGAGGCCGTGACCATCGGGCCCATGGCATCGTCCCCTCCAGCCTAGATCCCCGGCTGTTATCATAACAATGTTAGGCAAATGAAAGTCACATATTTTTTCTAGAAATTTCTTCGCGTATTCGGTTTCACTGCCATTCTCGGACGCAGGTGCAGCTTCGAGAACAAGCTCTGGCGAAAGAAGCTCCAGAAGCAACTCCAGTAATGGGATCGATTGGAGAACGTGGCTCCTTAGCCTGTTAAAAACAAGTATTTCGCCTTCCTTTTTTCTTTCTTTTGAACGATTTTGAGATGCATTGAGCGATTTTGAGTCTTGTTTTGAGCTCCATTGACAAAATTATAAGTGTGCTCGTACAATTGCATCTAGGTTCCCTATTGCCATCCCTATTGCTACACTTGGTGAGAGTTGCCCATCATAATAAAATATGTTTCCTTAAGTGGGCGCTTATTTATATTTGTTGAAGCTTATTTTTATTTGCTGAATGTTCGGAACTTATTTTTATTTGTTGAAGCTTGTTTTTATTTGTTGAAGCTTCTCCTTTATTTCTTAAAGCTTCTCTTCGTGTGACTCATAATCACCTGGAATTCAGATATCTATTTCAGAGCACTCTACATTTATCCGCCAGAGACCATGTCTCAGCCAGAGGCAGTTCCCCCAGTCGGCATGGATGAGCGTCCCTTGCCATTTGGCCTCTGAGGCCCGGTGATGTCCCCGGGACGCGACGGTAGCATTGTCGAATGGTACCCCAACCGGGTAATCGCTTTTATCTTATCCGCTAGGTATGTTTTGTGTGCTTGTTAACCGTATTTGTTTTGTGACAGGGAATACCATGGCATTTGGTGCCTGGTGCGCAGGGTCACGTCTGTTGAGAGCGGTCGGGCCCACACCGTTGCCCAGCGGTGGATTTGCACAGCACCTGGGTGTACACACTTTGTGGACAAGAGTCGCCGCGACCGGTTTCCGGGATTGACCCTTGATGGAGCTTGGGGCCATCATCGAGCCACCATGCAGATCAATGGTGGCCCACGCATTTACATTCGGGCGAGGGTGCAACCCCGCCAATTGCGAGAGAGTGGTGTCCGAGGGAGAGGGCTGCAAAACGTCGAAAGATCCCCGCAAAAAGCCGCGCATGATGATGGAGGCCGCGGCGAGACATAGAGAGGCGAGGAGACAAGGTGCAACAACGATGCGCCTACAAAGATGTCCCCTTACCCCGAAGCGGCCCCTAGATGCCTTCCCCGAGGGGCCTGACGCCATGTTTTATGAGGCCCGGCCACACGCAGCCTGGGGGAGCGGGGCCTTGAGGGATGCAGCCCTATCATGAAGGTCGCATTAGAGTCGAGCTAGTGGCACACAATGGCGTTAGGGGAAAAGACCGACCCACACATGCTATGCTCAATGACCGGGCCATTGCATAGAGGATCGGTGGCCATTTGCCCACGAGGGAGGAGTTGCTAGCTGAGCTCGCAGATACGGGGAGTCTCGGCCAGTTACGATCGCGAGTCATCTTTGCCACCGGTTTCTTTGGATATGAGCATCCACACTCCAACCCGATCCCTCCTTCGGAGGAGGGTGAGTGGCTTACCGCGGCCCGGGGGGAGAGTTCCAGGTCGGTAGGGACCAGGTCAGATCCAGCCCCACTCATGAGACATGTCCGCCGCCCGGCCGATCGTACATGGCCACCCCTCCTTCCATAGGGTGCTGTGCGGTGACGGGGCTGACCGTAGAAGGTCGCCAGTCCCTCGATGATATCATGAGGATCGGCGATGGCGGGGTGCACGGGCATGGCACACACATTGACTTCGCCATTTCCGCTGATCGCAAATGTCGAGGGGCGGAGAGGCATGGATAAGAGACCGAGCACGCCGGTTTTTTCATGTACCACGGAGAGTTGATAGGCACACCATCCGGAGCTACCTGTGTGTGTACCCATTCGAGGATGGTCTCGGCCCCACGACGGTCGGCCGCGGTTCCCGAGCACTTACGGATCCCCGGCTGGGTTACATCTTTCATCCCTTTTCTCGGGAAGAGGTTAGGGTGTTCACCTTGCCATGGTTGCGGCGCCAGCGGTTATGGATGGTGCGGCGACTTGGATATTGCAAGAGGGCGCCACAAAGATCGGCGTACAACTAACATCCGACCTCCTCGAGGCGTGTGCCCCGATGGGCCGATGGGAGGAGGGGCACATTCGAGTGTTGATGAGGTACGATGTCGGGTTTATGTTTAGTTTGTATGGATCGACCCGAGACCACCGGATGTGCTTGTATGTAGCGTGTTGCGGCGGATGCTTGGAGAGGCGGCGTCGTGGTGCCGTTGATGATAGACCCCGTTACTATCACGACTATGTTCGGTCGGTGTCGAAACGTCCCTCCCGAGGAGTCGTCTCCCACCTTCTTCCCGCTGAGCATCCTGACTGGGGTGCACTACGTCTGGTGCTCTGGCCCATCGTCACAAGGTAAGTACTCGATTCTTTGCTTTACTTTCAATTCCCGAGGCAATCCTCTGACTTAAGGGAACCGAAAGTCATACATCTTTGGCGTGTGCAGTGGTCATTGGATGCTTGTTGCTCTCATACGATCCCCCGACGTGCGCCACCTCGTGCGAGACGTGTGGCAAACCCGACCGGATAATGTTATACCGATAAGCCGGGGCTGGTACACGGCGGGCGATGTGCGATTGTTTAGGAGTGAGTGGCCCGTAGTAGTCGGGCTGCTTTATTGTAGGGTGTACTGGTACCAACAGAGACTCAGTGGTCACTATTAGTGCTGTTTGGGATCTATCTAGCTAGAAGCTTTTCTCCGTAATCATGTAATCATGTATGTAACATTATATGCAACATTATTTATGTGATAATGCTACGAGTGATGGCATATCAGTTTGCTGTGTGGCCTCTCACTGCGTCTTGGCGGGTCGTGGTGGTTGGTCCCTCGCTGCGGTCGCCTTTGCGCCATCACATGGACTCCACTGCGGGGCATGTTCTTCTTTTCGTCTGTCGTAACCGCCATGAAAGAGCGTGAACCGGGGCGGCCGCATCTTTATAGAATCGTATCACTGCGAACCTTGGATATAATTTCCGCGCACATCTCACGGGTCAAGAGCATGAGCATTTTGCATGGTGGCTTACCGCGGTCGGCGTTCGACCATGAACAACGCATCCCATTGTTGTAGCAGCGGCATCGGGGCGTCGGCGTCGTTCATTGGTGCGGGTGGTCGGGAGGCATGGGCGGAATGAATTGTCGGTTGGGAAATAGCTCATTGTACAATCGGGGTGGTCAGCGTAAGGAAATAGTCTCACGCTATGAGATGTTTGCACGGCATGAGGGCATGGGCGTCCAATATCGCATCCTCATATCTTTGAGTGTATCTCGGTCCCTCCGTTGATGGCTAGCCATAGATAACGGCGTCTGCGGCATCTTCTAACCCGGATGGCGTTGGGGTTATCGTGCAAGGATTGATAATGGAGTGAGCACCGGCATGTCTCTTTGGATATGGCGTGCTATAAGCGTCCAAACTTCGGTGCATGGAAAAAGAGAGATTACGGCCAACACACGAGAGAGAGTTACACCTTTGTGTACTTACCAAGACTCCATCTTTCTTCGCACCGAGTTAGGATTGTGCCTCCGGCTGGCATCGTCCCGTCCGGAAAACCAATGAGATGAGACACTAGTGTGTACATCCTTATATTGACTTTGCCTTTGCCAAGGTTTGGGTCTTCAAAACTTTCCATTGTGACTCCGTAGTTTGTTGTGTCGGCGTTGGCATGGTTGAACATCCGTTTGTGTCTCTGCCATTTACCATCCCACGTCGCCCCATTCAACCAGTTGTGATTCAAGTACCTACATCGCGCAACAATTTGTTTGGCCCAGAGTTTGGATGATACCACTAATCTATGTTCCGCACTCACCCTTGGATGATGTGGTTTTGTCCGATAGAAGCTGAAATTGTGCCCCGGTGGGCATTGTAGGCGTTGGCATTTGGCTCATCATCAACTTTGGCGGCCGCAAAGCCACGTCTTTCTTTAGCATCTCCCGCCGGTAGCGACAATGATATATTTTGCCACGCGACGCCGCATGGAACCAACATGCAAGAACATTGCCTGCAACCTATTTGCAAAACCGAGGCTATTGTTACCAATGTGTTGATACAATCAATGCACGGTCAGCATAGCCATCTTCCCAACAATGTCGGTCTTCCGACACAACCTCGGTGATAGCCCGTCTCTCACAGCCGTCCATGTCAATGGTGATTGACCTCGGTCTGATTGTGCCCATTCGCTCGAAGACAAGGCGTAGTGCTATCTTCAGGGCATGTCGTCGGTGTCCCTCGTCAGCCTCCACGCTGCAGAGCATGTAAAACACTGGGTACCCCACACCCCCGGCAATCGGTACAACCGCTCCGTACAGCGGAAACTTCCACAGATTTGTACAGAAGGTTGAATCCATGGCCCAACCACCGCCGGCGCTCCATCTCACAGCAGCCTCCAACATCCTGTCATCTTGGATGACTAGGATCCATGGTCGGTCCAACGGCTCGGCAGCATGCGGATTCCAGGGCTGGTGAAAAATCACCTTCCCGGAGGCTTTCCAATCGTCAATCCCGCTCTCGAGGCTTTCCCAGTCCGTACCCAAACTCCCGCCTACGAGGTGCAATGTGGATAGATAAAATGATAAAATATTTACGGTGCATATCCAGAATGACAAAGTTGAGCGAGAACTTCAAATTCATTACTATTCCAAAAACTAAGCATTCTCTTAAATCTACAACAACATCACTGTTCCATAGTAAAAGCTAACGTATATCCGTGCACCATTTCCATTATCTTTCACTGTCCGCAAACGAAACAAGCAACCTCTGCGGTGGGACCGTCTGATTTGCCTATCCCCCCGGGTCCCTCTCCTGCGTGGTTGCCTCCATCGGTGGCAGGCATAGTCATCCACAATCTCGCCCGTCGCAGCCCTAACACGTTGATGTCCATGGACCAAACGGACACGATGAGTGGTTTGAAGCTCAATCACCCTTTGCTCGAGGAGGTCCACGGTGGTCTCCTCCGCGTAGTTGAAGTCGTTGTCCTTCATGGTGCGACCACTTTTGCACGTGCACACTTCCATGCATGCAGTTATGTATTCCTGTGGGATGCCATGGCGCCGCAGACCGATTTCCCATTCCTCACGAAATCTTTTCAAAGCGTGGCGATGGGGACCAGATGGGTGCTTCCATTCAAGTGGCCCATGGCAACCAACTGGCTCCAAAACTCCACGTAAGGGACTAACTTATGAGGCCCAGTTACGCGCCGGTACAACCAACCGTTGGAGTCATCGTCAACTGCAAACTCCTCACAATATGCAGCCCATCGGTACATCAACCTGACATGGTGCTCGATGGGTGGCCTCCCGCTTCTCTGCGAGACCGGGGGCAAGAGGGGATCAGCAGCACTTATTTCGGACGGGTGGGGAACATAGTGTTCTTTGTAGGGCACAGCCTCATCAACCCATACACCCGGACTTCGTTGAGGGCATAACCACCCTGGGGGACAACACGGACCATTGAATTGGGTCCGGGTAGAGACCGGCCAGTTCATGTACAAGCAGTTCTTGGGAATTTTAGCTGAGAGTAACTTGTGGAGCAACCTGACCAGGCGGGTTCCACCCGTCGTCTACATTATCCCCGGTGTCCTCCTCCGACATTGTGTCATCCTCGGTGTCATGAAGGTCATACTCACTATCATTTTCATCGACATCTCACCGACCGAAGTCGTCGGTGACTACCTCAACCATTCTCTGCTCTAGCAATGCGCCGCTGCTCTAGCAATCGATCTCGAATAGATATCGAAGGTACATCCCGAACATGAACACAAGCCTCGAGTACAAACCTATAGATACATTGGGGTCTTGACAAAACACAAATATGAATTCTGAGCAACACATTATACTACTTGTTTCCCATTCATAAAAAATATTATACATTGTTTTTGTCCATTAGAGGACTTGACAATTGGATGCAACGACTTGCATCATTATCCGCATATCAACATTGTTTCATCTTTATTTGGCTCGGTGAGCCATTCTACCCGATCGTTCCCCCTTGAGGAACGCCGACGTTCAAAGCAATCGAAGCTCCCTTTCACTCATCGTTGCAACGACCCGGTGAAAGGAGCCCGGGAGGAAATAGGGGATTCTTTGTCCCTTAGAGGAGGAGGAGGAGGAAGGGGATTCTTTGGAGATGTCCCTAGGAGGAAGAGGAGGAGGAGCATTACTTGCTAGAAGGGACACAACGTCGCGAAGACGGTCTTCAATTGGCGGACCATTGTAACAAGATGGGCAAGAAGAATGGCAACGATTTTCCACGAGAAAATGACAATATCAAGCAATTTCCACGCCATTTTTAGAATAAAACATTTTAACAAAATATGGACCGAACAAGAAAAAATTGCCCACCAAGTTTCTAATAGAAACTCACTTGAGCGGATAGACCTTGCCGCGGAGATTGGCTTCAAGATCAGTATTTGGACTTGAACTTCGACGAAAGCACCACGGGGAGGTTCACATATAAACTTCGGCGCCACCGAAGGTTCATATATATATACTAGAATTGTTTGCACTTTCGCTATACTCAAGGTTCATAGATTCCTTTTAGTTTTTTGCGACCGAAAGTTGGATTCAACACCAAAGTTGGATTTCCCTCCCACCCGAGCGGTCAGTCTGGCGGGGCCACGGATTCGCTGGCCGAACGGTAGGTGCCAGTGCACGCGTTGCAAACGGCCATAATGGGGCTCGTGCGGGGCCTGCCACCCGAGTTAGCGCAGGCGAACCGGTAGGGTGGCTGCACTCTACCGGTAGTCTGCCCATAATGGGGGTAGATGCGGGCACGCCACCAGGATTCGCTGGGGCTAACCCTAGGGTGGCGAATTACCCTGAGTGTCTGGGCGCCACTCACGGTTAGGGGTTCGTTGGCCGAACCCGGCGGAAAATGCCAAATAAAGTCCAGCGCCCATGCGCCCTGGCAGGGTTAAGCTTAGAAGAATTCTGGGTTAAGCCCAGCGAACCCACTTAACCCTTAACCGTTTTCCGGGGCCATTCGAAGCACCGATTACAACCTTTTAAAGAAAGAAAATGAAAATAAGGTTCAAGGACTTGAAAAGAAACACCAAAATAATGTTAAACGGACTTGATCTAAAGTTTTTTTTTTTTTTTTTTTTTTTTTTTTTAAGGACGACAATCTATTATCAAGGAAAATCAAGATACATACAAAGGATCTATGACAGACTCAAAACCTAGAGGACGAAGTAGTCCACTAAACAAAACAAGCCACACAAAGAATATAATCATACTCCCTGTGCCACCTTGAGGCGTTTAATAGCCTCATCACAATCATCTTGTTTTGCGTCATCGAGATGATCATCAACAGACATCAAATTATCATGCCACTGAATAGTACGAGGCAAGATAGCCTCGTGAGATGACATAACAGACTTCTTCCTCGCTGCCTTCTTCCAATTGACCTGTTGCCATGACTCTTTAGCGCACTGAAGATTAGGATCATCAGCCATAACAACCTCAGAAGCATGAGAGGCAGAAGCAACATCGTGGAGAGTAGTAGGAACTATAGCTGCAACTGATGGTGTTAAGGGTGATACCACCGGCACTGTATGTAGAGCATCTTCTATAGCCGAGGAATGCAAAACAACCGGCAAAGGTTGATCATGAATAGATGAAGAAGTAACAATGGGAGCTTGAACCTGGGAAGAATGTTGAACAGATGCCTGAGACGCACGAGTACTTCGACGAAAGCTAACAAAAGCCTCCTTATCAGGAAATAAATGGGCTAATTCTGGACCATTCATAAGCTTAAGATCCAGGCTTTTATATCACCTTGAGGCGTTTAATAGCCTCATCACAATCATCTTGTTTTGCGTCATCGAGATGATCATCAACAGACATCAAATTATCATGCCACTGAATAGTACGAGGCGAGATAGCCTCATGAGATGATATAACAGACTTCTTCCTCGCTGCCTTCTTCCAATTGACCTGTTGCCATGACTCTTTAGTGCACTGAAGATTAGGATCATCAGCTATAACAACCTCAGAAGCATGAGAGGCATAAGCAACATCGTGGAGAGTAGTAGGAACTATAGTTGCAACTGATGGTGTTAAGGGTGATACCACCGGCACTGTATGTAGAGCATCTTCTATAGCCGAGGAATGCAAAACAACCGGCAGAGGTTGATCATGAATAGATGAAGAAGTAACAATGGGAGCTTGACGAACCTGGGAAGAATGTTGAACAGATGCATGAGACACACGAGTACTTCGACGAAAGCTAACAAAAGCCTCCTTATCAGGAAATAAATGGGCTAATTCTGGACCATTCAGAAGCTTAAGATCCAGCTTTTTATACCACCTCAAGGCGTTTAATAGCCTCATCACAATCATCTTGTTTTGCGTCATCGAGATGATCATCAACAGACATCAAATTATCATGCCACTGAATAGTACGAGGCGGGATAGCCTCGTGAGATGACATAACAAACTTCTTTCTCGCTGCCTTCTTTCAATTGACCTGTTGCCATGACTCTTTAGCGCACTGAAGATTAGGATCATCAGCCATAACAACCTCAGAAGCATGAGAGGCAGAAGCAACATCGTGGAGAGTAGTAGGAACTATAGCTGCAACTGATGGTGTTAAGGGTGATACCACCGGCACTGTATGTAGAGCATCTTCTATAGCCGAGGAATGCAAAACAACCGGCAAAGGTTGATCATGAATAGATGAAGAAGTAACAATAGGAGCTTGAACTTGGGAAAAATGTTGAACAGATGCCTGAGACGCAGTACTTCGACGAAAGCTAACAAAAGCCTCCTTATCAGGAAATAAACGGGCTAATTCTGGACCATTCAGAAGCTTAAGATCTAGCTTTTTATACCAAGGCCCACTCTTCACAACTATACAATCTGGTAAAGGCGAGTCCACTGGCATAGAGACACAAATTCTTGGACCATTCATGATGTGATATATGAACCCCAAGTCCCGTTGCAATTGCAACTAAAACTGATGAGCGATTAGATCAGGAGGAAGATTAGGTAATGAGAACCAGCAAGGCATCTTTAATGCACGAACCATATCTGGTGTAAAGCCAGGAGAATAGTACTGGTACATTATATATTCCCCACCAAGTGGATCAATCCCTCTTGATATCAAAGAGTCCACTACATCACTACTTTTAAACATAATAAGAACAAAGTTTTTTGCCAGCAACTTGATGGACTAAAAAGGAGGAAATTGAAGGCGTCGGGTAAAAGCACGTTGTGGTGTATCAAAAACGCGCATTTTGACGCCACAGTTTTGCACCTTCTTTGTGGTAGAATCAGGTGGTGCATAGCGAAGCGAAGATTGCGGAAGTGCGAATTAATGAGCGTCGGTTATTTTGAATTCTATGCCACGTCATTGTCCCTCATTTCGAATTAAAAAATAATCACCGCTTCTTCTGTTTTTTTGCCGCTTCTTGCCGATTGAACCCTAATGGAGTCGGAATTGAGGCAAAAGAGTTTTGATTTCATAAGTAAACCAAAATAGCACAGTTAAACTTCAAGTAAAACTCGGAATCTAGCATTCTTAAATTTAAAATGATACAAGTTTGCCCTATCAGAAAAAGTGTGCTTCACCGATCTCTAATAAGACTTTCCAGAGGATATGGGAGGCAACAATCTTACTTAGCAAAATCTTCTTGCCATCAATCAATCCTAAACTAGTTATTGAATCTTCAAAAGATAACTAGAATTGTCGTGCTGATATAGCCAACATTTAAAAGATGAACTTGACTACCAAAATATGCAATGAACTATTGATTTTCTATGGCTTTTTAATCGTTGTCAAACAGGAGGCAAATAAAAAATTAGGGTAATACTAACTATAATCACAGGATATAAAGGCATGCTATTATTTTGATTTTTCTAGTTTACCTTGGTGATAATACAAGTGGTCAAAGGTATTGGAGATCCTTGTATTGATACTCCTAATGGTGTATAAGTCCTACACGATATTTTGCATGTGCATGGTCCACCGCAATCTCATATCAGTTTCTAGACTGGTTGATCTTGGACTATCAATCTAGTTTGATAGTCGATTGTGCAAATTTATCCAAGATGGATGTGTACTTGAGGTTGCCTCAAGAGAAGGACATCTTTATGGCCTTAAATTGACTGACGATTTTATGGATCTTATGACTGCAAGTGGAAATAAATCGAGTCCACTATGGCTTCATTGTCATGGTGGGGTTGCTTGCTACTACCGGACAACCTTGGCACATTCAGTTACCCTCCAGAAGACAGACAGACACAATCAGTACTTGTGGGTTCGTGTGCATAATACCAGTGGCAACCCTCTTTTTCTGGCCGCCTGTTATTTCCCTCACGCAGAGAGCACCTTCTATCGCAGCCACCCCGATGCGGATAGGATGGACCCTTATGTCGGTCTATATGATGACATACAGCAGCACAAGCAGTTGGGTAGGGTCGTCCTTATTGGGGATTTCAATGCACGGACAGGAGTAGAGCAGCCCATGAGACTTGACCCCCTCGCTGACGATGTCCTGCAGCTACGTCCCGCAGAAGCAACCTGGCCACGAGGATCGGATGACAGCGAGGTCACTCGCTTTGGCAGACAGTTGCTCCTGCTATGTGGTATTTTTGACTTGATAATTTGCAATGGCCTGTCACAGTGGCCCACTTCTCGCAAGTGCACATGCAGACAGGACAATCAGGGGGGAGGGTCTAGTGTGGTGGACTATGTGCTCGTAATTGCGCAAGACATGCATCTCATCAGTCGTTTCCGGGTGGGCACTGACAGTCGGGATGAGGAGGTCGACTCAGATCACCTCCCACTTTATTTGGACATGGTTTGGCAAGCCGCCAGAACCCCCACTATGCCAGCCCCTCGCCATCCTTAGTTGCGACTAGATTATGAGCAGGCAGAGGACTACGCCGAGATGCTCATGGACGCCCTGCCAGCAATTCTGCAGACCCCCACACTAGAGCAGTAGACAGACCAGTTGACTTCGCTATTACGGGATGCGGACGGGCCAGTGCTTTGGCGGATCCCCCCTCCTCCCGTCGTCACCTTCGAGGTCGGCAACATTTCACATGAACCGATGGTTTGATGCGGAGTGTAAAGAATGCAAGCGCCAGCTCCGTCACATTCTGGATCCAGGTACCCGCTTGCAGGCCACAAATCTCTCCTCAAACAAGAGATTGTGCCTCATGAAGATCTAAAGAAGCTTTGGGGTGATAGAGTTCCAAATAAATCTGGCTACAATGTGTTTTCCCCCAAATGTTTGTTCAAACTGAAAAATTAAGCCATATATTTTCTTGTACAGGTTAAAGAATCTGAGCAATGAACAATACAAAGATTTCATGCAAATTTACAAAACAATTACAGGGAAGCCATATACATGGGTGGAATGGCTCCTAGAACCTGAGCAGTGGCTTATTATCTGCATATAAAGGGGGAGGCTATTAATTGGAAGAGCTTCTCGGATTATTATAGAACTCCCGATGAGAAAGCAGAGGCCAGTTCTTCTAGACCCAAGAGAAAGCATAGGCAAATCCAACCTGATCAGGAAGAAAATAGTAAAAGTGACAGGGATGATGAAGATGATAGGGAAAAAACCAAATCAGGTTCCTCTAGACCACACATTCAATCTGAACTCACAATCAAAACAGAAAAGCAGAGCAATGTTCTGAGACCAAAACATGCCATTGCAGGTATGTTCGATTATTAGTTGTGTTACAACAGAAAAAAATCTCAAACTTGACCTAGATTGTTTCTATCAACACAGAAAAGGTAACCTCAAATCCACTTCAAGAATCAGGTATGTCTACTACCATTTTGCATCGTATTGGCTGTATTGTCATGTTGTGTCTCTATGATGCCATCTGTGGGGCATTTCGTGCAATGGATGCCAGAATGATAGAGGTATGTGTGGTCTGGTGAGTGGTGAGTTGTTGGCATGTTGTTTGTGGTGTAGTGATGAGAATAATGCTAGCATTTATGGTGTGGTGTGTCTCCGTCGTGGTGGAGTGGGGCGTTGTGCTACCAATGGTGCTAATAGTGTTGCTATATTGTGGCGCGTGGCATATGTGGAGTGATAGTAGTAGCAAGTGAGGTGTGGTGTATTATGTGGTGTGGTGTAGGTTATTGTGCCGCCAATAGTGGTGATAGTGCAGCCTATGTTGCGTGGTGTATGCACCGTGTTGTGTGGTATGTACTGTATGGTGTGGTGTGTGATGTGGTGTAGGTTATTATGCCGCCAATAGTGGTAAATGTTGTGTGGCGTATGCACCGTGTTGTGTGGTGTGTGGTGTGGTGTAGATTATTGTGCCGCCAATAGTGGTGCATGTTGTGTGGTGTATGCATCGTGTTGTGTGGTATGTACTGTGTGGTGTGGTGTGTGGTAGGTTTTGTGCCTCCAATAGTGGTGAATGTTGTGTGGTGTGTGAAGTGTATTGTGTGGTGTGTACTATGTTCGAGTGGTGTGTGGTGTGGTGTAAGTTTTGTGCATAATAGTGGTGAACGTTGTGTGGTGTGTGAAGTGTGTTGTGTGGTGTGTACTATGTTCGAGTGGTGTGTGGTGTGGTGTAAGTTTTGTGCCGCCAATAGTGGTGAACGTTATGTGGTGTGTGAAGTGTCTTGTGTGGTCGAGTGGTGTGGTGTAGATTATTGTGCCGCCAGTAGTAGTGATAGTACAACCTATGTTGTGTAGTGCATGCAGCGTGTTATGTGGTATGTACTGTGCTGTGTGTTGTGTGGTGTGGTGTGTAGAGAGTACCTTGTGTTGTGTGATGTGTGATTGTGGTCTTCCGTTAGTACATGGCTTACTATGTTAGGAGGCTAACATATATGTAGTGTTTTGTTTTGCAGACTATGGCAGACTTGTGAAGGAATGGTTGGCTGCAACATCGGCTAGGTTTGATAGATGCAAGCAACGATTGCAAGCAAACGAGGATAGGAAAAATGATATCAAAAGAAAGATTGAGTTGATGGAGCATAAAGCATCAGAAATTAGAGCTGATTTGCATAGATGGCAATCAATCATGACAACAAATCCGAAAGCAGCAGAGGGTGTTTGGGTTGTAAGCGAACTAAAGGATGAAGAGCTAAATGGTACAGTGTTGCCTGGGCTGAATCAATTAAATAAGGAACTAGCAGAAACTGAAATTGAGCTAAAGGCATGTGAAGCCTTACTACTGGAGCTGTAACCTCTAATGCAAAGATTTGAGATTTTTTCTGAGCGTAGTGGTCATGACACTCCTTTAGATCCTGCACTTCCAATGCTTCCAGAGGCAGAAGAAGAGGGTGATGAAGGTTGTTCATTTTGTGGACGGTGTCTGAAATGGGAGGGTAAAATGTTGCCAGTTGTGATAGCAGAATGCAGTCACCAGTATCACATTTCATGTCTATCACACCATTTGAGGTAAATATTATCATCTCTAACCCTCGTCTGCAGACTCTATTGATTTTTGATTTGTTTTACAGACACTTTAGAACTTGCAGCAGCCCCAGTTGTGCCCATATTATGTCTGAGACATGGCTTTTAACTTTTGGTGTTCGAGTTGTACCACAAGAACCAATAGACACAAGTAAGTGCCTTAACTAATGTTTACTGATGTTGTCACAGGTCTACTGACTTAGTGTTTGCAGAATTGCAGAAATTTGAGACTAAGAATATCCAACAGTTATCCATGCCTCGATCAGTTATGAGACTGCAAGATACCTCCCGGGTGCACCTAGAATTCACCCCATTTGATACTTCAAAGTCAATCCCAGCTGCTGACAGCGTGGAGAATCCAAAACGAAATTTGGATAGTGAACTGAATGCAGTCATATCAAGTAAGTACCAATGCCACATACATGATTTATTTTTTTGTATTTTTCTTTGGTCTTCCTCATTTCAATTATGTTACAGAGATAAATGCTACTGTAACTGCAAGCCATCACGAAGAGATTCCCAGGGCATCTGTTTTAGGGGGGGGAATTAATTCCCTTGAGTTTCATTCTGTATGGGATCCTTCACCAGACAAAAATTTTGTTGCCGAACATGAGCCACAAGCGGATGCATGTGATGAAGTTGACAAAGAATCCCCGGATCCTGAACAAGATGTAGCTTGCTCATCAAGTCCAATACAACCTCAACCAAGAAAAACCAAGAGGTTAACTAAAATTCTCCTTGTTCTGGATTTTAATGGGGTTTTAGGCAAGGTTTATGACTTGAAAGAGAGGATCCCTGCATCGGCCGAGCCAGAAGTGACTCTCCAGAAATTGAACCTTCAAAAGGCAGCAGTTTCCAGGCCTGGATTACAGGAGTTCTTAGAATGGTGTTTTTCAAAATTTGAGATTGCATTGTGGTCCAGCATGGCTAAGAGTAATATTGACTTGTTGATGAGAAAGTTGCTGCAGGAATATAAGGGCAGATTTTTTTTTATTTGGAATCAGGATGACTGCACCAACACAAAATTAAAAGTGGTTAATTTTCTTTAAGGATCTGTCCAAAGTGTACCAGAAATACTGGAAATACCAAGTGAAAAACGCATTGTTGATAGATGACAGCAGATATAAGGGTTCTGCCAACCAGCCGAACACCATGATATATCCAAATAGTTTTGCTCCCGACAGGTTGGATTCCAATTTCCTTTTGGAGCAACTCAAACCATGGCTGGAAGGACTTCTGGCTGCAGAAAGTGTGTCTGCTTATGTGAAGGAAAATCAAATGCGGAACATGTGGGATTCTGAAGAGTCGCGCAACTGGATGAAAATACTCGACAAGTATTTTCATAAATGAATCTTGTAAAACTCTTTAAAAGTCAATATAAGTAAAAAAATTTCTATGATATGTGTTGTACTTTTTCAATTTAAATATTTGAATGGATTGTGAGCAAATGTTCTCATGTGTGTTTAAAACTAGAGATGATACAGCTTCGGCAGTCCCTGTCTATCTAAAGCCACATACACATGTGGAAGTGGTGCTGAGTGGAACTGAAACTGTCGTGATTAGCTCCACCGACATCAAAATTTTAGAAGCTCATACGCAGTGGTTCAATGATCAATTGATCCTCCTCTTCTCAAGGTGATACTTTCATCTGATTTGTGATCATCAGGATTGTGCCATCATATACATATGTTTGCAGATACATGGAATACTACTTGATGCTCCAAGGAATGAGCCATCCCTTTCATTTCTTTGACCCTCTTTTTCACTCGACATTGTCCAAGGACACAAATAGTTACAAAACAATAAGGAAACATGTGAATCTGGATAAGTGCCAGTACATGTTTGTGCCTGCTTGTGATGGACATCACTGGACCTGTTTTCTGATTGTAAGCCGCGCGTGTCTCGCACAGAGATATAAACCAGGGATATATCACTTTGATAACTCGGGCTTGCATGGCAGAAGCAGACATATTAAGAGGTTAGTGCTTGCTCATTGCATTTTGCTGTTGTAGCACAATGACAACAAACTTTAAATGCAGGTTCCTGGAATTGCTTAGACACAATAATTTTAGCTCAACCTCAGATGTTGTGAAAATTTCCAGAACGTCTCTTCAAACCGATGGTCATTCATGTGGCTCTGCTGTATGTTCGTTTATGCACAAATTTACGAGGGGCTACTTGAAAGGAGTGAATATATTGTTGCCTAATCTAGTAAGTCAACTCAAATGCAACAAACAAACCAAACTCTGTTATTGATAAAGTGTGATCAACTGCAGGTTGTGGACATTTCAGACCAGGATCTAGTTGATGTTAGAGTGTTCATGCTGGAAATTTTAAGATTAGAAGCAATAAAAGCTAGAACTGAGAGGAACATATGTATTGGGAAAGGTGCATGAGTCATCTCGTACTTTAAAATCACTGTATATCTTTCTTATGTGTATAATTGTTACCGTAACCTCGATTCATTTGAATGAAAATTCATATTCAATTCATCTCACAAACAAAGGAATCAAGTGTTCAAAAGAATTCAAATCTTCAAAAGAAATCAAGACAATCTCATTTTCACAGCTGAAGCACAAAACTTCAGATGAGTTCTGAAAATTACATAATACATTTCATCCTCATCAGAAAGAACTTCGGGTAAATTCTGTAAAATTTTCTCCTCATCTAAAGAATCCAGCCTATATACAGTCCTGTTTTGACGTTTAGTTGGCGGCATGTGAAGTCTGATTGCACAGATCTGTGTTGTGAATACTATGCCGAAGGCGTCTTCACTGCAAAGATCATAGCTGACGGTTGATCTTGCGCCCTTCTTGTAATACATACCTTCTATGACACTATCACCGGCGAGGTACCATGTTCCATTGAGTTGGAAGTCTTTCTCCACTATCCATTTTGGTTTTGTGCACATCAGAATCCAAAATTCAGAACCCTCATCATTCCCTTTCGGAGCAACGACAGCAAAATTATCACCAACTCTAAGTGCCTCTGCTAACATCGTGGGATTAGAGGAGAACAAGGACCTGTTGGATTTACGGTCCTCAATGTCAGCATGCACATTGGAGGATGGTACAATAACTTGAAGTTTCCAATCATCAACATAGTGCTTGTTCACAGAACTGTCCCACATGGCATCCAAGCAATAGCTGCAGAAGCATGAAAGTTCCCTCGTGTGCAACTGCAGGATTGAATGCATGTATACAATGGATCTGCCTAGTGTCCAAAATCCTTTCTGCACCCCATGCTTTCTTTCTATATATATCTTCCACCTTGACTTCCCAAAAGAACCTTTTTATATTCTTCCTCTTGCTGGTTTCAGATGTGTTCATCCAATCGGATGTTCCACAAGTAAACATCTCTTCAACAACTTCTACCACTTCATGAGCATTACCCAATTTTATGCTGCTGTATTTTAATTGCAGTTGTCTTAACCATCTCTTCAACTCAGCAGCTTTGCCATCGTGTTTACCTTTCCCGTAGTTAGAATCAAAAAAATTCCACATCATATAGACATCAGTGTCGTTTGTGTACCTGGCCACAAAGTAAAATGGTCTAGAAGCCTTGAATTGAGATGTTGCACCATCTGAAAACATATAATGTCTCTTTGGCACCCTTCTTTTCTGCTCCAGATATTTGCGGTGCTTCATGAAGCAGTGTTGCACGAATAAAGTATCGTGTTCCCTATCATATGATACATAGTAATGTGTTTCCTTGATAATCTCATCTGCCACTGAGTCGTACTGATATGTTATTTGAACCAAAATGGTAATCTGGTTATTGACCCAGCGCATCGACTGCACCTCCTCTTGTTCCTTGAATGTATAGTTCTCTGCAAAATCCACTACCGAAAGACATGCATTTGCTGGGAGATTCTCCAGAAGCTCCTTAAATTGTTTTGCCTGCCATTGGTACCTGAAATTATACAGTGGAAAGATTTTTAGACGCTCTTTCAGTTTATCTAAAAGCTCATTGGATTCTGTCTCATCGTACTGATGAGTCAGCTCCTACCAGAACTCGAGACGTTGTCTTTTTCATAGTCATGTACTCCCATTTCACTTTCCTGTTACTGCCACTTTCTTCCATGGGATAGGTCTGAAACTTCTTGATTCCACACAACTCACAATCTCCAAAGATGCACGCCTTCTTGTGAAACTCATCTAATTCATTCTTTGGACACAATATAGATCTCCACAGACTTCCTGTAATGTCGTCGATTCGCGTAGCGAATCGGCATTCTTGCTCAAGACGAGCATGCATGCATTGCATGCGTCGCATACAAGCATCGCATGCGTTTTGGGCCGTTCGTCAGGTTGGGCGTTTGCTACTTATTGCAGAGTTCTTCATCGACGTTTCATCGGCGCTTTCTCTTCTCTCAGCAGTACCTTATTCTCTTTGAACCCACCCTTCCCCCCCCTTCTCTGTTTACTATATTTTGTAAAAGTTCTGTTTATCATGTTTTTCCACCCGGTGGGTGATGCTTTTTTTCCGCCCACTGGGTGATGCTATTCTTTGGTATGTTTCTCGTTTGTTGTTGGTGATGTGCAGGTACAGGTTGGCGAGCGCCATCCGTTTTGACTTCTTCATGCGCGGGTTTTTGGGAGCGATTCTATGCCTTACGTTTGTCTAAGCCCCTTGCCGAAGGCTTATCACTAGGGTTTTTCCTCGAAAACCCGAAAGGGCGGGGTTTTTTAATCCCGGTGATAAGCTTTCGGCAGGTACATCAGCCATTCATCTATTAGCATTGTATTTGTTTTGGGGTCCAAATGATATAATTGGATTTTCCCTTTATTTTTCGTGGGTAGTTCGCATGTGTGCGGCTATCCACTGTCCACCATTGTAGAAAATCTGCTGAGATGAATGAGAAGCCTATGGGGCGCTTTGTTGGTTTCATGCGAGTCGCAGTCCTGTAATTGCAATTTTATGCTGGTGTGCCCTGCATTGACCAAGTTCATGTGATCTACAAACATCGCAGGTGCAAGTGCGAATCTTCGGATGTTTGGTTCTCATCCCATTGAGTCTATCCACTAGCATTTGTATCCTCACGTGTTGAATGCAACAACAACTATTGAAGTCCTTCAATTTCACAACAAACTAGGGTTTTAGCTTCTCAAAAGCTCGACGAATCTTAATTTGTGGATGTTGGTCCTTGAACCTCTTGAACAATAGCATCTGCATGAAATAAACACTAAACTGCTAGGATGTGTATACCACACCAAACCATGCACCATACCATGCCCCACACTCATCATATTCACCAATACGAGCACCTTAGTGCTGTGTACATTACCACACACCACACCACACTACACCATTCACCACACACCATACACCAAAGTGTGGTGGTAGCAAGGAGTTGTAGGACATGGTGGTGAAGTGTGGTGGTGGTGGTGTGGTGGTGGTGGTGGAGTGTGGTGGCAGTGGTGGTGTGTGGTGGTAGTGGAGTGTTGTGGTGGTGGTGGTGTGTGGTGGTATAGTGTAGTGGAGTGTGGTGGTGGGGTGTGGTGTGGTGGAGTGTGGGTGGTCTTTGGAGGAGTGTGGTGGTGGGGTGTGGTGTGGTGGTGGTGTGGTGGAGTGTGGTGGTGGTGGTGAAGTGTGGTGGAGGGGTGTGGTGTGGGACATGGTGCAGTGTGGTGGTGGTGGTGGAGTGTGGTGGAGGGGTGTGGTGTGGGATATGGTGGAGTGTGGTAGAGTGTGGTGGTAATGCACAATGTGGTACATGTGGCGGTGGGAGATGGTGTGTTTGAAATGTGGTGATAAATATGGTAGTCTATGGTGGATGAAATTTAGTGGTGGGATAGATGATGGGGTGTGGTGGGGTGAGGGGGGAGAATAAATAAAATTGAATCCACACATATCATACATTTAACATGCACACACCCACATGACACCATAGATATAACGCACCCCACACCACACCACACCACACCACACCACACCACACCACACATCACATCACATCACTTTGATCATATTTCGTTTGCCATCTACTCTCATAACATTTCTGAAATTCGTACACCCTGATAATGATTACATTCCTCTCCTAATAAAGGATCTGGGTCCTAAATCCTGTTCTCGCATCTGATTTTTGGCGTTTCGTTTTCAAGCTTCCAAGTTCATTCCGGCAATGGCTAAGGGGTTGTTCAGAGATCACCTACCTAGAGTGAGAGAGGAGGGCCTTTAGCATGCTTTAACCAGGGCTCGTGACCAATCTCTGAAGGTGGATATGCCTAAATCCACCTTCTTTGCTCAATTCGAAGCCACCCTAAACCCATACAGCAGACTGGATACTGGGCCTTCAATGGCAGTTTTTGGGGTCGGATTGACAGGACGTGAGCTATCAGGCAAGGTCCATGACCTTATGTTACATGTTGCTGCAAAGACAGTTATTGTATGGGTTATTCGGCACTTGGTGGCTTTGAGTCGGCAACAGCAGGAATTACTGGCAGGGTTGCGTTCTTACCACGAGGGGATGCAGGAAGCACTGGCAAACCTGATCCTATGCAATTATGGGATGACTGCAGAAAGCTTAGATGCTTTAGTACAGAAAACAGTAATTTTGGATGCACCAGAAGTCGAGCCAGTCATACCAGCATTTCCTGCTGTTTAGGAAATGCATGTAAATTTAGTTCTCGGATACATAGCTTTTAATGGAAAGCCAAATTTTGTAAAATATGCTCCTTTTTTTTAATATATTATACTTTCCAACAGAGCTGTACTTTTATCTGACAAAAATTTGTCTTTATTCAACAAAAATTTGTACTTTTAGGATCAGTTAGTTATTTGTCATTCTCAAATATTTTTAGACTGTACACACAGACCCAGTAAAGGAATACTCAATTCTGTCATGTTCTAATATTCCCAACATTAAATATTATTTAGCTGCATTTCAGAGTCAACTACACACAATTCATATGCTGGATACAGTACACCACAATCATTGTACAACACAATAACCACCACATGCACCACCACACTAAGCACCATAACTAAGAAACAACAGAAATAAACTAACCTGTGATTCCTCCATATAGTGGGCAGCATGTTCTTCTCTTACATTTCTCTCCAATCTTCTAGTTCTAACATCCTTTGTGTTAGGAGACACTCTAGTGTTCTCAATCCAAAATTTTTGAATCTTTTCTATCTGTTCATTTGAAATTTCATCGAATCTTTTAGCCCTCTTATAAGAAACCCATTTCCCACCATTGTAATCGATCTCTTCCCTCTTTTTCTTTGCATTTTGCAAGTTTCTTGGGTGAACACCTAATACCTTTCCAAGATCTCGCTGGCTGATTTTGTCACTTGTTTCAGAATCTGCACAGCGTGGTATTGCAAGGCAGCTATTCTTGACTGCTAGGCAGTCATTGCTGGTAGAGAGTTTCACAGTCTGCATGGAGTCCCAGAGGCTCCTTATAACGATGCTCTTGGCTTCCAAATCTTTTAATTCTTCACCTATGAATTTTTCCAATGTTTTATCCCTCAAAAACTCAAGTAAAATTTCTTTCTTCATGCTATTTTCAATTCTTTTGGTCTGTTTACGGAAAGACATTAGCAAATTAAGGACAATACGGCGTTTACTGCTTGCACTTCTTGATGAACCGGATCCTTCTGCCAATTCTGCAAGCTCCAATTTTTCTTCTCTTCTTCTTTTCCTTTGGCGTCTTTTCTTCAACATTTCTTCTTCCTTGGTTGTTCTTCGTTTTCTCCTGTCTGAAATGCCAGTTTGTGGACAGATTACCTCATTGACATCCATATCCACAATGGATTGGAGCTTGCAGCAGGGAGGGAGCCAAAGAACAGGACGTAGGCAAAGAACAGGAAGGAGCCAAAGAATAGGAATTTGAATTTTAGCTTTTGAAATTAGAATTTCCCCCACAAATTGGGACTCCATTCTTAAATAACGGCAGTTGAGCGGTGCCCATAATTATACTTTCATACCACAAAAGTGACGGATGCAACGCCATATTTTGGGGGGACAGGGGGGACAGCCGAATTGGAACCCCACAGCGTGCAATCTTCTTTGCTTAATTCGAAGCCACCCTAAAACCAATGGCTCAACCACTAATATTTGAGCCATTACAACCTTTTCAAGAAAACAAGGTTGAAGGACTTGAAAAGAAACACCAAGATAATTTTTTTTTTGAAGGACTTGAGCCTTTATTATCCAGAGAAAGTTACAGAGTATAATGGGGACTAATAACTCAGTGGAGAGAATGTCCACCAGAGCAAAACCACCCCACTCAAATACAACATCTAAACAATATGAAGAGCAAGCAAAAACTCATAAGTAAGTATGAATCTGAAGCTAGTGCTCCCAAATATGGCTCTTCACCTCATTAGCAATTGATGAGCACCTGAATGCTTTGACAATTCGTTGTTGGGCATCAAGAAGGACCTGTGCATCTGAACAAGCAAGACCTTTGAATATGAGAAGATTCCTTCTTTTCCAAATGGACCAGATGATTCATGCAGAAGCCAAATGAAAGGCCCTTTTTGCCAAATTATCCCAACAACTTGGATAAACTGCTAATAACACCTGCTGGCTATTCAAATTGCAATGAAAGAGGCCTTGAAGCCACAACCAAGCATGTCTGACATGTCTACATAGGAAGAAGCAATGCTCAATTGTCTCGTCCCTCTGTGCACATAAGGGACAAAGTGCGGAACACCTCACGGGCCGAAATCATGCACCCGAGAATATTAACTTGCGCGGAGACAACGATGAGTGACTTGCCACCATAAAACAGATACTTTGGGATGGAGTAGTTTATCCCATACCCACTTCCACACTGCTTTCTGCCGATCCATGGGAATGACCAAAGGCCACTTGGACAAAGGAGGCAAGACATCAGCATCAAGCAAGACCTTGTACATGGAATTCACCAACTTATTTGCTTTGACATGCTCATGAACTACCCACGGCTGGGGGTCATCCACTTGTGCTACTGGGGGAAGAATTGAAGACACCTTCTGCCAAATAGCTCGATCCCACCTTAAAAGGAGGAACTTAGCTCTAAACTCCTCCCATGTCAGCAACTGCCTTTGATTATTATACCAATCGGATATCATATGCACACTGCTTTGCATCCATCGGCATTTGCGTCAATGGGTGGACCGAAGCAACCGAGAGGACCACCATCCAATGGAATCCACCAACAACTTGCAGTCATGCTAGTGTGCGCAAGATGGTGAAAATGAAACAGAGATTGTACAGTCTCCCATGCAACTAGCAATCCTCTAAGAAATGGGGATGTATTAGGGTATGCCGTCAGGGGATAGAACAGAGCCCAGGGGAAAAGTGGCCTAAGAGATCGAGACCCAAAAGAAATGCACATTTGCAAAGACTGATAAACAAGGCGGGAACCCGGGGACTCATCCACATTATTCAAAATTCTCCAAATGAACTTAGAAATCATCACCTTGCTCTGCAAAAGAAAATTAATCATTCCAAGGCCACCAAAATGCTTTGGCAACATGCACTTTTCCCAACTGACTTTGACAGCAGCACCCTCCTCTGTTCCCCCCCAGATGAAGTTCCTGACAACCGTGACGAGAAGTTGTATCTTTGACTGTGGAGCCAACATGAACGAAGCCATATACACATGAGTGCTGCTTAAAACTGACTTAGCCACAACAATTCGTCCTGCCATGTAAAGCTTTGCTGTGGACCACCAAAAAAGGTGCTTTTCCAAGCCCTTAATCACTGCCTCCCACGCATCTCCTGATCTTCCACGCATCTCCTGCGCATCTCCTGCCTTCCACGCTTTACCATGGGGAAGGATCTTCCATGGAAAGGTAGCTACACATGGTGGAACTGGAGAGTCCAAAGCCCATAGTGTTGTACACTTCTGCCAACCCACAAAAATACCAGATGCTAGGGAAAAGGAATCCAACAAGAAAATGGCATTCTGCAAATTTTGCTCATCTGCCCTCAGAAAAAGGAAAGTGTCATCCGCATATTGATTACAGATTTCCTGCGACCCATTGTTTACCAAGATAATGTTAAACAGACTTGATCTAAAGGTTTTTTTTTTTTTTTTTTTTTTTTTTGAAGGACGACAATCTATTATCAAGGAAAATCAAGATACATACAAAGGATCTATGACATGGGACTCAAAACCTAGAGGATGAAGTAGTCCACTAAGCAAAACAATCCATACACAGAATATAATCATACTCTCTGTGCCACCTTGAGGCGTTTAATAGCCTCATCACAATCATCTTGTTCTACGTCATCGAGATGATCATCAACAGACATCAAAATTATCATGCCACTGAATAGTACGAGGCAGGATAGCCTCGTGAGATGACATAACAGACTTCTTCCTCGCTGCGTTCTTCCAATTGACACATTGCCATGACTTCGTTAAGCGACCGAAGATTAGGATCATCAGCCATAACAACCTCAGAAGCATGAGAGGCAGAAGCAACATCGTGGAGAGTAGTAGGAACTATAGCTGCAACTGATGGTGTTAAGGGTGATACCACCGGCACTGTATGTAGAGCATCTTCTATAGCCGAGGAATGCAAAACAACCGGCAAAGGTTGATCATGAATAGATGAAGAAGTAACAATGGGAGCTTGAACCTGGGAAAAATGTTGAACAGATGCCTGAGACACACGAGTACTTCGACGAAAGCTAACAAAAGCCTCCTTATCAGGAAATAAACGGGCTAATTCTGGACCATTCAGAAGCTTAAGATCCAGCTTTTTATACCAAGGCCCACTCTTCACAACTATACAATCTGGTAAAGGCGAGTCCACTGGCATAGAGACACAAATTCTTGGACCATTCATGATGGAGCGTGAGATATGAACCCCAAGTCCCATTGCAATTGCAACTAAAAACTGATGAACGATTAGATCAGGAGGAAGATTAGGTAACGAGAACCAGCAAGGCATCTTTAATGCATGAACCATATCTGGTGTAAAGCCAGGAGAATAGTACTGGTACATTATATATTCCCCACCAAGTGGATCAATCCCTTTTGATACCAAAGAGTCCACTACATCACTACTTTTAAACATAATAAGAACAAAGTTTTTTGCCAGCAACTTGATGGACTAAAAAGGAGGAAATTGAAGGCGTCTCAAAAGCCGAGATAACCAAACCCAAAACCGAGAAAAATTCTAAATAGCCACCAGTAAAGTACCCAAGAACTGCACAAGAAGATAAGTTCTCAGCACATTTAATATGAGCTTGATGGTCCACCTCAACCACAGGGATACCAGACGCTTGAGCTACACTCTGACAGTCAAACTGGTAAAATATGTCATCTGGAGGCAATTGTTATTGAAGTTGAATCTGTCGGGCTTTCAATGTGTCCAAGATTGCCGACAAGTCCTCCTTACTCCCTTCAGACAATACCTGTAGAGCAGCTGCTATCCTTGCCTTTCTAGATGCATTAGATATATCTTTACAAAGCCAATCACTAAATCTTTGATATGAAACTTTTGTGACCGAATCAGATGACTTCCAAGCAATGTTGTTAAAAAGCCCGTCTTTTATTTTTAAAGTACCTTTATAAAAACCCTCACGTTTTTTAAAGGATTTTTATGATTTAGTATGGCCAAAAATAAAAATAAAAATAAAAATTTGCACATTCTTTGCACTGCTTTATTGAATATATTTGCTATGGTTAAAATGCACATTTTCATTACAAGTTACAAGATGTAGCATGCTAACAAGTAAATCAGAAATTTATGCGGCTACTAGAAACTATTAAGTTCAAATACAAAGATATCATAGTTGTCTGAAGAAACTTCAGAAAAACATTATTATAGAGATTAAGAAATATAAAAATTTCATATACAAGGATAAATAAGTTCAAGAATATCATATATATTTAAATAAACAAAATCGCAGTCAAAGGATTTTTAAAGATTTTTAAGGATTTTTAAGATTTTTAACGTATTTTATATGAAATATGTTTTTAAAGATTTTTTCCAAAAATTTTAAAAATCTTTAAAAAATCTTAAAAAACGTTTTTTAAAGGTGCGGATTTTGACGTACTTAACAACATTGCTTCCAAGCACTATCATTCGCCCGAGGCTGAGGAACTACATTAGGATTGGAATTTGTACCTGTTTGATGCAAATTCCCATTAACTTCTGCTCCCTTATTCGCAGCGCCTTGCAAGGGAGGAAAATCCCTTTCTTCAAGAACCACTGGAGTAGCTACCACGGAAGGCAAAGAGCTTCCAACTGAATTATTTACCTCTTTTTGTGCAAAGCAATCGGGGGGTCATGTATCACCAAACTGGTAGTAGACTCACGCCGTTTTGCCGCCGCCTTGGCTGTTGGAGCAATATCTGTCTTTCCCATCCCTACTATAACTGGCCGAAATCAAACAAATCCAAATCTGGCCACTAACATGATAGCAAACCTTAACAAAATTGATGTTGATGGAGAGCTCTTGGGACAAGCTTTCCAACGAACTAAAGATCATAAAAAACGGAGTCCAGATGCTCAAGTTACAAGGAAAAGCGCCGGCAGCCCTAAGCGCCATCGTCACGAGCGACCATCACATAAAAACAAAAGACATTTACCTGAAACACATAAATTTATCATTCAAATGCATCAAATCCACAAAATGCCTTCAAATTGGACAAATAAATCAGCATTTTTACAAGATTAAACTAGTCATTTAACAAAAACAGTTAGAAGCAAAAAACTAAGACAGAGTTTCATACAAATCCATCTTCAAGCCGTCAAAATTTTCCAGAAGTATCTTCAAGCATTTCTGCCAAGCAACACCAAGCAGCGCCTTCAAACAGACTGCAGAAAAAGAGAAAATGCAAGTGCCATAAATAGATATGGCCGGAGACGCAGAAAAAATGAAACGTAAAATGTCTCCACAAATGTTTTATACTGTGACGTGGCTGCGGACATGGAAGAATGGCAACTAGGCAAATTTTCCCTTATGCCAAAGGCCTCTTCAGCCACTTTCTGGCCTGTCAAGGTGGTGCGGAGGGCCATCTTGACAGGCCAGAAAGTGGCCGAAGGGGCCTTTTCCTTATACGGAAAACTCGATTCAAATGCAAGCTTTATTTTGTTCGGCAAACTTTTTAGGTCCCATCAAAGAAATTGTTATTTGGTTACTTGACATTAACTTTGCCAAAGAAAAAACGGGTTGGTTTATAGTGTTCCCCAGATTTTTTCCAACACTGATGTATGTGTGGAAGTTTGTTAATTGAAATAGAAGAAACCATTAGTTTAAAGCTTAGCATTACTAAGAGCAGCCACATGTCATTTTGTGATTCAAAAAAAGAGGCGGTGGCCTTCAGTTGGTAGTGGAGTCCACTTTGGAGTCATTCATGCCGGGCCTCCAATTTTTGCCAGATTAAGCTCCGAGATGGGGAGCTCTCCTCCAATGCCAGATTGGGAAAGCTGCAAGGGTGGAATTGCGGGTCACGAATATTGGGAGGCATTACTAGGCCTTTACCTTACTAGGCCGTGACATACGATTTGGCCTTCTTGGCTCCATGATCTCAATGGACAAACAGTAGAGTACAAACAAGGGCGCTTCTTTAGGTAATTAATCAAGCATTATTCAACATGTTGGTGCATGTCAATAAAGGGAATTTGGTTTGGGCCAAGGGGTACTTCTGAGGAGAATTGAAGTTTACTATGGAAAGGAAAAACATTGAAAAGGGGATGGCTCTTCCTTGATGCATCGTTGCAAGGGATTTAGAGGGCAAAATGGAGGTATATCTAGCATAATTAGTGTTTGTAAGCAATGCCATTTAACATAATGATGGGATAGAAGGCGAATACAAAGTTTGAGGGACGACATGCAATGGCAACTTCCGATGGTGCAATGTCAAAGCTTGTTATATTTGCTTCTTAACTTGTGATTCCCTTGATGCCAATGAGTAACTTTTTATATGAGTTTGGTGAGGCCATATCGGTCTAGGAATTCAACCCCTCCTACATTTGTATGTTGGTTTGGATTATTACATAAATCATGGTTTTTGAGATTGTAGGATTCTGATGCAACAACTTTTTTGAGTCTGGGGCCATTGGATTCATCCAAAGACAATATAAATGAGACCCATTAGAAGAACCAATAGAAGAAGAAACAATTTTCGTGTCATGCTACAATTGGCAGCATGCGATTCAACATATGGCGCACACCTCACATTAACAATGCTTTGTGGGATCCCGCCCTCAACCACTTTACATTGAATGCGACTCTAGATGGCCTCCAACTAGTGTGTTACCACTAGAGACCGCGAGGAAATTTTTGTCTGAGCATATTTTAAGTTTGCTCGTAAGGATAATCTCCATAACCTTGTTTATGTGATGAAATTGGAATCCCCTGTAATTCTCCTGTGATTTATCTTCTACGTCTTGAGTTCAAGACTGCCCAAAGTCGCATCATGTATAGTTTTGTAGCCCTGTGTGGTCTTTGCGAACGTTAAAAGATTGTCTATCTATCTATATATCTATTACTATCACCACATGGGTCTCCTGCTCCAACCTGCCCCTTGCTTATTGAACTCGAGTTCACTTGGAAGCAATTGGCACAATAAAATTGGTGAAGTTATTCAGATCTCTATCCCTCAAATAAACTTTCCAATCCAATGCATTTTCTAAAAAAGTTCTATTCACTTGGAATAATAAGGTGTGTATTAAAATTGGCTAGGATACTAATATGGATGTTGCAATTGTAAATTCTCAAGCATCAGTCAAACAAGTCGAAGGTAAACATATGGATAAAGGGATCAACATAAAAGAGTAAAAAAAGCAGGTTGTCGGAAGGTTTGGGTTAAGAAGAACGCTATCAATAGGATAATTGAACTTTATCATCCATGGGAACTATAAGATCTATGGGATACAATAAAAGAAATAGAGCACAACAAGCCCATTACTACCTAGGAGAGATGCTAGTGAATGCAGTCATATTATCATTGGTGCAGATAAAATGATCAATGTCTTCCCCAATAGAGGGCAGCGTAATATTATCCCAATTGAATTATGCAAAGGTAATTCTTTTTATTAATCCTATAGGCATGATTTTTACCACTATAGACATGACGAGGAATGCCAAAGAAGCCCACGTTAATCTGGAAGATACGGGGATTTTGGAAGTGGAAGATATCTCCAAGGTAGGATATGAAGGTGATCAGTCCAATAAATCTAATCAATCCAAAAAACTTGAAGATGATTATGGCTTAGGAGTTTATGTAGATGCGCATGGAAAATGGTCTCGTATAGAAGGGAAGAAGAAGAAGAAGAAGAAGAAGAAGGCATATTGTAGACTAATAAGAAAGAGCTCCAGAATTTTTGAAAACCCCTCTTCTTAATGGTGGATATTAATCTTAGATGTACCTTAGATCTATCTATCTTAAATCTCCAAAGTTAATAATTCCAGTTATAAAAGGCATAGACTTAAGGAGTGTGTCCGTTGTAAAAAATTTTCCAAGAGCATAAGGAGATAAGCTCCATGATAATAATTTTGAAAGCTTTATTGGAAATGTGTTCCTCCCAAACTTTTATGTTTGGGGCTATTAAAGCTAACAAACATTGCGGCAAGGATTTCCATTGCTTAGTATAATGTGGCAAAACACTTTGCAGGCCTCAATATCCAATGTGGTCATGTACCAGTTTGCAGACTTGCTATTAGTGGCAATTTTTTGCACAAAATCATATGTACATGCTGCTAGGGTCTCAGTGTAGGGTGTATGCTCCAGATTTTGAAATTAAAGGTTAACTAACAGTTCGTGCATTTTTTTTAAGCATGTTCCCATGGTCCATTTTGCACGTAGAGCTGCTTCTTAAGTTTGGGATAAGACAAAGAGTTATTCTGTGCTTCCTAAGCTCATTCAGATGAATCAAAAGGGATAATATAAATGCATTCTTACAAGTTAGAATGATTACTAATGCCGCGTTCTATTGCGATAGCAATAGAACTGACATTCCTTGGATGGGGACGCCCTACCTTACATCTTCTATTTATATCGCCTCCTTTCTCATTTCCAGCCATCGACGTTCTCTTGAGCTCCTTTCCATTCTGCTCATTTCTGGTTCCACAAGTTTCCTGCCCCCCCTTCCTTTATTATAGCAGAGCTTGTTGGTCATATCTTCTATACTTCTCGGGGTCGCCCTACAACCCTTGTTATCCTCGATGTTTTCTTTCTATCTCCTTTGAAAGTGCATATGTTCTTATTTTTATTTTTTCTCGGCATGGCACTGTAGCCTCAGAGGCACACTTATCATTTTGTTCTTTCTCAGCATGGCACTGTGGTCTCCGATATGTAATTTCTTTTTCATTTTCTCTCGGTGCGGCAATGTAGCCTCTGAGGCAGTACTAATCGGATGTTTTTCCTGCAATGGTCATTCCGCAGATGGTTCCTTCGGTGTCTGGAGCCTCCGAGCCTTATTATTCTTTTGATACTATATTTTACTGATGCATAGAACGCCTAATTCCCTGACGGGTCATTTTTCTCTTACAGTCTTGACTCCACAGGTTACTTTTGGAAATATCTCAGTTATCACAGTGTGAGGGGTCGTGCTTCATTCTTGGGGAGCTTCGCCATCCTGTTTATCAGAGCATTTTCGGTTGACATATGCTAACGGTCGAACATCCCCTTTTTGGGTGCTTCATCTCTTCGTTTGGGTGACGTATTTCAAGTTATCTCCATTCTAGTTCGGATGCTGCATAATGTTGGCGACCGTTTCTCATCAGGGTTTTTCTCGAAAACTCGAAAGGGTGAGGTTTTTCATTCCGATGAGAAGTTGTTGTCAGTTTTCTCACATTTGATTAGCCTACACGGCGGATGATTCATTTGTTTATTTTGTATTCTTTTTTCAAAAACTTCTATCCCTAGCATGAAGAACCAGTCTGTACTCAATGTTTCAAAGACCTTAATGAGAATACCACTTCAGGCCCACTAACTGTATCGTAGAACCCATCCTAGGAACTAAACTTTAGAGTAATGAAAGCAACAAAGCATATTAGACTCTGAACTGGAAAGGGGCATGTACAAGAAAATACTGAACTTAACCTGAGGTTGTTGAATTTAACATCATAAACCGTGTTGTGGAACATTCTATTAAGCTTTTGTTGGCTCTACTAACAACTCGAAAAGCTGAGGCTCGACAAAGGATCTTAAAGTCCAAAAAATGTTTAATGTAAAAAACAATGTTGATTTCTTATAACTAAAGCATGCTCTAACAAATATACCAACTACAGGAATATTGCAATGCACATTGTAAATACTTACATGCCAAAGCTCTCGGGAAATTAGAACAGAGGAAAGAAAGTAGTATTTCTACAGTGTTGCAGGTCGTAAGAGCTGTATTTGCCTTATCGCTTTCAAAGGTGACAACCACAATCCATGGGCACTAAAAATTAGAAATAGAAGATAGCCCATCGGCCAGAAAGAAGAGAAATTGCTTTTCTAATTTGCAAGTATATTTCTTCCTGACCTAAAATATCCGTAGTCGACAACAACGAAGTCAGCGTTGGCAGTTTAGAGGGGTTTTCTAATTTCATTGATCATAGGATGTAAAAATATGAAATCCAACGGTAAAAAAAAGGTCACGTGGACAAGCTAGAATTGTAGCAATTGTTGTAGGGGGAGTTAGGCAAGCCTGATAATAAAATTAGAATAGAATAAAATTTTTAACGTCCACGAAGACCAAGACAATGGTCTAGCATAACCATTACTACTAGGATTAAAAAAATCCCTACCTCGAAATGTTTTCAAGGGAAAAACCTTTGCAGTAATGATGATACTAGACAAGCAAGAAGAAAATATAAGTAGGCGATGATGACTACTACGGGCTCAATAATTGAAGACACTCATCTAGAATCTCAAGTATATATAATGCCAAATCATGCATAGATGGGGCTCTGAGAAGTTGTGGAAGCGTAGAATGGAATGCTAAAGTCAAATAACGATTCCTGACCATCTCAAAAGCAGGACATTTTAGTAGAGTATGGCTTTCATATTCAATAACTTGTAACTGGCAATATGCACATAATCTTGCTTTTCATGGCAATTGCAGCTGCTCCCATATATCTGTCTCAATTCGTAGCTTGTGGAACCCTGTGCGAATTGATACAATAGCTACGAGCTTTTTTCTGGACAAGGAAGCAAGCAAATAAGCTTGTGGTCCTAGTGCCAAAGTGGGATTTATATGTGCATGACAATGACCAGTTTTAACTTGGGCTAAGGTAACTACATCCCACATCTTCTGAGAAAAACGACCATCGAGATATTGTTGCAAAACCTCAGGATCAGAACTAGCAAGCACCATGCAGTGTTTCGGTTGCACAGACCAGCTGGCAAACCATGCATTACAATTCTCTTTCCAACATCGTTTCAAATGCTGGGGAGATTCAGCCATGGCAAGTGCAAGAAGAGGGTACCTATTATCATTCATGTGATGCACCTTGCTGATATAGTGGAGATGGCGCTTCATGGCAGAATATTGAATAGACCAAAAATTTGTCTCTTGCAAAAGAATAACATACGGCACCGTAGTTTTTCCTCCTAGGCTGTAAATGAGAAAGGACTTTTGCACTCATTCCAAGCTCTCCCAAGCACTACTACTAATGGGGCCCCCATACTTCAGAACCATACAGTAAAACAGATTCTACCAAAGCCCCAAACAAGTGGGCTTTCCGTGACCAATCATGAATCTCTGCGCGATAATTATTTTGCATTGCATAGAGTGCTCTCTAGCCAGCAGTCATACGCTTGGTAATACACTTTTTCCAAAGTGTGTTCTTGCAAAGCTCTACACCTACCTACAAGTATCCACAATAATAAATTCCCCACAAAGGTCTCCAAACTTGCCATGACTGGCACAACCATTGCCCAAAAATTGGACAAAAAAATTGTCCACAAAACTGCAACGACTCCGGCCCAAATAAAAATGTGCCCCAATGTCCAAAGGAAAAAAAAAGGAACACATAAAATAGCAAGTTTAAGGTAAAATACACCTTCAACCAGTTGATGCTTCCCTACAACAACTTTATTGCATTTATAATGCCTTCGTTGATCCGCACTTGTTATTAATATGAATGGTCATGTCAAATGATTAGTTAAAATCTCCCTGGCACATTAAGGGCCCTAGAATAAAGACACTAAATTGGCACCATATGGACCTCTCGATTCAACACATTTCATAAACTCTGAGTAAAATGAGGAGCATTTAGCTAGATTTGTGGGTCTTAAATGCAGAATAGTAGGCGGATCGTTTTACAAAAATAGGGCCCTTGGGGGAGTTTGATGTCAATATAAAATATCACCGCATGTGTTGTAGTTTATTTATTATTTTTTGTCCTTTTCTTTTTACCTAAACCATAAAAAAGACATAAGTCCTTTAGGAAGCCCATTTACGGCATGTGTTGTTATTTAAAGCTTTTGGTCTTTTTACCTAAACTTAAAAAGACACGTCTTTTTAAATTTTTTTCTTGGAAGTCTATTTTATCATCGTTAGTGTGTGAGCAGGAACAACAGGCCTCGCATATGAGCCTCTAGCACGTCGAAAATCTGCTCGGCGGACCAGCGCTTCAGGTAATCCTAAGCTCTTCTTCCTTCTCATTTGCTTTTTTCTGATCTATTCAATATTGCATTGGAGACATATTTAACAAAATTTGGACTTATTCAAATCTAATAAATGTACTTTAAGGATGCCATGATAATATTATATGTATTTTTAGCTCTTATTGATTTTAATACTTTAGATCAAATTGCTTTCTAAATTAATCCTGGGATTCACCTATTTAGAATTAAATTTTCATCTAAGATAACTCTGTATAATTAAAATACTAATTTTTTTAAAATATCTAAAGAAAGTTTTAGATCGAAACTAATTAAATGATTATATTTATGTTTAGTAAAAAATAAATAGTTTATTATTGATTAAATGTCAATATATTTTATCCCATCAATAATAAATTATTCAATAGTTATTTTAAAACCAATAACTTTATATCATTTAATTAATTTCAACCTAAAACTTTTCTTAAAGTATTTTTAAAAGTGTAAACGTTTGTAAATTGTGAAATTCTAAAAATAGTTTTAAGTCAATCGCTTATCAAACCATCAGTTTTCATTTAATTATCATGATTGCTAAATTTTGAATCTGTTAAATCACTACAAATTGAATTTTTTTTATTCTAGAAATATCTAATTCTAAATAGATTCAAATGAAAATTAGTTTAAAAATCAAGTTTATTCTTTGATAACCATTATAGTTTTAATTGAAAGATAAACTTATACAAGAATTTGGCGCCGGCGGGGCCGGCGCCTTGTGTATATTGGTTATAGTTTTGTGAGTGATGTATTGAAAGATTGTGTATATTGGTCATAGTTCTGTTAATGACGAAAAAACATTGTGTTTTTTCATATTTTCTTTTCATATTTATAGTTAGGTTTTAATGCACCCCTGGGAATCGAACCCAGGTACGACCTTCGGTGCGGTGCCCATGGTGTAGAGGGAGCATCGATCTCCGAGGGGATCAATGTTCCATCTACACCTTGGGCATGAGATGGATGGAGTGTGTTTTTTTTTTTTTTTTTTTTTTTTTGGTGCGCACCTTGTTCACCAGGCGGTTCTTTGTAGGCGGCGTTTGGTTGTGGTTTTGCTGGTGTTGGACTCGTTGAGAAGGATCAGCACATCTTCTTTTTTCCGAACGCGTGTGAGTTCTGTGTATAGTTGTCCGTGTGTGAAGACTTCAGTTCGTAGGTCGAGGACTATCTTGTCCAAGGTGAGGCAGCTGTGGAATGTTGTTGAATACGCAGGTCGTAGCGGAAGCTGTCGTCTGTGGATTGTCCAGGGCCAGTTGTCTGGTTGGTAGAAGAAGTCAACTCGAGATATAGGATGTATGTTTCCTACATCTTTGTGGTTGGCTGTTAAAACTTTGATGATTCTGAATTTGGCATGCATTGAGGATACCATAACTCTTGCATTTTTTACGAGCCCTCTATCTTTGTCCAGTGTTTTTGTGACGTGGCATATGGTGTTGGGCTTTAATTGCAGTTCATGTTGTGGAAGCGCTGGGTGTTTGAAGCCGTTTAGGAAGTCTGTTGTTGCCATTGGATGGTCTTCGATGGTTTGATCGTTTTCTGTGAGCCTATCGACGCTGAAATAGCTTCTGTGGTTTGCTTGGATCATTCGTATAATTTCGATATTGAATTCATCAACGGGGATGTTTTTTGGAGATAAGAATGCTCTTTTCTCACATAGCACAGGTGTTAGTAATATATACGCGTTGTATAAGAAGCTGATGGCGTCTTTTATTTTTGTTGTTGTCTTGAATAGTGTCAATGGGATGTCGTTGAGAAGACGACCTTCTCCGATGTCATCAACGGACTGTATAAGGTCTGTGTCGGTTGCGTTTCTTACTGGCTCGTTGAGTTCTAGTACTTTGAAGTGGTTCCATAAGTGGGAGGATATGATGGATGCATTTATTGTCGCTGTTTTTCCTCCTCGTTTGACAACGGGAGCAATCTGTCTAAAATCTCCGGCAGCTATGAATAGTTTTCCTCCGAAAGGGCTGCGTATGCCTGTTATATTTTGTAGAAGGATATCAACTGCTTCTATGACTGCTTTGTTGGCCATAGGGAACTCGTCCCATCAATGCAGCTCTTGGGGAATGTGGATCGAGTAGTGAATGAATTCCAATATTGTTATCGATGATGGGTATTTGAAACAGGGAATGTGCAGTTCTTCCAGCAGGGTATTGCAGTGATGCTAGTGCTGTGGTGGCACATGGCAAGATTACTTGATTCAGTCCTCGTATGAAGAGGCAAATAGCATTGAGTACATATGTTTTGCCAGTTCCTGCTTTTCCATAAATGAAGTTTGGGGCCGGGTAATTCTTGTTCCTGATAAGTTCGCATATGTAGGTGTAGATTGAAGATTGATTTTTGTTCATGGTCTGTAACATACTTGAGCTCTTTATAAGGTATTTTTCGTGGTCGGGAAACTTATTGAGTTCGTTCTGTATTTCTTTGGATGAAACATTGTGTATAGGTAGGCCAAAAGCTCCAGTGTCAGTTCCGTGTTGGATTAAGATGTTGTTAATAGCAAGCAGGCTTTCATTGGCAGCAGCTAGTTGGTTTCCTGGGTATTGTTCTAGAAAGTCGGCTATCATGTGGTGTTGAAATGTTTCCCATAGCTGGAGTGCTGGTCCGGAATCTAGTATTAAGAGCGCAAATAAGAATCGTAATTGTGATGGACTTTGAAGACATGAGATTGCCTCCTCCATTACTGTCATGGCTTCAATTGCTGGTGCAATTAGTCCCATGGCTTGAGCGGTTTCTTGATATGTCTTGTATTGATGTTGTGAAGTAGGATAAGTCTCAGGTAGAATGCCTCTCCAATTTTTGGAAGTAGTAGTCGTATTCTGCAGATTAGTTGTCCTCTTATTCTCTCGTGGATGATGTTCTGTGTTACGCATGCGACTTTCTGTTCTAAATGATCGGTTGACTTGAGAACAATGCCTGGCTTGTATGCGCTAGAGGTGTATTGTTCATTGTACTCGATGTAGGTGAGTTGATCAAATCTGGAAGCAAGCGTCCGCAAAAGGTATCTATCTAATAGAGATTCGGTGTGCAGAGATGTATTTACGAAACAATATGCATTGTGTCCTTCTAAATGTAGGGGAAGACATTTTACGGAAGGATGTTTTTCCTCGTCATGTGGTAGGACATGATTCTCCATGTAGCCTCCATGGATGATAGATATCGTCTTGGAGATATAGTCCCTGTATTTCATTTTTGTATGATTTTAGTTACTGGTGGTTGTTGCTGCAGATTGTTCCGGGATCTTTGTGGTATGTGTTTGTTTTGCAGCGTGAACGTGGAAGCGAGTCATATCGAAACCTTTGTATATGTAACCATAAAGATATGCAAATATATGTACGGTCGATGCAACGTCCGCGTAAACATGGCAATCCATTTCCCTCAATAGAAATGGAATGTATGGAACAACATTGACATCTGCCTCTGTTCGTCGTCTATATTGTACATATCCCTTTTCATCAATGTATGTTATTGGGTTCAATGGTTTTGGATATTTGTAGCAACATTTGTTGTTTTCTTTGAGGCAACGTTTTGTGTGTCTATGGACCATGTATTTTTTGACTTGTGCTCTCAGTGTGGGTTCTTCTGGTAGCTCTGCAGAGATTAGATTATCGATCATGTCTATTGGGATCTCATGCTCTGTCTTTACGACAATGTGTCCATGAGGTAATCCACGCTTTTGGAATTCGATGACATGCATCATGTATGATATGGGACCAAGGTACTTTCGAATAACTTTCTTTGCATGTTGGACTCTCTCATGGCATGCTCGAACAACGACTGTAGAGTTGTCAGATGCATTTTGACCGGGATGCAACTTATATTTTATCTCTGGCCATGCTGGATTCGTTGTGATAGTTATGAAAAAGCTTGGTCTGCCTTTGACTCTTGCGAGTGCAAGGGCATCTGCTATTTGGACAGCGCACCATCGTCGAGAACCTAAGAAGGATGCTGGCAGCGTTTTGTAATGCGTATCGGGATCTTCATTGTCATTGAAGTCATCTTCATGCTGCGTTAAATTTCGTCGGTAGCCTTCAGTTACAATATAATTGAGACGCTCTTCTTCTACTCTAGAGTACATGTCAACGAGGTACTCTCCACAGAGTCTGCCTAGTTGTGAAAAGCGAGGTTCATGAAGCAGTCTAGTTCGATACCAATCTATTTGGGACATATCCCGGTGTTCCATGTGGGAAAAATAATGGGTATTGAAGTGGTTCATACGTAGGGTCAAGGATACTGAGGAATACTGGATTGTGCTCGTGCCGCATCCAGACCATCACAGTTCTAGGTTTTATAGTAACACTATTATTAGCATGAACAATAGCAGCTATTTCATCTGATGTGGAAGGGTCTGCAAGGGTAGGATGTAATTCCTTTATTGTTTTCAACTCTTTGACATATGGGTTGATGGCATCTAGAGCTGTGGCGACTTGCATAATCCATGTAGATGGGATTTGCATGTCGGCAGCAATGGTATATCTCATCGAGCTGTCGTATATATACCAATGAAGAGTGGATAGGAGTCGGTGGTATGTGAGGCCCATAATTGCAACAGATGATGGCATTTTTAAATCCATAAAGTCACCTTTTACACCAAGGGCAGTAAAACAGAATAAGTTGTTTACAATGCGTGAACTATCAGAAAATTTATTTGTTGAGTATAGTTCTTCTAAGGTTCGAGGTAAAGGTTCAAGGGATGGGAGTAAACGACGACCATTATTGCAACAAAATGATATGTTCTCGGATTCTAATAAGTCAATTTGACATATGGAACATTTTTTTGTCCACTTGAGCAGTTCGTGTCCTGCAGGTTTCATGTCTCCTTGCATCATAGCAATTTGTTTTTGCCAATGTCGACTTGCACTATTATAACTTAGTGTACCAAAGCACAATTTCATTAATTTTGGACAATACCTGAATTTATGGACCATTTTTTAATGCACTTGCATGAATGACTCTTTTTCATACACTAATTGACATCCCCTGCGAGTACTGCATATGCCTTCACAGCTGCACGTGTATCGTGATAGTATCGGGTATCTTCTTCTTGTTTGACGGTTCCCAAGCATAGTCGATAGTTTCTATCTCTATGTAAGTCACTAGCAGTCATTGGCTTCCATCTCCCACGTTAGACACAAGACATCACCTGGGCATAGGTTTATCTTTTCACGGACCAATGCTTCTCGCGGTGATGGTTTGATGCTTTGGTGGTACATGACTGGTCACTCAAACTCAAAAACTAGAGGCCCAATGTGCCCAGTCAACCTCTCATCATCATCAAAGATGTGCACATGTTATTGAAATATGTAAAAGATATGAAATCATATACCTATTTCTGTTTTGTACAAATGAATCGTCCAGTTGCAAGAGAGAAATCTCACAGTAAGAACTTCACGGATGGCTCGTCAAATGGACATTCATGTTCTTACAGTGAGACTGCCGGTATACAGACAATAGATAGTGCCAACTTCGATGAAATTGCCTTCTTGTTAAAAAGTCCAGTAGCTCAAGTCTTGGATGGCACATATAGCTTTGTCATTGTAGTAGTCCATATATAATGAAATAGTCCAAAAATGAATGTTGAGATTGCTAGGCAGATGGAACCCTTGGGTGTCGAACACACTCATAGTATTCAATCCTAGAAGCAGGTCATATACTGTAACATCCAGATCTGCGAAGGATACGAAACCTTTCCCTAAAGGTATTGTGATGCCATACCTCTATTTATGGGCATTTATCCTCTCCTAGAGTGTATAACCCTGACTTCAAACACCTCGTACATTGTGTTCATATCTGCAAAACAGCTTAAAAAAACAAAGAGAAAGAGAGAGAGAGAGAGATTGAGCCTCAACCCAATTTGATAAGCCCAAATTGGGATTTGGTGCATCGAAATTGGGCGGGTGCCCAATTTAAGGTCCCCCTTTTTTTTTTTCCTTAAATTGGGCCTACCCAATTTGGACGATTTAAATTGGGGCCCGCCCATTTGGGTGCTCCATATTGGTCGCCCGCCCTGATTTAGTGCACAAGCTCCAAATTGGACCCCCAAACAACTTGCCTAGCAACTTTGGGCCACCAAGTTGGGCGCGTGCTGAGCCTTCCAAACACCCCATCTGACAACAACAATATCTACACATGTCTAATACAAACTCTACCACAACTCGCTATGTGATTTCAAATAACAAAAACTCTTACCTCATCTTCAAGCCTGCAGGTGGGCTCATCACCTCATGATCATTGTGTCACTACAGGCTGTAATAAACTTACAGAAGCATGGGCACTTAGATTTTCATTAGCCGGAATGCTCAATGATACATTAGAGTTACTTAAAAAATACTCTAGAATTGCAAGAAAATGGCAGCAAAACATGGAAGTACTGGCGAACACTAGCGCATGCCACATGCTAATGAAAACACGAAAACTTATGCTGTGGAGGCAAAGCGCCTAGTTGAGAGCCGTCCACAAGCGCCTAGTTGATGGTTGCAATGACAGATGGCGAGATGCCTGGAGGCAATATTGACTTGAGGGGGGGAAATTTGAATTTGAATTTTGACAACCACGTGAAAGGTCGACGTGGCCACTTTAATTTGAAATTTGAAATTTGAAATTTGAAATGCTCATGAGAAGGCGGGTTTATTTTGTGATGCATTATGGGCCCACTAAATATGCCCTATACCTTTTTACTACGTTCCAGGTGTCCATCATGCATGCAGTCTTTTTGGACTTGTTTTTGCTCATATTAAAACCTCATTTGAAAGGTGCAAGATCATTTTTTCTTCCTCCTCCATTATGTGGTCCTCCTTCACCAGGGCGCCTATTATTTAGAAGACATTTTGAAGTGTTTTTGCATGTTCAAGGCTGCCAAAAGGTAGGCGCATCTCCTTTGTCTATTGTTTTCTATTCTTTTTCTATAGATGTCCACATCTCCCTTGCATTTTGGCATGCATTAAACGTTAAAAGGATGGTATTGTGTGCACGATAAACGTTAAAAATAAATTTGAAGAGGATACCATCTTAGGTAAAAGATTTGATACACATGAATAATGTTAATAATAATCAAATAAAAAATAAAAGATTGAATCATGAGCTAACTCAAACATTTGATGGACATGAGAAACAATAAATTAAAAATTTTGGATTGGAAAGTGTTGAATGAGTGATTGAAGTGTGCTCCGGGGTCGTCTGAAATGATATCTAGCATACTGAGTATAAACATCTGAAGAGACTAAGTAATGTACCCGAATTTTTTTTGGTACCTTTATCTTGTAGGTCTTATATATCTTGTAGCTCTTTTATATATCAAAATTGGGCGGGCGCCCAATTAACTTAATGTCTGCCTCTTTTATATATCAAAATTGGGCGGGCACCCAATTAACTTAATGTCTGCCTGTGCCAGACCTTCTTGATGTCTGCCATGCATACTTTTAACTTGATTCGTTTTCTTAGACTAAACAAGCATCAAAACTTGATTCGTTTTCTACTAAGCATCAAAATTGGGCGGGCGCCCAATTTTGCCATAATTTGATCTCTCTATGCCAAGGCACATTTTTAACCTGATTCCAGGGGCATATTTTTTCTTACAATGCGTATCTAAATTGGGCGGGTGCCCAATTTTGGTGGGAACACGATGTCTGCTGCCTGTGCCAGTAGGTGATTCCAAGGGCATATTTTTTCTTACAATGCGTATCTAAATTGGGCGGGCGCCCAATTTTGGTGGGAACACGATGTCTGCTGCCTGTGCCAGTAGGTGAATCCAATGCACATTTTTTCTTAGACCAGTCATCTAAGCCAATTTGCCTGCCCAATTTGATCTTTGGAACTCATCATGCATGCGTTACGCATATGCAGATTGGGCCGAATTTGTCATTGCGATGGCATAGCTTCATCTGATGGCATGTCTGATTTTACCTCCTTAGTAGCTGCTTTGCTTTACTAGTTAACCCTATTACTTTGCCAAAAGCCCGATCCAGAGGACAAAAATTCACTCTTATGCCAGTCTGCTCTTTCCAGCCCAATATTTCCTTTGGAACTGTCATGGAAGGGGATTAGTCTCTGCCAAAGCCAGCATTGCCGCACCTGTAAATGAAACAGAGGATTTTTTTGAAGTAAAAGCAGCAAAGCTTCGATGAAGCAAGGGATGCAAATGCAGTAAGAATCGATCCCAAAAATCCAGGGCAAACTTCGATGAAGCAGGGGATGCAAATGCAGTAAACCTTGTTCCAGCAAGAAACCTAAACTAGGAAAAACAAACCCTGCTGTGGTGATGCCTCTCCGCCCAAAACCCTCTATTGCAAAGAATCCGCCCGCATATCCATCCCCATCTATCGAAAATCACGACGTCCTCTCCTTTTTTCTCCTCGCAAGCATCCCCGCCATAGCTCGTTGCCCGAAGCCGCCGCCATGAAACCGCCTGCAAGAATCCCCGCCATAGCTCGTCTCCTCCCCAAGCATACCCTACCATAACTCATTTTGCACCGAATCGCCGCCATGAAATTGCATGCAAGCATCCCTTGCCATAGCTCGTCTCTGCCATAGCTCGAGACCGTGAGCCATAGCCCCTGCCATAGCTCGAATCCCTTGCCATACTTCCTGTTAGGGTTAGCCGTTAGGGTTAGGTTAGGGTTAGGTTAGGTTTAGATATATGAAATTGATTATTTGTAAACTTTCTTTTATGTTTTATGCAATGCAATGCTTTTTTTATCTTATCTAATGGAATTTTTTTTGTATATTGCCCTCTCGATATCCTATTATAATAGAAACAACAAATAACCTATTATAATACAAACAATAACGTGTGCAAGAAAACAGCATTATTATTCCCATAAGAGCCTAGAATAGTCTCCCAGCTGATGAGGAATTGCAATCACATAACATGTAGATGGATATTTGAAACTTTAACATTGTCAAAAACATTAGCTTTACTTTTCATTGCTATCTGGGAACTTTGAAAACTGTCTGATGTCTTAATAAAATTATGTAAAATTTAATATCCCAAAGTTGTTTTTCTTCATCATATTGTGCACAATACGCTACATTTTCTAGATGTCATGGCCGTCTGGGACATATAGACCCCAAACTAAGATTCCTTTCGTCTTTCTTCATCATCATTTGTCTATGTTAGACGTGCTGGTCCTTGCTCTAGGTCCGCCTAATTTTGCCGCCTCAAAATGGAATCATGCTAATATATTTCATTCTGGGAAGGGACTCGCAATAGACACAAAACCGGCCGAAAAATAGTGACGGGGCATGCGAGCGAGGTCAAACGGGCTAAAGAAGCCGTATGACCGCGGGCAAGTTGATCGCGTTTGGAACGGCGGATAAAAATGTCAACATGAGATAACGAAAAAGAAAGATCACGCCATGCGTAAAAAAGCGGCAAAGGAAAGGACGATGAGGGCAGCACGGGCCAAAGAAGGGAACGGGGCCGCGGGTGGCGCAAAATGGAGAACAATAGAGCGAACATGCACCGAATGAACGTGCATGACGGTGAAGCGGCAAGCTGCACAACAACAAGCACTCAAATCGATGTGAGCGATTGTAATGCACAAAATCAACAATACATGAAAAAGAGACGATAGCATCACCCGGAGGGTGGAGAAAAAGCGTCACCCAGCAGGTGGAAGAAAAACCACGATAAATACAACGGCTAGCTAGAAATGAATTCCTTGGCAAATGATGCCTAAGATAGCATAGGAACAACGATAGCACAATGTCCAGTGAAAAAGATCTCAACAACCAGCTAGAAAGGAATTCCTCACCAATAAAGAACCAATTCCAATAGACTAAAAATCATCTAACACATAGAAAAAATGCATGTATCTAGGCAAAATGGAAGAGCCACCATATGATGCAAAAAATGGTTCCATCGATCTTATTCTTAAAACAAGAAAACTGTCAAAAGCAGGTCCCATTACGCCTAGCAATGTTGATGCAACTCTAGATGCATAAATGATGAGGCACAAAGGAGTATGTAATTTGTACATAAGGCGAGCAAAGCTATTCACGGAAAGATAAGCCTACTGCGAATTTGACAAAGTGGAGCTAATGAAAACAAAGAATCTCCCAAATCCATAACATGGGTACACCTAACAACATCCCCCGTCGCCCATGTTCAAGAACAGAAAATGCAACTTCGTGAAGCAACAAAATAAGTGTGCTAATAAAGTAAACAAAGAAACCAACAGACACTAGAGCTCCCGGATGATCATGCCAAAAAAGAAGAAAAAATTTTAAACGCAACCCCAAATATTCAAATCCAAATATAGGACCAAAACCAAATACATAATATACAAATAAGAAATTGAGCCACAAAGGATAAAGAGGTGGAAAACATGTCCCAAAATACTTGAATGGGATAGAAAAGGTCTCAAAAAATGTAAATGGAACGGGGGGAGAGAGAGAGAGAGAGAGAGAGAGAGAGAGAGAGAGAGAGAGAGAGAGAGAGAGAGAGAGAGAGAGAGAGAGAGAGAGAGAGAGAGAGAGAGAGAGAGAGAGAGAGAGAGAGAGAGAGAGAGAGAGAGAGAGAGAGAGAGAGAGAGAGAGAGAGAGAGAGAGAGAGAGAGAGAGAGAGAGAGAGAGAGAGATGGTTATTGGAGGCAAACCCGAGAAGAGGAAGCTGATGCCATAGATGAGCCTGAAAATGATCAAAGTGGGCCAGGTTGACAAAAAAGTGGAGAAGGTTATGGGCAGGACGGTGGTGTAGAAGGAAGAGTGGAGAGAGCAAAGACGGCAGCAAGGTGAATCAAGGTCAATCGAAATCCCAAGCTCAAGAGAACTCCAAGTCCAAAATGAGGAGAAGTGCGCTAACCCCTCCCGCGCATCGAACCAGAGATACCTGCAGAGGAACATCGAAGGAGCACCACGAGAGTTGAAAATGAATATTTGCAAATCCCAAATATCCGGAATTGGTGAGGTGGAGGATACAAACCCACAAGCTATAGACTGAAAAATAAAGATATGCTTTAAAAAATACCACAATAAATTCAGAAGAACGAAATGGATGCGTTAATTTAATGGGTTGAGACATAGGGTATCAAATAGAGGAACAACATTAGAGAAGCAAGAGGGACGTAGATAAGAAGGGTCAAATGAATATTGGTAAATGAACATGCAAATAATAGAAGGATTCCAATAACAAGAATGTGCATGGTGAGATATCGAGCACCTAACTACATGCAAATACAATTCCCACGCCCCATGAACAAGGTTCAAATAATAGAGATGCTGGGTGTCTATCTATCCAAATTTGACAACAAATTCCCGGAACAATGGTCTAGAATAAACTTGCTAAAGTTAAGGGAATGGGATGTAGTTACAAATGGGAAGTAGTAAGATGGGTGTGATGTCATAAGAAAAATACTACCCCATGCCTAAAGCCATGACAACTGTCTTAAAAAGAATAAGACTCATACAAACGAGGGACAAGATTGAGGAAGATGTTGTAGACATGTTAGCACAAACCAAGAGCAAAGTTAAGCTGAAAATTTGAGATTTAAGGTTAATGTGAATCAACGTAAATCGAGAAAAAATTAATTAGTCAAAGGAGAGGTTATGGCCAATGGAAAGGATAAGATGGAGGGCAAAAGTGCCAAGGTCAAGGTGAACTGCCAGGAGCTGAGCCCGATAGTGAAAAAGGAGCAAGGACTAGGTAAAGTGACGTAATATGAATAAATCGAGGGCCAGACGAAGGGCCTGAAATAACAAAGCAAAAAAAGGTAATGGGCATGATAAAGGAAACAAAAACACAAAATGAAAGGACATGTTAGTAGCAAAACGATACACGAAAAATGTGAGCGACTAACAAAGGAGGAGTTGGGATGTTAGTTGCAGACAAAGTCGAGACAACAAACATATGTAGCTAAGGCAGCCAACCACAACACGGGATCACCTATGGTCCCCATGACGGACTATTAGAATAATGCGTGAATAATTAAGTACATGCTGCATATACCGATAAAACCAATTACGTAAACTCAAATGACATATGACGATTATTCACCCCAAAGATTTAAGCTTACACAAGATGAATCCAATCTCGAGGCTAGATGCAAAAATTACCAACTCAAGATCCAGAAATATAGGGTCTAGAAAGAAACTGGAGATCTAGCCAAATATGTAAAGAAACAGGCAATGCAACCTGGAAAAAAGCCAATAGAAAGCATCTGACACAGGCCATATCAAGTCCCGATATGCAACAAAGAAAATCAACACAAACCAAATCCAACTAACATTATGAGTCCAAAAAACAAGGTCACGTATCCAGCAATAACAGTGCAGCCGCGATGTCAAAAATGATGGCCTAGTTCACAATTCTCGCAAAGAAACTTCAAAAGTGCAGTAGACACCCAAGGACATTGGAAATGCAAATAAACAATGTAAGTTCAATGTGCCACATGGAGCAAGAAGGGAAATGCCCAAAAATACAATAATTTAGTCAAAAAGCAAAAAAATATAATAACAATGGGAGGAAGGCATTGGGCCAAGGTGGAAGTCGATGTTGAGGTGGGGTGGAGGTGGAGATTAAATCATAGCCAAAGTGATAAGGAGAGCAAGGAAGCTGAATGATTGGATGAAAAATGATGAAACTTGGTGAACGAATACCACCCATATGAGAAACAAAGAGAGTGGAACAAAGCAATAGTTAGCAGGAACATGGAGCAAATGCTGACCAAAATAAAAGTATAACATATCACCCGTGATCTCGTTGCATAACTAGAAGATGAGAAAGATGAGAAACATAAGGCCTTTAAAGATGGAAAAAGACATATATATATGTAACACAATTCTCAAACTACAAATGTTATTCCTCCAGCAATAATATCGTACGAAACGGTGTCACAATAATGATCGATTACAATAATGCACAAACGATCACGCAAATATAGACGACCCAAGGACAAAATAAAAATGTGAACAAACAAGTAAGAGCGACATACCACCTCTGGCAAGGAAGAAAATGCCCCACAAAATTACAATAATTTGACTGGAAAAGCAGACAAGAAAATACCAAGGGTAGGGCGGCATGGTGAAGATTGAGATCGTAGCCGAGGTTGATGTCGATGTCATAGCCGAAAGTGATGAGAAGAATGACCATAGATAATCGATTAAAAACAATGGGAACTCATCGAATCGAATTGATACCACAGAACCCGCATTCTAAAAACGATAGCTTGTAATGGAAACCAACCAAAGAAATAGTTAGCGAGAATAGGGAATGTAGCTGGCAAAGAATATATCACCCTTGAGCTTGGTATGATACAACTAACAGATAAGAAACACAAGTCAGCAAACATAGAACATGACCAATGCAAAGCGAAATCAACAAAGCACCCCCGACTTCGAACCCGTGTCCAGTAAGGTAAGAAGGTAAGGTAAAAGGTCTCCGCACGGAATAAGGAAATAGGGTAAGTAAGGAAATGGGAAACGAAACAAATAAGGGAAGCAAGAAACGTGGAGCTATACAAATCAATACCGGAAAAAACCCAATGTACTAATTTTGTAACCCAAAACCAAAAGCTAGGGCTGAGAGGAACGAATGGGGGGGCAGAAAGGCAGAGCTTAACAGGCAAGGAGGCGGCCGAGCGCAGAGCTTAACATGGGGAGATCCGGGAGGGCAAAGGACGTATGTGACGCCGACAAGCGTGACCAGGGGAAAACAAAGATGGCCATGAGATGATTTATAGAACAGGGGCGACCGGGGCCGAAGTTGTAGATCGGCAGAGAAACACAATGCCCCTCGAACCGATGGCGCCAAATAGAAGTGCATGGAGCAGGCCGCTGGCCGGTGAAAAGCAAGAATCGAGGCCGAATATGGTTGCCGAAGTTACCCATTTCTGAAAAGCAAGAATCGAGGCCAAAAAATTAGAGTTATGTTACCGCATGGCCCCGAAAGTACGCCCGAAAGGGGAGAAATAGGCCAAGGCAAGAGACCGGAGGAACGTATTTAAACACGGGCGTGATAACAATCACGATTAAACCCATTCCGCCAGAATAGACAAGAAGAGCGCCCAAATCCATAGGAAGCAGAAACGTGCCGAATCCCAAAACCATGGTGGCATCGAGTCCGGTGCAAAGAAAGAAGTCACCAATGCCGAGAGTAGCCAGAGATCCGCCGTCTCCAAAGGATCGAGCAGGATGAAGCCCTTGCATGCTGGACTGGAACACACGAGGATAGACTCGCTCCTTTGGATAGACATATGAGGAATCAAACAATTCATGCATTGCCCTGTAAAACCAATCCTCGTGTAGACTCTGTGAGAATAAAAAGTGCACTCCCAATGCATAAAAAACAAATGATCGAAAAAGAATCGGCAGCAAACATGGCCGTGAAAGCAAAATTGTATCATGCAAATTGACCAGAAACAATTAAGATTTCACCAAATCCTCCTCTGTAACATGACTATTTGCATGCAACATGTTCGGAAAGAAACCATACCTCAAAATTATAGGTCGATTGACATGCATCCAAATGTGAAAAAACCAAAGCGCATAAGCTATACCTTGCAAACGACCAAATCAAGGAGGCAAATGAACTAAACCTTGGAATTCAAGAGCTGTGAATATGAGGCGAGAAATTGAGGAAGGCAAATATGAGGCTAGAAGATCCAAGAGAAGGCTGGGAGGAAAGAAGCAATGGACAAGGGAAAGCTAGAAGATCCGAGATAAGGCTGGGAGGAAGAAGCTCGGAGAAGGAAGGAAGCTGCTGTGAGAAGACGCCGATAACCGGTGCTGAAGGGGAAAGAGACTTATATAGTGGCTCGTCCCTCCCCAGAATGGCGATCCGATGGCTCGGATCGATGCGATTATTTTGCTCCTAAGAACCCTATATTCTTAACAGTAGCTACCATTTGAGATACATATGGACTTGCGAAAAGTCCATATATAATGAAATTGTGCTTACCAGGACTAGTGGTTATTGTATTCTGGCCATTTTGTTCCATGGAGGCCATATTTGGTATGGCCTCCATGGAACGTGATTCTACATCTCCATGCACTTGGTGCATATCGCTCTTTTCTTGATTCGTTAGGTCAACTGAGCATGGGTCGAGTGGACATGTTGGTATCTGAGTTATTGGCAAGGTAGCAAGTTTCTTCAGCTTCTTTTGGGCTCTATATTCTTGCTGGTATTTTCGACGATTAAGGATCTCGTTTATTTTATCCTTGGGAAGTCCTTCTAAACTAGCAACAGATAGCCTATTGAAAATAGAAATAAATAAATGTACTAAATCTCATAGCATATAAAGAAGAAGAGTCTAAATATTTTATTACTAATAAATAAATGCATGATCTTATAGCACTATACTTACTTTGGACGACCTCTCTTCTTTGTTTTTGATGGTTTTTTCATATCTTCATCTTTTGTAATATCGCCACACAATGTTTGAATGCTGTAAATAAACAATGGAAGAATGCATAACATATTAGAGTTGTTTTGATTTATGATGTTTTTAGAAAATTGATCTTTGTTCCGTGTATAGTCAATACGAGTGTACATATTGTTTAGTCATATAAAGAAGAGAAGACTAAATATTTTATTGCTAACAAATAAGTGCATGAAATCTACTTCAACTAAACGTAGATAATATGAGTGTATATGTCATTTGGTTCAACGTTTGCTTTTGAGTGCTGTCTGTTGTTAAATATTCAAACATACGATTTATATCATATAACGATGAAAAGATCTAAGATCATATTTCTAATTACTAAACGTATGCAATCTTGACTAATTATGATTGATTAATGCTATAGATCTACATTTGTATAGCAGGTGTACTTACTTTGGATGGTCTTTTTTCTTTGTACTCGATGCTTTCTGCATACTTTCATCTTTCATGAGAGGGGCGCACAATATTTCAGTACTGTGGACAAATGACAGGAAAATGCATAGCATGTTAGAGTTGGTATTATATTTCCAAAAGCTTGAATTACATAGTTAGTGTATGTACGTACCTCGAATTTGCTTTTTCCTTCTTGCATTCGTAGTCAACATCAGTGCTTGTCTTGCTCGCCTGACTACTATATTGTACATGGAGACATACAGTTAGTAATACTATATGTACTGAATTAGAAGGCATTTAAATTTGAGATTTGTACCTAGAAGATGCAAATTCTGGAGCTATAGAGATGTCTCCGTCTTTTGTTTTTGTATTAGTTTGTTTCAGCTTTTTTCGAGCTTCGTATCTTCGTTGTCGTTCACGACTCTTCAAAACTTTTGCTGTCTCGTTGGACGTGGCATTGTTTGACATACATGGGGATAATCTATTAAAAGTGAAATGTGAGGAATGTCAACCAAATAAAGAATGAAGACTAAAGAAATGAAGTTTGATTGGTATGTACTTATGCTTACCGTGGGCGACCTCTCTTTTTTGCTACTAATTGATTTGCTGCATTGTGTTCCTCAGCATTGTGAGTTTTGAGCCTGCTAACAGTATCAATGAACCAGCAAAGGTGAGACAACGGTATTTTATTGCCTAGTAATTACAAAATGTCAGAATATTGAATTTGTACCTTATTAAAAGTGAAATGTGAGGAATATCAATCAAATAAAGAACGAAGACTAAAGAAATGAAGTTTGATTGGTATGTACTTATGGTTACCTTGGGCGACCTCTCTTTTTTGCTACTAATTGATTTGCTGCACTGTGTTCCTCAGCATTGTGAGTTTCGAGCCTGTCAACATTATTAATGAACCAGCAAAGGTGAGACAAAGCTACTTTATTGACTAGTAATTACAAAATGTCAGAATATTGAATTTGTATCTGGAACATTTATTTCGTATTGCAAATAGCGGTTTTATTTAGATCAATTTCTGCGTGTGATCTTCTCCAAGAATCTAAAATGTAGAATAACATCATCAATTAAGAAATTCTATCTTATAGACATCTCTATTATACATATTCATTTGAAAAATGCCACTCTATAATCGAGTCAAAGTGAAGCAAAAATTTGATGCTGGCCTTAACTTGCCATGATTTGACCTGTTAAATAGGTACATTTTATATATTCCCAATTTTATGGAAGTTGCGTTCTACTTCTTTTTCTACGCGGTAATGCTGTGGGAAATGACTCAGCTTGTAACTTTGTAAGCTCTGTTTGAGACGCTAATGCTTTTATTGGTTGTGGCTCTATCTGAGACATTAATGCCATAGTTGGTTGCAAGCTAGCTTCTACTTTCTTTGTCGAAGTCATACTGCTTGTTTTAAAGGGTTGTCCAGCTAACTAGCAAAATGCGGCTCCATAACAATATACAACTGGCAATGTCAACACCTATAAGTCAAGCGAAGATAAAACTTTCAATTTAATGCTTAATACAGGAATGTAAATCAGCTCATTCTAATTAAAACAAAACGTTAATTTTAAGTTATTGTGCTAAGCCTCAAGATTTTATTTTGTTATTGATAAATTTTAATCGGTTGGTATGTACGTATCTATAAGGCTAAAGATGGGCAAATCGATCGAATGTTTACTAAAACATATGCCAATTCCTATATTGGTGTCAGATTTTTATCAACATCACCATCAGGAACTAGGATATGAATTAGTAAAACATTCTCACAACCTTCGATAAGTGTACAACGCACACTTTTCGATACCGCGTGGCTAAGGCCAACAGCGACACCAAGTGAGGGATGTACTTGTCAACGGCTTAAAAGTAACCTTTTGTAATAACCTTTGGTTTGTTAGGCTGCTAAAGTCTATGTGGAATAGGGTATGCTTCTATATGATAATCGATAATGTGAACACGAAATATCAATTTTGCAAATCGAATTAATATATATAGAATACAAGCAAAATTGAATTAATTAGACTGTTTGAGATTGTCAATTAATGTAAATAGAACAGGGGTTTAGTTAGGTATTTTAGTGTTATATTAGTCTACAGATATCGTATGGAAGAGGAGAGTCTCATTGTTTAATATATATGCTAGAATTCAATGGAAAACTAGTCCTATATTTATCATTAATTAACGAGGTCTATATGGAATAAGGTATGGTTCTATATGATGATATATAGTGTAGAGAGATATGGCATTAGCATGTTCTCAACCTAATTTGAATGATATATAGATAAGGAATGAAGTGAGCGTGTAGATTTATCTAAGTGTAGACTAAATGATATTTTGAGAGTGGAAGTACGAAGACAAAATTAATTTGGAGTAGCTTCCCTTTTTTTTATGAAGTAATATGCGTAGATGTGATTTGAAATACCAAGATAGAGTGCTATAATCTATATGCAATGGGCTGTGGTTTTATACAATGATGTGTGATATTAAAATGGAAAAAATAACATATATATCAATGTATATCTAATGAGGCATGGTCCTATTTAATGGAGACAATATTAACATCTTGTGAATATGGTAGAGGATGGAAATAAGAAGAGAAAAAAGATCAATCGATAGCAACAAAGGGAATAAACATATTAGATCTAGTTTTCCGACTCACCTGGGGGGTCCTCTTTTTCTTGGTATTATTTCTCGTTTGAGCTCGTCAGTCATCATCCTTAGTATAGTCAAATAATCTTGTTAACCTGCGTTTTTTTGTCAACATATAATTACTATGTTGATTTAATAGCGAGAAAACATGATAGCAAATCTAAGGGGTCAACTCACTAATTATGATGAACGCTTGAAATCGGTGGATACGACCTGCTTTCAATTCATTTGAAAGCAGGTCGTATCCATTTGATCTAATACTATTTCCCCTTGTCGGGGGGCCTTCTACTGCAGCTTGTAAAGAACAGTGTGCAACTATCGAGACGATTAGCACAAAGTCTTTGTTATCCAGCTGTTAATGCCCATATCTTTGTGATTTCTGTTGAAGGATGCTGTAGAAGGGAAGATATTGCAAAGATCGGTGATTAGATCCTTACATTTCTCTTCCCATCCGGCTTATAGCTCTCTGTAAGAGATTGGAAAACTACGTACTTAGGTGTATAAATACACCGAAATGGGCATGGTCATTTAGGTGAAATCACTAGAGTTAGGCGATGACTTTGACAAATAAACACCATAGGTCCAAACATTCCCCTTATGTATGGATTGTTTTGTAGTTTCGATAACATGTATGTGCGAAATATTAACAGTATACGAAAAAATGTGTAAACGCAAGTGGCCACATGTTTGATAACATACAAATCGCATATTTGAAGTAAATAAACATGAGGTCTTAGAACCCAAGGTGTTCTATGTAATCGTAATTAAATGATCAGTAGACAATTACATCACAATTAGAACTCTGGAGCAGTAGAATGCAGCCTAGGCCAGCATAGCACCTATTCAAATTTAGAGTTTAATTTCATTACGAAGGCAAAATGCAGTATGCAGAGTTTGCTCAAGCTTAGCATTTTATTCTCTTATATAGGCCAACGTGAAACTCAGACTATTTAACTACCGTTTGCCGCAACACACAGCCATGGCATGCTTGAATCCTAAATTTCTATACTTCACTGCCAAAGTTTTGAAGGTCTATAGAACAGATCAAGTCCTTCTGTGTGCTCAGGGTAGGAAATACACAGGGCAGGTCGAATAATGCGCAAAAAAACTTGGATAATGGGCGAAAAATTTCAGCAGAGCTCAGGAATCACAGGATGTTTTTCTCAGGTCTGTGTCCATTTCCATATCTGTGGGTGAGCCAGAGCAGCATTCCGGATCCATCATTTGAGGCCAACAATTTGAGGCATGTTAAAGATATTCGCAGATGGATTTTCATCTTTGTGCTAAATCTGGTCTCCAGATCTGTGTTTATCTATAATGGAACCAGCCCAAAAGAAAAAATGTGCAAAATCTGGCCTTCTCTCCCGAAGGATCATATTGAATGTAAAATTAATGGCTGGGTCTGATCTACTAAGCATTCTTATCTCCATTCCCGCACAAATTTCAATCTTTGCAGCAATTTTTGGAGCAGGCTTAACATCCAGTTTGTAGACAGTTCATGTTCACGGAGCACTTTAAATTGAAGGTTACTACAGAAGCTCCGGAGGAGATTGGCCTTTAGGGCTGCTGTTACCGCTTCTATTGAATAATCCTTTATCCAAAAGCCAGAGACTATGAATCCGCATCATAGCCATGCTGCTATTTGGAATGAACATGTCCTGTACTCTTAGGAAATTAAAAATTCTTTTTGGGCTTGAATCCATTCTAATTTGCCATTATTTTAATTTTGGCTCTTCGGCAGGAGCACCAAAATTTGGAGTTACAGAGGAGGAAAAGGCAGAACAGGGGAGGAAGATCCGGAAGGATTCCAATGCCTTCATCAACATCAAATATATGATCCCCATTTACGAATCCTTTGTCTTAAAAAACAGCTTATAGGTTGCATTTGAATGCTATGCCATGTGGACTTAAATTGGGTCTTTTAAATTGGCTCTTTTCGGCATGGACAACTGCGCAAAAACAGAGGCTCCAAAAAATATCTATTTCTCCTGCTGCAGAGGTGGCATCAATCAGAAGACTTTAAGATGTAACCTATTGGATGCACGGGTTCCGGATTGCTTTTCGGTTCTGTAGAAGATAGCCAATTTACAGACAGAACTTACAAATCCATGGCTTGGATCGATGAACCCACTGATTGGGTTAATACAGCTTGTTTCACACACGACCAGGTATTAGAAGCACAAAAGCCCAGCATACCCTTTAAACAGACAAAAACGACAAAGGAGCTTCTATACTACCATGGCCAGATATGCGCACAGAAGCCCCAACTGCCTCCAAGCAAAATTGCTCGAAACTCTTGTGATTGATCTATGAACTAGATGACTAATCAAATTGCTCAGAAGATAGAAATTGAATCGGATTGAAGTACAAAAACAGAGTAAATGGACGACGACTTGGAATGTTTAAATCTGTGGTGATTTTCCATTCCTTGCCCGAAAGCATTTGAGAGCTAAATCCCCCGGGTTTTTTTCCGGTTACTAAAGTCTAATGGAATCAAATGCCAGAGCCAACATCAAATTTCATGCTGATGAAATCAAACCCTAATTACCTGGTTTATGCAGGGGTTCGCAAAATGCCAAAAGTGGCCCAGGCGCTTCGATGGCTTTCTCCACTTCCTTTGAATCTTGCATTTCAAAAACAGTTAATTACAAAAGCCTGTATATTTTGCAATCGGGCCTTAAATTCCAAGAACACTCAAGCGAAAATTACCTCTTTATGCAACAATTCACAGATGGTCGATGGGTTTAGGTCCAGATGCTCTAAGCTACTCGATCAGTATTTTCTGCATTTTTTTAAGCCCACCGATTCAAAATCTAAAATTCAACGCCGGATTCACCAAGAGTTCAACTCTACAAACTGCCTGTGGGAATAAATTTGTGGGCGGGGAGACCTACCCGAAGGGCGGTTGGCGTCTTTTACGAGGCGATGTAGATAGGAGCCTGATCCTGGCAGGAGGGAGCTAAGAAATTGTCGACAATTTTAGATGATGTAGCTTCCAATCATCTCTATCACTGTGAGCTTTGTCGGCGAGTTCTGGGAGGACGGTAAATTTGAGGTGCGGCAAGCGCAGAAGCCAAGAGGGTTTGTGGGTGGGAGAACGTAAGAAAAGCTAATTCTAATTCTAATAAGAATATATACAAGAATTTAGCGCGCTGGCGAAGCCAGCGCCCATTGAGCTGGTTGTAATAATTTTTTTTTTTTTTTTGGTTGTGGGGTTAAGTGTTTATTGGAACTCTGGGAATTGAACCCGGATGTGAGCATTGTCGCGTTGCCGATGGTGTAGGAGGAGCATTGATGGCATAAGTCATGGGGCACGAGAAGAAATTGAGGCTTGCATGTGAGCCCGTTTCTATACAAAATGAAACTATTGCAACTAAGATATGCCCATCTCTTTTGTTTTCTGTAAATTCTTGCGTCCTATAGTTACAAAGTAGTCTAGACACAGTCTTTTGGATTTCTTCAATGTCTAGATTAAATGCAAAATCAAGTGCCTTATATTAAACTACATTGATATGATGTATGCATAAAGGGCTACATGATGAAATTGAGCGCCTTCGCATCATTCTTCTTGAACTCGGGTTTGGAGGTGAGCTATTCCTCTCCTCCTTAGATAATTACAGGGGCACCACTTCTTAATCATCTTTATTTGATCAACTGCAGACCAAAGTAGGAAAAAGAGGCCGATGGTATTTCTTCTGTGAATTCCAAGGATGTAGCTCGGATCAGAGCTGCTCTTCTAGAAAGAGAAAACAGTAAGATGGCAGTGATCCCTGTGCTTCTGTGAAAAATGGTACGCTAGAACTAGCCACAAGCCTATTGTTCTTGAGTTTGGCGATGATTGTATAGTAGAGATCTTTCAAAGTGTTGAAATTGCAAGTTTTGAATGGAGTATGATGCACAATCCAACCGATTCTACGCATCTTAAGCTTAAATGATTGATTTGGGCGAATTTCGCAGGATTTCGTAAAACTTTATCATCTGGTAGTTACCAAAAATTTCAAGCAAAAGCGAAGGCTTATGAACAGAATCAAGAAATTTTGAACTTGGTTATCAATTGCAGTACTTTTCTACTTTCTGAGTCTTTTTTTGCCTGCAGCTTGCCTAAACAGCTGAATTCTATGCGGGCCGTGCCATTGAGAGTGAAGAAATATAAGCCTATAAATCTTAATGGAATGAAGAATCAAAGATTTGCGGCCTATTGCCGAGCTTTGCACGGCTGTCTTTGCTCAGAAGAACCAATGAAAAACACAGACAATTTGTGTTTCCTGCATGCATAAGTTGGAGTAAATTGAATCCTGATTCCGGCGGCCCTGCTTTTAAAGAGCCCTCAATATTTGAACTGGGTTTCGAAATTTGACAAATAGCCCAGATTTTTGAGCATATATTTCTGTGTCTTATCATTCTCAGAGATTGCGGTTCCACGGCACAAAATTTCTTTGCTGCGTTATCCAAATTAAGCCTCTTGAAAGCTAAAATTTGCCCTTTGCTTTTGAGAAGAGGGGTATGAACGGAATAAGGGGTATGAACGGAATAAGGGTATATTAAACTACAAAATCACAAAGGGGGATTGTTCCTAGAAAGGGGTATGAACATTATTTGTGAGAAAAGGGGTATGACCATTGCATATAGCAATGGGGGATATAAGAAAAATTCAAATAAGGGGATATTAATCTACAAAATCACAACGGGGGGATTGTGGCCAAATACCCCGTTTCTGAAAATCATGTCCATTCCACGAAAAGGGGGATTTTAAGGGGTTTTTTTATGGGGGATTTTAAGGAGGATATGGGCATCGTTTTTGATGTGAATATGATGTATTAAGTGAAAAAACTCAATCTAAATGACAAAAGGAAACCTGTTAATTTCTTTTGTTTTGATAAATGTACACCATTTTAGGGTTGAAGTCAAATGTACACGTGCTTTGGCTTAGGGCTGCATATTGGCATGAAGTGGTCTTTACAAAAGTCCATAGAAGGTAAAAGCCTGTTTGAACATATTTAAAAGTTTTTTTTTTTTTTGTTTTTTTTAATCTTTATCGTTTCGTTCTTAAGTCCTTCAAGTTTGTGGGAGAAATTAAGGGTTCCATATAAGGATATTCGGCAAAGCAACTACACCTCACAATTCAACCTTAGCAACATCAGGATAGGTTTGGAAAGAAATTTATGGGATTGTATGTACAATGTTATTTGGCAAAGCAATTACACTATACAATACTACCTAAACTATAGCAACAGTGGGGGATCATGGAAGTGAAATGGGGAAGAACTTGGTGGGAGAACTATCTATGGGGTCGGGTTTTTAATGCTATTTGGCAAAATACTATACAATGCTACCTACCCAACTATAGCAACATTGAGGCGGGAAATGGGATAGGGATGGTTTTATACATGACAGAGACACAAAGGGTATAATAAAATGAAAGTGATATCTTGGAATCTAAGGGGAATCAAGGGGACACTAAAACGTGCCAGAGCCCTTGCAGCAATAAGGTCTATGGCTGTAGACATCATCCTTATTCAAGAGCACAGATTACCAGATTTCGAGGCTAGCTCCCTTGGTACCTGGGTAGGGGGGCAATACGATTCATTCACTTGCCCAACCTTAGGTACAAAGGGTGGTACTGCTTTACCCTGGAAAGGACAAAACAATAAACTCCAGCACAAAGGTACAAATAGTGGCAGGCCATTGTTCTTGAAACAGAGGATTGTAGGTGGGGCCTTTTCAATATTTATACTTCTAACAAACCTGCAGAAAGGGCCATTTTGTGGGAAGAGAATGAAATTTGGATCACCCGGCAGGAGGTTGAAACCTGGCTTATGGGGGCTGAAATCGGATGCCTATAGTTGGTGGAATGGCCCTACCATGAAGGAGGTGAATACCTGGTCTGATTTCCCCAAAAGTACTTTACTGGGGAGTATGCATGTCAGCATGATGCTCGTGATGCGCTTGACAAGTTGCTATACTGTCAGCATGCATGTTCTCTTAGTGCTTATATCAATAAGGTATGGGGTTATATCCACATGGTTGGAGATTTGTTCGAGGCGCGGCAGGTGGAGGCGACAATGTTGGCTCGTCAGCTTGCAGGAAGGGGATTTCCTGCTATAGATGTGGAGAGCCTGGGCACATCAGTCATGAGTGCTCTCAGCCACAGAACAAGAAAACCAGCATTCAATTAAATTGGGATTATATCAATTCCAAAATCACGCCAATATGTGGTTGTTTTCTAGGGGGTTTTGTTTTTTAATCTTTTTTTGTACTTCACAGATTACAAAAAAATTGCACTTCTCTTCTGTCTTTTATATAAAATTTAATATATGTAGAAAAAAGGGCAAGATTTTCATATTTGTGACCTTATAATTCCGGAGCATTGAGATGAAAAGAATATGTGATTTGATACAACAATAGAAATGAGAATAATGATTAACAACAGTAGTTGCTAGAGTAATTGCCACTCTGGAAGCCTTTTAACTTCCTTGAATAATGGCTCACATTTGTACATATGCCAATGATATACATGGATACATAAAAATTGTGTGTAAAGGCATGTAGTTATATAAGAGTAAAGAAGAAAATGAAATGTTCATAATGTTGCATATAAAAGTGAAATAATAGCAACAAGAAGTTTCAAAGGCGTTCCACTGGGATTAAATACATAGTCCTTTTGAGCCTATAAATGTAAAGGACTTGCAGAAAAATTGGTATATAAAGTCCCAATAAACCACGTGAAAGCGTGATTTGAAATCTAATGGCAACGCACCCATGAAACAAACTTACCTATTTCGCCACTTCAACACTTGCCAAATTCTTCAACGAATATGCAACTTGCAAGCACTATACTTCAATTTCATATCAAGATGAACCTTGAATTGTGTCTTCCTGTCCTGGTGTGCAACATGGATGGTTTTAAACAGAGAATAAACAAATATCAATGTTATAATTATAATGAACAAGACACATTTAAAACAAACGAAACTAAGGGTCACAATTTAAGGTTGCTAAAACCACAAGAAGAGGAATGTGAAAAGGAAACATTATCTGAACAACATATTTAAATTAGACAATATATTTAAAACAAAATATTCTTTAGGTCGATGATTTAGAAGTAAAAAACACATACAAAAGCTAGACAAAGGGATAAAATAGACCAAGGATAATAGTGGCTAAAAGAGTAGATGGCCAACAAATGCAAGGATTCACTCTTTTGGATATCATGCTCAGCGTGTTTTAGATTCTCTTTCTCTGACTTCTTGGGTGCAAATCAGGGTGAGTCTCCCATACAACACAACCCAATGGTTAAAAAACATGCTTGGTGTGTTTTAGATTCTCTTTCTCTAGCTTTATTTTTGCTACAAATCACACTAGGCCCCTCTTGTGCAACCCAACCCATGGGTTCTAAAAGAGTGCTAAAAGACTTATATTTTCTAAAAAACTTACTTAAAAAAAATGTTAACCTCAAGCAGAGGCGGCTTTGGCTCAGCTGTGTAACAAAATTGTTCTCAAGGCATCAAAGATCTGTGACTTACACCATGGAAGACCGAGTGCATATCATAGATTGAGGCTAGCACTTTGAGGCAAAGCTATCACCCTCTCCATGCCCATCGGCCTCCAACAAAAATAGACTACAGAACTTGCTCTCTATTCTCACCATGGAACTCCATAAACAGACCGTCGTTCTCTATTTCTGCAGGCATAGGCATCATGTGACCAAGATTCATACGAAAATGCTGAAGCTGTTCTGGCCATCTGTAGAAGTTAAACATGCTGTCAAGAATCTGTCAAGAATATAAATGCCGAGTGCATATCATAGATTGAATCTATAGAACAGAAAGCACAAAATTATGCGCTGATTGCGCTTCTCTATTCCAGGAATTTAAATCTGCTCAATGCACTTTGAATCTAGTTTTTTCAGAGAAACAAGCTGAAAATATGAATCAAATCCAAGGAGCACATCTTCATCATGAAATGACAAAAGAAACAGCGAAGGATCGAGGAAGAAACTGCAACAGGAAGCACAAATAGAAAGCAAAAAATAGATGTAAGTTGAAATTTCAATTTGCTCCTGAGTTTTTTATCTAATTGTTTCAAAGAAGCAAACAAGAAATATGCATCAAAGTCTTTAAAATAAATCCAAAGAGCACATCTACAGCTTGAAAGGATGAAAGGAAAAGCCAGGAATCGAGGAAGAAACTGCAACAGAAAGCACAAATAGAAAGCACAAAATAGGTGTAAGTTGGAATTTGAATTTGCTCCTAAATTTTTTATCTAATTTTTTCAGAGAGGCAAGCAGAAAATATGCATGAAACCTGACAGTACGAATCCATGAAGCAGATCCACAGCATGAGAAGATGAAAGCGGAAGCCAAGGATCAAGCATGAAGCTACAAAGGAACACAACAAAGAGGTAAAAAAAAAAAATCGAAGCAAGTTTTTGCTTATGCATTTTGAATCACTCATACAAATTTCTTGCAATCAAGATGCTACCACGCGGAAAAGAAAGTATGGTAGCCAATGTATTGAAAAACAAAGAATGCCGAAGCAATCCAGAATTAGAGGTCTATCCATTACAAAATTCAAAACATGGTTCAGGCAGCGATGGTGGAAATAGAGTGGTTTTGGCAGCGAGGTTAAGATTTCAAACTTGGATTACAGCCATACTTTCGGATTTCTATATCTTGTGGTCTCTTGTAGTTACAGTAGCCATGGTAATTAGTAGCCATGATAATTTGCACTTCCATTTTCGGCTCTAGCTAGTTCCTTCAGCGAAAGAACTATGGCAAGAAGCTATGAATGTATGTTCTTTTCAAATTTTTTCTTCTGTATCTCTAATCTTTCGGATTAGAGGCGCCTCACATGTAAATTTTTCTGTATTCACATGCAGTTCATTTGAGACGGCCGGCTTGCCGTCTGAGCCGTTCGCCCCCGAACTGCTGGAGCAGTTTACAGCTGAGCGTCTCCAACGGCTCGACGTCTGGCAAGTTTTTGCCGGTGACATGTGAAGCGTCCCTTAGCTGGTTTGTTGGGTTTTGTAAATCCCGCGGTTTTATTTCTATTCCGTCATCTGCTTGGTTTGGGGCGGCGCCCTCTTCCAGTTTCTTTCTATTAAATTATTCTTGTGAATTGTATGCTTGTTGAAGCTAATTTGGTTGTTATTCGAATGCTCTGTAATGTTGTAGTGGGTGGGTGGTTCAAACAATGGATTAGAATCGTGGATGCAGGAATGATCTAAAGAGTCTTCACCTTCACGGATGAGCCATCGAAGCACATATAAGAAAGCTAAAATACAGAGCAAATGCAAGGTTGCCGACTGATCCATTTTTTAGTTTTATTGCTCACGCCAAGCGTGTTTTTGGTTTGTTTTTGGCCTATTTTCGAGTTGATACATTTTCTTAAAAAAAAAAAAAAAATTCTGGCCTGAGTGAATATAAGCTTTTTGGATTATTTTCAAGTTGATACATTTTCTAAGGAAAAGCTTGTTTTTGAGTGAAATCGAGCTTTTTGGGATCACTTTTCTAGGTGAACTGAACATATTTTTTTCATTAGGCTAAGCTAACCGTTGTTCTTGAGTTAAACTGCTTTTGAGATTTTTTTTTTTTATGTGGACACGGTTGAGATTTTTTTTTTTTTTTTTATGCCAACTTGGCATACTTTTTGCATTACACTAAGCTTAAGGTTGTTTTTGAATTGAACCACATGTTGGCCGGTATGATGTGGTGCTGGGGATAACATAGTTGCAATGGGTTAAGCCTACTGCAATAGATTGGAACACTCACTAGGTGACGCTGAAGCATGATGGACGTGAGATCTATTTGCAACAGAGTCCTTTGACTGGAGCTTCCAAGATTGTGTCGTCGCTTCAGGTCAAGAAACTGGTACGTAAATCTTACAATCAATGTTTTCTTCTAATTATTGAGGAATGTTATTCTGCTTTTGAGTGCTGCCACATGAGCGTTGATAGTGAGGCCATAGAGAATCCAAATGGCCAAAAAGAATTGCAGGATCTGTTGTATGAATTTCAGGATGTGTTCCCTGAGGAACTACCTGAAGGGCTTCCACTTAGTAGGGAAGTTAAGCACAATTTCATTATAATGGAAAAAAATTTAGTAAATTGGAATTTTTTATTGTAGACCTTATGCAGGGGTTGTATACACGTGTACAGTACCCGTGTATCATACATATATTGTGTACACTACATGGATATTTAGAAAACATATTAACATAGTATCATACACCCACTTCGAAACACAATATATATATGATAGATAGCAAAGGTAACTGGAGACCAATATTGGACTATAGCTCTTAGAGTTGACAACTTCTGGCTGCAAGTCATAAGTCAAACCTTATTAAAGTAGAAACAATTCATAACCTCAAACAGTTTTTTTGAGCCAAATAGGATTTGACGATTTCATATAATGTCATATATTGCGCCAAAATATTGAAACATGCAAACAAATATGTTTTATTATAAAATGTGAATTACTTTTAACTTTAGAAAGGAAATTCAAAGGTGTAAAAAACTGATGAATTCTACGAGGTTTAGACAATCACCAGAACATATCGGTGAATCCATTGGTCAGGAAATCCTCCATGGTCATAAGAAATTGAGTGAAGATTTAAAAAATCTGATATCTTGTAGAATTGACATTTCTCTCATTAGGTTCATGGGTTTAACTGGCAGAGAGCATATTGGGCTAGTTCGAGTTGATGAATCTAGAATAGTTCCAATAACAACTATATTTGTAACGTTTTCTTAACCTCTCACTAGCCCCAGGGGTTGCACCTTCAAAAACCCATATGGAGCACCACAGTGATTTGGTAGGAGTTTTTTTTAAAGGCTCCCGTAGGATATGGTCGAGACAAAATACGGGTACACCACCAAATTTTTATAGGTGGTAGTGAAGGAAGGAAGGAAGGAAGGAAGAAATTTTTAACGTCCACGGAACCCAATCGGGTTATGGGACCCAATACAAAAGAGAGGGCAAAAGCCCAGACTGAAACTCGGGGACCAAGCCCCGTGACCAAACCAGAAAGGCCGAAGCCAAAAATCAAACGTGGGGACCAGCCCCAGTACACAGAACACCGGGGACTATACCCCGTAACAAATCATAATGCTGAAATAAAATAACAGAAACGGGCATAAGGCCAAGCAGAGCTCGGTGGCAAACCAACTACACAGACACTGCCCATGGATCAAGTGGCCAGTGATCCCGAATGATAGCCTGCCCGCCTCTATACACAGCCCACTTCCGGTGCAGACGAGCCTCGCGGACACGACATAGTTCATCCTTCCGTCGGCAGAGCTGTGCTGGGGTAAGGTCTTCCTGGACGGAGAAGGGGGTCCCTTGCAAGTGATTACCATGGCGGAGGATGTGCAGCCTGGACAAGGCATCCCTGAAACTGACCAGTAAATGACGGGGGCGGTCAGGCCGTGCTGCTCCAACTCGACGAGCCGAGAGAATGCCATCTGCCTTTACGTGCATCACCTCAGCAAAGAAATGGGTCACCTCAGCTATCCCCGGAGTGTCGCTCGCTTCTTCCAAACCCACAATGCGTAGGTTCAGGGCTAACGGGTGCTCTGTGGCCCGGCCAGGTAGCGGGGGACTTGTCGCGGCAAAGGGCAAACAATCCTCGATATGGCGGCCGGCGTGGGTATAGGTGTGGTATCATCTGCGTGGGCGAGCATCCACATGCTCGTGACTCTAACCCCAGAGGAGGTACGGGTGTAGCGCTCGCCGCCGCTTCTCTCCGCCGATCATGCTTGAGATCTCTAAAAGCCGGACCCGCCTTCCCAAGGGCAACCGAGCCGACGCGCCTCGTGAGTGTGATCGCCGATTGACCGCGTCGGATCCCACCAACAAATCTACAGGCGTACAATGGATCCGGAAAGCATCAATCTCGACAAGGCCGCAAAGATAAGATGCATCCGAGCGTATTGTGTGTCCGTGCCAAGATAGGGCCGCGCCCAAAGGATGGGGCTGCCTGAAGATATGGCGCAATCGCGGGGTCATAGGGCCTATTCAAGACCGCTCGCATGACCTAATGAGGTTCTTTTCTTTATGGTCTCCCCGCCATGCGCTTTGATCTTACGAGCCATTCTGATGACAAGGTGGTGAGGGATAGAGCAGTTGCAAGAGGACCAGTGCAATTTGATCCTAGCAGTGAGCTTGGATGCAAAGGCGAATGCAGAAGGCAAAACAAGGGACAACACAGCAAAAATCGGCCTAGGGATTACACAAAGATGAGCAAGCAAATAACAAATTGAGGTCCACGTTTCCCAGGAACAAATCACCGGAGCAATAAGAAGGCGGACGAGCGGAACTGCCTATAAAACAAGACAAAAGGGGAGCTCCCCGGGCAGGTGCAACAGATCATTGAAGCAGGCTTTAACCCAGACCCGAAACCAACACCAAACTAAACAATAGGTAACGTGGTATGGCCGAATCTGGATTGGGATAGAACCATGACTAGCAAAATTGGAACTGGAAGGCGTGCGCACTTGTTGGTAGACCCTGGCGACCTACAGGAGCTTGAACAGACCCGGCCGTTGATGCTGTCGATGCTGATGATGCCAGGCTATGCTGGTGATGCCATAATCGTACCTGTTCTTGTGGCTTGATGCTTGCCCCTGCAGCGTTACATGAACTTGATCGGGCCCCTAACCTGGGCGCTCATACAGGCGGTGGGCGGTAGGGAAATTTTCGTAGGTGGTACTGAAGGGGGTGCTTAGGATCAAAAGCTTAAGCGCATGGCTCTTGTAATGTTAAAAAAATACTCAAAAATTATATGCTACCCCATGTGTTACAAGGGTTGCAAAGATGTTGTGTTCCACGAAAGGGTGTATCTTGGCCTCTATACTACATTTTCCATGATGCCTAGTCAACATACGGAAAAGGGTACATGGATTGTTAGTTGAAAGCGGAGTACATCTACGAATAAGGGGCCAAAAATCAAAATTCATATTTATGTATAGTAGGGGGGGGTTTCCCCTATAAAATGCCATATACAGGTTTCAGTTGACCCTTGCACGCACATGCTATATGCCTTATATAAAGAGATGAAGCCCCCGATCACTACGAGAAAAACTTTTTAAACTTGCACTTAGGCCCTTTTTCCATGACACTAATGTCTTATATTTAAGGAGATATGATTGGGCCACATAAGCATATAAGACATGGTGGTTTTTCCACTAACACTTTTAAGACATGTCGCATATCACATCCGTACAATATGGGAGTCTTATTTTCTTCCGGGGGAAACCCCCCGCCACAAAATAAGACAACAAAAGGTAACCAATCAGAGTCCGTCTTTGCCGTATACTTAGGATGTCTCAAAAATGGGGTGGGAGGAGAAACGCGCCGCTGCTTTGCTCGCCCGCCAGCGGAACTTTTGGAATCGCCTGAACTGCGGGAAATCAAGCATCACCGAATCTACCAACTCCAAACACGAAATAGGTAGAAGAACATGTCGCTGGGTGTTTGATTTTCCATATCGAATTACAGGTTAGGGCAAAACAGCTCGAATAGCAGCAGATTTGGCAAAGTTGCAGGTCGGATTGACACAGGTGGATCGCTGGTCGGATTTTCTGGGCTGGAATTTCTTGCTGCAACTCGAATCTTCAGAAGGTATATTTTGTTGCACTATCTCTATACATACTATCGAATCTTCAGGAAAGTTGGCTTTACATCCATACATACCAGTTGCAGCTGCTGCTGTGAGCGTCATGATATCTTCTGCAGTTTTAACACTCACTACTGAGCTGACAACAGATGAGACTTGATCATGGTCTGCCCCCAAACTCTCTGCCACTCTACAAGAGAAGAGAAGATGCAGTTGCGGAGGCAACAAGAGAAGCTGCAGCTATGAGGTAACAAATGCTATTGCCGCAAAGAACTCCCGCAATGGATACCGCTTTGTTTCCGAATTGCGGTGTGCTTCGAGACCCTATTTTGCTTCTGGAATTGGAGGTTGAAGCTCTTGCAAGTAGCTTTGCAGCTCGGAGAAATTGCACAAAGCTTTTGCTTGCTGCAACAGGTCTTTGCTCAAGATTTGAAAAATTGGTCTGTGGAAAACCCAAATTATAAGACATGTCTTACCTTAACTAGACATGTCTTATATTTAAGTAATGGAAAATCGAATTTTTAGGACGTGTCTTATCTATGATGTGGAGCTGACATGGAGACCAAAAGGGTGTCTTATAAAAATATGACAGCCATAAAATAAGACTGCCGTGGAAAAAGGGCATTAATGCCACTTTCATCTTGGATTTTTTTTTTTTTTTTTTTTTTTTGAGGGTAAGAGTGTGTTTTTTGTTATTAATAATAATAATAAAGATACAGAGAGTCCCCAATGGGACAAATAGGAAGCATTAGGGCTATTATATGGGTTCTCTATGCATCATGATGTGCGTACTAAGGGAAGTCCTATTCCACAACAACATAATGGTAGAGAGACCCTATCTGGTCAAACTGATCCACCATTAGACCTAGAGTCTGGGTCCTCAGAGCTCATCCAATGGCACTTGAAGTAGTTATAGAATCCCTCAATCTTACCAATTCTGTCCAATCCCCTATTGTAACTCATCCCCATTTTCCTGTGGTGGGACAATGCCATTAAAGCAACTTCCTTATTAAAAAGACTCTTAAGTTTCTCAATAGAGATAGATTGCCCCCCCAAAGTGACATCGCACCGATGCCTCCATATAATCCAGAGAGCCACATTAACCAGGGAGGCGTCAACTCATCTTGGATTTTGGCACCATGTGTGTTCAAATAAGCTTTTCTTTGCAATTATATTTGTTATTGCAAAATTATATGTCAGCTTTGCGCTTCATAACAGCAGATCTATTTGCCATAATAAAAAATGCATGGTATATGAGCATAGATAGTTGCACTTAATGCCCCGTTTGAACAAGCTTTAAGTAGATTTTGGCACCTGTACTCCAAGTGTGTTTATTGAAGAAGATTTCCTTTGCAAAAATTATACCCTATTATTGCAATTTCGAGGCTTCATAACAAAATTGCATGGTGTATCATAGAATCGGCTATCAATAAACAAGCATATGGAGTTCAAAGCCTTGATACAAGCTTAACAGCAAGGATTGAAGATCTTTTAGTATTAAGAATTTACATACTTGCAATCTTGTCTAATTTCCCCATCTCCTCCAGTAAGCACATTATACCTGGTAAGCTTAACGAAAGCTTGGCTGAATCTAGAAAAGAAGAGCCCTTGACTCTGTGCAAACATGTCCACATATGGGGAAGTCCTTAGATCATTCACCATTGCTGCATCGATAGCCAATAGACCACGTTGAGCCTGAAGGTCCCTGAAGTATTGATTATCAAAGATAAAGTTTGTGAGGTCATTTGGAGCAAAGGTGCTATTTGTAACAGAGGGAGGAAGTTGGCAGATGACTCTGAGAGTAGATGAAAAGAGAGGGGACATATCATTTATGCGATTTATGAAATTTAGGCAATGTCCTACTCCGAGTGTGTGAGCACCTATATGAGAAAACCATGGTTAGAATAGAATAAAACAGAATAGAGTAGGGAAGGATTGAAATCAACTGTAACTTTGTAACATAACTAACTAGGATGGCAAAGAAGACCATCTATCTCTAAATTCATCTTTAGATAGAATGAAGTATAGAAAATGTTAGTTGACATGTGTCCTAGTGATCCAAAGCGGTCATCATGCTTGTAGGCCAAACATAAGGCCTTGATTGATTCTCTTCCTTTCATCCGCAGCAGGCAGTGCATTTTATTTGTGTTCATCTAATCAATGAAATCACTTCTCTTGTGATTCTATCTCTTTGGTTCCTGAGTTTTGCATGGCTCTTTGGTTCCTAAGTTTTGCAATGTCTAAAGGCAAGGTTTTACTTAAAAGATCACTAATGTCCATACCTAAGAGTGCTACACTGTCTCCTTCATCGAGTCCCTTCATTCTCATAGTTGCTAGCATGTCATCCACTGACACAGTTGGAGGCGGCAAAGATTCATCTGCATTGAGACTGCTTGCAAACAATGAATCTCTTCTTCCTGTTTCTACCTGTATTAGTGGCCCTCCAGACTGCAAAATTTATCATGTCAGAAGCAGAAATATAACTAGTATCCCTAGTTATTTCGTATTTGGTTGCTTACCATTGCAATGGAGTCCCTAGCTGCCATCACTATGATATCAGCACATGAGACAGTGTTAGGACACTCTTTCTCAATTGCAGCCTTAATAATATCAATGTAATCCAGACGCCTAATGGAGAAGTTCTTCTCAGATTCAGTCTCTGCTTTGACAGATTTTGAAGAATGCAATAGTATTGATGCATCACAACCCTATGATATAGAACATCCTTCAATCAACATAAATATATGCAGCATAGAAAATGCCCAACAAACAGAGTAATGCAAACAAAATGTTGATACAGACCTGAACCTGGCAGTCATGGAAGACGACACGAAGAAGAGCAGCAGGGGCAGTTGGATCAAACACACGATTTTGCTGAAGTGTTCTTCTTGCAATATTCTCAGCATCAGGGCAAGTATCAGCATAAAAGCCACGCCTCAATCCATTTGCCATTGCGCCATAGCTCCAGCAGCTGATCCATGCAAGCAATATCAACAACATTTCGCCTCTTTCTGATTATGCAATTCCGTTGTGAGGCTTGTGCTTGTGGGCAATATATAACATCTACAGGAATCATTGCCGAATAATTGGGCAGAGGATTCTTGGGAATGGGGCACTCGTGTAGCAGAAATAAGCAGGGTTTAGGGTTGACTCCAAACTCCAATCCGGCAGCGCGAATAATAGTCTAAAGAGTCGTGCATTATAAAGTCAATCACGCTTAGGGGCATTGGTATTTTGCGCACAATAAAAAGTCGTCTTTAATGTGGCTGAGCAGCATTACGTTTTTGTCTCACCCCAAGAACACCCAAAGAACAAGGATTATACATGCGTTTACAAATAATCTAGAAGGAGTTTCTTCCCTGGATTAAATACAAAGATCATTTACGTTTTTGGCTGAAAAAAAGATGGCGGCTTATACGAGGAGAAAAATGTAGAATCGGACGAAGTCGTAGCATCCTAAAATTATGAGGCTTCTAAGATTTTAAGGCCATAGAACTCAAGATAATGGGGCATCATCAGGCACACTATATCATCAGGCAACTTATGTATGTTGATGATGTTTCGCTTATGGCACATAAAGCTGCTAGTATGCAACAACATTTACATGTTCTGTATAGTTGTTGTGAGAACTTAGGCTTGCGCGTTAATTTCCAAAGGACCAAACTCTTGGTAGTTTAATCTTCTCGGCATACTATTCCAACTTTGCATTATGATAACAATAAAGTTGAAGTTATAGATAACTACAAGTGTCTTGGTGTAGAATTCTATAAGAACGCACTTTGAGGACGGTGTATTATCAAGAGTGTGACTGCTAGTTGGAGAGCACTTTATGCAATAGAAAACAATTGCTTTTGCGCAGAGATTCGTGATTGGTCACGGAAAGCTCGCTTGTTTTGGGCTTTGGTAGAGCCTGTTATACTTGTTATACTGTATAGTTTTAAAGTGTGGGGGAGTTACAGTTAGTGTTAGTGCTTAAGAGAGCTTAGAACAGGTGCAAAAGTCAAAATCTAGACATGTATTTTTTCTATTTTGTACTTGGCTTATTATATATATTGGCCATCTGATCCATCTACACAATATAAATAAATTATCTTGAATCTAATGAGAGTCTGAACAAAATATTAACAATCAATATTTTGTTCATTATTAACGGTCCTATATGTACAAATTGGTCCTTTGCAATGCTTTAAAATGTTGTAGTAGGACATATAATGCATATTAATTTAATACAAGTAGCCATTTCATTGTGTGTTTATTTTACCTTTGCGCACTTGCTCCAACTTCATGCGGGGTCAATTTTGTTTCTAGGCTCTGCAACAACATGAAAATTGAGGAGCTCGTTCCATATCCAAAATGGAAAACGGCATGCTAATCCCGATCAAAAGGTCATCAGCAGGTGATAACGACATAAATGCCCTCCTCCCTAGTTACTATGTTGTGGGGGGATGAAACTAGATCTCAAGTTCCAGGACCCGCTCTCGACTCTCGCCTGGAATCTGTTCCCCAGTTTCCATCCCCCCTATATATTTCTGGATTGCAACCTCAAAGTCAAGGTAGTCTTTTGAAACCTAATGGTTATGAATTTTGCCATGTTTTTATGGGAGCTTAAGTGACAAAAATGTTACCAAAATGTCTAAAGTGGCTTAACTTGCAAGTTACCTTGCTCATGCAAAATTTGTACCATGTGACACCTCTAGAGTGGCTAACTTACCTTGCTCGTGTCAAATTTGTATGATTTTGGATAGATGGAATTATATTTAGCATTTTTGTGCATACAAAATCTGTATTAATCCTTTGTTTATTTGGTTTTCCTACTTGAACTTGAATAGCAAGATTTTTAATGATGCAAACCTTAGGTTAGTGGCTAAACAAAAAATTGGTTAAAGCAATAATTGTTTAAGATTAGGTTCCAATTGCAGAGAAGGAATGTTGGCGCTGCTACTGTGAAGGCAAAGCCATTTGAGGATTTTGCAAATGGTTGAGGCAAAAAATAGAAAGTGGTCTCAGCGATTCTTAGAGCGCATAAAGATAAGAATAGCGGTTTGAAATTAAGGTTCGACATTGCAAGTTTTAGACTAAAGAGCAGGAAATCAGATTCGAAGGCAGCAGAATAAGAAAAGAACCTAGGCATAGCTTTTGGCAATAAACTATGGCGGGCTTCCGAAGGCATATAGCATTTGAAGAAAAATAGTAGATACAGAATTGGCACTTCAAAAGGTAGATAGATGTTGGAATCGACACTTCGAAAGGTGGGCATAGGTCAGCTGAAGCATTTCGGCATTTGTTTTGTCAAGAACTCTTTTCCTACTCCTACATTTGTATTGTCAACTATCGTTTTCCATTTAACTGGTTTGCAATCTTTCTAGCTTGTCACATCTCTAAGATTGTGCTTATTTTGACCTTTTTCCTTCTACCATAACTTATAAAGCCTAACACGACTGTTGCAGGTGTTCAGGTGTGAGGCTGCAATAAAGATGGAGGATGGTGGGTTTGAACATTCAGCTTCACATAAAAGATTGAAAAGGAAGTCACTATATGAAAAGGAGCTACAACTGAATTCGAGGAAGAAGAGGAAGAAGAATCGGTAAGAGTGACATCACAAAAGAGTAAGAATGAAAGGGCAAACAAAAATTTGCTATAAAAAGTGCAAGAATATTTGTTAAGTTTAATCTCCAGCATATAAAGGATTGCTTATAAAGGATTGCAATATTAAATTTTAATCTTGCATTGAGCATGGCCAATGAAAGAGGAAACAAAGTTCAATTAAAGAAGTTCGCATCTTCCCAGGCAGTTACAAGGTATTCCATAGGTTGTGAGAACCAATAAGTGCCTGATGGTATGTTTGTTCCGAAATGGGATTGATTTGAAGTTGTTTATGGTATTCATAAGGATAAGGACTGGAATACTAACTGATGTAGGAGGTTCTTTTTGTTTTTTATTCTAACAACGCATATTAATGCGTACAGTTGTTGCAGGTGCTTCTAGGGGTATGGCCGATAATGGACTCTTTACGGATTCCATGAGCACGGGAGTACCGTCGATAGCAACAAAGTTTAAAATGAAACGCACTAATTTGCTCCAAACGCACTTTAAAAGGAATCTTTGAAAGATTCCCTAAAATTCCCCAAAAAAGGTCCATTTTCTCGGTATAGTTGTGACATGTGTGACAATTTGAATATTTTAGGCACCATTTTTGAGGGGGGATTTGAACTCAGCTTCCATTAAAAAAAATTTGATACCCCTTTTTGGCCCCCTAGTTTGGTTTAAGAAATAGTAACATTTTCAAGGACTAAAAAAAATAGACATTGAAAAAAAACAACAAGTCTACTAGAGTGCCAAAAAGGTATTATATTTAAAGTTTTCAAAATCATTACAGGATTATGAACAAAATTGTAAAAAATTCAACATATTTTGACATTGTCTCACTGAAGCTCACTCTTGCCTTATATACATGCTCTTATTTGCTCTGTCGGCTCGCTATAGACTTCTGTATACCGAAATGGCCATGTAAGTATCCAACCTTGACTTTTTCAAAATTTATAATGTATTTATTTTTGTAGTCCATAGTTTCTTCCAAACAAATTTCTAGGTGGTATACATTCATACCACAATAGATAGTAATGTGTGGACATAGTACGCCAGATAGTTCACACGGTATAAATTTATACCGCAAGAGGACTCGAACAGTATATATTTATACCGCTCCCTCGGTATAAACTTATACCGCGAGAGTTCTCTCGGTATAAACTTATACCGCGAGAGTTCTCTCGGTATAAATTTATACCAGATTTATATATTTTTTATGTATATATAGTATATATATAGTATATATCAAAAATCAAAAAGTCAACTCTTGCCGTATAAATTTATACGGTAAGAGTTCTAGCGGTGTAAATTTATACCAATTTTTTTTACATGTACGAACGCTAAACCCTCTCTGGCTTCGGTGGGGCAACCAAGTTAGTGAAAATTTTTTGTCAGATCAGGTCCCGGTAAAAACGTTAATATATATATACTATATATACTATATATATATATAAAAATATATATGTACATATATATATATAATACAAGAAAATTAATACGTCCTACGGCGCATTGTTCCAGTTTTAGCATGTTCTTACGATGTAAGGCCCTATAGTGCTCTAGATAACCAACGATTCTACTGAGATTCTCCTAGATTCTCTTAGAATTTTCTATTTTGATTGAGGTGCTTATCCATGAGCATTTAAAACCTTCTAAAATGATCTATTTTGGATCTGTGCAATATTTTTAAAACATTTTCTATTTTTAGACTAAGGCGCTTACCTTGAGCATCTAGAATATTTTTTTTTTCAAGATTTATATTGTACACCTTTATTATGAAACATTTTAGAACATTCTATTGTCGCTCTTTGCAAAATCTTAAAACCCATGAGCATTTAAAACCTTCAAAAATAATCTATTTTGGAACTGTGCAACATTTTTAAAACATTTTCTATTTTTAGACTAAAGCGCTTGCCTTGAGCATCTAGAATTTTTTTTTTTCAAGATTTATATTGTACACCTTTATTATGAAACATTTTAGAACATTCTATTGTCGCGTTTTGCAAAATCTTAAAAAAACTCTAAGATTTCATCAAGATTTTCTTACATTCCCTTAGATATTATGAAGATTCCCTTAGATTCAATTAGATTTTAAGAGATTCCGTTAGACTTGTATATTTTCCTAGATTCTCTTACAACTTATGAGATTTCCTTATATTCCCTTTAATTCTTCTGGATTCCCTTACATTCTAGAAATTTCTAGAACATTTTAGAACTTTCTGGAACATTTTGAAAGTTTCAAAACATCCTAGAATATTATAGTCTATTTTATCTTAATTAGAACATTACCCTTATTATAGTCTATTTTATCTTAATTAGAACATTACCCTTAAGTATATTTTTGAAACACAAATTTTTTATAGAATTAATGCTTGGTCTAGTGGTTAGAGTGGGGGGTTTGGGGGGTTGAGGAATAGGATTCGAATCCCCCCAATAACATAAAAAATTTTAAAGGCCTTTCCTTAAGGAACGAGCATTCAATATGAGCCTTAGGATCTTAAACTCGATCAACGATCAAGATCTCACCATATAAAAGCAATATGAGCCGTAGGATCTATTACATATAATTCCCAAAGCCACGTGGACCGTAGGATGTGTCCCCAAGCCACGTGAGCCGTCAGATCTCGGACCGACGGTCAGGATCAGATCAATCTGGACCGTAGGACCACGGTACACATATTTTATGTAAACTCCCAGGCCATCTGGGCCGTAGGATACGTCCCAAACCCACGTGAGCCGTCGGATCTCAAACGGACGGTCGGATAAGCGCGAAACATAAGAACAGATATAGAGATCAGATATAATATATATACCGTGTCCTTGTGGAGTCGTTCTTGCCCCCAAAGGTTTTGCAACTTAATATTGATGAAATAACACACTTCAGGGATAATTTTATACATTAATATTAGTTTTTTAGTTCAAAAAGTTCTAAATCGATTCTAAAATTTCTGAGCTTGTAATGCAATATTAGAGCATAAATTAGTCAAATCGTGTTGTTATTTTTACTTTTTTTACTCTACACACATGCTAACTTCACTTTAACAGCTTAAAAGTTGCTACTAAAAGCAAGAAACCCCAAAAAAACCCCAAAATATTACGGAGACACGAAAGTTCTAAGAAGGAAAGCACATGATTTGTCTAAAGGGGTGCGACGAGTTGCAACCCCTCAGAAGTTTACCTATTTATTTGCAAACAGACAGGAAAGGGCAAGACAGATAAACACTTTGCTGGTAAAGAAATGTGCAGTGACACCCACTGCTACAGATGACAAAATTGCGATGAAGATGCTCAACATTGACAAGGAGAATGACTATCTTCTGAGCATCACCACGTTGCGGATTGGTTTGTGCAAGCCTAGAGACGTGTACTAATACATCTCCGAGAACAACAACGAAGGGCATGGAAGCACAAACCTTCATTACTTCAACTTTTGCTTCCTCGGTGTAAATTTTATACGGCATCCTCAACTGAAACTTCAGCTAATTGTGAAATATTGTGGATGTATTGGCGTCTGTAATACTATGTGATGCCAAAACAATGGTTTGTCATTTAAGCAGTTTGTTCAACTGGCTCTGGATGTGTTTTAAGGTCAACTAAGATGTTTAGCCAAAACGGTTCTAAAATAAGAATTTTTTTCTTCTATAACTGCCAACAAAAAAAAATTCAGGGACAAGGTACAAAAGCATTTAATTTTTTCATATGAATTTGCCCCATAATAAATCTTTGGCTTTTGTAGCAGTTCTTTTCCCCCCAAAATGTGATTTTTTTTTTTTTTTTTTCCTCCACTATGGGCAAGATCGCAGCAAATGGGGGTTCCTCAGAGATTTGCGTAATGCGATGTAGGCTGTGCTATATGAAAGATGCTCGGGTCGGTTGCAGCAGACAAGCCAACCATTTGATAGTAGTATCGGGGTTCGTCAGGGATGCCCTCTCTCCCCAACATTGTTTGGGCTTTACATTGATCAATTGGAGAGTTGGCTTGCTGATAATGGGGGCGATGGAGCTCACCTTCTCTATCAGATCATCAGACAGTTAATATATGCTGATGATGTGGACCTCCTAGCTTACACACCAGCAGACATGCAACGACATCTCGATGCCCTGGACACATTCTCGCCAAGCGACCGATATGCGGCGTCAACCCGCCAAGACTAAGGTGGTTTTCATATCATCTTCACGTCACCGAGGGTCCCCCTTCGCCATTACCAAGGCCGAATGTGGAAGTTGCATCCACATACAAGTATTTGGGAGTGGAGTTTCCTTCTACTATGCACTTTGGGACACATCCATACGGCTACGAAAGTGACTAAGCAGCCGGAAGGCACTATATGCAATGCAAAACAATAGTCATAGAGCGGAGTTGTATGATTGGGCCCATCACCACACCTGCTCAAGGTCTTAGTAGAGCCCCGCCCTTTTATACCGGGGTGGAAGTATGGGGCCCAAGAGTATCACTTGCTACTTGGAATGACTTGGGCAGGTCCGAAAGCCTTCTTAGTACGAGCACTAGGGGTGAAGTCCACAGTCCCATATCAAATTCTACCGCAGGAGACAGATTCTTGCCTCTTCGAGGAGGGGCCCTTGATCGCCACATTGTCAATTTTCAGCGGTGGTCAATATGGACGATGCTCGCCTCCCTAAACTAGCTTATATCATGGCAATGGGGCGCAATACCAAGGCCCCGGGCTTTGGAGGGAAAAGAGAGCTCAATGGTTGGCTAGATGGAATGTGCAGAGCACAGTGTGCATACATATGCAAACAGAGGCGATCGTCATAGCTTGAGGCAATATCTTGACGCTTGCTTCCTCGAAGCTTTGGGATGCCAATGCCCTTGAACATGTCAAGACAAAGACACTATCGGTTACCACATAAATCCCACATTGGAACGAGGCCCGCAATGCTACCTCGTACCCACTTGCCCATGAAAAGGCGCAGACTCATGGCCTCCATTCGCATCGGGGCACATCATCTTCGAATTGAGACGGGCGGATGGATTGGTGAGCCACGCCAGGGCAAAGCTCTCACAATGCCGCCAAATGGGAGTCATTGAGGATGAATCTCATACCCTTCAAAGTTGCCCGGATATGATCAAATTCGACGCGCTATCTTTGAAGTTGGTCGCCCGCCAGCCATTACATGTGACATTGAGCACAACATCCGTGATTTGGCCGGATCATACCTTCAGGAGGTTATGGACATGCGAGATCAGCTATGTCCTCGGGCACACACTTGACATGTATATACACATTGATGTATACTTGTACAGTTTGACAGCATTCTTATTACTGCCACGGTTTTTCCCTCGAAAACCCTTCGGGGCGGGGGTTTTTTAACCCGGACAGTAATAAGTTTGCTGCGCTCCTTGTGGGTCCCATAGGCCGATTGGCCTCAGTGGACGATAAAAAAATCATTCTCATTCTCATTCTCATAACGTTAAACCTTTCTAAAATGTCTGTTTTCATGAGCAGTTTTGTAAATATTTGGACCAAAGATAATAAAAGGATCCTTTTTAGGGGGATTTTAAAATTTTGTAAATTTTCAGAAGGAATCTTTCAAACGCACTTCTTAAATAAGTGCGTTTCAATTTAAACATTGTTTAGCATGCCAGGAGTAGAGTTGTTATGCAGTGGACCTTAGACCCATAATTGGACTACGGGGTTACTAGCTGGGGTTTACCTAAGATGCATCCACTAGCCATGGGAACCACCGTTTTGCTTTTTTTGAACTTGTACATTAGGAAAAAGCCAGGAAAAAATTTCTTCGACCATCTCAAACTCGTATTTCGGAGATAAAGCTTGAGCCATGGTGTCGTGTTGAGTCCGGAGATAAAGCTTGAAGAAGGGTTTTGTTTTTGCCAAATCGAAGTCATATCAGTATATGGAGAATGAGAATAATATCATGCTTGGGGAAATTTTTCAAGCTTTTGATTGTAGCATCTCAGAGGACTATGATCATATATCTTGGTATGATTTTTCATATACCCTGATTTTCTTATTATCTGGATTCTCTTTGTCGATTGATTCCATTCTATTAATAACAGGAAGCAGCAAGCTTGAAAGAAGAGAATCGAATGGGGCTTCGTACAGTGGGTTTTTGACGCTTCTTTCTTTTCTATGGGGCAACACTTCTAGAACGAGAGGATCCTCACCTTATTTGACTGCTGCAATCTGCAGAACTTGAGTGCATCATTGGACTGTGCAAAGAAATCTCTTGAATTAGGTGGTGGTGCAGAAATTAGAGCATGGAGATTTATTGCCCTAATTACTCAAAATCAAAACCAAGACATTTACGTTACTTCTTGCATTAGTCTAGACACAAGGAAAGCGATATAATACATGGAATTGGAAGAGATGGTGGTTAATGCACAAGAGATAAAAATAGAACAATTGTAACTGATGTCCTTTTATGGATAGGAGAATCACACCCTTCATATGCTATGGCATTACAGCATTCACTTTGTTTGGAGAATGTTGCTCACTAAAGTTGCAGTCCAAAGAATGTAAGAAAGATATGTTGAATCCATTTTTGCCACCATACAGGCATGGATGCACAAGTTGCGAATATGGCTTTCATGACTTAGGTAATCGTCCATGGAAGGAAATTCAATGCACCGTCTATGCTTTTTCCCACCTCTGTGTAATGCCTCTTGTGAATTAACCTCTGCAGACTTTTGGCAACAGATATTCTAAAGTTTTCCATAAACTTAAAAATATTGATTTTGTAGACGAGTGAATAATGTGCTTAAATTGTATATGCAAAGTAAAAAGTTGACTGAGTAGAACGAGATTCTCATCCATCAAGGTAAAATTTTGATATCTTACTTATTCTTATTGGAACCAGGTTTGGTCCTTGTAATTCATCATATTTGATATCTGACAGTGTGCGAGCAGTTGTGATATTAAAACATGTGGCCTTCCATTTGCTGAAAATAGAGGGAAAAGGTAGATCATGGCCAATTTCACTCATAAATTATATGCTACGTACATTTATACTTGGCATATATACTATCTCTGGAACATGAACATTTCCTGATACTTCGTTATGCATGGCTGCTCCTTCTAGAAAAAGGCTATGGGGAAGCTGCACCTGATGATGGAATGCTGGAATGGCTGGCCTCCCTAAGGCCGTGCGAATTGGCCAGGTATGGAAACTAATTTGATTGTCTTCATTTACATTTCTTTGTCCCAGGCATAATTAAATGTTCCTCACCACTTCATCTACTTTCAGATGGAAGCTTTGCGTTTGGAGATCCATAGAGGAAGCCGTTCTAGGACAGAACCAATTCACTTAACTCTAGTAGTGATCCAACTGTTGTCCAGATTAACAAAGTCTTAACATCTTCTTTGATGCTCATTGGAAAATGAGGCTACTCATATCGTAGTTAGGCATTCTTTAGTGCCATGAAATGTATATTAAACCTCATTCTTATTATCTATGTCGTTCACAAGCAAGCACGAAAAAAATCGACCTGTATTATTCTTCTTAAGATAAGCAGTCGGTAGGCACATGAAGGCCTATGGTTTCATATAGAGGACGGACAGTCAACAAAACAATCATAGAGTAGTCTAGATACATTACGGCTGTAATTTAGACAAATTGTTTTCTACAATACTTGTGGGACTTCATTTAATGTTAGCGATTACTTACTTGAAGAACATATTCTATACTTCCCATTAATTGGCAAAGGTTTAGTGGAGCTTATGTTTATTCGTGATTAAGATCTCTTGGCCCTATAAAGAACAAATTATAACTGACCATATCCATCTAAAACACTATATCAACATACTGTACCACTGCGACGGAGATTCTCCCTAGCAGGGACCCAAAAAGGGAAACAATGTAACCATAAGTAAGGCTTTCGCCCTTAAATGCCATTCTTGCATACTTCCGAAGAGCACCGACTTATTGGACAACACTTGGAATATACTTGATATTCTTCTCCATTCTGTATAGAGTAAAGCCTCTCTAGTGCAAACACTTTCTTTGATTTACATCTTCAAAACTTCTATGTGTATTACTTACCACTAATGATCATTCTTTTTCCTATTAGCCATTCGCCGAGATCCGTATTTTCATTGGCATTCCTTTTCCACATGTATATAATTATTGTTCGCTCACAATTCCATTTGCCATCGTATCAAACCAATAATGGGAAGTCAACGCGCAATTCTTAAATTCAAAGTTGTAGCTGAAATTCAAATTACCACGATTAAAATTCCAACGCAAACCCATCTGCCTAGCCTTCTTCCCAACCCTGCAGTTCTAGTTCTGCTAGTTATGTTCATAAAATAAACATTAGCTAGGGTTCTTTAAACATTAACAATAATGTTAAAGGGGCCAAGTTGCGCATTTTGGTTGGTTTAATGTAAATCAATAGAGAAAAAGCCAAGAAAATCTCGAAGCTTTTTCGAGATCTCTGATATCCGAATGGTTGGGCGGCCTCAGATCAATTTTCGCAATGATTTGAGCATGCCAGGGCATGGTGACCACCTGGATGTAATCGGAAATTATGTAGAGGCATGCAGCAGGGGAATTCGGACTTATTTAAGGCCCCGAAATTTGCTTCGAAAGCCCATCAACGAAATTCTGAAGGCATCCAATTGCTTTGCTTTCTCTATTATAGATCAGTCAGTGAATTGCTTGCTGTTCTACAGCCCAATCCGACCCTAATAAGTCTAAAATTGGCCTCTGAAGCACCATGGCTAGTGGCTTGATAGCAGAGGAGCAATCCGGGCTGATTGCTTGTAAGAATCACTTGCAAGCGCATTCCTTGTATCTAAAATACAAGATCTTTGCTTGATTGATTGTGATATTAGCTTGGTGCAAGATTGGAGCTTGCATCATAAGAATTATCTCCGGGAGATAATTCACTTTGTGTTGAAAAGCCATTCGATTCTTTTGGAAAGAATCAAGAAGGAAGCTAGGCATCTTGATTAGTTCTCTGAGAGACTAATACCAACGGTTGTGGGGAGCTTTGGGAGTTCTTGGTTTGGCCCTTCCCATTGTTTGGGAAGATGCATAATTACTGTGCGACATTTTTGGTATCAGAGCATAATGGCAGAGCGGGACCTGAGAATGTTTCTAAGAATGTTCCAAAGGGTGGGGTGCAGCCAATGGATGGTATGCCAGAAGTCCACTCTGTTGATGATGGCCTACTGCCAGCTTTGCAAGACATCCACTTGGATGATGATTTGCTCGAATTTGAATTCGAGGCAACGGTGGATGCTGCCAGGGGATGGCACCAGAAATGAACCTCAGGAGGTGGTTACCATGGAAGGTGATCCTCAGGGAGGAGAACCTCAGCACAGTAACATAAATTCGTCTTGGAGATCCTTCAGGTGCAGAATAATACAACTAAGGAACCTTTGGAACAAAGATTCTGCCAGCTCAATGAGGAGTTTAATAAAACTCGCAATGAGCAAGTACTGCTCAAGGAAATTTTGAGTAAATTTTAGGAGCAGTTAAACATTGAGGGAAATGCCCGAGAATAGCGTTTGATGTCCACTGTGGAAAAATACTTACTAGAAGCAACAGGTGTTGCCATAGCCTTGAAGGCAAATGGGGAATCTAGAAATGATGTTGTTGGAGGGAATATTAGCAAACAACTTGGAGTTGAAGCTGAGCTACCTCAGATGAATATAGAGAATTCAGAAGGTACTAATCCATTTGAAGATCTTCTGGAAGAATTATCAAAGGAAGAGATTAGGTCTCTTGAACAAGTTAAGATGTCGGATTTCTTTGGAAAAGATGTTACTGTAGAGCAAGCCATGCTTTGGTTTAACCAAATGAACTGGTATTTTGTGACAAGAAAGAAAAGTAAACCTGCTCATTTATTGTATGCCACATTGAAACTGAAGGGTCGGGTGATCAAATGGTGGGATATTCATACTGAGGATGGGAGAAAGCTATGCACTTGAATTGAATTTTACAAATTATGTATGCAAGATATGCTCCATACTATGACTGCCGACATGCCTTGATTTAGTTGAAAGAAACTATGCGGACTGGAACTTTGCAAGATTATGTGACAGAACTGCAAGCATTGTTCTCATGCTTGCTAGATTTTACAACTAGAGTGAAAGATGATCATTTTTTGAATGGGCTTAAGGATGCCAATATTCAGAAGCATATGCTTTAAGTTGAACCTGCGAGCTTTGAGCTTGCGGTAGAACTGGCTAGGAAGCTGGTTGATAGGGAAGAATCTCGTAAAGCCCAACGAATTGTTGAATGGATCTCGTAAAGCCCAACGAATTGTTGAATGGAAGGCTAAGAGGACAGGGGGTGCCTCTCAAACTGGGTCACCTTCCAAAAAGAAAAGCTAAGGAAAAGTGGATGAATAAGCCTAAGGAACCTAGCGCTAAAACTAAAACATCTAAGGGATGTTATAATTGTGGGATTGTAGGGCATTATGCTCGGAATTGTACAACGCTACAGAAGGATAAGAAAGCTTTCGCATGTACCTCCAAAGGTGAAATGAGATGAAGTCCTTATCAGTTAGTGCTGGTGAAGAGAATATCGTAAGCGTACACAAGCTTATGCCGATAATGTAATAAGGTTGTTATGAAGGATCAATGGTAAGGACTTGATTGCCTTGATTGATTCTAGAATTACTCGCAACTTTATTTCTGTAGATGTGGTAGAGGAGTTGGGCTTGGCCCTAAGTGAGGTGCCTCCTTATGTTATTGAGACTATGGTTGGGTCCCAGACTCAGCACCATCATCAATAAATGTGGGTGTTTGGTGGACAAGAAGACTTGCACTGCTGCCTTTATGGTCATTGAATTTGATATTGCTAAACTAAACTGCTATGATATGGTTTTGGGAATCCAATGGCTACAAAATGCTCATTTATGGCCACCCCACACTGTAATGATCAAAATTTCACCTAGGAAACAATTACTCTCCATTGCTTACCTTATGTGGGGCCTAGAAAATTGTTGTCCACCACTGAGGCAAAACGATGTTTCAAAGTTTATGATGTCATGGTTAACTCTTGTAATTCTATGGATATAAACATTGAACTAGGTTCAGATGTTAATCAAGAATTACAAAATCTTTTAGAAAGATTTAAAGACGTGTTCCCGGAAGAGTTGCTGAGAGGGCCATTATCTTCTCGGGGATTTGAGCACGTGTGCTTGAACCAGGGGTCAGGTCAATGGTGTGTGCTCTATATCGTCTTAGTCCTCTACAATTAGAGGAAGTTAAGCAGCAACTTAAAGAATTACTTGCAAGGAAATTTATTAAGCCTAGTAAGTCGCCTTTTGCAAGTCCGGTTTTGATGAGACTATGCAAATATGCATAGATCGCGCTCTTAGCAAGGCAACTATCAAGGATGTCCATTGCTGAGATAGATGATGGTGGAGCCAAATGGTTCACTAAGATTTATTTGCATCGTGGATATCATCAAATTAGGATTCTGGAAGGTGATGAACCTAAGATGGCATTTAGAACTCTCGTTAGGGCATTATTTTGAGTTCTTAAAGATGTCGATTGGTCTCACAAATGCTCCCACAACCTTTATGAGGTTGATGAATCAAGTATTCTTTGAGCACTTAGATAAGTTTATCGAGGTGTTCTTAGATGATATACTTTTGTATTCACAAGCTTGTATGTCTGCGCTCTCCTCTTGAGCTTGCTTCTTCATGCCCGGTCAAAAGAGCTTCAGCTTATGAGTTGCTGCTTTCTCTTCTCTATGGAAACCATCATATATAAAATCTGGCCGTTGGCAGCCCTTAGATCAGAACGGGTTAAAAGAGAGAACATACTGCAGCAGGGATTATAGGATAACCCATCAGAAATTATCATAAACCTCCCAGAGTAGATCTCGCCATTGATCAGAGGGATCCTTTCCTTCATCTACTGTTTAAGGAGGTTAATCCTTCCCTCTTGTGGGTTATGCACATAACCCACTTGAGCGGAGGATTAATCTCCTCTTCAATGTTTTGCTCTCAAATGATGATCTCCCCTCCTTTAATCCTTCGTACAAGCTTACCAAGGTTTGGCTCATGACCATCCTTAGTTAGTGATTGTCCTTGGGCCTGCAAATATAATCTGCAACACTCGCCATAAATTCATGCACATCTTCTTCATTTCTCACACATGTACTCTCAATTTTTCTACTTTTTCTCCTACATAGATGTCAGCCATAAGAACATACGGAACAGCATTTCCTGGATCAATTTTGACCAGCCGTTGGAAGCATTTGTAACCAAGTTCATTGTCCCTATAGGTTTTGGAAGCAGTCAACAGAGCTGTCCACAACTCTTTAGAGCAGAGATATATTTCATTTTCGACCAACTTTCCTGCTTCATACAAGTGCCCAGATCGGGCTAGAAGGTCAGCCATGCAAGTATAATGATCTATTGTGGGTATAATATGATAGTCTTCAGTCATCATCCTAAAATACTTGTGGCCCGCAAAAACCAGATTTGTGCGGCTGCATGCGGCAAGGAGACAAAGAAAAGTAGTTGCATCTGGCTTTATTCCGAGCTCTTGCATATCGGTGAAACATTCTAATGCCATGTTACTGTGACCACTCATGCCATACCCTCTTATCATTGCATTCCATGAGACAACATCTTGAAGATGAAGCTTATCAAAAATTGTCCTTGCATCTGTAAGCAAACCACATTTGGCATACATGTCAACCAAAGTGCTGCTGATGAAAAGGTCACTTCTTAAACCCATATTTGAAATTACAGAGTGTATTTCTTGGCCCTTATCTATAGCTCCTATGCTACCACATGCTTTCAACATACAAATAAGCATGACAGCATCTGGAGACAAATTCTGCTGTTGCATCTGCTGAAAACAGTTCAAAGCCTCCTGGCCAAGCCCACTTTCGACATACCCTGTAATAAGTGAGTTCCATGACACAATGTCTGGATGCGGCAGCTTGTCAAATACTTGTTTTGCTTCTGCCAGAGAACCACACTTTGCGTACAGGTCAACTAATGTATTAGCAATGAAAACATCCTCGTTCAAGCCCCTATGTACAATGATGCTATGCACTGCACGTCCTTTTTCAACCGACTTCACGAAAATGCATGCTTTTAAAGCAGAGACAAAAGTGAGGGCATTTGGAGAGATTTCTCCAAGACACATCTGATCAAAACATGTCAATGCTTCCAGTCCAAACCCATATTCCGCATATCCTGCAATTAGTGCAGTCCAAGACACGACATTTTTTAATGCCAGTTTGTCAAAAACTTCTTGTGCTTCTACAAGTGAGCCACATTTTGCATACATGTCAACCAACGTGCTGCTAACAAATTGATCATTTTCAAATCCCAACCTTGCAATATCTGTGTGTATCAGCCGTCCTTTCTCTATAGCCCCTATACTGCCACAAGCCTTTAGGCTGCAAGCAAACATAACAGCATCCTGTGGAAGGCTTTGCAGTTTCATCTCTTCAAAACAAATCAATGCTTCTTCGCAGAGTCCATTATCAGTGTATCCTGCAATTAGTGCACTCCAGGACACGACATCTCGAACTGGCAGCTTGTCAAATACTTCGCGTGCCTCTGAAGGTGAGCCACATTTGGCATACATATCAATCAGACTATTCCCAACAGATAGATGCTTGTCAAAACATTTCTCTGCAGTTGCAATATGTATTTCTCGACCCTTATCTATGGCCCCTAGGTTGCCACAAGCCTTCAAGATGCAGACAAAAGTGACAATATCTGCAGTAATAGCCTGCAGTTGCATTTCTTTAAAACATTTAAGTCCTTCTTGATCAAACTCATTTTCAGCATATCCTGCAATGAGTACGTTCCATGTTACGACATCCCTTGTAGGCAGCTTATCAAATACATCTTGTGCCTCAGCAAGTGAACCACATTTGCTATACATGTCGATCAGAGTATTGGCAACAAGAAGATCACTTTCTAATCTATCAATTACAATCATAGTGTGTATTTCTCGCCCCTTGTCTATGGTTCCTATAGTGCCACAAGCTTTCAAGTTGCAAATAAATGTCACTGCATCTAAAGTCATACCTTTCAGTTGCATTTGCTCAAAACATTTTAATGCTTCACAAGCAAGCCCATTTTCCACATATCCTGCAATCAGTGCATTCCATGATACAGTGTCTGCAACTGGGAGGCTGTCAAAAACTTCACGTGCCTCTGCAAGTGAACTACCTTTCGCATACATGTGGATCAGAGTATTGCCAATAGAAATATCTTTGTCAAACCCCTTACTTTTAATGTCAGCATGAATTTGGCGACCTCTTTCCATGTCTTTCAGCCTAATGCAAGCTCTCAGTATGGCCTTAACTGTATAACAGCTAGGCTGGATGCTGTCAGCCTTCATTTTGAGATACAAGCCCAAAGCATGATTTGACTGTCCACATGCAACGTAGCCAGAAATAAGAGAGGTCCAGGAATGCTCATTTTGATGATCCAACCTATCAAAAACCCTCTGAGCATCAGACACACTGCCACATTCAATTAGCATTGGCACAATGTGATTCCCAATAGTTTGATGACGCTCTAGGTGATTACTGGGGACAAATGTATTTACAGTTTTGGCAAATGCTAGGTTTTTTGTTTTCCTGCATTTACCCAACACTGAAAAAAACTGATTAAGAGAGCTTGGGTTAAAGATGCCCAAACATATGCTCTCTTGCCCAATAGAAGCTGTAAATTCATTCGTTTGTACTTCGTGGATATTACATGGAGTATGGGAACCTGCGAAATCCAGAAGGTTTTCAAAATTCGAGTATACCTGTGATTGCAGTGCGGATAGTTTTCCTCTGTTAATTCCATGGTTTCCTCCATTGCGAAGCATGTAAATGGCGTGGAGAGCATGGCAATGGAAGCTGAGGTGAAAATAGTTTCGCTTTACACGAATTCAGGGAACAAGTTAAACCTCGAAAATCACATTAATAGTGTAAATAAGACATGTTCCATTCGACAAGTTGATGGTGTGTGTGGACACCCTAAGAGGACTTAGTCGGGGTGAAGATATATTTACCCTGGTTTCCAGGATCTAGCAGCTGGAAATCGTACCTACGAATCATGAGCCATTCTCGATGGGGTCTGTTCGTGGACCCCATTTTGGGTACTGACATCTTGGCCGTCCAATCCCCCGTGAAATCTCAGCCGTTCGCGGGAGATCCCATCCTCTGGGATCACAGTTAGTTATCCCCTCGTCTGGATCCCTAAGGCTTGGCTGTTATCCTCTCCCGATATCGACCCTGGTGATTCCCACCTCTGGGATCACGTCCACAGCAGGGATGTGAACCCTGCCTCCAAGATCCCGCCCTCGACGACCCTGTTATCCGCCATCGAGGCTGGTGATCCTCGTCACCGGGATCCCCGTCAAAGGCACGGTTGTGATCCCCTCCTTCAAGGTCCCACCCCCGACGACTCTGTTACTCGCCGCCGTGATCCTTGTCTCCGGGATCCACGTTAGTGGGATCACATGATCCCGCCCTCCGGGATCCCGCCTCCATGATTACCTAACCGACATGCCATGCCATCATCCACAGTATTCCTCCGGGATCTCGCCTCCGTGGCTGACCTGGCCGACATGCCACGCCATCAGCCACGGTGTTCTTGCGTGATCCTGCCTTCCGAGATCCCGCCTCGGTGCCTGACCTGGCCGACATGCCACGTCATCAGCCACGGTGTTCCTGCATCATCCCGCCCTCTGGGATCCCACGTTCGTGGCTGACCTAGCCGACGTGCCATACCATCTACCATGGTGTTCCTACAGGATCCCACATCCAGCGCGGACCTGGTTGATGCTAATCCCGCCCTCAGTGATTCCCATGAGGTCGTAGAGTTCTCGAACCGTTGGATCTATGGTTGGAAAAATCTCACCCGTCAGTTGTCTCCACGTTTATCCTACCCTCCGTAATTACTTCCTCACAACTCTCTACCGTCCACGTGGTAGCATCGAAGAAGGCCTTTCAAATTTAAGGCTGACAGATGAGTTATTACTGCCCGTACATCGTACGCTGGCAAATGGCATGCTGCCACGCAGATAAGGGATTCCAAGGAAGGGAATTCCCTCTTCACCGGGGTAATTCGAATTATTTTGCACCCGATGTTATTTCCTTTGCCCTTGGCTATCCATTTTTTGAGAGGAGAGGGCCTGATCCTGGCGGTGCTGTAGCCACTATGTCAAGTGCCAAGTTAACTTTGTCCAAGGTAAAAAAAAATCTATTGAATACAACTCGCTTTATATAACTTATATAAAAAAAAGATGTTCCGATGGGTGAAAAAATGCAAGAGCGCCTATTTTTTTGCAATTTTTGTCTCCCCTTCCCCTCCCATTCACACGGGGGGGTGACTCCGGGCATCGAGAGCTATTGGATAGGCATATTCACCCTTTATTCTTTAATCTACACCGTACATAAAGTTCCTCATTTGTGGGGTATGCGTGTACAAAATTTGCCATACTGTATAACAAGATTTGCAAAATACTATAAGATTTGAGGTAATATACTACATGGTGTTGATTTTGTACATGCGAAACATAATTTTAGGAGCTCTCGCTGCCCTATGTCACCCCCCGTGTGAATATGCACCCAAACCAAAGGGGGTTTCAAGGGGGATTTAATTTTAGATTGTTGGATGTAATGGTTTGTGTTAATTAATGTTAATGGTAGTGATATGTTTGGTTGGTATATTTAACTCAAAAAATTTGGCCCCTTCGAGGCCTTGGGGATGGTGTGGGGGTTAATAAATATAGTCGGAAACATGTGTATATATCACAAGAAAAAAATATAACATATATAGCAGAATATCTAATGGTTGTACATCACCATTTCTGACAATAGGCTCTTCAAATTGTGGTACATAGTAACTCTTTTAAAATGGTATTGCAAGCAAGATAGTGATTTGTCTATTACCATATGACAATATGCTAACAAGTTCCATTGGCTAAGCATAAAGAGGATTATGCACAATCAACATAGGAAGATAGATAACAAAAAGGACACTGAAATATTCAAACCATTATATGTGATGCAGTAATTGGAACCACCTTTATGATCCATTGATGAAGCTGTGGCAAAATTGCATTGCAAGATAAAGGAAAACCTTTCAACAGGACAAACCTGGTTGAATGGTGAACATGACAAACCTTTCTTCCTGCTTGAACAAACCTGTCTTCATGCTTGAATGGTCATCAGGACAAACCCATATCTTGAGCATTGTATGGTCAAGGTTAAGAAAACCCTTCAATGAGGAATGGACTAAGCAGCATGAAGCACATTCCGAATACGTGATGGTAATATGGTGAATCCATATTTGTACCACATTTTGCAGAGCAAAGATCTTGTTCAAAATGTACATGAAATAGCATGTGCAGATAAAAGAACTAGAATTGCACTTGCCTCCAACAAGAACAAGTCTATCCAAATCAAGTGCACATGCAGCTTTTGCATCATTTACTTGTTCCAATCATAACTGATCAATTGTTCTTTCAAGGAGATTGTAACCACCTATGTAATGAATAGATCATAACAGCAATGACCTGTTTAGACTCAAGAAGTATGTATACACAGTACCAGAATTAAAGGGTGAGAAACAAAATAATTACCTTGATTTCTGTGTCTTGATAGAAGGTCTTCTTTAATTTCAATAGCTTCTTGAGCGAACAGCTCTTCTACCACTTCTTTTGCATTAGCCTTTGTCCGTGGCCCTTGTAGCATATGTCTGCAAACACACAACAACAAATTTCTTAGTACATAAAGCTAGTTGCCTGCAGCAATAGGAATGGGTTGCTATAGAGAGCAAAGGAAGCTAAGAAGCCTCCTCTAAGGTTTCATTTTGCAATCTTCCCAGCTTTAAAGTGTTCACCTTGCAGACACTCAGGAGACAATGGCAAAATTCCATGTATCCACGTTCTTTATTTGTAGAAACAAATGTCTAGATGTGCTAGAATCGGTACAGTAGAGCAATTTCAATCAAACCTAGTAAGAAGCTTTAGACACAGATTACAATACGGTTTAAGATTTAGTACGGTGATTGCCATGCTTTTAGCATGCGAAATATGTAGAAATTAATCGGGATATAGGCTTGATTATGAGGTAAACTAAAGATCAAATCTCATATTTTCAGCAGATTATAAATTATACAATCTACTGTAACAGAATGAACATCTCTGAACTCAAGGTGTAATATTAGTGATCTCCTTCGACGAAGAACTTACTCGACTCCCCAAAAGGGCTGTCGTGATCTTACATAAAAAGGATTAATCAAACCAGCTACCAGCTTTCGTAACTAGACCCAATGGCTCTCTGAATCAACAAATTGCCCCCTGATCGAGTGACAATCACAATCATGGTCTCACTGCTCCAGAAAAAAGCATTCTTGACAATCTTCTAGTCTTCACGAATTTCCATTAGCAATACTTCAAAGGTAAAGGTTGAGACTGTAAAGGTTATGCCATTCATGCAGCAAAGTCAGGCTTCTGCCTTCTCTTCCTCTTTGAGTCATGGCCAATTGGATTAGAAAGCTTGGCCCTAATCCCCAAAAGTTTTGTCCTTGCATCCTAAAACAGCACGGTAGAATTGGTTGCCAATACTTGTTGTATATGGCCCATTGCAGCAAGATTAAATCCCATGGTCCCTTTTAGTCGATGTATAGCAGGATGAACCGCTGAGAGAAGCGTGGATCTAGCGAATGGGTTTGCAAGAAGTTTAAGACTCTACCTATGGATTTTGCCTGGCAGACCATCCCGGCCTGCATCGTTAAGAGCCGAAACCCTGACCCCTAACTCCAAATTCAAAAACAATACCTTTTTGCTTTGTATGGAAACTCCTTAAAACAGATGTGATGCCAAGTTTTGAAATGATCAGAGCCAGTCTTGCTGCTTGCATCGAAATCCTGCTGCTGTGGGGTCCAAGCAATCGGCAGAGCAGAGAACAAAAACCCTAAAACACATGACCTCGATATCTACATCTTAACTTTGGATTTTGTTTAGGGAAAAATACACGAGGGAAATAGACCATGAAATAGGGTGTTTATTCTGAGCCATTGATTAAGAACTCAAGGACTCAATCTTGACCATTAAAAGAAATGCATGGCACAAGCATCATGCAAACATGGGTCTAAACCATTGAGAATATGAAATTGGAAAATGAAAATACAATGTGCACTCTAGATGTACGCATTAGTACACCCCCAGAAATACGGCCACCAAATCATATAAAAACCATAGGAAAAAATATACAAAAATACAAAAAAAAAACCCAGTTATTATGCTATATATTTCTTTTTGAAACCAGTCCTTGGCAAATTTTTTCCAGAAATTATCAATTCGTGCCTGATCTTGACCAACCCAAAGGTGCCTTCTGATGCAGAGCTTTATTTCTTTTCTCTCTACCTACATACCTCCTCCTCTTTATTTCATGAAAACAGTGAGAAAATTGTCTATCATTCATCATGAACTTCCAAAGACATTGCAAGAATCAAGAGCATAGCTAAGAGCTATGTTAACGCACGATGTTGGAGCTTGGAGTTGCGGATTCAAGGCTTATAGCCCAGGATTGTTAGGTGAGTCTGATGTTCTTGTATTTACTTTTTTATCTGTCTTCTTTGAGAAAGTTTCTAAGCAGGGTATTCGCTTGAGGTTTAAACTTAGATGATCATGTAAGTTAATTTACTGCGCTTTCTCAGAGTTGGGCATTTGAAGCGATTGTTCCAGGGTTTCGCGCTCATTTTAGTGCTTTTAAGGCGACATTCGGAGATACAGGTAAGGAAATCAAGAAACCCTCTATAGATCTAGCAATCTTTATGCTGTAACAGCCAACAATAAGGTACTGCTTTAAGGCTTATGTAAGTTTTTAGTGGCATATATATTTTCTTAGCCGTTATAAGTTTTGTGTAGTCTGAGATCATCCTGCTTCAATGCTTGCTCAGTTCTTCTGGATCTATGTCTCTGGGATTAGATAGGAGATAGCTGATATCTCTGCTCTCCAAGGCCATCACGGATGATTCACAGATGTGTATTCCAAGGCTGCCATAGCAAGTTGGGCGCCTTCCATTTGCATTTTAAGTAAAAGGTTGTCTGAGGATATCTCTCCCTCCTCTACCAATCTGTAGTATGCTCTTATGATTCTTCTCCATACCTTTTTTCCACCCAGGATAGCTTACAACTGAGATAGTTTGTATTTGCACTGAGCTATGTTAAAACACGATGTTGGAGCTTGGAGCTGCGGATTCAAGGCTTATAGCCCAGGATTGTTAGGTGAGTCTGATATTCTTGTATTTACGTTTTTATCTATCTTCTTTGAGAAAGTTTCTAAGCAGGGTATTCGCCTGAGGTTTAAACTTAGACGATCCTATAAGTCAATTTACCGTGCTTTCTCAGAGTTGGGCATTTGAAGCGACCGTTCCAGGGTTTTGTGCTCATTTTGGTGAATTTTGAGGCGACATTCGGAGATACAAGTAAGGAAATCAAGAAACCCTCTATAGATCTAGCAACCTTTATGCCGTAACAGCCAACAATAAGGTATTGCATTAAGGCTTATGTAAGCTTTTAGTGGCATATATATTTTCTTAGCCATTGTACGTTTTGTGTAGTTTGAGATCATGCCTGCTTCAATGCTTGTTCGGTTCTTCCGGATCTATGTCTCAGGGATTAGATAGGAGATAGCTAATGTCTCTGCACTCCAAGGCCATCATGGATGACTCACAGATGTGTATTCCAAGGCTGCCATAGTAAGCTACGTGCCTTCCATTTGCATTTAAGTAAAAGGTTGTCTGAGGACATCTCTCCCGCCTCTACCAATCTGTAGTGTGCTCTTATGATTCTTCTCCAGGCCTTTTTTCGGCCCATGATGGCTCCTTTTCTTTGTTAGCAGGGCTTTGTCAAGCAGACAGAGTTCCTTTGTTTATCTATCAAGTTTTTTCCCTTTTGGTCTCTATTTCCAGGTTATCTATTTCGTCATAAGCTTTGGAGCAAGTCTAGGACTGTGTCACTTCTTCTGGGTTTGGCTGCTCCATCATTATGTGAAAGAAGTGTAAGTATTGAGCATGGAAAAATATTCTTCTTTTTTTTTTTGAAGAACTGTGTCATCAATATATTAAAAGAATGGTAATGTTACAAAGCAAGTGAGGAGGAAGGAGAACTGCCCCAAAGAGACAGCGATACCTCGACACTCCACAACAAACTCACAGAAAAACTGCAACTCTACTGCTGTACAAACCGACCATCACCATCTACAACACCCAAGAAGTCCCCCCAAATGGCAAACTTCCGCTCTACTAATCCCGGGAACACCAGAAAGCTTTGAAATAGCTTGTACCTGAGTCGAGGAATCAGAGAGGCTGCAGGCTGCTGAATCCCCTGAAAGATCTATAACTGCTGCTGCTTCCAAATCAACCACACCAACCAAGCCACGCACAGATGCAAGGCTAGTCAATCCCACCTGAAACAGAGCCATGACCCAATCCCAGGCAGCACAAAGTGAGGGCATAAAACCGCATTAATGCTCCACGCCTCAATGATGAAGGCCACAACAAGGGCGAGAGGGCTCACACCGCCTAAACCGACTCACAAGGGCATTCACCCCCGATACAATGGCACCACTTGCCACAGAAGCACCCTAACCTTTGGTGGGGGAAGTGAGCTCCATGTCCATGTCCAAACCGAGCGCCGTCGAGAACCCGGACACTGCAGAGACCAATTGCCTGATCATCCTGAGGGACTATAGGTATGTGTAGCAGAATACTCCCCGCCACTTGTTCCCAGATAGCTAAGTCACCGCCCCAGCGAAAGTGAGCTCGAAAAGAACTCCCACGGCTAGCTGACCACCCCAATACCAATCCTCCAAGGTGAGCACAAAGACTCACCTCCAACGGCCTCAAGGTCCGAGCATGCACAAGGGCGCCTAAGGGCAAGTGCACCGGGGTAGAGGAACCCACAAGAAAGGAGAAGAGTGGTGATAAACCGAGGCATAATCTAGCTGGAAGAGCACACGACATGATCCCAAGCCCGCAACACCCCAGGTGAGAAAAGGGGATGCATGTGGGAAAGGCCGGAGACCATATAACAAAGGCTGCCTGTGGCAACTCCACATGCACGACAAAGATCCCAAACGCCACCCAATGGCGAAGATATCGCAACAACAAATGCCGCGACCAGAGAAGATGTTCCATCCCGCAGAGTGCTCCAAACAAACTTGGAGACCAACACCTTACGATGCGGCGCCAAATCCGTAATGGCCAAGCCCCCATCCTCCTCCCTGGGCGAGACACTTCCACCAAGCCACTTTTACAACCGCCCCTTCATCATCCCCCCCCACACAAAATTTCGAACAATCTTATCCAAAGCCCCAGATCTTACCCTCGGGAGCTAACATCGCAGATGCTATATACACATGAGTGCTACAAAGCACCGACTTGACAATAGTGATCCTACCCGCCATGGACAACTTGCTACCCCTCGCCACCAATTGAGGTGTTTTCAAACCCCGCAAAATCTCATCCCACACCCTCCCCATGGAAACATCCCCTCCAAAGGGAATACCCAACAGCTTTAGTACGCACATTACACGGAAGCACCTTCCAAGGAATAGAGTCAAACAAGGGGAGGCGAGTCACCGGGCCCATAATCGGAGCATTTACCCCAATTCAGAAGAATGCCCGAGGCCAAGGAGAAAGTATCCAGCAAACCCTTCACATTCCGCAGATTCCTCTCTTCTACCACCAAGAAGAGGAAAGTGTCATCGGCGAACTGGTTAATAATCTGCTGGCTACCATCCTGCATCCGAAGCCCATCCACCACCCCCTCCTCCACTGCAGCCAAAAAAAATTGAGACAGTGCCTCCGCCACAATCGTAAACAAAAACGGCGCCAAAGGGCACCCTTGATGCACCCCTCTGCCTACGGAGAAAAAGGCGGAGAGTTTACCCTATCACACTACCGTAGCCCGTGCTGACCTATGCGGCTTCATGACTGTCTCTGTAAAGCGTGGACCACAGCCCAATGCTAACATCATGGCAGACAAGAACTCCCAACGGACACTATCGTAAGCTTTGGCAAAGTCAAGCTTAAGATAGGCAATGCCTTGACATGTTCTCCTGGCCCAATAAAGGCCCTCATAAGCTGCGGCAACATTAGTCAAAATGTTCCTCCCAGGAACAAACCCAGACTGCATCTTACTAATGGAAGAAGTCAACACCGGCTTCAACTTCTCTGCCAGGGTTTTCGCAATAATCTTGTACACAGAGGACAACAAGGAGATAGGCTTCCAATCATTAATGGTAGAAGGCTGCTTATTAGGAATCAAGGAAATGCATGCGGTATTCAAGATCCTATCTATTTGAGAAGACTGCAGCAACTCAAGATACACCTGGCCATAGACTCACCAGTCCACTCCCAATAAGTCAGAAAGAACTCCACAGGGATGCCATCCAGCCCAGGACATTTATCCTTGGCCATGCACATACATGCCTCCGCTAAATCCTCTCCGGAGAGCTCCCCGCTCCAAGCTCTCACTGATGAGGATGAATAGAATGGATGGCTTACCCCCCAAAACAAGCTCCTGCATCTCCCGCTCATAGGGAGGAGTCTTGGCAAAAACCCCGAGAAATGAGCATGCACATACCTCTGCAAATCAGCGGGATCCTCCAAAGTCCGCCATCGGGCAAAGCAAGGGGCGCCATAGATCTTTGATATCGCCCGTTGCCTAGCCGCTCACGAAGAACACCGACGAACTTGTGTCCCCTCCTTCCAACCAGGTAAGGGCCGCCTTCACCCACGCCTCTTGCACTTTAATCTGCTCGAGCAACAATGCGCTGCAAAAACCGCATTCTCCCTAATGCCATCGGAAAGGCTGCACCGAATCTTCTCCAACTCCCCGATAGAGACCATGCAACTCCTGCGCTCTGCTTTGCACATGCCGCCTACCAAAGACCTTGGCAAAATGCTTCACCCTGGCCAACGCAGTCACCATACCAAACATACCCTTCAGAGATGAAAAGGTATAAAGCCACAAGTTCCGGCCTTTGGGGCCGAAATCCGCGATCGGCCTTAAGTCGGGTGTTCAAACGAAACACCGTCCTAGAGGGCCGAGAAGCAACCGCACCCTGACCGGACAAAACCCGAGGGTAATGATCAGAAATGGAGGTAGACGTAATGTTACTCGGCAAGAAAGAGGGCACACCATCCAGTGCGCATGGGAAAGCATAGCACTGGTCATGCCTAGCATATGCCCAGCCCGCACCAATCTGCCTATTACAATAGGTGAAAGACAAGTCCCCAGGGACCTCAACCAAGGCCAAATCCTACAACAAACGAGACTATTGGTCCCTCTCAAACCCATGCACAACCTGGGTTCCAGAACCAGAGCGATCCTCTACTCACTCTACCATATTGAAGTCCCCTAACAGCAACCAAGCGACCTGCAACCCACTAAGGGCTCGCAACTTATTCCGGATTGTGGCCCATAAAGCATCCCGTTGAGAAGGCTGATTAGGGGCATAAACATTAACAATTCCCCACTCTTGCCCTCCCTCCAACGACTTAATTATTTCCCATCGACCAAACCTGTCTGCTGCAGAGTATGTGACCTGCACATCCATCCTCCAAGCAATAAGAGTACCCCCACTAGTCTGCCCAGAAGAAGAAGAAGCAATAGAGACAAACTGCCTACCAACCATATTCATGAGCTTGGACATATCACCCCTGTGACACTTATGCTCCTGAATGTAAACAATATCAGGACGCAACTGCCGAAGTACCAAAGAAACACGGGCCCTCTTACTACTGAGGACCGCACCCCCCGCACATTCCAACTGAGGATCGACCTATTCATCCCGGAGGAGAAGTGTCAAGCCCCACATGCATACCCACCAGGCCATCAGCCAACTCCACAGAGTCATCATCTAGAGCCAGAGGATTAATCACAGCAATGTGACCCACAGCCGCTCTACGTGACACTCCACTTCCAACACGTATTGGAAGTTCCCCAGGCACCTCCACAGAGTCATGGGCCACACTAGTCTCTACCTCCAACTGGGTTGCTCCAGCCACCTCATGCTCAGCACATACCGCTACCGGGACATCCCCAGCAGGATCACCAGCCCCTCCCACAGTCCTGTCCTCAGACCTAGCCACAACCAAATCATCTGAGCCCTCCCCCCAACCACACCACCTCGTCCAACTCCACTCACTGCACCATGGAGTCCTCTGCCTGTTGCCTCAGGAACAGAGGAATCCCGGACCCCTGCCCCTACCACATCACAAGCACCAGCAGGATCATCAACAGGGTCAGATGGTAGCACAATAGATGGAAACATCTGCCGTATCTCAGAGCCATTCAAAAGCTTCAATCGAAAGAGAAAATGCCAGGGACCACTACGCACTGGAAGAGAAGTGGGCACAGGCTGCAAAGCAGGCAAAGCAACACAGATCTTGGGGACCTGCACAATAGAATGAGCCAAATATACACCCAGGCTATTAGCCATAGAAACCAAAAAATCAGGCACCATCAGATTAGGAGGAAGACCCTGAATCTGGAACCAACACAGAATTTTAACCGCTGTCAAAGAACTGGTGGACATTGCCAGAGTATAATACTGATACAACACATATGATTCACCCAAAGTATCCACCCCCCGATTAACCAATTGATGCACGGAAGACTCAGCCTCAAACATGATTATAAAGAAATTATTTAGTAGGAATTCCAGAGACTGATACCTGGGCAAACCAATCCGCCTCAAATGTCCGGCAAGCCAAGAGCTAAACCTCCTCGTGTCCAATATGCAACCCGTGAAGTATTCCGATATCGCAAATGAACAGTGTCTTAGAGAATACTGATACAAGAAGAGATATTGAGTCTTTGAATTTTATAATTGGTAGTAAACTTGCTATTTTGATTGGGGGATTTTTACTTACTATGGAATATTGCTACACTCTTTGTTTTTCTTCATTTCTTCCGCGATTTAGGGAGATTTGAGATCATTTTGTCTTTTCTATTTGTTTAGGGTCCTTGGAATTGATAAGTGCAGTGGAATCCAACTTTGATGTAAAGTCGGTATTTTTAATGCAAGGCTTTATTATCCCTGATGCAAGCTGTAAGAAGGTATATGTTCCAGTACTTTTTCATGATAACTTTGGTTCATTGTTATGATGATTTGATAGGGAATAAATGTTCAATGTTTGAGATGGACTAATTGATACAAGTGAAAGGATGATAGAGATGAATTGCAAAATGCTATGTTATGAATCTTGTCGAGCTCTTATTAGGTAATAGCAAACAGACATATTTAGTGCAGTTCAGCAATAAGTTTGAAGAATGGAGGCAAGTTTGCTTTGTCAAGTTTTCTATTCTGCATGTCCTCATTTTGTATTCTGCATACCGTTTCTTAGTGTCTTATATCATTTTTTTGTTCATACAATACGTATTACTGTTCTTCACCAGCCAGCACAAGATCCTTATCACCAGGTACTATTTGCTTGGTATTGACCATGTTCTTCACCAGCCAGCACAAGATCCTTATCACCAGGTAGGTACTATTTGCTTGGTATTGACCATTTAACGTGAATTCTTAGCTTATAAGTTTGAGTTCAAAATCTGTGAGGCTTCAGGAAAAGGAAACTTCTTTCATGTGTTTTAATGAATAGTTCATGCCCATGTCAGCCATGCTTTAATTATCCATTGCTGGTTGCTAACCACTTGGCTGGTTGCTACAGAAAAGAGATAGAATCACTTTTATCACTTTCTCTGAAAGCATTAGAGTCATTAGTTGAGTCCCTTACAAAACATGCAACCATTCTACATAAAGGAATATATAGTGAGGATAAAGATTTAGAATTCATTTTTCAAGTCTTTAGGATAAGACTACAAATAACAAAGTTTAAAATGAAACGCACTTATTTGCTGGAAACGCACTTCAAAAGGAATCTTTGAAAGATTCCCTAAAATTCCCTTTAAAAAGTCCATTTTTAAGATTTTTTTGTGACAGGTGTGACAATTTAAGTAATTTAGGTACCATTTTTGAGGGGTTGATTGAACATAACTTTCGTGCAAAAATTTTAAATAGCAATTTTCATCCTCCTAAACTAGAACAAAAAATAGTTACTTTTATAAAGTGTAGCAAAAAAGGGGCAATAAAAAAAATAGCAAGGGTAGTAGAGTGACAAAGAAGTGATATATTCAAGGTTGTGAAAATTGTACAAAATTATGAACAAAATTGTCAAAAATATAGGACATTTTGACAAACACTCATCACCGCACTTTTCGTTTCTTTACATGTTCGAGTCATCGGACAAACTTACATTTTGCAGCAAGATCGGGATGCATCTCATCCTCCTCACTCATTTAATCCCCGATCACTTGAGCCTTCATCCTCGGCTCACACTCTCAAAGACCGGATGTACTTTCGAGCGATCTTCTTCCTCACTTTGTCTACAAGTGAGTCTTCATCATCATCTTTTTTTGCCACCTTTCTAGGTTGTTTGTCTAATCCACATGCCGACCTTATTAAAGTTTGAGTGACCATACGTAACTTATTAGCGGCGATCGAGAACAAAGTCATATGCAAGAACCTTTACTTCAGCTAGATCTATGACAGCCATTGCTTGCTTTGGACTTTGCTCTCTTTCCCACTCTGTTTTTTACCATCTCCAAAGTATAACTCCCAATTTGAGCATTGGCGAAGATTCGTTCTCATCCGATTGCACTTTTAGTTGAGTGGTAATTCCATCCTCTCTTGTTACCTCAAGTACTTTAGCTAGCCAGAATGGCTTCCCAGATTCATCATTATCAGCTGGGACAGCTATGAGCATTCCTTTCTGAATCTCTGAGACTGAACCAGATACTCGAGCAACTTGTTGTGCCGTGCGTCTGGGGCCAGTGTACATGACTCTGTCATCTTCATCTGAGCTAGCCAATATCTCTACTTGTTCCTCTTGATTCTCAACTTGCACAGGGAGAGTTTGCCTAGATGGCCAGTTGAATGTAACTGTTCTTCGACCTTGTAATGAAGCTTGCAACATGTCACGTTGTCGAGAAAAAAACTGAGGCCACCATAAAGCATCTGCCTCCCCAAAGTGGTTAGAGCATGACTGAATACTTGTCTCAATATAATCCAATGATTTGTTTGAGTCAAATGCTCTTCCCTCCTTTTTACTCTTTGTGATTTCTTTCAGGCTTTTTAGAGGCTGCCTTGTGGCGTGACGTTAAAATCTCCTCTTCTTCTTCTTCTTCTTCTCCTCCTCCTCCTCCTCCTCCTCCTCCTCCTCCTCCTCCTTCCTCCTCCTCCTTCTTCTCCTCCTCCTCCTCCTCCTCCTCCTCCCTCCTTCCTCCTCCTCCTCCTTCCTTCCTCCTCCTTCTTCCTTCCTTCTTCTTCTTCTTCTTCTTCTTCTTCTTCTTGCTTAGAGCATGGAACTAGTATTGGGGATGGTGCGAATGAATTGAATACACACTGCTTTGGCTGCCCTTTTGCAAGGATGTGGCATATTTCTTTCCTTGTAAGATGGCCTTGCCATCTACAAGTGAAATTTTGATCGATGCTTGAAATGTAATGTTTCTCAAGGGCTCAATAGCACGGTGGCCCAGTTGATCTCTCCTAAAAATCCATTCTTTGAAATCATAAGTTTCTTCCAATAACTTCGATGTGCGGATGAGGATTGTAGGAATCTTGGATAACCTCAATCATTCTTTAGGTTTTGAGAGCTTTTTTCGAGCAAGGCGTTTAGAGAACCTCTTGAACATCGATCAATTTGATCGTGTGTATGACCAACAAGCGAGAAACCAATCTTCACCTTCTTGAAGATTTGTTTCTCTACTAGCATAACCGATAAGCAAACAACGCCGATTCTTATTTTCCCTTGTCGTGTTGTCTAGGAAAATACTGAAGATCTGAACCCGGTGGTATATGTTCTAGATTGGAAAGAAGCTTATTCAATATTGTGATAGTGAGATTTGGATCAGCATGAATATTTGGATAATTCAAAAATGCCTTGCAAGATAGTTTTTCATTAAATACCATAGCACCAACAACATGCAGATGTATGAAATCTTCTTCAGCAACATCCTTAGGCACATTGACAAAATGTGGTAGGGTGGTCTTCTTCCGGTCCATTCCATCAATAACAACCGATATGTAGTTGAGTGGTTGTTCCAGATTAACTTTCTTCCTATGTTTTGTCAATTTTCTCCTTTCCAAAGATTGTTGTTCTCTGTGCTTGTTCAGTTTCTCCTTCAATGCATCTGAAATGAAAATATGTTTAGGAAAGAACCTACTTTTAAGTAGAACTAGGCAAGAACACGTCCTGGAAGCTTACTTTTTAGTGTGAAGTGTCCTTGCATTTTGTCTCTCGAGCTTTTAATTGAGCATGTAGCACAAACAGACATCCTATGCTTTCTAGGAATGGACACGCGAGAAAACTCTTTTTTCGAGCCGCGATAAAAGTAAGAGTAGCGGAACAAAGCGTTCTCCAGCCTCAACACACATCTCCTTATAATTATCGTAGACTTCTTGTTTTAGTGAAATTGTCACTCAAGTGGTACATAGGGCTGTTAGGGGAGTTTCTCACAAGACTCCTTAAAGAAACCTTCCATCCGTGAAACACATTGAAGGGCATGAATTCTGGTTATGCCTCCCGAATGGCGATAGTCATTGATGCACGGATTCTTGTCAAGCCTTTTCTTGGCGGTCAAGTCGTCTGCACGCCTAAAGCATGAATCAATTTGAAGGCCGTTTGACAGACGGTGTGGCCACCAGCTGTGTAAGTAAACTTCTCACCATCATCTGGCCTAATATTGAAGGCTAAGTAGCCCCTTTGGTCTAGCAGAGTCATTGAACTGTAACTATCACGAATCAACCTCAATTCCTTTAGTCCAATCTTAAGCAAACAACGTTGAGAACAACGATTAACTTGTATGTGTTGCCCGCAAGTGAGCCTCGTCCATGAGTTTCTTTCTTCTAACGGTTGTACATGCTTTCTTGTGTAAGTTACGCTTAAGATTCTTACTTGCAGGGGCTTTGAATTCGAACATGGAGTCTTGTGGCTTTGGTAGGTCCTCGTCTGAGACATCAACATGAGGTGTTTCTTCGTCTGAGAGATCAACATGAGGTGTACTTGTAGATGCTGAGAGGTTTGATGTGGGCAAGTCCTGGGGGGAGGTGCTTTCCCTCTCTCTGGGAAAAAGTAATCGAGGCTGGTGACGTAGTTGACCAGCTCCTGAAGTGTCGTAGAACACAGGAGTTGCGTGTCGCTGACTGCTCCCACTTGTTGTAGTACCATTTAGCGAAATGGATGGAGTTGGTGTGATTTGCCTCCGTGGAGGGAGCCTACGGTGGACTATGGGCGACGTACTAAAATGAACTGGAGTAGGTAGTCTGAGCTCTCTAGCCTGTGGTGGAGTAAAACGCATTGGTGGGGGCAAACGACGTTCAGGAGCAGGGTGTGGTGGAGTAAATTGAACTGGTGGTGGAAGCCGAGGTGGTCGTGCTGGAGTAAACTCAACAGAGCTGGGTGTTGGAATGTCGGAGGTAGAATATTCGTGGCTACTTCCCCGGTGTCCAGTGAGGAGGTGTGAAAGCCATTGCAGGAGGAAGCCTGCGAACAGGAGTTGGAGGCTCTGCAGTTCTTTTCTCTCGAGCCATACGGTATAAATTTATACAGAGTTGGTATAAATTTATACAGGGAAGAAAAACTTAAGGCGGCAGACTGTATAAATTTATACAGAGATGGTATAAATTTATACAGAGGAGGGCAACATAGAACAGAAACGGTATAAATTTATACGAAAACTCACAGACACTTGTATTGAAAACTTTATGGAGAAGCGCTATATGAAACGGCACTTAGCGAGGGTACTTAAGCCTGCCCGGGCCACCCTATTTTTCTATATACGCAGCTTCGAGTCGGCGCTATTTGTGCCGGCGGCTTATATACCCCCTTATTTGCTCTCTCGAACGCCTATACGTGGCGTCTATCTTGTCATGGCCACGTAAGTCCACCGTCCGCATCGTTCTAGTTTCTCTTTTGTTTTAATCGCTAGAGTGTAAGCGCCCACGGTATAAATTTATACCGATATATAGTTCACGGATCGGTATAAATTTATACCGCTGAAAGCACGAAGGTATAAATTTATCTGCCTCGAAACACGATCGGTATAAATTTATACCGCGTAATTGAGGCGGTATAAATTTATACCGCTCGAGCACCTGCGGTATAAATTTATACCGACTGTGTTCTGGATCGGTATAAATTTATACCGCTCGTGAACCATTTCGGAATCTTGGTGTCTAGTGCTTAAAGAATTGTCGCGAACCTTAATATTTTAGTAATATTGTTGCGTTTTAAGCTTAAATAACACAAATAAAGTGATAATTTAGTGTAGATTTTATGCTCTTTTAGCCTCTATTTTTACTGTTTTTATGTTACAAAATCGAAAAAGGTTCTGTTTCTTGCATAAAAATGGCCTTCTTTACGCTTTTTCCAGCCCCAAGATCAGGTTTGTACAGAAGGGCCAATCATCAAAGGCTGCACCAATAGAGCCACAGACATACGAACTGAAAGACCAGACGTGGTACGTCCAAAGGGGCGCAAGAGAGAGCAAACCCACTGAGGCGTACCTTTACTTGTGTCATCAATCAGGGAAGGGCAAGTACAAGTCTGACGATTATTACCCTGCCGGCGAAATTGTCAACCTTGTTGCTACAGACGTCGATGATGAAATTTTAATGAAGTGCATGCATGACAAGGGGGAAGTCTTTTACGTTCTTGAAAGTAAAATGCTTCGAATAAGCATGTGCAAACCCAAAGACGTGCATGACTACGTGGCTGACAATTACAAGAGTGGCTATGTAAGTATTGTTTAGTGTCTTTACGTATAAATTTATACCGTCATCCTCCTAACTTAACCCTGCATTACAGGATATAGTGGACATTTTGATGTCAGTGGTGCTTTGCGAAGAAAAGGTGTTGGTCAAAGGTCTGTGGTACCCCACTCCTAACGAAGAGGAAGAGAAGGACGAGGAAATAGAAGAAGAAGAGGAAGAGGAACCAGTGGTAACAAAGGGAAAGGGTAGGAAGCATTCCCTGGTAGTAGATACACAGCTCCCACAAAAAAAGAAATCTAGAAGCACAAAGTCTTTGACTATAGAGGAGTCAACGAAGCTCTTGAAAGGCACTGGAGCGAGATATTGTTGTGAAGCCCGCAGATAAATCAAGTGCTATTCTCAAGCGGGTGAATGACACTAAACTGCTGAAGCAAACTATTTCTTTGACATTGAGCACCATTAAGAGGCCACCTAAAAATGAAGATGGGGTCAGAGTGCTACAGGTCCGGAAGCTGTATGCGGCACATGTGGCTATACTGAAACAAAGAATGAGAAGGAATCCTCATGCCCATGTGTCGCCACTAGTTGTTATGGTGGACGAGAGTCGATTACAACAACTAAAAGATTACAAGAAGGCTGACTTCGAAGATTACACATACTACGTTCTTGGAGGCACACATAGTTACAAGGCAAGGAAAGAACTAGCAAAAGAAGAAAGCCGTAACGAAGTGTGGAAGAGCGTGGAAGCACATATATACGTTGGTGTAACAGATGAAGAAGCAAAAGTCATTGCCGTGAGTCATAATCTCGACAATGACTTGATTAAAATGAGTTTAATAGACAAGATCCGTTTCATGCACCGTGAGTACGTGGAATTTAAACAAATGCATGGAGAGGATTTTAAAAAGCAAAAGAACAAGCTGCAGGAACTTCGAGAAGCCTGTGTGACAGAGTGTCTTTGCCTCATTTATGACTCGATAAGAAGCCCATTATGGCGATAAAAGCAATACGATAACTACTTTCAGCTGGCATTCAGAGATGGTCAAGTAAGTAAATGCTCTTCTTTCTGTGTTTTGTAGTATGTTTAGCGTGGTTACAAGTGCCTTGGCACGGTATAAATTTATACCGTGGGAGGCACGGTATAAATTTATACCGCGACAAGTCCCGGTATAAATTCATACCGTGCCCGGGCACGGTATAAATTTATACCGTGCCTAGTCGCGGTATAAATTTATATAGTCATAAATCCCGCACGCGGTATAAATTTATACCGCGGAAATACACACCTACGGCGCATTTAGGCGATGAGATCGTGCAACATATTCTCTTACACCAAGCAACACTAAACTAATGGCGTTTGTCCATTTACAGGTGTGGGATCTTCAAGAAAGAATTTTTTGTATGTTCGAAGATGGTGAGCTTAAAGAGCAAGCCAGCTCCGCAGGGAAAAAACCAAAAAAGGGTGGAGAACAAAAACAGAAAAATATGAGCATTGTACCACGGACGCCTTGATTCTGAGGTCTAAAAAAGCAAAAAAAATTTTTGTTCGCCTTTTGGAAAAAGTCGTGGCCAAGGAATTTACATTAGACGAAATGGCCAAGGAAGCTAAGACGTAAGCCTCATTTGCAATGCCGTGTTTCTTCTACATTTTCTGGTCTTACAACATGTTTCTCTTTGCAGTCAGAAAGACATTGTCACCTGCCAGGCCGAGTTAATGAAGCAGCTTAACCTAGAGGACTGGGAGGAGTGCAAGCTTCTGTACCCAAGTTGTACCACTGATAGTATCATTAGAGAGCACGCTGTTAACTTTAGTGGCTGGGTAAGTTTTGCTAAAACTATGTTCTGTGTTTGTGCCTTTTTCTCACAATATTCTTCTGGAACAAGAAAAAGGGGCTCCATTTGGATTTTTAAACCTGGTTCGTAGGGCCAAGGAAGAGAGGCAGAGACTTAAGGCAATCGAACAGGGAAAGGAGGTCGCCACTAGCGCCTTTGACACTTCTTATGAAAGATTTACAACGTTTGGTCGACCGCATGTATAGAGTTGTTGAGGGTGACCGCCGCGAGGTCGGGGACACTTTTGGACAAGCGAGAACTTTACATTATGCATTGCGGATATTCCCTATGGTTTCAAAATTAAGGACAGCGCTTTTGACGAGGGAGGCTTTCACGCACGCAAGTCCACTCTTTTGGAAGGCTGAAGGAAGTCACCTTATCTCGCTAACCGAGGGTCATCATTTTCCATTCGGACCTACAAACAATGTCGGTGCTTAAACCTATGGGAGTCATGCATAATGCCGGCTTCCCAAACCGCGTTTGGTAAGCAACATTTAACGCTTTTCTTTTAGTAACTCCATGGTATAAATTTATACCAAACCGCCCTAAGGTTTAAATTTATATAGCAAGGCAATGTCTCAGATAAATTTATACGACTGCGGTAGTGTGGTATAAATTTATACAAAGAAAACAACCCTCGTATAAATTTATACTGCCACACTACTGAGCTAACTTATTTTCCTTGTTTTTATTTTACTAATATTTCATTGTTGTACTGTTTGGCAGGCTTAAAACAAATGTTAAGGGTCATGGTGGTGGTCCGCGCTTAGTGAGTTGTTTCGAGCATTTTCATATAGGTTTTTACAGCGCGGATGCCAAAAAAACCATGGTCCATTTCAACACGCAGAATGAGAATGAGAATGAGAATGATTTTTTATCGTCCACTGAGGCCAATCGACCTATGGGACCCATAAGGAGCGCAGCAAACTTATTACTGTCCGGGTTAAAAAACCCCCGCCCCGAAAAGTTTTCGAGGGAAAAACCGTGGCAGTAATAAGAATGCTGTCAAACTGTACAAGTATACATCAATGTTTATATACATGTCAAGTGTGTGCCCGAGGACATAGCTGATCTCGCATGTCCATAACCTCCTGAAGATATGATCCCAAAGACCCGTCGGATGCTTTGGCTCAATGTCACATGTAACGGCTGGCGGGCCGACCAGCTCAAAGATATCGTGTCCGAATTTGATCATATGCTGGGCAACTTTGAAGGGTATGAGATTCATCCTCAATGACTCCCATTTGGCAGCATTGACAGAGCCTGTCCTGGCGTGGCTCACCAATCCATCTGCCTGTCTCAATTCGAAGATGATGTGCCCCTGTGCGAATGGAGGCAATGAGTCTGCGCCTTTTCATGGGCAAGTGGGTACGCAAGTAGCATTGCGGGCCTCGCGTTCAATGTGGGATTTATGTGGCGGTAGTGTCTTTGTCTTGACTGTTCAAGGGCATTGGCATCCCAAAGCTTGCTGAGGAAGCAATCGTCAAGATATTGCCTCAAGCTATGGCGATCTGCCTCTGTTTGCACATGTATGCACCTGTGCTCCTGCACATTCCATCTAGCCAACCATTGAGCTCTCTTTTCCCTCCAACAGGCCTTGAGGCGCTGCGGCTCCATTGCCATGATATAAGCTAGTTTAGGGAGACGAGCATCGTCCATATTGACCACCTTCTGAAAATAGACAATGTGGCGATCAAGGGCCGCCCTCTGAAGAGGCAAGAATCCTGTCTCCTGCAGTAGAATTTGATATGGGACTGTGGACTTCACCCCTAGTGCTCGTACTAAGAAGGCTTTCTGGACCTGCTCCAAGTCATTCCAAGTAGCAAGTGATACTACTGGGCCCCATACTTCCACCCCGTATAAAAGGACAGGCTCCACTAAGACCTTGAACAGGCATGACTGATGGGCCCAATCATACAACTCCGCTCTATGACTCCTCCTTGCAATGCTTTTCAGTTCCCAGCTGTTCTGCAGAAATTAAGAGACCCACAGCGACAAGGCGCTGTGGTGTCCCATTATCAGAAGCCACAACGGCTTATTAATAATTTGATACAGTGGTTTTCTCGCCCTGGAGACTGGATCTTAGATGCCTTTTCTGGATCAGGCACCACAGCTGTTTGCGCCCTTAAGCAGGGTCGCAATGTCGTCTCCGTCGACATAGACCCAGATAAAGTAAGTTTCATCGAAACCAGGATAAGCTCTTGTGAATCCTTTCCTGATGAAAATGAGGAACTGGGAGCAAAGAACGGTGCCAGTGATGTTAAAGGCACTTACACAGAAATACAGCCTCCACTTACAGGAAGAAAAGATGAGGAGGTGGAGTTTGTCGACTTGGAGCCTGTGGTGCCTGAGCCAGAGAAACCGCCTATGCCGGTAGGAATCGAATCGAAGAGGCGTCTCGCTCTCTTGTAAGCTCGCAAGAGCCGGATCCTAAGGGGAACGATCACCCCGTGGACCGGGAAGAGCCACCTCTCCCACCTCGTCGAGATAAATTTATACGCATGAGTTCTTAACTACTTTCTTTGTAAACTATGTGCTAAGTATTATTATAATTTATTTTGATAATGATTTTTAAATTGAAAGCTTTGTCTCTTCAACCATACTTAATTAAAATAACTCTTTCTTGCTCCATGATTTCACATTCTTTGTCTTTCCAATGTTTGATTTTCTTAGTACTTATATTAAGCTTGCAAAAGACAAACGATATTTCCTTCTGTTTTTAACAATAAATACTTACTGAGTTATCAAAATTAATGTCTCTTCCCTCAAAACAAGCATTTTTTTTTTGTTCTCTTTTAAAAATGAAAAGGCTTAAAAAATGTTGCTTTTTTGGGGGGATTCCGAATGCTAATTGCTTAACAATCTATTTTGCTCCCTATTTTGTGTGTTTTTTTCAAGTTTTCTATTTTTATAAAGGAATCTTTCAAACGCACTTCTTAAATAAGTGCGTTTCATTTTAAACCTTGTTAAATGACATGTTATTTAAAAGAAGCTGGGCATGGGTTTGTGGGAAAATAGTCTGAAGCATACACTTCTTAAAGTAAATCTTAACTCAGATTAGACAAAATGTGTAACAGCTAGGAATTCAATGTGGAACTTATTCCTCTGTATTGCAAACTTTTCAAGCTGCAATAAAATGACAGAATGACAAAGACTTACACATCTAATGCTGAACTATAATGACAGGAAATTATTCGTGGATGTGGTTTCCTGCTGGATTAACATTTATTCGATGCACATTATCACCCTTTACTATTACTGAAGGTCAGTACTGCATTTGTATTGCAGAATCAATTTTGAAGCACCAAGGTGAAGGTCAGTACTGCATTTGTATTGTAGGATTGGTTTTGAAGTGCCAAGATAAGGGTTTGATCACGGTTTTTGGTGTTTCATTGACTTCAAAGCCCCTGATGCAATGTGTATTCTTCGTAGTTATGAATTTCAATTTCCTGCACTTCGAGCTTCTAAACCTTGTGTATATTTGATAGGGGCATTTGTTGGATACATCCAAATGATGAGTGTTGCAAGATTATAGCTTTTCTTCAAAGACTTTTCATGGTGCTTTTCTTTGCAAGCATTTTGTGTTCGTAGTTAGTAGCACGACACAAAAGAGCATTGTTTTCACCTATATCAGAGCTTTCATTTGGAACTTTCCATTTGCAACAAGCAACTATTAAAGTAAGTTGTATTGTACTTGCATGTCAAAAACAAAAAGAGAGCGCATTCCTATGAGCTAGACCCTATCAAGCAATTATTAAAGTAAGTTGTATTGTACTTGCATGTCAAAAACAAAAAGAGAGTGCATTCCCATGAGCTAGATAGACACTTTAACCCTTTCATGCGTTCGTTCCTGTTTGTGGCTCCTCTCTCGGGATGATTGCCTACCTTCAATGCCAGAAATTTGAATCCCTCTTTGGCCCTTCCTATGAATTTGTTACTCTTTGCAAGTCTTTTGCTCTCTTATCTGGCACCTCATGTTGATTTTTGCCCTCTCATCTTGGTGCCATGTACGTCTGAACAAACATTTCTGTTCTGGAGCTTGCAGAGATCAGGTCCCAATGGAGAACTAGAGATGTACGTTTTACAGACAAGCATGCATTTTCTTTGTATTTGGGTTGGTTTCATTTTTCAACTACGCTGGCTTTATGGAATCTCTGATTTTCGCAATGCTTACATAGGAATGCAGTTTTTTATTTTTTATTTTTTTAAAAAGGAAAAACAAATCTGGCAGAAGAGTTATACTTTAGCTCAAATCGTTGACTAGCCAGAGATCTCTTCCACTGATGCCGGATTAGGTATGGACAGTATAGAAGAAGAAAGGATGAAAACACAGAGTTAATGCTTCTGCGTGTTTTTTTTATGATTCAGATAACCCATTTGTTTCTTTTTATAATTCAGATAACCCATTTGCTCTCCTTCCTTGGCATCAGCATTTTGCTATGTGATGTTTACACAATGCTGCTTTATTGTTAACAGAATTTTGCACAAGCAGCTGCATTTCGTACATCTTAAGAACTGTCTAATGTAAGCCTCGTTTGTGAATCCTCTGTTGATAGCAGCATATTTGGATAGCATCAGCAGCTAAAATAAGAAGAAACAAGTAGCGAACCACCAGGGGAGATCCATGAAACAGTTTGTGATTATTAGCAGCAAAGGGCATGTTTGAGCTCCATCGGCCTACATTGAAGGTCAATTTGAGACCTTGCTCCTTTTCCATAGTAGAACTAATTTCCAGTTGTCTAAGAGTTTGTACTCCTTTTCAGTGGGACTTCTTGGCATTTTGGACTTTGATGCTGACCATTCTTGCTCCTTTGGATAGGCCACAACAAGAAGGCCTGAATTATGAGCTGAATACCCAAGGCATTTTGGACTTTGATGCTGACCATTCTTGCTCCTTTGGACATGTCACAGCAAGAAGGCTTGAATTATGAGTAGAATACCCAAGGCAAAGGCAAAAATCGTTAAGGTACAAACACAATTTCTTTTATGGAAGACACAAAAATATATATGAGGGAATTTGATTGGCATTTATATAGGCATTATGTTCTCTTCGTCTTAATATTGAAATCACTCTTTTTCTCTCAAATGCATTTTGTTATGTTGAATGAATGCTTTCTATCATAGGTTGGAGGTGCAGATCATTTCAATTATTATGTGCAACGATAAGATCTCCGCAACAGTGGTTTGAGCATGTGCATCCATGCATTTTTACATGATTCTAACGGGACAACAAGGGATTGGGCTCTATATAACAAATCATGTCATTTTTTTGACATTCTGGCATCCAAGTTCAGCATACTACAAGTAATGTCATGCTATAGGTCCTGATGTTCTGCCATGATTGGCATGCTTTATTCATTCAATTTCATGCAGTTTGTCCCTTCCATTTTTGTCATTTTCTCAGGTAGTATTATGCATGTGCAACTATGAATAATCTTTAATATATTGTTACTTTCTCCTTCCTTCTATTTCCAAGTATGTTACTTCTACATGAATTGAACTTCATTGTCATTGTGTGTTTTCAAAAAAAAGTTGATTCTTGCTTGAAGAATTGTTGCCAGTCTAAATCCTTAAATCCTTTTTAGACTTGGAGGAAATAAGGCAAATCTTATTTGTAATCCTATCTATTTGGATGACCATTTGATATGTTGCTTTGTTGTAGCGCTTGTGCAACCCACATTCAACTATGATCACACGTACCCATTACATCCATTCATTTTCCAAAGTTGTTTTAGAGACTTTGGGATGGATTTGCATTATTTTTTACTGAAAAAGACATGCAATTTTAGGCTACAATTGTGCATCTAATCTACTGAAAACTTTAGAAATTGTTCAACGTCAACTATCAAAATTTGCAGATTCAAACTGGCTCGCAGCTAATATCCCAAGAAATACTAATTGCTTATCTTTGAAGCTTTTAGTTTTGATTTGTCAGAACAATATTTTATTATCATCTAAGCACGTTTTGCATGTTGAACTTAGTTCATTTATACGTATAAGTTTTTAATCTCTGTCGAGGGGCTAGGGCTCAATATGTTTATTAAAGAACTTTTTTTTCTAAAATATTATTTGGATATTTGATTTGGTAATCAAATGGGCACTAAAATAGTTAAAGGAACTTAAAATGTCAACCTACCGAAATGAAATTGAGTGATATCTAAACATCAAACTTGTGTGAATCAAAGAGCTCCATAACTTCATTGGTGCAATCGATAACTTTGCATTTATAATGTTATTTCAACATAATGCCTTAAGTTGGTATTGTCTACCCTAAGTGATGATGTTAACCCCAAATTAACCCATACTCCAACATGTCTTAAAACCCCCTTATGCCCTGCATATTGTTGTAATTTGCTAGGAACATATATGAACGTAATCCTAAGCGTTGATCAACAGATGTTTCGAAAGATGTTGGTGCAAGTGGAAACCTGAATCATCTTTGTTATTCTTTAGAAACGATGGTTTGACATTACATTAAATGTATTGGATCTACATGCTAATCACACAATTAAAATGATGTTGCAGAGAGTGTTCCATAGGGTTATGGTTTAAGGTTTATGGTTAGAATTTATGGGTTTAGGGTTCAAGGACTTAGCATTTTATGAATTCTGGAGAACTTGAAGGATGTAACATGCAGCTCATAGATGAAGCAAGCAGTTCTATCAACCATGGCTTTAGGGTTTGTTTAAGGTATGCATTCATAAAGCAGATCACTGAATGCGTTGATTAAGCAGAAGAAGCTTTTTATAAGAATAGAATAGATTTTTTAGCGTCCACGGAGACCGATTGGCCTATGGGACCCAAACAAAAAAGAGAGCAGCAAGCGTATTACTGACAGGATTAAAAAACCCCCGCCCCGAAGGGTTTTGGAGGGTTTTGATAGATTGATAGCACTATGATATTGAATTGAATTGACTTTTATCATCTAGAGATATCAGAAGGTTTTTCTATGAGACCCATTATAAGAAACATCATTATGAGACCACTATTGTCTAACAACAATATATTATGTCTATGAGACCCATTATAAGAAACATCACAAGAAGACCACTATTGTCCAACAACAATACTCTAAACTCTATGCACTCATTATGTCTGCCCATTCAATGCCACCTTATGTTTTCCATTATTCCCACCCCATCCATGGCTAATGCTTGACATCCTTAAACCCTAAATCCTTTCACACAAATCCTAAACCCTTCACATTTCACATTCCATTACCTCATAGACATGATATCTTTTTATTCCACATGTGAACTCCATTACAACTACCCATTCTAGTCGTCCATGATTAATGCCCGGCATCGCCGGGCACACGCTTCTAGTAGTTGTACGCCTAGTGGTTAAGACTGTTTAACCATAAATGCTTTTCACGTCCAAGCATTTTATCTTAGACTAAAACAACTACTTAATATGTAGTGGTCGCCTGCATGGTTTTGTAACATTGTTAGGGTTCTTAAACCACTACTACTTTTTACTGAAAGCGGACATAGCTTCCCTGCGATTGAGATATGCATATTGCCGAGGGGAACAAATCACTTTTATTGCTACTGTTTTGACACAGATAAAGCAAAGACGATGGACTGGCTTCCAGATCTCTGATTACCAGTATGCTCTGATTACCGAAGTAAGAATAGGCAGTGAGAATAGAAGATGAATTAGGAAAAGGGCAAGAAGACCTTTCTAAACAGGCAGGAATGTGAAGGTAAATGCGAAGCAACACAAAACGGCTCGACTTGGCACAAACAAACATAAAATGACGTTTAAATTTAAGCCAATATGATATCAAGACCCGGATCAAGATCTCCACCATTCATATCTGCCCTTGTATTGACGCATTTGACACATTTAAATTAAAATCCCCCTTAAACCCCCTTTGGTTTGGGTGCATATTCACACGGGGGGTTACGTAGGGCAGCGAGAGCCCCAAAAAATTTACAATACATGTACAAAATTAAAACCATTAAGTACATTCTCTCAAACCTTATAGTATTTTACAAACTTTAATATACAGTATACAAAAACTTGTACATGCATACCCCACAAACGAGGATCGCTATGTACGGTCCAGATCTTGGAATAAAGGGCAAATATGCCCATCCGACAGCTCTCGTTGCCCGGAGTAACCCCCCGTGTGAATATGCACCCAAACCAAAGGGGGTTTAAGGGGGATTTTAATTTAAATGTGTCAAATGCAATGGTTTGTGTTAATAATGTTAGTTGTGTGTTAATGGTTTGTGTTGACTAAAAAAAATTTTGGCCCCTTCGGGGCCTTAAGGATGGTGTAGGGGAATTAGCAGCATGTGATAAATAACATTTATTCTACAAGCTAATTGAAATGGATTCCCATGCTGCACATGTCAGCAATGAATGACTAGCTGAACCTTATATATGGATAGAAACTAGCCTTGGACTAACAGACATTTTACATTCAACATGCCAATATGTAGCAATATCAGCAGTCTTTTCACGGAACACATGCATCAGGATAAGAGAAGAAAGTTTTCAAGATCTGAATTCAATATAAGAAAGCAGGAACTTTGCAAAACAAACGATGATTATTGCATATCCATTGCAAAGATTCTTGAGGCATCGACCTCATAGCCTTTCCAAGGCTTACACATGCTTCAACACACAACTCCAAACCTTCCGAAATCCTTTCAGAAGACCATTCGCCGGTCATAGTAAGATGAGTAATTTCGTTTCTTGAAGTCATGTGTGCAACTAACAAGCTTCCATCTTCAGATCTCTGCTCATCATCAATAGGGTCAAAAAGGATCATATCCCTAATAAAACTGCAGATATAGCTGACACAAGGTCATGCATGGCAATTCCAGCATCTTCAAGCGCAAATGTTGCGCAATTTATAACAACACTCAAATCCCCTTTACCAGATTGTAGAATCAATGCAAAAACATCTGCTGTTGTCTTAGGAAATGAATGGAAATCGATAGCCCCTGCCAGAGATTTATACAGTGCACATGAATATTCTGCGGAGTCTAATGACTGATTGGGCTTCCCCCTAACAACAGTTGCAAAGGTAGTAAATTTTACATGGCAATTGAGCCTACCTGAGCCTACCTGTATTGCTGAATGCTTGGGCTTTCTTACTTTCTCGTGGGCCAAAGACAGAAACTATGAGCTTAGTTTGTCCAAACTCTGCATATGCCGAACCTTCTGCTGCGCTTACTGCACCTGTTTTGAAAAATGCGGGCAATCAGCCATGCATTCAGCAACATCTTCAAGCCGTCTTGGAGCTGCATAGCCAAACGATATATCATCCATCCTAGAAAATTTTAGAGACAATGAGATGCCCTCTTTGTGCAACAACACTTTTTTGGCTTAATAAACGCCTCTGGATTTGGTAAAGCATTGCACTTTGTGGCTTTGGCTGCAACCAGGACTTCTGCAAACTTCATCTGCAAGCGTAGCAGCAAACAGAGCATCTGTGTTTCCCCTACATCCAAAATTTTTTAGAGCCATCTTAAGCGGCATTGTCCAGCAACCATAGTGCAAAATCTGCCAGATTATTCTCACCCAGCATGCTGCTCCCAAGCATGCCTTGCATAGATGCAACCCCACAATTATTCATCTTTGGTTTTTCTTGAGCTTTTACATTATGACCATCTTCCAACATATCATCTTCGTCACCAACTGCAAAACCATGGTCGTGTTATGAAGGGCATAAAATAAACCTTTATGAAGAAGCGTTCAAAATCTTCATACATTGTAGACCTAAAGCTTCTGGTTAATGCTGTTTCTCACCTGAAGAATCTTTGTGTCCAGAAGCGTGGTCTTCTACGTGCACCTGATCAAAGGAAGAACAGTGCTTTCAACACCAATGTACATCAAAACGCTTTGCCGTTTCATTTGGATCCACCCAGCGTAGGAATATCTTTGAAATCCTTATTTTCAAAGGGCCGAAACCTGTTTGTTCAATACCCCAAATTCGAGAATACCCAAAGTCTAAGGACGAATGTAATGGCACAGGAAGACATGCAACGGGAAACATAAGAGTTACCAGAGGATATTTAAACAGATCCCAGTACATCCCGTAGAAAGCCAAGAGCCCATCCTTTGGCTCTGCTTCTTCGGCTCTGCTCTGCTATGCTTCTTCGGCTCTGCATTCGGCTACACAAATCAAAGAAAAACGACATGTATGCAAAGTTCCTTGGCCTTCTTGGGTCTTGCTTTAGTAAAGAAATTTTGCACGAAAACATAGAACCCTAAAATGGATTAGGTCGAGCCCTGCATGCTTCAGCTTTCGAAATTCATAGGTGAACCATTGGAAATTGGCACCAAAATCAACGCCAGTGTATGTGCACTCTAGATGTACCAATTAGTATGTCTCATGGAATACCGTCATCAAATCATATAAAAACCTTAAGGAAAAAAGTATAAAAATACAAAAGAAACCCCCTGTTATTTTGCTACATATTGTAAATTTTTGCATCCTAGGAAGTTGGAACTTATACTTTTTAATGAATTTGATACTTCTAGTCAAGGCCTTCTCTATTATAATGTCTTAATGAATATGGTGCACCCTAGACTACCAGAGTCATCGGATTCGTCGATCCTACGACCCAGATCGTATATTGGAGCCTGTGACCACCTCTCGTTTCATTTATAGTCATTTATAATTGGAGGCGCCTATGATTTTGAAATATGAAATACGATTTTGCCTAAGGTTTTGAGAGAATATTGAACCTCTATACGGCTTTGCCTAAGATTTTAGAATATGAAATATGGGGGCTCGAACCTCCACCAAAATAACTCAATGTCTTAATAAGACTACTTTAACCAATATTCCCAGTGAGCTAATGTGATTATTTTTTATCTTGAATCTATGTTTTTTTTTTTTTATATATATATATAACAACCTTTTAAGGATATCTGGACTATGGTTTCAGGAATTGTTATATTTTACATCCCTATCAAATTCCCCTGAAACCCCCTGTTATTTTGCTACATATTCAAGTATTATCACGTCAAGTTCAAGTTTTATTCCAAACCATCATTGATCTGGCAAATATTCTCCATGTATACTTGTACAGTTTGACAGCACTCTTATTACTACCACAGTTTTTCCCTCGAAAACCCTTAGGGGCGGGTTTTTTAACCCGTACAGTAATAAGTTTGCTGCGCTCCTTCTGGGTCTCATAGGCCGATTGGTCTCAGTGGACGATAAAAAATCATTCTTATTCTTATTCCATATTGTGCCAGATCAATGGCCATTATAATTTTGAGAGAAAAAATGCATGACACTGCCAACATGGAAACATATTAAACCACTATGTAGATGCTTAGTTTCTTATATAACATTATATTCAAGGCTTAAAACATAATATTACATCTATAATTCTAACACAATAGGATAGAAGTCTAAAATGAACAAGATAGGGAAGTTAAGCTTAGGCATTGAGGCCTTTGACAAACTAAAAAAAATGCCTGTTGCAATATTTCCCTTCCCTTGGATAGATAGATAGATAGATAGATAGTATTTTAACGTCACGCCACTAGGCAGCATCCAACTGGACATGTGACCACACACCACACTACATTGCTTGGTTGGGCCCTGCCCCCAACCACTTTACATTGCGTCTGTGGGTTTTTGACACCCAACAGTTCAGATCGAGAGATAACGTTTCTCAAAATCAATAGTGCCATTTAATCTGTTACAATGCAGCACTACAAATCTCCATCAAAAAATAAATTCTACAGTTCCGTAGCAAGTTTTCTTAACACTTTAACGCCCTTTAATGCTCTTAAACTTACTCCTCCTTTGCCGCCTAAAGTCTCCCACAAGTCGTTCTTCAAGAACACATGGCTTCCTCCAATGCAAGTCTTTCTGACTGAGCTGGGAAAACAAATCGAAATTCCCATCATCAAAATGCAAAATGGATAGATTATAAATGAGATCGCAATTCGAGAGATATAGCAGAGGAGGAACGTAGATTAAACAACAAGCAAGAGAGAGAGATAGTCACGAAACTTTTGTGTAGTCTGCTGCAGAGCACTTTATATGTATGTTTATGAAAAACACTGAGCAAAGAGCCATTGCCAGTTGCACCATTCCTTCCTACCAAAAACAAAAGCCAAGGAGGAGAAAAAATGAACTATAAACCATTGATTTTCTTACTTTTTTTGGGAACTTACCAGATGGGAACGGCGTTCCCGGTAACAAACCATCCGGAACTGGAACTTGGCATTCCCGGAACGTAGAACCCTAGGGAATGCGTTCCGGAACGGGAACGTGTTCGGAACGGCATTTCTGGTAACTATAGAAAGAATCAATGCAGTAACTTCCCCTGAAGGGAAGTAATATTTTTCTTCATATCAGCAACAATAGCCATGGCAATCATTGGTATGATTAATGTTAACATGGAGCATTTATCTGTTCGTACACAAATATGCTAAGGTACTTCTAATTGTAGTTGGTGCCACTGTCAAATCTGGATGGAGCAAGATTTGGAGTTTCACACATTTGTTAATACAGGCCCGATATTTATTTCGTTTTAAGTTTTAACCACTATCTTGGTAATTATCTTTGAACCCCTCAGTTGTTGCTATCATCTTATTGTTTGTTATTCACTGTAGACACATGTTACAGATCATAACATTTACTAGCTATGTTTGTTAACCAACATGTATCATTTATGCTTTGGAATAGTTGCATATGGCTATTTCTTATTGTTGTATGATCCGGAACTAATTCATTTATCTTTGGGACCAGTCTTTCCATAAGATTATAATTTGCAGATGTTTTGTTGTCAAAAATTCCTTCGCATTCTTTGGAGAGAAAGCTTTAACTGTTAGAGGCATAGGGGATCAAACTACTAACATTAGAAATGCAGGTATTGAGAATGGAGCAAGTGGAATTGCAGTGGAAAGAATGAAATGAGATCCCAAATGGTTCAAGTTCTTTGTTATATGCATATGGTGGGCCAGATTGTGAAGCACAATTGTAAGAAGAAATCAAATGAGTTTGGCACGGTGCATGCAAGGATAGTCCCCAGCTACCTCAATTTTGCATGATGAACATATTAGAAGAAGCTTAAGTAATCTTTAAATTGCTTGGGTGCCTTATATAATGCTTTCTTTGAGGTCATAACGGAGTCCCTATCATCATGATTTGTGCCATTGTAACATTGTAATATTTGCTCCATCTGCTGCTACCTGCAAGTAGATAATGTTGCTACCTATCTCCTCCATGTGCTGTCTTTAATGCATCCATCAATTAAGTATTATTCACGGATGACTTGAGGGCGAAATTATATACAAAAAAGTAGCATTCAAACTTCGTGCAAGGTTGAGAACCTTCACAACATACAAAATCTTCATAATGAATATTAGCACAATGAACAATTGCTCATTTCTTGATTTGTAGAATATGTTACTGTCAGCTAACTCTAATCCACAACTGTCCTTTACATATGATAATATTATCTTGGCATGCACCCACACACTCTTCTAATTCACTATATATTCCTAATGAGTAAGGCTTTATCAACCATTCATTTCTCCATACAAGTGTTGTTCTATATATTTTATGAATAGAAGTGTTAAAAACAAATCTAAAACGTACGATAGCTTCGAGTAACAGAACCCGGATTGCAGGACTGGCAGCAGAGATACAATCCTCAGCATCCCACGTGCTCAAAAGACAGTTGGCAGCGGAAAGACAACAGAATACAGAGATGGAGACCGCGTGCAGCAGTTAGAAGACGGGCTTCGCTTGGCCCACTTTGAGAGGCAACAGGATAAGCAGGGTCTTGCTGACTTGCGAGCTCGCGTGGATTTCCTCCTCATCACCATGGAGACTATGGCATGCGACAAACAGGGTGTTGAGCAGGATACAGTGGCAACTATTTCCCGCCTCAAGTCAGAAGCTGAGGGGTATGCCACCGTGATACGAAACGTCCGAGCCGCCGTCGAAGCCATCCAGGCAGAGCTAAGAACCCTGCAGAGTAGGGCTGAGATGCAAGATCAGGAGATACAGGAGCTCAGAGCAACCATTGCCCAGCAAGGCAGGGGCCTCCATGCTGAGGTCCATGAACACCTACGGCACTGCACAAATGAGTTGGCCAAGCAGCAGAGATTCCAACAGGAGCTAGGCTCCCGACTCCAGGCAGCAGAGGCCGCAACACAGGGACAGCCAAGCGCACATGCCCCACAGCCCACAGGTCGCCAAACAGGCAGACAGACACCACCTGCTCCATCTCGCACACCACACCGCCCTCGCTGTGAGCAGCCCACACACTCCAGCCAACAGGCGTCACCTGCTGGGACAGCTAATGTTGCCCCTCGACTCAGTGAGCAGCAGGAGCAGAGCCGCCGACGTCATAATGTGGTGGTGCGTGGACTCTCGGAGGAGGCAGGAGAAGATCTCACCAAGCGCATCCAGGATGAGATCCTATCTCGAATGGCATTTCCGACTATGGTGCACATTGCTAGAGCAAGCCGCCTTGGGACTCAACGCACAGATCGCCCGCGCGTTGTCACCTTCACGGTGGCAGACATGCGAGTACGTGAGGCCATCCTGCGTCAGAGTAGGCAATTGAAGGGGACTGCTCTGTATGTCGACCAGGATCTCACCCCGATGCAACAGGAGTCCCGCCGGCAGCAGCTGGCCCAGGTCAGGGACGTCCGTCGTAGAGGGGGGGCTGCAGGCCTTGTCCGGGGCAAGCTTCGCATTTTCAGGCCGGCGCCTGCTGAGGTCGCCGATGCAATGCGTCAGGCTGCTGCCACTCCTGCTCCTGCTGCTGCTGCCAGTACCCCTACTGCACCTCCTGCTCCCGCCGCTCCGACTGCTGCTCAGGCGCCGCACACTGCTCCCCCTGCAACCGGGGCAGATCATCGAGCGTCCACATCGAATGCCAACAAATAGGAACTGTGCCTCCGGATGGTGTCTTGGAACTGTCGGGGCTTCCCCTGGCAGAAAGGCGAGAGTCTCAACTCTATTGCACCAGATATGGATCTCATTTTCCTCATGGAAACATGGGAGCATGCAGGGCACAGACTGCCGAACCTCCCAGGCTATCTGCATTTCGCGGTGTTCAATGAGTGCACATGCAAGCGAGGGCATGGTGGGGTTGCCTGCTACTACCGTGCAACCTTGAGGCACACGGTCTCGTTGCACAAAACAGACAGGTACAATCGCTACTTGTGGGCGCTCGTGCAGCATGACAGTGGCGGCACTCTCCTCATAGCAGCATGCTACTTTCCACATGCCGAGAGCAACTTTTATAATACTCATTCGGATGTGGATCGATTGGAGCCCTATGTCGATCTATATGATGACATACAGCAGCACAAACAGTTGGGCAGGGTTATGTTGCTTGGCGACTTTAATGCATGGACAGGATCCGAGCAGGTTCCAAAATTTGAGCCCCTGGCAGAGGACGTCTTGCAGTTGAACCCCGCATAGGTGGCTTGGTCAAGGATGTCAAACGACAGCCATATTTCGTGCTATGGCAGGTAGTTGCTGTTGCTGGGTAGTATCTTTGACCTGGTTATTTGTAATGGGTTGGCACAATGGCCCTCTTCCAGCTGCTGCACTTGTAGACAGGAGAATCAAGGGGGCGGCTCTAGTGTGGTGGATTATCTGCTGGTTGAGGAACGGGATCTGCACCTGGTTACTCATTTTTCCATCAGAACAGACACTCGGGACGAGGAAGTTGACTCGGACCACCGGCCCCTATTCATGCATCTCCATTGGGCGGCTCCCCATGCATCTACTACCTCAACACACCGTGTGCCCCAGCTGCACCTGGACTACGACCGTGCAGGGACCTATGCCTAGCTACTTGAGCATGATCTGGCGGGACTGTTGCAACTCCCCACACTTCAAGAGCAATCTGCTCAGCTGACTCACCTGCTTCTGACAGCTGCTGAAAGATACTTTGGGAGAGGCCGCTCACGGCGAACCTCGGGCACTACCACCTTCCCCTGCAATAGATGGTTTGATGATGAGTGTCGGGAGCTCAAACGCACACTCCGGCAAGTCACTGATCACACCTCCCACCCACAGGCCGTCAGTCAATACCACTCATTTCTCAAGAACAAGAAGGCCAGATACCTCGCAGAGCATCAGCAACAGATGTTTAGTCACCTGGATCGGCACCCCAGGACATTATGGAGAAGGGTCTTGAGCAAGCCTGCACAGCCCACAGGGAACATCACCTCGGAGCAATGGGTACAGTACTTGCAACAGCTTTACGACCTGCTCGGGGGCCGGACACCAGTCCCTCCACAGATAGGCATGGCTCTGGTTATCATAGAGGGGGATGTCATCATGGGCCTACAACATCTAGCTAATGGGAAGGCAGCAGATTTAGATGGCATGCAGGCAGAACTTCTGAAATGGGCTGGGCCTCCACTAGTGCCTGTCCTCACGGCATTGTTCAATAAAGCATTGCGAGAAGGCTTCCCTTCACAATGGACCACTAGTAGAGTTGTGCCCATATACAAAGCAGGGGACCCTCAATGCCCGGCCAACTACCGTACTATTATGGTCAGCTCTCTCTTTGCAAAACTGTTGGCTGGCATCCTTGAGCAGCGGCTGACAATATGGGCAGAGGAAACGGATGTGTGAGCTCATACACAGGCAGGTTTCCGGCCCAGCCACTCCACCATTGATCATATCTTCACTCTGCGCACATTGATTGAGGATAGCAGGAATCGCCGGGAAACCTGTACTGTTGTTTCGTGGATTTTGCAAAAGCTTTTGACACAGTGCCCTGCGACAAGCTATGGGACATATTGCGGCAGCTGGGGACCCCCTTGACTTGCAGAATGCAGTATATAGGCTATACGAGGCATGCTCAGGCCGTATCACATCGTCAGCATAGCCGGTAATCAGTAGCATTGGAGTGCGTCAAGGTTGCCCCCTCTCCCCCACACTCTTTGGCCTATACATTGATCAACTGGAAGATTGACTCTCTGAGCATGGAGGTGCGGGCGCACATCTCATGCATCACACAATTCGGCAACTCATATATGCTGACGATGTCAACCTCCTGGCCTATACTCCGGAGGACATGCAACGTCACCTGGATGCTCATGACACTGTTTGGCAGTTCACTGGCATGCGAGTTAACTTGGCCAAAACTAGGGTGCTGCTAGTTGCATCATCCCGTCAGCCAAGGCTTCCCTCATTCACTTACCAGGGACAAGAGGTAGAGGTGGCTCCGACCTACAAGTACTTGGGGATCGAGTTCTCAACTACCGCCCATTGGGATGCTGCCATCAGGTTGCGGGTCATGGCGGGTTGGAAAGCACTATATGCCATGCAGAACAACAGCCACAAGGCAGAGTTGTATGCCTGGGGCCACCAGTCACACTTGTTTCGGGCCTTGGTCGAGCCGGTCCTTTTGTATGGGGCAGAAGTGTGGGGTCCGGTGATATCCCTCAACACCTGGAATGACCTCGAGCAGGTGCAGAAGGCCTTCTTGGCACGGGCCCTGGGGGTGAAGTCCACAGTTCCATACCAGATCCTACTCCAGGAGACAGGTCTACCCCTTCAACGGGCTGCATTGGAACGCCATATCGTTTACTTCTAAAAGGTGGTCGCTATGGCTGATACACGCTTGCCCCACCTTGCTTTGGCCACGGTGATGGGTCCCCAACGCCTGAAATCCTGCTGGAAAGACAAGCAAGCTCAGTGGTTCTCACGCTGGGGTGTGCAGGCAAACAGATGCGTCCAGGTCAGGACAAAGAAAGATCGCAAGGCACTTAGGCTGTACATAGATGCTACTTTCCTTCGCAAGCTCTGGGATGCAGATGCTCTGACGCACGTTAAGCTGGCACACTATCAGCAACAAGTCAATCCTAGGCTCACAAGAGGCCCACCCAGCTGCCCATGAAGAAGCGCAGACTTATAGCTTCCATTTGCACGGGTGCACATCGCCTCCGCATTGAAACAGGACGTTGGGCTCGGGAAGCACGAGAGCAAAGGCTTTGCCAGTGTTGCCACCAGGGCGCCATTGAGGATGAATGTCATGCCCTCCAGATCTTCCCAGCATTTGCCCATGTCCGAGAGCGATATGTTCGATTACTAGTGCCTGGCCAGCCGTTGCATCAGTTATTGACTACGGCGTCAGTGGGTTTGTTGGGGTCATACCTCCAGGAGGTTATGGATGCACAGACTCATTTGTGTCCTACGGGATGGTATTGAACTGTCCTATATATACAATTGTATAGCGTGCCAGCATACTTATTACTGCTAATGTTTTTCCCTCGAAAACCCTTCGGGGCGGGGGTTTTTTAATCCTGTCAGTAATACGCTTGCTGCTCTCTTTTTTGTTTGGGTCCCATAGGCCAATTGGTCTCCATGGACGCTAAAAATCTATTCTATTCTATTCTATTCTATTAGAACATTGGATGCTTATTAATTCATTTAAACTCAAAAGAGGAATTGCAAAGAGACACCATGCAAGATTTAGGGCTTGAGTCCATTTGCTCAAGCCCATGCAAACAATGAGCAAAAGTTTTAACAAAAGAACAATAAATAGATGTAAGTTAACATATACACCATTCCTAACAGCACATTACAACCAAAGTACGACAATACGTTTCTTTGATTGGCAATGAAATTTCATATTAGATGCATTCTTGCTTCAGATTATGAGAGTATAGACACTTGAAATGATGTTGCCAACTCCAAGTGTCGAATGGTTGTAACATGTTCACCATTAGCCAACAGCTTTAAATTACTATTTGATGGTAGTATTTTCCTTCTTTATTCATGTTAATAATATGATTATGTAGGATTACACTAGCCTTCTCTATAAGTTTATCTCAAAGCACAACTACCCTTTACACTTTACACTTTAGTCTAAAAGGGAAGCTAGATAGGGCTCAACTTTTCTTCATATGCAACTCTATAATGAGGGCATTCAAAAGCTTTTGCCTTTTCCTTCCATATGCACTTCAATCACAACAATGTTTGAGCACCCATTATATGCCTTACATAAAGCCAAAACTCTATAAATAGATATATGTACCACTACCATTATCCTAGGTTCAAAAACTCACATATGATTATTGCATACGACTAATGCCCACGCCTAAACCTTGAGAAATTCTAAAGGTTCTCATGCCAAACGTACCTATCTCTTAGAAGAAGCTTGAAACCATTGTAAAAATAAAGGAAACACACAATGCATAATTGTACGGAGCTTATCCATAAGGGTCACACACAATTACATTCACAACTTTATATATATGTAAACTTGCTATGCTATGTGCACTTTCTGTTCTTTATTCTCCAAAATATCTATCCATCCCACGCATCCACGACTAATGCCGGCATCGCCGGGCACACGTTTCTAGTAAAGGCCTTTGCAAATATAGCCAGTCTACATTAAGAAATAGATCTGGCACGGCCCAGGCAAACAAAATATTGCAAATGGATCACATCCATAATTGTGCACCCGCTTCATATATATATACTTGAGCGCTGCGCCAAAGGAAATGCCTTTTATGCTTTGTTATCCAATCATGAACTGGACTATGTCAATGGACCCTAACTTGCAACACATGAAGAATATCAAATACAACACAGAGTATCTCTAAAGTCATAAGCATAAGAGCAACGCTAAGAGCCATCGCATGCTCTGCAATCAAGGGCAGGCAAACAGGGTATGAGAGAAAGCACTCCCACTGAAAATGGTAGACCGCACTACTCCAAAGATATTGCTTGAAAACCCTTGGGACATGTCTGTTAGATACTGCAGAAATTCCACGTAAAGCCTATGAATGCAAAACAAAAGCTTTAAGAAAGTACCAAGAAAAAACTCATTGCTACATAGAAAAGAATCAGCTTGAATTGTGTTAATACGCCAAATCTTTGTCTGTCATTTTGGGGCATTAGTAGAATCTTTGTTCTTTTCTAATGTCTATGGCTTTAAGATAGAGCAATGGCAAAGTGATACATGTAAACAACATAGAGAACTATAAACTTGTGTTAGACCTATAGAGGTGTTGTATAATGATGTGCCACTTGAAAAAAGGGAGTTCAAAGTTGCATAACCAATTACACCATTGGCATTTCCAGTTACGGCTCCAGGTTCACCATTTCTTATTGTTGCTCTTATGCTCGTAGGACTTCCATTACCTGATATGGAGATCATAACACTTGTCCTATTATTGTTGTTGTATTATTGGTTGTGAATGGAGACACTATCTGATGCGACCGTTGATCTTAAAGAGCATGTTGATGTTGGCTGTTGTAAACATAGAACATCCAGATCCTCTTCCGCACACTAAAGAAAATTAGAAACAAATATATTCAGAAGGCATACCCATTGAACAACTTGTTACGTGTGAAACCATCATTTCTCCTTCCTTAATGGCATCCCATTATATGCTAACCTAATAAGAAGAGATCTTCATATGCAGACCCAAGAAAAATTGGTCTATTGAAAGTGCTTGTGTGTAATGTCCTCTAGCTGCCTACTTACAATCAATTAGCCTACACAAAAAAATAAGAATATCAGGAGAGAACATAAAGCATTGTTTGACACAATCAGAAGTCCTTATCATCAGCCATTATAGAAACATGTTGAAGAAGTGAATATAAACTAACCATGCAGAGAGCTCATATTTCAGAAACGGTTAATTTTGTCCCAAATAATGGACTATATAGAGTTAATCCCCTCAAGAATAACCCAATCATAATGTTCCATTCATGATATTACAGTTGAGCTAGACATTTCTTATTTTAGATATGTTTTATCTTTGCTGCCTATTATGTGTGTTATTACTGTCATTGTGCATTGTTATGGACCTATTACGACGATTTTTGTCCAATATTATATGCATTTGGATTGCATTGCATGAAAAGAAGTAGCATACCTACAAATCAATCTCAGCGTATAACGTCCTGCAACTCCGTTGAGCACTTGTCAACAAAGCAAGTTATTACCCTTTCAAAATATCCTTACACTTAAATGACAGAGCCACGTATACCTCCGATGCATACACTTTGATCCTGGATAATAAAGGACAAACACTTTAATCATAGCTGTTCATGGATATTCAGTTGTTATAAAGGACTACAAACATTGTCTGGGCACCATTCCTTGCTTAATGCTATCAGCCATGCGAATCTTTGTTTGAGAGCTTTCTTGACAAATAAGAGGATGTGTAAAAAAGAGGGACAATCATCCTATAGAATAGCAAATTAAGTCGCGCGCACGTTATGAGCAGAATCTAGTACACATGACTTGCTATCTCTGAATGGAGATTTTAATTAAACTAAGGGAAACTACATAATCACATGAAGTATTTAGCAAATAGAACGTTACTCTGAGCATGTGGAAAAGAAGTATAAAATACAAATCTATCACATGAAATATTTAGCAACCATAGCAAGCAGGATGTTACTATGAGCATATGAAAAAGAAGTATAAAATACAAATCTAACCTTTCAAAAAATGATATGCCCGATAAGCTTGATCGTTACAAAAATGTTACAAAATAGCAAGTAGCCAGCAAGTGCAGATTGGTCTGGAAGGAAAAGCTTATTTGCATGAGAGCTTGATAAAGAAAAAGCCATTGACATGTCACTACTTTCGGGATTGAATGCAAGACGCTACAATGCCAGACTACATTTTGCATCCGACATCATAATGTACATTACATTGGAAAGAATTCTTCGAAAGTAAATAGGCGCACTTAGACTCCGAGAAAATAAGTCCATCTTGCTATCTGCAACAAACACAATTTGTGAGCTTCAAGAAACTTAAACCAAAGCAAAACTATAGATCATAAATCTTTGAGTTTTCAAATGCATAGCATGTAAGGCTAATGAGTTTTATGCTCTAGTATCAGATTATCAACAAACCGTAATGGGTTGGTGTCAAAGCACGAATTCATCTCCCTGAAAGCGAATACATGAAGAAAGAGGGGAATAGCCTCACCTACAGCCAGATTCGATAGCTTGCTCCAAAACCTGAAGAGGGCTCTAGAATTTGCAAAAGAAGGTAGAAACAGTAAGATCATACCTTTCATGCTTTGGGAGGCCGGAATAAAACGAACCTTGGGGTTCAGGAAAGAGCTATCTAAATCATTAAGGATCACCAAGCAACCTTTCCTTATCTATTCGTATCTGTAATCGCTTTACCTTCCTGGAAATTTCGAAAGTTCAAAGGCATTTCATTCGACAATGGAAAGCTTGAGATAACTTAGAATAGTACCTGAGCTTATTGCCAGACTCTGCCATAGCTGAGCATTTTGCAACATGCAGCATTATACTTGGGCGTAAACGTCATGCAAATGGAAGCAATCTGGATGGTTAGTATGAGCCAAAAATAAAGATAACCTGAAGGATTAAATCATGCATACGTGGCCGCATCGAGGAAAGCCATCGCCACAGGTAGCCGCTTTGCTTCCAGTCTTCCTTTTTTAGAGCTACAGGTCGTCTAGAGTGGTTTGAAATCGACGAATACAACCAAAACATCCTTCAAGGGGGAAAGGAAATGCCGCATGCGGCATTACATGCGGCGTTCCGACACGCAACCCAACACTCTCCCTTTCTAAAGAGGCAGGAACGTGAAGGTGAAGGCGGCAAATGCGAAGCAACACAAAACGGCTCGACTTGGCACAAACAAACATAAAATATCGTTTAAATTTAAGCCAATATGATATCAAGACCCGGATCAAGATCTCCACCATTCATCTCTGCCATTGTATTGACGCACTTTTATCATGTAATCATATTGTAAATTTTTGCATCCTAGGGAGTTGGAACTTATACTTTTTAATGAATTTGATACTTCTAGTCAAGGCCTTCTCCATTATAATGTCTTAATATTCAAGTATTATCACGTCAAGTTCAAGTTTTATTCCAAACCACCATTGTTCTGGCGAATATTCTCCATGTATACTTGTACAGTTTGACAACACTCTTATTACTGCCACGGTTTTTCCCTCGAAAACCCTTCCGGGGGGGGGAGGGGTTTAACCCGGATAGTAATAAGTTTGCTGCGCTCCTTCTGGGTCCCATAGGCTGATTGGTCTCAGTGGACGATAAAAAATCATTCTTATTCTTATTCCATATTGTGCCAGATCAATGGCCATTAGAATTTTGAGAGAAAAAATGCATGACACTGCCAATGGTGTAGAACGAACCTATGGTTGAAGCAAAATTAAAGAAGAAGCAAAATACAAAAAAAAACCAATGGTGCACCCAATCCTGCCATAGCACAAACCGGCAGAGCCTTCTGCTATAGCACAATCCTGCCATAGCACAAACCGGCAGAGCCTTCTACCGTAACACCATAGCCTTCTGCCATAGCCCACCGAATCCCTGTTTGAATTACAAGTCCAACCGGCCACATCTAAATTACAAGACCGACCAACCTGATGCTTCTGGCAAACAACTGGCCTGATGCTAATGCCTTGCTAATAAACAACAGGCGATGATCCATCGCCTCTCATGAGCATAATCGAACCTGTAGGAAGAGGCTGGGGTTATTGAAGATGCAGGTCGGCCTCAGGGCTTCAGGGGTCCGCTTCATCATCTCTTTCAAATCTTCCATTTTTCCAAAGTCAACTGTACAAAGTTTTCAAAGGCAATGACGATTACTTACAGCCATGTGCCCATTCTGAAATCCATATGAGAAAACTGCAGGTCCGCTTCCAACCGGCATATCCGACATGTCCACAGCCTACAGCTGCGCTCCTGCCCGCTGCCCGCTGCCCCCAGCCTTTACATGTTTTCCAAATTCGAATCTTCGAGACACAAGAATAAATTTTCAAAGGAACCCAACCAAAATTAGAAATTCATTTCTTAAGCCAATTAAGCTCCTCAAGGTTGGCTAAATATACCCTTTTCTATACAATACCATACCGGAATCTTAGTCCTCACCATTGCCAAAATACCCTCCCCCAACGTTAAACGAATTGGGCAAACTATATCACGTGTATTGATTTTTTATGGGATGTTTTCATCTTCTTTGTTGGACCATTGATTTGTGGAATATTCTCAAATCAAAGGCCTCTAATTTTTCCAGGTGAACCCTACGAAAGTTTCAATGGTGCACCTGAAATTAACAAAAACCAAATGGTCACAAACTGGCTATGGCGACACCATGGAATCTGCGTGGAATGGCAAGGGTTCGTACACGCCAGAAGGAAAAATAAAGACCCAACCAGAAATTAAGGAGATTAACATTTTTTTTTTTTAATGCCTGCCTAGTGGCATGTTTGAGCCACGTCTCATGTTTGAGTCTATGAGGCTTATGTTTGGGCCATGTGTCCACTTTGAGACGCACATCATGTTTGAGCACAGGGGCATGTTTGAGACACGTCTCATGTTTGAGCCAAGGTGGCATGTTTGAACCACGTGTCATGCTTGAGCCAAGATGGCATATTCTAGCCTAGGGAAAAAAACATTTCAACCATAAACAAACATTCATCCTTAAACAAAATAAAAGAGCATTTTTATGACCCTGGTGGTATGTTTGATCCTAGGGCATGTCTGAGCCAAGGTGTTTGAGCCTATGGGGCATGTTTGAGCCTATATGGCATGTTTGAGCCACGTGGCATGTTTGAGCCAAGGTGGCATGTTCAAGCCTAGGGGCACAACTTTTTAAACATAAGAAAAAAACATACAAAATCATATTTCATCCTTTCAAAAAAATAAATCATTTGAAAGAGCATTTTTATGACCCTAGTGGCATGTTTGAGCCACGTATAATGTTTGAGCCACGTGTCATGTTTTGAGCCTAATGCCATATTTGATATTTTGTGGCATGTTTGAGCTTGTGTGGCATGCTTGAGCCATGTGTCCAGTTTTAGCCACGTGCCATGTTTAAGCCTAGGGGCATGTTTGAGCTGCGCGTGATGTTTGAACCAAGTTGGCATGTTTGAGCCAAGTGGACAAAATTGTCTTCTTATGCAAAACAATATTTCTTTTACGAATTAGAAGACATTGCTCAGAGGATTGTGTCGTAGTTTTTCCTGTTCTATGATTTTAAAAGGCCATATCAGACTTATTTAATATGCTCCAAATTATATCTAGCTTTGAAATGGGATGGTTGTATTCTAGAGGATGAGACAAAAGCCACCACTTTAGCTTTTGCTTTGGTGTCTTTTCTCAAGCTCCTTCGTTGTCAAAAGTACCTTATCATGTTCATCCATTTTTTGGTAAGTCACAATGATAAGTCTTTGTTACTTCGTACTATATGTGTATGTTGCTTCCAGATTTGAAATTGCAATGGAGTCTATCTGAGACTTTGTTCAACATATGGTACAATATATGTGTGTTTCTATACAATATGAGAATTGCAATGAAGTCTATGTGCGAGTTTGTTCAATTATGTTGGCATTCAATTATGAGAGACCTTGCTTCGAAGCATGATTGGTATAGCTTTGTATATTTCTATTTTATGCTTTTCAATTGTGCACCATTTTGTCTGAATTGAAGTGCGAGTACCCCATGGAATTGTAGACCTTTTCATCTGTCATGTTAACCCTGTCTCAATTTGCATATTCTACCTTAATTAGCCATACCTTTTCTGGTTTTATTGATGTCATGTTAATCCTGTCTCAATTTGCATATTCTACCTTAATTAGCCATACCTTTTCTGGTTCTATTAAAAGCCAGAAGGGTTTCTTAGAAAAATCGGAAATATGTATGTCATTTTTGTAGCCCAATGGGTTTAGATTATTTTTGGGCTATTTGTGCATCTGAAGATCGTGGTGTTTCTATTTGTGGACTATGCAGCGTGCTTGAGAGAAGCCTGCAGGTTTTCTCTGCTTGTAACAAGTAGTCTCTCACAGAATTCTTGATACAATCAAGCTTAATAAGCGCTTAATGAGAGATAGGTCCTGAATTGATTCAGTTTACAGGATCAGGAAGTTACTGTATTTGCACATGCAGAGAATTTATTCAAGATGCAAGCATGGCGGATTCTGTGAGACAGGGGGGGTTGCCAGGTTGGATAAGGGGTTCAATTACCCAGCAATTTCCCTGCTTGATTCTCACTGCATATTTTTGGATCAGGGGTGGGTTCATTCCCTTTGTCTAGGTTATCTTAGGTTTATTCTTGCAGGACCTGTACGGCGGCTGGACCCCAGTGCATAAATCCGTAAGAGGAACAAGCCAAAACCATTTTTAGAATAGAAAATTAAAAAAATGTAGCAATTTTGCAATTTACAGGTTGTTACATAGATTAGTAAGTTATGGAAAATTGGACAACTCGAATTTGATACCTTGGAAATCAGACAAGGAAGAAATAAAAGGGAATGAGTGAGGACCAATTTATGACCAACATAGGAAATGGATCAATTCCGACCGATCATTTTCTCTGCATTTTTCAGAATTGTAGAAGAAAGAAAATTCTTCAGCATGCCAAGCGAGCCCATGGTCACCTCTGCAATAATGGGCTTCATCCTCATGCCACTTTGGGCAATTTTATTGTTCCAATGTTTGTCGAATGTGCAAGCGTTTCTGATGCTCAACAGGCATTCAACAGATTGCTTCAACGAAATGAGCATTCCTGGACTTCTCTCATGTTAGGATATATTGAATCTGGACAAACAACACATGCTCTTAGCCTATATCCTAAAATGCAAGAGGATAGTGTGCTTCCTAGCACTTATACTCTAGCTGCTCTTCTGAGAGCTTGTACTAGACTTAGAGACGTAGAAAAAGGTCGCCAGATCCATGTTGAGATTAGAAAAAATGGATTTGAAAAAGATATTCATGTGGGCAGCAGTTTGATAGACATGTATGCAAAATGTGGGGCAGTTGCGGAAGCAGAGGAAGTCTTTAATGGCTTACCAGTTAGAGACATTGTTTTGTGGAACACCATGCTTTCAGCATATGCTGAGAATGGATTTGCTCACAAAGCACTGAAGTATCTAGAACTTATGCAGCAAAATGGCTGCCGCGCAAATGGGGTGACATTTCTTGCTTGCTTGAAAGCCTCTGTTAGTTTGGGATCCATAGCGAAGGGACGAGAATTACATACTGAAGTACTTCAGAGTAAATTGACAGATATGTATATCAGCAGCTCTCTTGTTGACATGTACGTGAGATGTTGTTCAGTTGCAGAAGCAGGAGATATGTTTGATACTTTGTCAGAACACAACACTGTATCTTGGACTGTGCTTATTACAGGTTGTATTGAGTGTGGATATGCTGAGGAAGCATTGAAAATTTTTAACCAAATGAAATTGGAGGGTATGAGTCCAAGTGCAGTTACATATATGTCCATCTTAAAAGCTTGTGGTTCTCTCCAAGACCTAGATAAAGGTAGAGAAGTACACATGGAAATCCTTCAAAAAGGACTATCCAGGGATCTCAATTTAGGAAACACTTTGGTTGACATGTATGTGAAATGTGGATCCTTTGCAGAGGCAAAGGAAGTTTTTTATGGTTTGCTGGTGCGAGATACTGTATCCTGGAATACTTTAATTTCAGGATACGTTGAAGATGGGCTTAATGAAGAAGCACTGGAATGCGTCCATCAGATGCAAATTGAGGGTAGTTATCCAGATCAGATCACATTTGTCTGTAGTTTGAAAGCATGTGGCAATACAAGAGCAATAGACAGAGGCCAAGAAATTCATGCTGTTTTAGCACGGAGGGGACTTGTTAGTGTTCCAGTAATTGGCAACGCATTGGTAGACATGTATGCTAAGTGCGGATGCCTTTTAATGGCACGGGAAGTCTTCGAAAATCTTAGAGCCCATGACGTGGTGTCATGGAACACACTTATTGGGGCATATACAGAATATGGTCTGGGACAGGAAGCTCTTAGTCTCTTTGAACAAATGCAGTTGGAGGGCATTTCTGGAGATGCTTGCACATATGTTTATGGCTTGAAAGCTTGTGGCAATATAGGAGCCATAAGCAAGGGTCAAGAAATACATGCTGAAATTAGGAGAAAGGAATTGGACGAAAATCCTTTTGTTGGAAACAGCTTGGTTGACATGTTTGTGAAGTGTGGTGCCCTTGAAGAGGCATGGCAAACTTTTCAGAGTTTGCCAATTCGAGACATTATCTCTTGGAATACAATGATAAAGGGCTTTGGCACGAATAACGATGTCAATATGGCTGTAAAATGCTTCGAACGCATGGAAGAACAAGGTGTAAAGCCAGATGCCATTACATTCACATGTCTTCTTAGTGCATGCAGCCGTGCCAACCTGGTCCACAGGGGCAAATCATATCTCAAGCTAATGATCGAGAAATATCACATTAAACTAACTGCAGACCACCATACTTGTGTCATTGATCTCCTTGCGCGATCAGGGTACTTACTGGAGGCAGAAAATTTGCTTGCAACTGTGCTTAATTCAAGGTCAGTAGATACATGGATGGCATTGCTAAGTGCTTGCAAAACTTTTGAGGAAACAGAAGTAGGACTGAGATGCTTTCATCAGTTAGTTGATATGGACCCAGAGAATGCTGCCCCATATGTGCTTATGGCAAATATCTATTTGAATGCTGGCAAATGGGATGACGCAGATAGAATAAAGGCGCTACGAAAGCCTACAGGAGCAAAGAAAGAGCCAGAAAGAGCTTTGATTGAGGAGAACAAAGTCGTCCATGAATTTCAAGGTGGTGAGCAAGAAAGTGGGAAATGTCGCAATCATAGGCACTCTATCCTCGAGCCGATGCCGCATCTGTGGTAGGGCAAAGCCTTTTGGGGCATATGTCGGAGATATGATTCAAGACCGGTCGATAACTGGTAGTCCTGGAAAACTTCCCCTAAGCTTGATTTCGTCTTCTAAAAGCTTATGACCAAGCATGGATGTGCTTGACTTACACCAGCTCTAGGAGTTGATGGGTGGCAAGAAGTAAAATCATATCTATCCCACTCCGACTAATGTTATTTTTTATAGGCACTCTATATGCTCATGAAAGAGGAGGGATATTAGACCAAACTTAGATGTTATCTTGGGAGATGGCAACGGAAGTATTGCTACGTGACCACGTGGAGATATATGCTATTGCTTTTGAACTCCATGCGCCAGAAGGGCAAACTCCGGATGACTAAAAGTTGAGGATATGCAATGACTGCCACAAAGCAAGTAAGATCATACCTAGGGGTGAAAAAAAGAGATCGTGCTCCGCAAGGACAACTCTGGTCCATCATTTCAAGGATGGCTAGCTCTTGTGGGACATATGGTAAATGTTTGAAGATATTGCCATGTTAGAACTGGAAAAGCACATTGCCAGCTAGAAAAGTCTGGGTATTTCAAAGAAATCTAAACAATTTTTGTGGCTATGGTGGTTTTTCAGAATATATGCTTCTAGTCTCAAAGTGATTTCGGGACGAGTGCATTATACAGCCCCCCTCCCCTATGTGGCTCCATCGTAGCCCTCCATTTCCAGCATGGACGGGCACATATCAGCCACGTAGGGGAGGGGGGCTGTAAACTGCATTCTACCCGTGATTTCGCCTTGAAGGAAATGTCATGTGAGTTTATAACACCTCTCTAATCAAGTGATCTAACAGAAGAAGACCTTCATTCTCTCTCAAGCAGGAGGTAAATGTTAAGTGCACTCCAAGGTATTGCAGGCACTTGCTTGCTGGGCAACAAGTTGTAAGGAAAATGGACTGAAATTGGTTCAGTTTCCTTGTGATCATGCACTTGTGCAGATAGTGACCAGCAATACCTGCCCAATTTATTATCCTTCACCAGGTCCCAAAGATATTGCACCCGCAGCAAAAAGCTGGAAGGGAGATAGACTGAGATTTGTCAGTCGTTTCCTCTAAGACTATATTCCTTCATTTATGTATATAGAAACTGTCCTAAAGGTACTGCAGCTGCATGCTTGTTTTTTGAGCAACAAGTTGGAAGGGACATAGACAGAGACGAAATGGAGATTGGTTAGTCAGTTTCCTCTGTGACTATTCCTTCATTTTATGTATATAGAACCTGACGGCTACAGATGCGCAGTTGTTATTGGCCTTGAGAATAATTGTGTTTGTCATGTAAAATGGCACTCGAAGATTTTATGAAGAACATGTAAAAAAATCTACAGTCTAAATCAGAATGATATGGTGGCGTTCTCCAAATTCCAGATTAGCATGTACCATTGTCAACTCGCTGGGGACTTCCATTATTGTTTTTTGAGCTGTTGAATATATTATTCTCCCAAACAGCCATGAAAAGTTGATGCCATTGAATTGTCAACTTTGATTTGGTAACATTCAGGTGCCAAGAAATTTCACACTCTAATGAAGATGAAAATGAAAAGGATGTTTAAACGTGAATGAAATGGATAATTACTACAAGAACAAAGATAAGTCTTTAAGGGCATTCAAATATCAGGTAGCACTCTAGCCTTATACAATTCCTTTGCTTTCTCCATGATTACTGGCCCTGCTTTTTCTACTGATCCAGCATCGAAGGGTGGCTGTGGATCATACTCGATCATCAATTGGCAGGCTTTGGCTACCTGTTCCCCTCTGATCAAAGTTGCCAAGTGGATTGCCATATCTATCCCAGATGAAACCCCTGCAGATGTGATGATTTTTCCCTGGATGAACAAACAAGCCACACTCATAGGTCATGATATTGCCACAGCAGCAAAATCAATCACATACCTGTTGAATTACTCGTTTGGCACTAGGTTTGGCACCATAGCTGGATAATTCATCATAAGATAACCAGTGAGTAGTGGCCTCTACGCCATCTAGAAGACCAGCAGCTCCAAGCAAGAGGGAACCAGTACAAACAGAAGTCGTATATTGAGAAGTTTCATGAGCCTGTGAGCACGTAAGTTTCTCGCCAATTTCAAATGCAGATCTAAAGAAAGATTATATTTCTGAAACTAGTGAAATAATCCTTTCAGGTTAAATGGATAAAGGAGTATCTTACCTTGCGGATCCAATTTAAAAAGTCCTCGTCTTGCAGAGGCAAATACTTGATAGGTCCCCCTGGAACTACGAGGATATCAGGAGAAGGTACATCATCAAGTGTGGCAGTTGCTTGAATCTGGACGATACCCCCTGCTGTTGGGTAAAGGCCTGTCTGTTTGCTCACCAGATTAATGGTTGCATCAGGTAAACGATGTAAGAGTTCATACGGTCCTATAGCATCTAAGGCAGTGAAGCCTTTCCAAATCGGAATTGCAATTGTTAACACCATCGTTAAGTTTGTCACAGAGTTGCAGGTTCAGATATTGACTGAATTAGGGTACCTACACACCATAGGGTCAATTTCGTTAAGTTAAAAAATTAACGCACATGGTTTTTGTTAACAAAAGGTTAACTTTTAACAAACTGTTAGAGTTACATAAGCCATTTAACCCCGTTTCACATTGATTTTTGTTATGTTATTTCTTAACATTTAGCTAACAATTTTATGTTTTTGTCGACCAAAACTTATTCGATGCCGAACCCCTTCGTTTAATTTTGTTAACTCGTCGGAGACTGGCGTCGAAGACTCCCGATGGCTCCATCGCCGGAGCTCCTCACCGTGGCGTTGGCTTCAAAGTCTGACGAATCCAATCTGTAAGTTTCTTCCTGGATGAGTTTTTTTTTCCCATATATTGCGTTGAAAGTAGGGTACATTCTGTGCCTTCTCCTGTAGCTCTGACTCTGGTGCCCAAACTGAATCCAAATATCTCACCTGTTCTTCCATGAAAGATGGTTTTGCCATATCTCCCAAAAGCCCCTTGCTCTTTGAGAGCCATAGCCATAGCCATAGCCTTCTAAATGAGAGCCCCCCTGACCTTGTTTCCTCTCATGACCACACCTGTGAAGGGTTCCTTGGATCTGCATATGCTGGCTCTTTCACTAGCCTCATCACTTCTGGCTCTGAGTATAATAACTATAACATCAATGATCTCTCACAGTTTTCTTCTTCTCCTTGCCTTGCTGAGCCCTTCATTCCTGGCTATGACAGTAAGTTGTTTGTTCTCCAGCCTACCACAGAGACATGGGCTGGTCTTTTTTTAACTGATAATACCACTTAAGTACTCAGAAGTGTGAAAACAATTGCCTGCTTCTCAGATCAGCACTGCATATGCATAGGTTGATCATCTTGCGCTGCGGTCGCCCTCCGCCCGCACTCTTGCGCTTTCATCCCTTCCATTTGATCTTCATCTACCTCAGTTGCAGCATCCTTTTGGTTGTGGTTGGTTGGTCAGAATTGCTCATGGGATGGCCTCCTTCCTGGGCACTGCAGATCTCAACTTTCAAGTTTGGATTGAATCTAGCCAGACAATAAGTCTGTGCCAGGCTTTGGTTATTGTACAGAATTCGTTTACCCAATAACTTGCTTGTACTTCTGTCTTCTCTTAATGTTTCTTCCCAGTTCCACTTCCATGGATGCTTGAAACATTATTTACAGAATAACTTGCTTGTATACTTCTGTCTACTCCTAACATGTTTCTTCCCAGTTCCAATGGTTGAAACATTCCTGTAGACAAGTTTTGTGATTCAATTCATATTTGCTTGATGCAAAAACATGGCAGATCTGTTTTTTTGTATATTGGACATATTATTGATTGGTTCTCACTCATCAAAAGGAAAGTACATGAGTTTTTGTTGGTTAAATAAAGTGACTGTTGAATCTGCTCTAGTATTTCTCTAAAAACCTGTGCAAAACCCTCACAATCACAAGGCAAATCACATTAATCTTTCTGTTTGTACACTGGACATACTATTGATTGGTTCTCACTGCTCAGAATGAAGGTACACTATGGCTTTTTCTTGGTTTAAGTGACTGTTGAAACTGCTCTGGTATTTCTCTTAAAACCTGTGCAAAACCCAAATCACATTACTCCTTGAACCTGTAGTAATTGAAGCACACAAACAACTAAGATGCTGAATTGATGAAATGAGTTGAATCTGATGTAAGTAGCCAAGTAGGCCTATGTCATTCTTGACAAACGGAAACCAATATCTCTGTTCAATGTTCTGGGGTTGGGGTAGCCACTGCCAGCACCAGCATGCAGGATGAAATAACACCATTGGAATTCACTGTGGTAAGCATAGCCTTTGAGCATTACCATTTATGGTGTATGGTAGTTACTACTTATGGTGGTTTTCCTGCATTAGCTTACCATGGTTTCAACGCTTATGCTTGTTCAGAATATGGACATGACCATTGCTTGTGTTGTATTGGCAGAATTCAAGGCTTTTGGGTCCATCCACATTTGATGCCTCCAAGCTGTGTGTCAAATTTGTTGGAACTGATAAAGAGCAGCATCCTGCCAGGCTTCCTAGAGCATACACTTTAACTCACAAATGATCTAACCGCGCAATATGCCTTTGAGTTTGCAGAATACTTTGAGTTTCTAAAGGTCCAAAGTATCCTGCCATCTTCTTTGCAGTAGTCAGATCAGGCATCCAAGGATGAGGCATTGGCTTGTGGCTTTGGCTTCTCTAAGAGGTACAATTGATGTTAACAGTTCTCTCTCGCTGTACATATGTATGCGTGATATCTTGCTTTTACCAAGTAGATACCAACAAAGAACAAACATCCATTTTGGCCATGCTTCAGGGATTGTAAAAATGAGTTTGTTCACTAGATGTTATAACAATTAGTCTGTTTTGCAATGTGAAACACTTTTTAACAGATTTTGTAGATTTTGTTATGTTAAAAACTAACATAACAAACTTTAGTGCGAAAATGTTTTTAACAAATTCTGTTATGTTAGTGGATAACATAACAAATCCCATGTCTGAAAGTTTTTTTAACAGAATTTGTAATAAATTCTGTTATGTTAGTGGATAACATAACAAATCCCATGTCTGAAAGTTTTTTTAACAGAATTTGTAATGTTAGTAATTGACATAAGTGGTGTGAAAGCTTGACAAAAATAACCTTAATTTATCATTAACAAACAATTGGTTACTTTAAAATTTAGCTTAATTTAACCCCATGGTCTGAAAGTACCCTTAAGCTTCCATTCCTTGTAAGACCAATTTTGTGCATAATTGCGGTTCACACTGTATTCCGTTAGGTTAAATTTTAACGACGGACTTAACGGCCCATATTTTTCCTTTCAAATTTAAGGGTAGGGGACCCCATCCCTTAAGCTCCATTTGCAATTTAATTTTTAACCTAACTACGTGATCGGATTCAAGCTGACATTCAAAGCAGAAGCAATATTTAACGATTTCCGTTATGTTAACTCTTAACATAACGGAGTGACAGTGAGTGTGAAGTAATATTTAACAATTTCTATTATATTAATTTTAACCCAACTCCGCAAGGGACTCTCAAGTGAAGCAAGATTTAATCGGTTTACGTTATATTAAATTTTAATCTAATCTGAGTGTGAAGTAAAATCTTTATGTTATGTTACCCTAACATAAAGAAATTCCGCTATGTTAGCAATTTAACCTAACATAATCGGGCAAAGTGTAACGACCCTAAAGGTCCCATCCACGGGGAATATACCATGGCGTACGACCCAAATAAATTGGCTATTCAGATTACCACGTGGTCTTTTTTTTTTTATATAGGGAAAATTATCAAATATAGGGGCATTTTTGGTAATTTCCCTTTTATATATTGAAGGAAGGGAGCACCCTACTGTGCATCACACCTCGGTGAGACTTGCATGGCAGCGGGATTTGAACCTTGTGGCCGGATCAGAGGTGAAGTTTGGAGGTTATCAAACATGGCGAAGTTGGGAGGGTCTCAGCCTATAACTACAAGGTAGTTATGTAAGAGCAATGAACATTCATGATGATGTTAATAACCATAGTAGTTGGGATATTGCAAGGCGATCTCGTATGGGTCGTCTAAAGCTAGGGGCTTAAAATTGACAACTCGGACTAACATAAAACATAGAAAAATATCTTTTACAAAATAGGTGTTTGGTATATTATAATGTGATGTGAAATAATGAATGAAGAGATAAAGAATAAGAATAAGAATAGATTTTGAGGTGTTGCCTCTAGGAGGGCACCACACTTAAAAATCATATTTCCACATCATAAATGATGACTAGGTGTGACGTTTGATGTATTTATATGTCTTTTGGGTATAAATACATGGCACGTCACTATGAATAATTAATGAAAGTTAGTTGTGTAAATTATCTACTTATTTAAAATGTTTTTGGGGGTTTTGGTCGATGTTGGGTGTGCCCTTTCCGTATGGACTTTTGGAAGAAAAAAAATGGTTTCCTAAGAATGCCGCTATTTTCCTGGCGCTTACCCCTTCCCCCCTTCCAAAACAATCATACAAAAATTTGGAACGGATGAGCAGCGAAAATCTCAAGCGGTGATCTCGCTTTGACGATGGGCCTTTGTGTTCAATGGAAATGGCCTCCTTCCTTAGGGTTTGTGCTACAAAAATCCTTGCTTATATCAAGATGTTTGCATTCGAGAGCTGGAAAAAGCTCTACATTTGGATAAGGGCAAAAATCGCCGAGAAGGTGTATTCTAAATTTCCAATATGTGTATTGAGGTTTTTGCATGCACCCGATACAAGAAAGAACTATTCTTTCACTAAAAGATGATGATATTCTTCTAGCAAAAATAGATAAGAGTTTGACTAATTCATAGACATTAGATGAGAGTCTTCGCCTGCGTTGTAGACCCCTGAAATCTGACATTTTAGGTTTGGTTCTATAGAACTTTACTTTGCTATTCTTTGATTTTTTCCTTCTATTCTTTACTTATTCATGTCTCATTGAGCCAAGGCCGATTTTAGGAGATTATAATTTTTCAAATTGTTCTTAGGATCCGTGGGTGTCTCTTTTTGGCGTGTTATTGGTGCTTTTTGCAAATTGTTCTTAGAGCTCGCTTATGCACGGGTTGGAGTATATGAGACTCTTTGCGCACTATAGAAACCTATTAGTATGCCAAATATGATTGATTAGATATGGTGGTGCAAAGACAAGTAAGTACCCGTTAAAGCTCATAGCATTTTGATTGGGTATGTCATGTTTAAGTATTAAATTCAATGTGGGTAGAAGAACTCAATGTGGGTATACAGATAACTAAAAAATGGGTATTGAACGAACTATGGGGCTGCCAAGGCATCAGCCTATTTCAAAACAAGAAAAAGCATGACAACTGATTGGTGGCCATTTGTTTGCCTAACTCATTGTCTGGAACTAACTGCTTCAAATGGCACAAATAATAATGCATTTAAGGAGAAAACGTTGGATACCATGTCTTTGTTTCTTTCTAAGAAAGTCATTTAAATTGAACATCTTCAATCCAACCCCATTGGCAACAAATACGCTTGAATAGTTCAGAAGCTTCGCTGCTAATTTGAAACAATTTAGTGGCAAATCATTTTTAGCTGATTCTAATTTGATACAATTTAGTGGCAATTTTTAGCTGATGCATTTGTAACCTCTTGCGAAAACTTATTTAGACGATGGTCAATGTTGGTTGCAGGAATCTATCCAACGTGGTGGAAGTTGACACAGAAATCTGAAGCGGCTAAACTGGTAATACTTTCTTTTGTGACATCTAATCACCTCTGAGCAGGTTTGTTGTCCCTTCCTTTTATTGTACTTTTGCTAAACGGCCAATAGAGAATGACTTAGTATTTAAAATGGAATATGTCCTTTCTCTTTCTGATACATATGCAACTATCATATCTGTAGAGATAGATGTGTATTGTGACGACCATACGGATATTCGTATCATACGAACATTATACTCCTATGTACAAAAGATGGTCGTCACACGGATGCAAAAGGGTAGTTGCACAAGACAGGGTTTGAACTCGCAACCTTCCAGTTGCGAGTCACACACCCTTGCCAAGTGCGCTACCAATATTTGTTGAAGACATTCCTTCACGTCCTTCTCATATGTCTCCAGAAGGTTCTAGAATGTTCTAGAACCTAAATGCATGCGCGACACTTGGCGCGATCTCATCCATTGGAGTGGCGCGATCCTGACCGTTGGTCTAGATATATAAGGAGGCACCTCCTTCTTGTCAAACCATTCCGGTTCAACGCCAGTCTTGAGCCTTCTAGGCATCCGCCTCAGATTCCCCGCTTGCCTTCGGCTATTGTATTCTTGATTCCTGCTCATATATCGATTCTTTGCCGATTTTGGCGTATTTCTTCCGTATTTTTTGCGTATTTTCCACGATTTTCCTTGTTTTCGAGTAGGTTCATGACGCTTTGAACCGAATCCCTTACCGGTTCTTGTCCCGCCCGATCCTAAGCATTTTTTTGCTCATATTTGGTGATTTTATATCTATGGAGGAGGTTCCGACTTTATTACAACAGGTCCAACAACTTGTTCAAGTATGCCAGCAGTTGCAGTTGGACAATAAAGAGCTTAAAGAACGTATTGCTTCACATGAATCGCTTCTAGCTCGGGATTGAGGCTATCAGAGCCTAAGATCACCGCCGTAGAAGTTTGACGGCACTCGGTCCAAGCTCCTGCTATGACAGTAAGTTGTTTGTTCTCCAGCCTACCACAGAGACATGGGCTGGTCTTTTTTTAACTGATAATACCACTTAAGTACTCGGCGTGAAAACAATTGCCCGCTTCTCGACAGCACCGCATATGCATAGGTTGATCATCTTATACCGCGGTCGCCTCTCGCCCGCACTCTTGCGCTTTCATCCCTTCCATTTGATCTTCATCTACCTCGGGCTTTCAAAGATCCTTTTTGGTTGTGGTTGGTTGGTCGAATTGCTCATGGGATGGCCTCCTTCCCGGGCACCGCAGATCTCAACTTTCAAGTTTGATTGAATCTAGCCGCATAATAAGTCTGCGGCTACGCTTTGGTTATTGTACGTAATTCGCTTACCCAATAACTTGCTTGTACTTGTTTTCTCTTAATGTTTCTTCCCGCCCACTTCCATGGATGCTTGAAACATTATTTACGTAATAACTTGCTTTGTATACTGTTTACTCCTAACATGTTTCTTCCCGCCCCAATGGTTGAAACATTCCTCAGACAAGTTTTGTGATTCAATTCATATTTGCTTGATGCAAAACATGGCAGATCTGTTTTTTTGTATATTGGACATATTATTGATTGGTTCTCACTCATCAAAAGGAAAGTACATGAGTTTTTGTTGGTTAAATAAAGTGATCATTGAATCTGCTTCTAGTATTTCTCTAAAACCTCGCAAAACCTTCACAATCACAAGGCAAATCACATTAATCTTTCGCTTTGTACACCGGACATACTATTGATTGGTTCTCACCGCCGTAATGAAGGTACACTATGGCTTTTTCTTGGTTTAAGTGATCGCTGAAACCGCTCGGGTATTTCTCTTAAAACCTCGTGGTAAAACCCAAATCACATTACTCCTTGAACCTCAGAGTAATTGAAGCACACAAACAACTAAGATGCCAATTGATGAAATGAGTTGAATCTGATGTAAGTAGCCAAGTAGGCCTATGTCATTCTTGACAAACGGAAACCAATATCTCGCTCAATGTTCTCGGGTTGGGGTAGCCAACGCCAAAGACCAAAGATGCGTGATGAAATAACACCATTGGAATTCAATGCGGGTAAGCATAGCCTTTGAGCATTACCATTTATGGTGTATGGTAGTTACTACTTATGGTGGTTTTCCCCGCATTAGCTTACCATGGTTTCAACGCTTATGCTTGTTCGTAATATGGACATGACCATTGCTTGTGTTGTATTGGCGTAATTCAAGGCTTTTGGGTCCATCCACATTTGATGCCTCCAAGCCGTGGTGTCAAATTTGTTGAACTGATAAAGAGCAAAGATCCCCGCCAAAGCTTCCTAGAGCATACACTTTAACTCACAAATGATCTAACCGCCAATATGCCTTTGAGTTTGCGTAATACTTTGAGTTTCTAAAGGTCCAAAGTATCCTGCCATCTTCTTTGCAAGAGTCGATCGCATCCAAGGATGAGGCATTGGCTTGTGGCTTTGGCTTCTAAGAGGTACAATTGATGTTAATAGTCTTTCTCTCTGTACATATGTATGCATATATACCGCTTTTACCAAGTAGATACCAACAAAGAACAAACATCCATTTTGGCCATGCTTCAGGGATTGTAAAAATGAGTTTGTTCACTAGATGTTATAACAATTAGTCTGTTTTGCAATGTGAAACACTTTTTAACAGATTTTGTAGATTTTGTTATGTTAAAAACTAACATAACAAACTTTAGTGCGAAAATGTTTTTAACAAATTCTGTTATGTTAGTGGATAACATAACAAATCCCATGTCTGAAAGTTTTTTAACGTAATTTGTAATAAATTCTCATTATGTTAGTGGATAACATAACAAATCCCATGTCTGAAAGTTTTTTTAACAGAATTTGTAATGTTAGTAATTGACATAAGTGGTGTGAAAGCTTGACAAAAATAACCTTAATTTATCATTAACAAACAATTGGTTACTTTAAAATTTAGCTTAATTTAACCCCATGGTCTGAAAGTACCCTTAAGCTTCCATTCCTTGTAAGACCAATTTTGTGCATAATTGCGGTTCACACTCAGATTCGCTAGGTTAAATTTTAACGACGGACTTAACGGCCCATATTTTTCCTTTCAAATTTAAGGGTAGGGGACCCCATCCCTTAAGCTCCATTTGCAATTTAATTTTTAACCTAACGGCGTGACGGCGTGACATTCAGTGTGAAGCAATATTTAACGATTTCCGTTATGTTAACTCTTAACATAAATCTGAGTGACAAAGAGTGTGAAGTAATATTTAACAATTTCTATTATATTAATTTTTAACCTAACGGCGACTCTCGAGCAGAAGCAAGATTTAACCGTTTTATATTATATTAAATTTTAATCTAACGGTGAGTGTGAAGTAAAATCTTTATGTTATGTTACCCTAACATAGAAAAATCCGCTATGTTAGCAATTTAACCTAACATAATCCGGGTGCGGTGTAACGACCCTCTAAAGGTCCCATCCACGGGGAATATACCATGGCGTACGACCCAAATAAATTGGCTATTCAGATTACCACGTGGTCTTTTTTTTTTTTATATAGGGAAAATTATCAAATATAGGGGCATTTTTGGTAATTTCCCTTTTATATATTGAAGGAAGGGAGCACCCTACGGTGCATCACACCTCGGTGAGACTTGCATGTCAGCGGGATTTGAACCTTGTGGCCGGATCAGAGGTGAAGTTTGGAGGTTATCAAACATGGCTAAGTTGGGAGGGTCTCACCTATAACTACAAGGTAGTTATGTAAGAGCAATGAACATTCATGATGATGTTAATAACCATAGTAGTTGGGATATTGCAAGGCGATCTCGTATGGGTCGTCTAAAGCTAGGGGCTTAAAATTGACAACTCGGACTAACATAAAACATAGAAAAATATCTTTTACAAAATAGGTGTTTGGTATATTATAATGTGATGTGAAATAATGAATGAAGAGATAAAGAATAAGAATAAGAATAGATTTTGAGGTGTTGCCTCTAGGAGGGCACCACACTTAAAAATCATATTTCCACATCATAAATGATGATTAGGTGTGACGCTTGATGTATTTATATGTCTTTTGGGTATAAATACATGGCACGTCACTATGAATAATTAATGAAAGTTAGTTGTGTAAATTATCTACTTATTTAAAATGTTTTTGGGGGTTTTGGCTGATGCCGGTGTGCCCTTTCCGTATGACTTTTGGAAGAAAAAAAATGGTTTCCGAATGCCGTTATTTTCCTGCGCTTTACCCCTTCCCCTTCCAAAAACAATCATACAAAAATTTGGAACGGATGAGCAAATAAAAATCTCAAGCTTGTGATCTCGCTTTGACGATGGGCCTTTGTGTTCAATGGAAATGGCCTCCTTCCTTAGGGTTTGTGCTACAAAAATCCTTGCTTATATCAAGATGTTTGCATTCGAGAGCTGGAAAAAGCTCTACATTTGGATAAGGGCAAAAATCGGCCAGAACAGGTATTCTAAATTTCCAATATGTGTATTGAGGTTTTTGCATGCACCCGATACAAGAAAGAACTATTCTTTCACTAAAAGATGATGATATTCTTCTAGCAAAAATAGATAAGAGTTTGACTAATTCATAGACATTAGATGAGAGTCTTCGCCTGCGTTGTAGACCCCTGAAATCTGACATTTTAGGTTTGGTTCTATAGAACTTTACTTTGCTATTCTTTGATTTTTTCCTTCTATTCTTTACTTATTCATGTCTCATTGAGCCAAGGCCAGATTTTAGGAGATTATAATTTTTCAAATTGTTCTTAGGATCCGTGGTGTCTCTTTTGGCAGGTTATTGGTGCTTTTTGCAAATTGTTCTTAGAGCTCTGCTTATGCACGTGGTTGGAGTATATGAGACTCTTGCGCACTATAGAAACCTATTAGTATGCCAAATATGATTGATTAGATATGGTGGTGCAAAGACAAGTAAGTACCCGCATTAAGCTCTCATAGCATTTTGATTGGGTATGTCATGTTTAAGTATTAAATTCAATGTGGGTAGAAGAACTCAATGTGGGTATACGATAACTAAAAATGGGTATTGAACTAACTATGGGGCTGCCAAGGCATCAGCCTATTTCAAAACAAGAAAAAGCATGACAACTGATTGGTGGCCATTTGTTTGCCTAACTCATTGTCTGGAACTAACTGCTTCAAATGGCACAAATAATAATGCATTTAAGGAGAAAACGTTGGATACCATGTCTTTGTTTCTTTCTAAGAAAGTCATTTAAATTGAACATCTTCAATCCAACCCCATTGGCAACAAATACGCTTGAATAGTTCAGAAGAAGCTTCGCTTGCTAATTTGAAACAATTTAGTGGCAAATCATTTTTTAGCTGATTCTAATTTGATACAATTTAGTGGCAATTTTTAGCTGATGCATTTGTAACCTCTTGCGAAACTTATTTAGACGATGGTCAATGTTGGTTGCAGGAATCTATCCAACGTGGTGGAAGTTGACACAGAAATCTGAAGCGGCTAAACTGGTAATACTTTCTTTTGTGACATCTAATCACCTCTGAGCAGGTTTGTTGTCCCTTCCTTTTATTGTACTTTTGCTAAACGGCCAATAGAGAATGACTTAGTATTTAAAATGGAATATGTCCTTTCTCTTTCTGATACATATGCAACTATCATATCTGTAGAGATAGATGTGTATTGTGACGACCATACGGATATTCGTATCATATGAACATTATACTCCTATGTACAAAAGATGGTCGTCACACGGATGCAAAAGGGTAGTTGCACAAGACAGGGTTTGAACTCGCAACCTTCCAGTTGCGAGTCACACACCCTTGCCAAGTGCGCTACCAATATTTGTTGAAGACATTCCTTCACGTCCTTCTCATATGTGGAACTATCTCCAGAAGGTTCTAGAATGTTCTAGAACCTAAATGCATGCGCGACACTTGGCGCGATCTCATCCATTGGAGTGGCGCGATCCTGACCGTTGGTCTAGATATATAAGGAGGCACCTCCTTCTTGTCAAACCATTCCGGTTCAACGCCAGTCTTGAGCCTTCTAGGCATCTGTCTCGTATTCCTGCTTGCCTTCGGGCTATTGTATTCTTGATTCCTGTTCATATATCAGATTCTTTGCCGATTTTGGCGTATTTCTTCCGTATTTCTTGCGTATTTTCCACGTATTTTCCTTGTTTTCGAGTAGGTTCATGACAGTTTGAACCGGAATCCCTTACCGGTTCTTGTCTGCTCTGATCCTAAGCATTTTTTTGCTCATATTTGGTGATTTTATATCTATGGAGGAGGTTCCGACTTTATTACAACAGGTCCAACAACTTGTTCAAGTATGCCAGCAGTTGCAGTTGGACAATAAAGAGCTTAAAGAACGTATTGCTTCACATGAATCTGCTTCTAGCTCGGGATTGAGGCTATCAGAGCCTAAGATCAGCCTGCCAGAGAAGTTTGATCAAGACTCTCGGTCCAAGCTCCTGCTATGACAGTAAGTTGTTTGTTCTCCAGCCTACCACAGAGACATGGGCTGGTCTTTTTTTAACTGATAATACCACTTAAGTACTCAGAAGTGTGAAAACAATTGCCTGCTTCTCAGATCAGCACTGCATATGCATAGGTTGATCATCTTGCGCTGCGGTCGCCCTCCGCCCGCACTCTTGCGCTTTCATCCCTTCCATTTGATCTTCATCTACCTCAGTTGCAAAGATCCTTTTGGTTGTGGTTGGTTGGTCGTAATTGCTCATGGGATGGCCTCCTTCCCGGCACCGCAGATCTCAACTTTCAAGTTTGGATTGAATCTAGCCGACAATAAGTGCATTGCTGTGCTTTGGTTATTGTACGTAATTGCTTACCCAATAACTTGCTTGTACTTGTTCTTCTCTTAATGTTTCTTCCCGCCCACTTCCATGGATGCTTGAAACATTATTTACGTAATAACTTGCTTGTATATACTGTCTACTCCTAACATGTTTCTTCCCAGCCCAATGGTTGAAACATTCCTCAGAGACAAGTTTTGTGATTCAATTCATATTTGCTTGATGCAAAAACATGGCAGATCTGTTTTTTGTATATTGGACATATTATTGATTGGTTCTCACTCATCAAAAGGAAAGTACATGAGTTTTTGTTGGTTAAATAAAGTGACCGTTGAATCTGCTCTAGTATTTCTCTAAAAACCTCGTGCAAAACCCTCACAATCACAAGGCAAATCACATTAATCTTTCGCTTGTACACCGGACATACTATTGATTGGTTCTCACCGCCGTAATGAAGGTACACTATGGCTTTTTCTTGGTTTAAGTGATCAAGAAACCGCTCGGTATTTCTCTTAAAACCTCGCGGTAAAACCCAAATCACATTACTCCTTGAACCTCAGAGTAATTGAAGCACACAAACAACTAAGATGTGAATTGATGAAATGAGTTGAATCGATGTAAGTAGCCAAGTAGGCCTATGTCATTCTTGACAAACGGAAACCAATATCTCTCGCTCAATGTTCTTCGGGGTTGGGGTAGCCACCGCCAAAGACCAAAGATGCGGATGAAATAACACCATTGGAATTCACTGTGGTAAGCATAGCCTTTGAGCATTACCATTTATGGTGTATGGTAGTTACTACTTATGGTGGTTTTCCTGCATTAGCTTACCATGGTTTCAACGCTTATGCTTGTTCAGAATATGGACATGACCATTGCTTGTGTTGTATTGGCAGAATTCAAGGCTTTTGGGTCCATCCACATTTGATGCCTCCAAGCTGTGTGTCAAATTTGTTGGAACTGATAAAGAGCAGCATCCTGCCAGGCTTCCTAGAGCATACACTTTAACTCACAAATGATCTAACCGCCGCATAATATGCCTTTGAGTTTGCGGAATACTTTGAGTTTCTAAAGGTCCAAAGTATCCTGCCATCTTCTTTGCAGTAGTCAGATCAGGCATCCAAGGATGAGGCATTGGCTTGTGGCTTTGGCTTCTCTAAGAGGTACAATTGATGTTAACAGCTTCTCTCTTGTACATATGTATGCGTATTATACCTTTTTTTACCAAGTAGATACCAACAAAGAACAAACATCCATTTTGGCCATGCTTCAGGGATTGTAAAAATGAGTTTGTTCACTAGATTTTATAACAATTAGTCTGTTTTGCAATGTGAAACACTTTTTAACAGATTTTGTAGATTTTGTTATGTTAAAAACTAACATAACAAACTTTAGTGCGAAAATGTTTTTAACAAATTCTGTTATGTTAGTGGATAACATAACAAATCCCATGTCTGAAAGTTTTTTTAACAGAATTTGTAATAAATTCTGTTATGTTAGTGGATAACATAACAAATCCCATGTCTGAAAGTTTTTTTAACAGAATTTGTAATGTTAGTAATTGACATAAGTGGTGTGAAAGCTTGACAAAAATAACCTTAATTTATCATTAACAAACAATTGGTTACTTTAAAATTTAGCTTAATTTAACCCCATGGTCTGAAAGTACCCTTAAGCTTCCATTCCTTGTAAGACCAATTTTGTGCATAATTGCGTTCACAATCAGATTCCGTTAGGTTAAATTTTAACGACGGACTTAACGGCCCATATTTTTCCTTTCAAATTTAAGGGTAGGGGACCCCATCCCTTAAGCTCCATTTGCAATTTAATTTTTAACCTAACGGCGTGACGGCGTGACATTCAGTGTGAAGCAATATTTAACGATTTCCGTTATGTTAACTCTTAACATAACGGAGTGACAGTGAGTGTGAAGTAATATTTAACAATTTCTATTATATTAATTTTTAACCTAACGGCGTGACTCTCAGTGTGAAGCAAGATTTAACGGTTTCTGTTATATTAAATTTTAATCTAACGGTGAGTGTGAAGTAAAATCTTTATGTTATGTTACCCTAACATAAAGGAAATTCCGTTATGTTAGCAATTTAACCTAACATAACGGGCAGTGTGTAACGACCCTAAAGGTCCCATCCACGGGGAATATACCATGGCGTACGACCCAAATAAATTGGCTATTCAGATTACCACGTGGTCTTTTTTTTTATATAGGGAAAATTATCAAATATAGGGGCATTTTTGGTAATTTCCCTTTTATATATTGAAGGAAGGGAGCACCCTACGGTGCATCACACCTCGGTGAGACTTGCATGTCACCGGGATTTGAACCTTGTGGCCGGATCAGAGGTGAAGTTTGGAGGTTATCAAACATGGCGAAGTTGGGAGGGTCTCAGCCTATAACTACAAGGTAGTTATGTAAGAGCAATGAACATTCATGATGATGTTAATAACCATAGTAGTTGGGATATTGCAAGGCGATCTCGTATGGGTCGTCTAAAGCTAGGGGCTTAAAATTGACAACTCGGACTAACATAAAACATAGAAAAATATCTTTTACAAAATAGGTGTTTGGTATATTATAATGTGATGTGAAATAATGAATGAAGAGATAAAGAATAAGAATAAGAATAGATTTTGAGGTGTTGCCTCTAGGAGGGCACCACACTTAAAAATCATATTTCCACATCATAAATGATGACTAGGTGTGACGTTTGATGTATTTATATGTCTTTTGGGTATAAATACATGGCACGTCACTATGAATAATTAATGGAAGTTAGTTGTGTAAATTATCTACTTATTTAAAATGTTTTTGGGGGTTTTGGCTGATGCCGGTGTGCCCTTTCCAGGGCGTGACTTTTGGAAGAAAAAAATGGTTTCCCGGCAATGCCGTTATTTTCCGGCGTTTACCCCTTCCCCCCTTCCAAAACAATCATACAAAAATTTGGAACGGATGAGCAGCGAAAATCTCAAGCGGTGATCTCGCTTTGACGATGGGCCTTTGTGTTCAATGGAAATGGCCTCCTTCCTTAGGGTTTGTGCTACAAAAATCCTTGCTTATATCAAGATGTTTGCATTCGAGAGCTGGAAAAAGCTCTACATTTGGATAAGGGCAAAAATCGGCCAGAGCAGGTATTCTAAATTTCCAATATGTGTATTGAGGTTTTTGCATGCACCCGATACAAGAAAGAACTATTCTTTCACTAAAAGATGATGATATTCTTCTAGCAAAAATAGATAAGAGTTTGACTAATTCATAGACATTAGATGAGAGTCTTCGCCTGCGTTGTAGACCCCTGAAATCTGACATTTTAGGTTTGGTTCTATAGAACTTTACTTTGCTATTCTTTGATTTTTTCCTTCTATTCTTTACTTATTCATGTCTCATTGAGCCAAGGCCAGATTTTAGGAGATTATAATTTTTCAAATTGTTCTTAGGATCCGTGGTGTCTCTTTTTGGGGTTATTGGTGCTTTTTGCAAATTGTTCTTAGAGCTCTGCTTATGCACGTGGTTGGAGTATATGAGACTCTTGCAGACTATAGAAACCTATTAGTATGCCAAATATGATTGATTAGATATGGTGGTGCAGCACAAGTAAGTACCCGGATTAAGCTCAGTTAGCATTTTGATTGGGTATGTCATGTTTAAGTATTAAATTCAATGTGGGTAGAAGAACTCAATGTGGGTATACAGATAACTAAAAAATGGGTATTGAACGAACTATGGGGCTGCCAAGGCATCAGCCTATTTCAAAACAAGAAAAAGCATGACAACTGATTGGTGGCCATTTGTTTGCCTAACTCATTGTCTGGAACTAACTGCTTCAAATGGCACAAATAATAATGCATTTAAGGAGAAAACGTTGGATACCATGTCTTTGTTTCTTTCTAAGAAAGTCATTTAAATTGAACATCTTCAATCCAACCCCATTGGCAACAACACAGTTGAATAGTTCAGGAAGCTTCGTTGCTAATTTGAAACAATTTAGTGGCAAATCATTTTTTAGCTGATTCTAATTTGATACAATTTAGTGGCAATTTTTAGCTGATGCATTTGTAACCTCTTGCGAAACTTATTTAGACGATGGTCAATGTTGGTTGCAGGAATCTATCCAACGTGGTGGAAGTTGACACAGAAATCTGAAGCGGCTAAACTGGTAATACTTTCTTTTGTGACATCTAATCACCTCTGAGCAGGTTTGTTGTCCCTTCCTTTTATTGTACTTTTGCTAAACGGCCAATAGAGAATGACTTAGTATTTAAAATGGAATATGTCCTTTCTCTTTCTGATACATATGCAACTATCATATCTGTAGAGATAGATGTGTATTGTGACGACCATACGGATATTCGTATCATACGAACATTATACTCCTATGTACAAAAGATGGTCGTCACACGGATGCAAAAGGGTAGTTGCACAAGGCGGGGTTTGAACTTCGCAACCTTCCATTCGAAGTCACACCCCTGCCAAGTCTTGCTACCAATATTTGTTGAAGACATTCCTTCACGTCCTTCTCATATGTGGAACTATCTCCGAAAGGTTCTAGAATGTTCTAGAACCTAAATGCATCTTGACACTTGGCGCCATCTCATCCATTGAGTGGCGCGATCCCCGCCCGTTGGTCTAGATATATAAGGAGGCACCTCCTTCTTGTCAAACCATTCCCGTTCAACGCCCCTTCTTGAGCCTTCTAGGCATCATCTCGTATTCCCCGCTTGCCTTCGGGCTATTGTATTCTTGATTCCTGTTCATATATCAGATTCTTTGCCGATTTTGGCGTATTTCTTCCGTATTTCTTGCGTATTTTCCACGTATTTTCCTTGTTTTCGAGTAGGTTCATGACAGTTTGAACCGGAATCCCTTACCGGTTCTTGTCTGCTCTGATCCTAAGCATTTTTTTGCTCATATTTGGTGATTTTATATCTATGGAGGAGGTTCCGACTTTATTACAACAGGTCCAACAACTTGTTCAAGTATGCCAGCAGTTGCAGTTGGACAATAAAGAGCTTAAAGAACGTATTGCTTCACATGAATCTGCTTCTAGCTCGGGATTGAGGCTATCAGAGCCTAAGATCAGCCTGCCAGAGAAGTTTGACGGCACTCGGTCCAAGCTCATGCTATGACAGTAAGTTGTTTGTTCTCCAGCCTACCACAGAGACATGGGCTGGTCTTTTTTTAACTGATAATACCACTTAAGTACTCAGAAGTGTGAAAACAATTGCACGCTTCTCGGTCAACCTTTGCATATGCATAGGTTGATCATCTTGCGCTGCGGTCGCCCTCCGCCCGCACTCTTGCGCTTTCATCCCTTCCATTTGATCTTCATCTACCTCAGTTGCAGCATCCTTTTGGTTGTGGTTGGTTGGTCAGAATTGCTCATGGGATGGCCTCCTTCCTGGGCACTGCAGATCTCAACTTTCAAGTTTGGATTGAATCTAGCCAGACAATAAGTGCATGCGGGCTTTGGTTATTGTACGTAATTACGTTTACCCAATAACTTGCTTGTACTTGTCTTCTCTTAATGTTTCTTCCCGTTCCACTTCCATGGATGCTTGAAACATTATTTACTGAGAATAACTTGCTTGTATACTTACGTCTACTCCTAACATGTTTCTTCCCGGTTCAATGGTTGAAACATTCCACGTGGACAAGTTTTGTGATTCAATTCATATTTGCTTGATGCAAAAACATGGCGGAATCTGTTTTTTGTATATTGGACATATTATTGATTGGTTCTCACTCATCAAAAGGAAAGTACATGAGTTTTTGTTGGTTAAATAAAGTGACTGAATCTGCTCTAGTATTTCTCTAAAACACATGCAAAACCCTCACAATCACAAGGCAAATCACATTAATCTTTCTGTTTGTACAATCGGACATACTATTGATTGGTTCTCACCGCCGGAATGAAGGTACACTATGGCTTTTTCTTGGTTTAAGTGATTGTTGAAACTGCTCACGGTATTTCTCTTAAAACACATTACAAAAACCCAAATCACATTACTCCTTGAACACGTAGTAATTGAAGCACACAAACAACTAAGATGCTGAATTGATGAAATGAGTTGAATCTGATGTAAGTAGCCAAGTAGGCCTATGTCATTCTTGACAAACGGAAACCAATATCTCTGTTCAATGTTCTGGGGTTGGGGTAGCCACTGCCAGCACCAGCATGCAGGATGAAATAACACCATTGGAATTCACTGTGGTAAGCATAGCCTTTGAGCATTACCATTTATGGTGTATGGTAGTTACTACTTATGGTGGTTTTCCTGCATTAGCTTACCATGGTTTCAACGCTTATGCTTGTTCAGAATATGGACATGACCATTGCTTGTGTTGTATTGGCAGAATTCAAGGCTTTTGGGTCCATCCACATTTGATGCCTCCAAGCTGTGTGTCAAATTTGTTGGAACTGATAAAGAGCAGCATCCTGCCAGGCTTCCTAGAGCATACACTTTAACTCACAGCGATCTAACCGCGCAATATGCCTTTGAGTTTGCAGAATACTTTGAGTTTCTAAAGGTCCAAAGTATCCTGCCATCTTCTTTGCAGTAGTCAGATCAGGCATCCAAGGATGAGGCATTGGCTTGTGGCTTTGGCTTCTCTAAGAGGTACAATTGATGTTAACAGTCTTCTCTGCAGCTGCATATGTATGCAGACATACTGTTTTACCAAGTAGATACCAACAAAGAACAAACATCCATTTTGGCCATGCTTCAGGGATTGTAAAAATGAGTTTGTTCACTAGATTTTATAACAATTAGTCTGTTTTGCAATGTGAAACACTTTTTAACAGATTTTGTAGATTTTGTTATGTTAAAAACTAACATAACAAACTTTAGTGCGAAAATGTTTTTAACAAATTCTGTTATGTTAGTGGATAACATAACAAATCCCATGTCTGAAAGTTTTTTTAACAGAATTTGTAATAAATTCTGTTATGTTAGTGGATAACATAACAAATCCCATGTCTGAAAGTTTTTTTAACAGAATTTGTAATGTTAGTAATTGACATAAGTGGTGTGAAAGCTTGACAAAAATAACCTTAATTTATCATTAACAAACAATTGGTTACTTTAAAATTTAGCTTAATTTAACCCCATGGTCTGAAAGTACCCTTAAGCTTCCATTCCTTGTAAGACCAATTTTGTGCATAATTGCGGTTCACACTGTATTCCGTTAGGTTAAATTTTAACGACGGACTTAACATTATATTTTTTCCTTTCAAATTTAAGGGTAGGGGACCCCATCCCTTAAGCTCCATTTGCAATTTAATTTTTAACCTAACGGCGTGACGGCGTGACATTCAGTGTGAAGCAATATTTAACGATTTCCGTTATGTTAACTCTTAACATAACGGAGTGACAGTGAGTGTGAAGTAATATTTAACAATTTCTATTATATTAATTTTTAACCTAACGGCGTGACTCTCAGTGTGAAGCAAGATTTAACGGTTTCTGTTATATTAAATTTTAATCTAACGGTGAGTGTGAAGTAAAATCTTTATGTTATGTTACCCTAACATAAAGGAAATTCCGTTATGTTAGCAATTTAACCTAACATAACGGGCAGTGTGTAACGACCCTAAAGGTCCCATCCACGGGGAATATACCATGGCGTACGACCCAAATAAATTGGCTATTCAGATTACCACGTGGTCTTTTTTTTTTTTATATAGGGAAAATTATCAAATATAGGGGCATTTTTGGTAATTTCCCTTTTATATATTGAAGGAAGGGAGCACCCTACGGTGCATCACACCTCGGTGAGACTTGCATGTCAGCGGGATTTGAACCTTGTGGCCGGATCAGAGGTGAAGTTTGGAGGTTATCAAACATGGCGAAGTTGGGAGGGTCTCAGCCTATAACTACAAGGTAGTTATGTAAGAGCAATGAACATTCATGATGATGTTAATAACCATAGTAGTTGGGATATTGCAAGGCGATCTCGTATGGGTCGTCTAAAGCTAGGGGCTTAAAATTGACAACTCGGACTAACATAAAACATAGAAAAATATCTTTTACAAAATAGGTGTTTGGTATATTATAATGTGATGTGAAATAATGAATGAAGAGATAAAGAATAAGAATAAGAATAGATTTTGAGGTGTTGCCTCTAGGAGGGCACCACACTTAAAAATCATATTTCCACATCATAAATGATGACTAGGTGTGACGTTTGATGTATTTATATGTCTTTTGGGTATAAATACATGGCACGTCACTATGAATAATTAATGGAAGTTAGTTGTGTAAATTATCTACTTATTTAAAATGTTTTTGGGGGTTTTGGCTGATGCCGGTGTGCCCTTTCGAGGGCGTGACTTTTGGAAGAAAAAAATGGTTTCCCGGCAATGCCGTTATTTTTTTTCGGCGTTTACCCCCTCCCCCTTCAAAACAATCATACAAAAATTTGGAGCGGATGAGCGTGAAAATCTCAAGCGGTGATCTCGCTTTGACGATGGGCCTTTGTGTTCAATGGAAATGGCCTCCTTCCTTAGGGTTTGTGCTACAAAAATCCTTGCTTATATCAAGATGTTTGCATTCGAGAGCTGGAAAAAGCTCTACATTTGGATAAGGGCAAAAATCGGCCAGAGCAGGTATTCTAAATTTCCAATATGTGTATTGAGGTTTTGCATGCACCGATACAAGAAAGAACTATTCTTTCACTAAAAGATGATGATATTCTTCTAGCAAAAATAGATAAGAGTTTGACTAATTCATAGACATTAGATGAGAGTCTTAGCTGCGTTGTAGACCCACAATCGACATTTTAGGTTTGGTTCTATAGAACTTTACTTTGCTATTCTTTGATTTTTTCCTTCTATTCTTTACTTATTCATGTCTCATTGAGCCAAGGCCAGATTTTAGGAGATTATAATTTTTCAAATTGTTCTTAGGATCCGTGGTGTCTCTTTTTTGGCGGAGTTATTGGTGCTTTTTGCAAATTGTTCTTAGAGCTCTGCTTATGCGTGGTTTGGAGTATATGAGACTCTTGCAGACTATAGAAACCTATTAGTATGCCAAATATGATTGATTAGATATGGTGGTGCAGCACAAGTAAGTACCCAGATTAAGCTCTGTTAGCATTTTGATTGGGTATGTCATGTTTAAGTATTAAATTCAATGTGGGTAGAAGAACTCAATGTGGGTATCTGAGATAACTAAAAATGGGTATTGAACGAACTATGGGGCTGCCAAGGCATCAGCCTATTTCAAAACAAGAAAAAGCATGACAACTGATTGGTGGCCATTTGTTTGCCTAACTCATTGTCTGGAACTAACTGCTTCAAATGGCACAAATAATAATGCATTTAAGGAGAAAACGTTGGATACCATGTCTTTGTTTCTTTCTAAGAAAGTCATTTAAATTGAACATCTTCAATCCAACCCCATTGGCAACAACACGGTTGAATAGTTCGGGAAGCTTAGTTGCTAATTTGAAACAATTTAGTGGCAAATCATTTTTTAGCTGATTCTAATTTGATACAATTTAGTGGCAATTTTTAGGCGATGCATTTGTAACCTCTTCTTGAAACTTATTTAGGCGATGATGGTCAATGTTGGTTGCGAGGGAATCTATCCAACGTGGTGGAAGTTGACCACGCAAATCTGAAGCTAAAAAGGGTAATACTTTCTTTTGTGACATCTAATCACCTCTCGAAAGGTTTTGTTGTCCCTTCCTTTTATTGTACTTTTGCTAAGCGGCCAATAGAGAATGACTTAGTATTTAAAATGGAATATGTCCTTTCTCTTTTCGATACATATGCAACTATCATATCTGTAGAGATAGATGTGTATTGTGGCGACCATACGGATATTAGGTATCATCACGAACATTATACTCCTATGTACAAAAGATGGTCGTCACACGGATGCAAAAGGGTAGTTGCACAAGGCGGGGGTTTGAACTTCGCAACCTTCCGGTTCAAGAGTCACACCTGCTGCCAAGTCGCTACCAATATTTGTTGAAGACATTCCTTCCGCCCTTCTCATATGTGGAACTATCTCCGGAAGGTTCTAGAATGTTCTAGAACCTAAATGCATCTTGTGACACTTGGCGCGATCTCATCCATTGGAGTGGCGCGATCGGCGGATTGGTCTAGATATATAAGGAGGCACCTCCTTCTTGTCAAACCATTCGGTTCAACGCCCGGTCTTGAGCCTTCTAGGCATCGTCTCCGTATTCTGCTTGCCTTGGGCTATTGTATTCTTGATTCTGTTCATATATCCAGATTCTTTGCCGATTTTGGCGTATTTCTTCCGTATTTCTTGCGTATTTTCCACGTATTTTCCTTGTTTTGGTAGGTTCATGGCGGTTTGAACGGAATCCCTTCTGGGTTCTTATGCGCTCTCGATCCTAAGCATTTTTGCTCATATTTGGTGATTTTATATCTATGGAGGAGGTTCCGACTTTATTACAACAGGTCCAACAACTTGTTCAAGTATGCCCGGCCGATTCGCGGTTGGACAATAAAGAGCTTAAAGAACGTATTGCTTCACATGAATGCGCTTCTAGCTTCGGGATTGAGGCTATCGAGCCTAAGATCAGCCTGCCGAGAGAAGTTTGGCGGCACTTTCGGTCCAAGCTCATGCTATGACGATAAGTTGTTTGTTCTCCGACCTACCACGAGACATGGGCTGGTCTTTTTAGCGATAATACCACTTAAGTACTTTCGAAGTGTGAAAACAATTGCACGCTTCTCGGATCGGCCTTTTGCATATGCATAGGTTGATCATCTTGCGGCTGCGGTTAAGCCCTCGCCCGCACTCTTGCGCTTTCATCCCTTCCATTTGATCTTCATCTACCTCGATTCTGCGACATCCTTTTTGGTTGTGGTTGGTTGGTCGAAATTGCTCATGGGATGGCCTCCTTCACGGAACGCTGCGGATCTCAACTTTCAAGTTTGGATTGAATCTAGCCGGACAATAAGTGCATGCCGGGGCTTTGGTTATTGTGCGAATTCGTTTACCCAATAACTTGCTTGTATACGTCTTCTCTTAATGTTTCTTCCAGTTCCACTTCCATGGATGCTTGAAACATTATTCTGAGAATAACTTGCTTGTATATACGTCTACTCTAACATGTTTCTTCCCGGTTCAATGGTTGAAACATTCACGTGAACAAGTTTTGTGATTCAATTCATATTTGCTTGATGCAAAAACATGGCAGATCTGTTTTTTGTATATTGGACATATTATTGATTGGTTCTCACTCATCAAAAGGAAAGTACATGAGTTTTTGTTGGTTAAATAAAGTGGCCCTGTTGAATCTGCTCTAGTATTTCTCTAAAAACACATTGCAAAACCCTCACAATCACAAGGCAAATCACATTAATCTTTACGTTTGTACACTTTGGACATACTATTGATTGGTTCTCACTTTCGAATGAAGGTACACTATGGCTTTTCTTGGTTTAAGTGGTATTTTTGAAACTGCTCACGGTATTTCTCTTAAAACACATGCAAAACCCAAATCACATTACTCCTTGAACTGTAGTAATTGAAGCACACAAACAACTAAGATCTTTGAATTGATGAAATGAGTTGAATCGATGTAAGTAGCCAAGTAGGCCTATGTCATTCTTGACAAGCGGAAACCAATATCTACGTTCAATGTTACGGGGGTTGGGGTAGCCCTTTGCCCGCACCGACATGCGGGGATGAAATAACACCATTGGAATTCACTGTGGTAAGCATAGCCTTTGAGCATTACCATTTATGGTGTATGGTAGTTACTACTTATGGTGGTTTTCCTGCATTAGCTTACCATGGTTTCAACGCTTATGCTTGTTCAGAATATGGATATGACCATTGCTTGTGTTGTATTGGCAGAATTCAAGGCTTTTGGGTCCATCCACATTTGATGCCTCCAAGCTGTGTGTCAAATTTGTTGGAACTGATAAAGAGCAGCATCCTGCCAGGCTTCCTAGAGCATACACTTTAACTCACAGCGATCTAACCGCGCAATATGCCTTTGAGTTTGCAGAATACTTTGAGTTTCTAAAGGTCCAAAGTATCCTGCCATCTTCTTTGCAGTAGTCAGATCAGGCATCCAAGGATGAGGCATTGGCTTGTGGCTTTGGCTTCTCTAAGAGGTACAATTGATGTTAACGATCTTCTCTGCGGTTGCATATGTATCTGTATGCATCTTGTTTTTTTACCAAGTAGATACCAACAAAGAACAAACATCCATTTTGGCCATGCTTCAGGGATTGTAAAAATGAGTTTGTTCACTAGATGTTATAACAATTAGTCTGTTTTGCAATGTGAAACACTTTTTAACAGATTTTGTAGATTTTGTTATGTTAAAAACTAACATAACAAACTTTAGTGCGAAAATGTTTTTAACAAATTCCTTTATGTTAGTGGATAACATAACAAATCCCATGTCTGAAAGTTTTTTTTAACGAGAATTTGTAATGTTAGTAATTGACATAAGTGGTGTGAAAAGCTTTTTAAAAATAACCTTAATTTATCATTAACAAACAATTGGTTACTTTAAAATTTAGCTTAATTTAACCCCATGGTCTGAAAGTACCCTTAAGCTTCCATTCCTTGTAAGACCAATTTTGTGCATAATTGCGGTTCACACTGTATTCCGTTAGGTTAAATTTTAACGACGGACTTAACGGCCCATATTTTTCCTTTCAAATTTAAGGGTAGGGGACCCCATCCCTTAAGCTCCATTTGCAATTTAATTTTTAACCTAACGGCGTGACGGCGTGACATTCAGTGTGAAGCAATATTTAACGATTTCCGTTATGTTAACTCTTAACATAACGGAGTGACAGTGAGTGTGAAGTAATATTTAACAATTTCTATTATATTAATTTTTAACCTAACGGCGTGACTCTCAGTGTGAAGCAAGATTTAACGGTTTCTGTTATATTAAATTTTAATCTAACGGTGAGTGTGAAGTAAAATCTTTATGTTATGTTACCCTAACATAAAGGAAATTCCGTTATGTTAGCAATTTAACCTAACATAGCAGGCGATTATTAACGACCCTAAAGGTCCCATCCACGGGAATATACCATGGCGTCTGACCAAATAAATTGGCTATTGAGTTACCACGTGGTCTTTTTTTTTTTTTTTATATATAGGAAAATTATCAAATATAGGGGCATTTTGGTAATTTCCCTTTTATATATTGAAGGAAGGGAGCACCCTACGGTTGCATCACACCTCGGTGAGACTTGCATGTCAGCGGGATTTGAACCTTGTGGCCGGATCAGAGGTGAAGTTTGGAGGTTATCAAACATGGCGAAGTTGGGAGGGTCTCAGCCTATAACTACAAGGTAGTTATGTAAGAGCAATGAACATTCATGATGATGTTAATAACCATAGTAGTTGGGATATTGCAAGGCGATCTCGTATGGGTCGTCTAAAGCTAGGGGCTTAAAATTGACAACTCGGACTAACATAAAACATAGAAAAATATCTTTTACAAAATAGGTGTTTGGTATATTATAATGTGATGTGAAATAATGAATGAAGAGATAAAGAATAAGAATAAGAATAGATTTTGAGGACTTTGAGGTGTTGCCTCTAGGAGGGCACCACACTTAAAAATCATATTTCCACATCATAAATGATGACTAGGTGTGACGTTTGATGTATTTATATGTCTTTTGGGTATAAATACATGGCACGTCACTATGAATAATTAATGAAAGTTAGTTGTGTAAATTATCTACTTATTTAAAATGTTTTTGGGGGTTTTGGCTGATGCCGGTGTGCCCTTTCCAGGGCGTGACTTTTGGAAGAAAAAAATGGTTTCCCGGCAATGCCGTTATTTTCTGGCGTTTACCCCTTCCCCCCTTCCAAAACAATCATACAAAAATTTGGAACGGATGAGCAGCGAAAATCTCAAGCGGTGATCTCGCTTTGACGATGGGCCTTTGTGTTCAATGGAAATGGCCTCCTTCCTTAGGGTTTGTGCTACAAAAATCCTTGCTTATATCAAGATGTTTGCATTCGAGAGCTGGAAAAAGCTCTACATTTGGATAAGGGCAAAAATCGGCCAGAGCAGGTATTCTAAATTTCCAATATGTGTATTGAGGTTTTTGCATGCACCCGATACAAGAAAGAACTATTCTTTCACTAAAAGATGATGATATTCTTCTAGCAAAAATAGATAAGAGTTTGACTAATTCATAGACATTAGATGAGAGTCTTCGCCTGCGTTGTAGACCCCTGAAATCTGACATTTTAGGTTTGGTTCTATAGAACTTTACTTTGCTATTCTTTGATTTTTTCCTTCTATTCTTTACTTATTCATGTCTCATTGAGCCAAGGCCAGATTTTAGGAGATTATAATTTTTCAAATTGTTCTTAGGATCCGTGGTGTCTCTTTTGGCAGGTTATTGGTGCTTTTTGCAAATTGTTCTTAGAGCTCTGCTTATGCACGTGGTTGGAGTATATGAGACTCTTGCAGACTATAGAAACCTATTAGTATGCCAAATATGATTGATTAGATATGGTGGTGCAGCACAAGTAAGTACCCAGATTAAGCTCTGTTAGCATTTTGATTGGGTATGTCATGTTTAAGTATTAAATTCAATGTGGGTAGAAGAACTCAATGTGGGTATACAGATAACTAAAAAATGGGTATTGAACGAACTATGGGGCTGCCAAGGCATCAGCCTATTTCAAAACAAGAAAAAGCATGACAACTGATTGGTGGCCATTTGTTTGCCTAACTCATTGTCTGGAACTAACTGCTTCAAATGGCACAAATAATAATGCATTTAAGGAGAAAACGTTGGATACCATGTCTTTGTTTCTTTCTAAGAAAGTCATTTAAATTGAACATCTTCAATCCAACCCCATTGGCAACAACACAGTTGAATAGTTCAGGAAGCTTCGTTGCTAATTTGAAACAATTTAGTGGCAAATCATTTTTTAGCTGATTCTAATTTGATACAATTTAGTGGCAATTTTTAGCTGATGCATTTGTAACCTCTTGCGAAACTTATTTAGACGATGGTCAATGTTGGTTGCAGGAATCTATCCAACGTGGTGGAAGTTGACACAGAAATCTGAAGCGGCTAAACTGGTAATACTTTCTTTTGTGACATCTAATCACCTCTGAGCAGGTTTGTTGTCCCTTCCTTTTATTGTACTTTTGCTAAACGGCCAATAGAGAATGACTTAGTATTTAAAATGGAATATGTCCTTTCTCTTTCTGATACATATGCAACTATCATATCGTAGAGATAGATGTGTATTGTGGCGACCATATACGGATATTAGTATCATCACGAACATTATACTCCTATGTACAAAAAGATGGTCGTCACACGGATGCAAAGGGTAGTTGCACAAGGCGGGGTTTGAACTTCGCAACCTTCGGGTTCTTGAGTCACACCCCTGCTGCCAAGTCGCTACCAATATTTGTTGAAGACATTCCTTCACGCCCCTTCTCATATGTGGGACTATCTCCGAAGGTTCTAGAATGTTCTAGAACCTAAATGCATCTTGCTGACACTTGGCGCGATCTCATCCATTGGAGTGGCGCGATCCTGACCGTTGGTCTAGATATATAAGGAGGCACCTCCTTCTTGTCAAACCATTCCGGTTCAACGCCAGTCTTGAGCCTTCTAGGCATCTGTCTCGTATTCCTGCTTGCCTTCGGGCTATTGTATTCTTGATTCCTGTTCATATATCAGATTCTTTGCCGATTTTGGCGTATTTCTTCCGTATTTCTTGCGTATTTTCCACGTATTTTCCTTGTTTTCGAGTAGGTTCATGACAGTTTGAACCGGAATCCCTTACCGGTTCTTGTCTGCTCTGATCCTAAGCATTTTTTTGCTCATATTTGGTGATTTTATATCTATGGAGGAGGTTCCGACTTTATTACAACAGGTCCAACAACTTGTTCAAGTATGCCAGCAGTTGCAGTTGGACAATAAAGAGCTTAAAGAACGTATTGCTTCACATGAATCTGCTTCTAGCTCGGGATTGAGGCTATCAGAGCCTAAGATCAGCCTGCCAGAGAAGTTTGACGGCACTCGGTCCAAGCTCCGCGGTTTTTTGAATCAGATCAGGCTTGTGATTCAGCTCCATCCTCATAGATATCCCACAGCTCAAGAACAAGTTCATGCTCCAGTTCATGTTCCCATTGCTCCTGCTCGCGTTCCTGTTCCTGCTCATGTTCCTACTCCTGCTCGTGTAGAGGCTTCTTCATGCCCTCAGTTTCGTATCTCGAAGATTTCTCTTCGCGGGTTCGATAAATCTAGAAGGCAAGATCCAAGTTCAGTATTTGCAATTCAGGTTCACCCGTCGGCTAGCTCGGCACCATCGAAGCCTGCTCCAATGCTCCCAGATAAATATGGCGATTTCTCTGATGTGTTTGACAAAGTCAAGGCCAGTAAACTCCCAGAGCATCGTCCATATGATTGTCCTATTGATTTGCAGCCGGGGACGACGCCGCCATATGGTCCGATATATGGTTTATCTCCTGCTGAATTGAAGGTTTTGCGGGATTATATTGAGGAGAATCTAGCCACTGGCTTCATTCGACATTCTCAGTCCCCTGCTGGAGCGCCTATCTTCTTTGTCAAAAAGAAGGATGATTCGCTACGGCTGGTCGTTGATTATCGCGGCCTCAACAAAATCACGGTACCGAATCGGTATCCGCTTCCTCTGATCCCAGAGTTGTTGGAGCGACTTCAAGGTGCGCATTATTTTACGAAGATTGATCTTCGGGGTGCCTACAATCTTATTCGGCGGTATGGCCATTTCGAGTATACAGTTATGCCGTTTGGACTTACCAATGCCCCGGCAGTATTCCAGCATATGGCCAATGATGTTTTTCGAGAGTTCTTAGACACTTTTGTTATCATCTATCTGGATGATATTCTTGTTTATTCTAAGACTCTCGAAGAACATGAGAGTCATGTTCGACAGGTCCTTCAGAAGCTTCGTGAGCATGGGTTATATGCCAAACTTGAGAAGTGTCGATTCGGCGGGGATAATGTGGAGTTCCTTGGCTATCGCATCACACCACATGGAGTCTCTATGGATCCCGAAAAGGTCGAAGATCGTTTGGTGGCAAACACCTTCATCCGTTTCGAGATGTTCGGTGTTTTCTTGGGTTTGCCAATTTCTATCGGCGTTTCATCCGGGATTATTCGGAGATTGCTCTTCCTTTGACCGCCTCACTTGTCAAGGGCGTGCCATTCGAATGGACTGTGGGCGGAATCGCTTTTGTTACCACGAAGCATGCTTTCACCACGGCGCCGATTCTTGCTCATCTCGCAGATCCTTTGCGCCCATATGTTGTTGAAGCGGATGCTTACGATTTTGCGCTTGGTGGGATCCTGTCACGCGGGAGGGGATGACCATGAATTGCATCCAATCGCCTATCATTCACGAAAGTTTCAGGCTGCTGAAATCAACTATCCCATTTATGACAAGGAGTTGTTGGCGATAGTGGATTCTTTCGAGGAGTGGAGACGTTTCCTGGAGGGATCTCCTTATAAGGTCACAGTCTACACAGATCACCGAAATCTCGAATATTTTCGAATATTTCCTTGTTGTTGTTGACCATTTTTCCAAGATGGCACATTTCATTCCTTGCAGCACTTCTATCTCTAGCGAAGCCACAGCAGTTCTCTTGCTTCGAGAGGTGGTTCGACTCCATGGCTTACCAGATAATATTGTCAGTGACCGCGGCCCTCAATTTGTTGCCAGTTTTTGGAAGCGTCTATTGCAACTCTTGCATGTGGAACGTTCGCTCTCTTCTGGACATCATCCAGAGACCAATGGACAGGTGGAGTGCACTAATCAAACCCTTGAGCAGTATTTGCGATGCTTCATCAATTATCAGCAGGATGACTGGGTTGATTGGCTACCGCTGGCAGAATTTGCTTATAATAATTCTGTCCATGCCTCCACAGGCCAGACTCCGTTCTTTATTAATTTCGGCATGCATCCCCGGTGGTCTTTGATTGCTCCTGGATATGATTGATCAATCCGGTCTTGGGGGACAGGCTCGAAAGCTCGCATGCTTCGGATGATCTTGACACATCTTCTCGGGCCCAAACGCGTTATCATCATCATGCGGATCAGCATCGTCGGGGCGCTCCTCATTTTGCGGTTGGTGATCTTGTTTGGCTCTTCGCGTCGGGATTTCTTGACGGCTTCGCCCACTTGTAACAAGCTTCGACTACCGGTAGCTTAGGTCCCTATCGGATCATTGAGCGAGTTGGTGATCTTTGCTTTCGTCTGGAGCTTCCGCCATCGGTCCGGCTTCACCCGGTGTTTCATGTGTCTTTGTTAGAACCCTATATGGCCGAATCCATTTCGGATCGAGTACCTCCACCTCCACCACCCGGTCGAGATTGATGATCATGAGGAGTTCGAGGTTCGAGAGATTCGGACTCCAAGTTTCTTAGTCGGCGATTGTATTGCTTAAATTCGATTGGGAAGGTTACTCGCCAAGTGGCGTAACCTAGAGCTGCCGAGAATCGACTAATGCACTGACAAAATTGCGGTTTCATCGGCATTACCGCATAAGCCAAGTCACGAGTACTCGGCCCGGCTTCGAGGATTAAATTAAGCCATCGTGGGAGGGATGGTGTGGCGACCATCACGGATATTAAGTATCATACAAACATTATACTCCTATGTACAAAAGATGGTCGTCACATGGATGCAAAAGGGTAGTTGCACAAGACAGGGTTTGAACTCGCAACCTTCCAGTTGCGAGTCACACACCCTTGCCAAGTGCGCTACCAATATTTGTTGAAGACATTCCTTCACGTCCTCCTCATATGTGGGACTGTCTCCAGAAGGTTCTAGAATGTTCTAGAACCTAAATGCATGAGCGACACTTGGCGCGATCTCATCCATTGGAGTGGCGCGATCCTGACCGTTGGTCTAGATATATAAGGAGGCACCTCCTTCTTGTCAAACCATTCCGGTTCAACGCCAGTCTTGAGCCTTCTAGGCATCTATCTCGTATTCCTGCTTGCCTTCGAGCTATTGTATTCTTGATTCCTGTTCATATATCAGATTCTTTGCCGATCTTGGCGTATTTCTTCCGTATTTCTTGCGTATTTTCCACGTATTTTCCTTGTTTTCGAGTAGGTTCATGACATGTATGTAATTATAGCACTCTGTTTAAGATGGAAAGTAAAAGGAAGTATACTAATGCTGTCAATAATTCTCTCAATGTATGGTGATAATTTGTCTATTATTTTATATCTATTGCAAGGAATACAGCTGAATTATTATACCGCTGGATTTCTGATCCATAGGTAAAACCAATTGAACATACGGTCATACAAGCAGTAACAAAGAAGCAGAGAAATCTTGAATACCGCATGCATTTCCTTGATTCCTAAGGTTAAGCAGCCTTTTACTATTAATGATTGGAGGCCTATATCCTTGTTGTCCTCTGTGTACAAGATTATTGCGAAAGCCCTGGCAGAGAAGTTGAAGCCGGTGTTGACTTCTTCCATTAGTAAGGTGCAGTCTGGGTTTGTTCCTGGGAGGAACATTTTGACTAATGTTGCCGCAGCTTATGAGGGCCTTTATTGGGCCAGGAGAACAGGTCAAGGCATTGTCTATCTTAAGCTTGACTTTGCCAAAGCTTACGATAGTGTCCGTTGGGAGTTCTTGTCTGCCATGATGTTAGCGTTGGGCTGTGGTCCACGCTTTTACGAAAGATCATGAAGCTGCATAGGTCGGCGGGCTACTTCGGTGGTGTGTGCGCGGGTGAACCCTCCGCCTTTTTCTCCTCGAGCAAAGCGGAGGGGTGCGTCGGGGGTGCCCTTTGGCGCCATTTTTGTTCTGATTGTGGCATAGGCATTGTCTCGGTTGTTTTTGCTTGCGGTGGAGGAGGGGGTGGTGGATGGGCTTCGGATGCAGGATGGTAGTCAGCAGATTATTAATCAGTTCGCCGATGACACTTTCCTCTTCTTGGTGGTAGAAGAGAGGAATTTGCGGAATGTAAAGGGTTTGTTGGATACTTTCTCCTTGGCCTCAGGCATTCTTCTGAATTGGGGTAAATGCTCCGCATTATGGGCCCAAATTGACATACCTCCCCTTGTTTGGCTCTACTCCCTTGGAAGGTGCTTCCGTGTAATGTGTGTACTAAGTCATTGGGTATTCCCTTTGGAGGGATGTTTCCATGGGGAGGGTGTGGGATGAGATTTTGCAGGGGTTGCAGAAACACCTCAATTGGTGGAAGGGTAGCAAGTTATCCATAGCATGTAGGATCACTATTGCCAAGTCAGTACTTTGTAGCACTCATGTGTATACAGCATCTGCGATGTTAGCTCCTGAGGGTAAGATACAGGTTTTGGATAAGATTGTTCGAAATTTTGTGTGGGGCGGGGATGATGAAGGGGCGGTTGTTAAAGTGGCTTGGTGGAAGTGTCTCTCCCTTTGGGAGGATGGGGGGCTTAGCCATTCGGATTTGGCACCGCATAGTAAGGTGTTGGTCTCCAAGTTTATTTGGGCTCTGCCGAGATGGAGCCTCTTCTCTCCGTTCTTGGCGATGTTGTTGTTGCGATCTCTTCGCCATTGTGTGGCGTTTGGGAAGCCGTCTGTGCATGTGGAGCTTGGGCACTGTTGTATGGTCTCCGGCCTTTCCCACATGCATCCCCTTTTCTCACGGGGGTGTTGCGGGCTTGGGATCATGTGCGTGTGCTCTTCCAGATAGATTATGCCTCAGTTTATCACCACTCTTCTCCTTTCTTGTGGGTTCCTCTACCCCTAGCGACTTGCCCTTGGTCTGCCATTGTGCATGCTTTGGACCTTGAGCCCGTTGGCGAAAGCGGCTCATGGCTCACCTTGGAGGATTGGTATTGGGGTGGTAAGCTAGCTTCGTGGGAGTTCTTTCGAGCTCGCTTTCGCCTGAAGGGCAGTGACCGGGCTATCTGGAAACAAGTGGCGGGGAGTATTTTGCTACACGTACCTATAGTCCCTCAGGATGATGTGGTGGTGCAGGTTTGGAAGGTTCATCCGGATGTTGTGTCTTCTTGTTTTGTGCGGTCTTGTTACCGAGTGTTGGCTATTCATGACACTCTGCCCCCTTCAGGCAAGTGGTCTCTGCAGCTTCCGGGTTCTCGATGGCGCTCGGTTTGGACGTGGACATGGAGCTCACTTCCTCCACCAAAGGTTAGGGTGCTTATGTGGCAGGTGGTGCACCGCTGTATTAGGGTGAATGTCCTTGTGAGTCAGTTTAGGCCGGGTGTGAGCCCTCTTTGCCCTTGTTGTGGCCTTCATCGTGAGGCGTGGGAGCATTGTGCGATTTTATGCCCTCACTTGCGGGCTGCCTGGGATTGGGTCGGGGCTGTTTTTGGGTGAGATTGACTAGCCCGCCAGATTCTTTGCTTCATGTGTATCCTCGGTGCTTGGCCGCTCTTGCGGCAACAAGCCTGCATCTGTCGCGTGGGCTTGGTTGGTGTGGTTGATTTGGGCGGCGCGCGGTGTGGATCTTTCAGGGGATTCAGTAGCCTGCAGCCTCTCTGATTCCTCGACTTAGGTACAAGCTATTTCAAAGCTTTCTGGTGTTCCCGGGATTAGTAGAGCGGAAGTTTGCCATTTGGCGGGACTTTTTGGGTGTTGTAGATGGTGATGGTCGGTTTGTACAGCAGTAGAGTTGCAGTTTTTTTGTGAGTTTGTTGTGGAGTGTCGAGGTATCGCTGTCTCTTTGAGGCAGTTCTCCTTCCTCCTCACTTAATGTAACATTACCATTCTTTTAATATATTGATGACACAGTTCTTCAAAAAAAAAAAAAGGAAGCAGAGAAATGGAACAAAATAGCAAGAATCCTCCTCTAGATTGAGTTGAATGGAAAGAATTCTCCTCTAGGTTGAGTTGAATGCCATGGAGAAACGTATTTCACCTACTGTCTTTGCTAAATGCAAAGAAAAAAAAAAAAAAAAAACTATGGTGATGTATAATAATAAAAGAGCAAGAAGAATGAGTAAAGAACCAAGTTGAGAAACAAAGAATGGTATAGAAATAGAATTTGATTCTTCACCACAACATTGTATCCTGTATATGAATGGCATAAAAGTATATTTGTCTCTTCATCACAATGCTATGAAGAGCAACTGTAATTTTTAAAATAGTTTTTCACCTAATTCATGTGCATGAAATTCCTGGATGCACCAAAATAGAGTATTTGGAAATAGAGTGTTTGAAGATTCATTCCTGCATAAGAAATGTCTCAGGAGAACAAACAAGGATACAATTAATATCGTCTATTCCACTGCAATGCAATAATGAAAGCCACACTTACTGGATATGTAGCATTTGGAGCCATCAGCTTCTGGTTCCAATTAAATTGGCAGCTAGCAAGAACAATCTGACCTGCAAGGCAAAACACATCATCTTCTGGTTCCAATTAAATTGGCAGCTAGCAAGAACAATCTGACCTGCAAGGCAAAACACATCATGTAGAGAATTAGGGTTTCAACTCCTCATGCATTTGATGTTCTAGAAGAGGGTTCTTCTTTTCCTCCATGTGCAGGCTCATTTAAGGCTAGTCTTCAGACCATTATGCAACCTCTGCTGGATTTCCTGTCACAGATTGACGCTGCTTTTATGATAGATGTGTATCCCTTTTTGCCTACAGAGATAATACCCAAAACATTCCACTTGAATACACATTGTTTGTGTCAAATGCTTCTGGATTTACAGACCTCAATATCAATTTGCACTACACAAATATGTTTGATGCTCAGTTAGATGCAGTTTATGCAGCCATGAAGAGGATGAATCATGCAGAATTAAAACTGGTGGTGTCTGAAACAGGATGGCCATCTGCTGGGGATCCATCTGAAACAGGGGATGCAGAATTATATAACAACTAGAAACGTGTGCCCGGCGATGCCGGGCATTAGTCATGGACATGTGGAATGGGTAGACATAATGGGGTATGTAGGTGGAATAAAAAACAGTAAATGTCCATGGATGTAATGGAGTGCCAAGTGTGAAGGGTTTACGAATACCGGGCAGATGGAAATGCATATTGTGGTATGAATGGAATGCATGGAGTTTAGGGTGCTTGTGATAATTTAGATTTTTCTGAAGATTGTGTATTCAACACAACTGCAATTGGATGTTGTGTGTGTGTCTGTTGAAGACGGGTGTAGGTAGTGTAGTGTAGTTTTTGAGGATGTGTTTTTGTGTGTGACTTCATAATTTATCTAGTGTAGTAGTGATGTGTATATTTCTGCATAGCCATTGTTATGATGGATCCCCAAACTCCTCAAAACCCATAAACACGTGGACCCTCATAAACCCTAAAGCTATTAGTGCGTGTGCCTTGGTTTAAAAATGATCCCATATAACCATTCAATATAGGGATACAATTTTCTAGTCTAAAGCTTATAAAATAAAGATTCATAGATATTTTGATGGGCTAATGAGTGCATATGTTAAGGTTGAGAATAGCACTTAATAATGTAAGTATCCCAAAAATGTCACACATTAAACATAAGTGGCATAAGAAAGATGCAACAAAGATATCACATCTGCGTCATGAAATAAGTTACTATGATAGGCATCAAATTTGAAAAAATTACCATCAAGGGCTTCAAGGCATGTCATTTGCTCATCTTTATGAATCATAACCCTAATAGTGCATGAACATCTAGCCAATGCAGTTATAAAAATGCATTATTTTTAGCACCTTAGGTTGCACTTAATTATTCAATCACTTGCACTTCCATTCAACTCAAAACACTTTGATCTATTCTTATTGATGGAGCTTGTTCCACTGGGTGCCAAAGCTTGGGATGCTTCTTGGAGATCTTTCTCCATTGTCATCAACAAACTCCAGCTTTTCTGAACGATCTGAAACAAATAAATGGCAGAACTGCACAGATTAGTAAATGAGTTCCTCGCAATCATTCTGTCAAACTCCTGCCACCAGGATGTAAGGCACCACATTTGAAATACATAGCTTTAACATAAATATCCAGCTCACATTTAACGCATAAGATGTTAACATAAACCCATTAATTCCATGCTACAAATATGCCAGAACACGAATTTAAAACGCTAAGATAAGTGATCGTACCAGGTGTTAAGTCCATTTGCTGAAAGAATCCAAGAGCTTCCTTAAGGTACCCATCTTTGGCATATATTCCAATCAATATAAGCACACCCGAATTAACAATTTTCGTAAATACGTGCCAGACATGATCTCTATCTCCACATGTAGCATACTATCAATCAAAGGCTTGCATAGGATGTGATAGGTTTTAGAAATGATCAGATAAGAATGACTTACGAATGATCAGAGGCTTACGAAGAATGTAAAAAAAAAGAGTATAAAGAATCATTCTTCTTCATGGAGTAGTTATCTCATCTGCACATACCTGGCTTGAAAATACAAGGTACAATGCATCTCACAGAATGTGCTGACACTTGATGGAATGTGTTTCTCTTGCAAGCAAAGCATCTGATGCTAGATGGACCAGAAAATAGTGCATCAGAATCATCATAAAATTTACATAAATCACAATCGTAGTGTCACCTGATGCAATGCCTGGCAATTCACAACAAACGAACATGAAGAGTAGAAGAAACAACGGACGAAGTGGACGCAAAAATGGTCAAGATGGGCAAACAAATGTGACAAAATTAGGTGGATAACCAGTGTCGTGCTGAGAATGGGCATCCCCCATCTTAATTGATTTTCCAAATACAGACCAAATTCGTCCAGAAAAAAGCAGCTTATTCCATCGAACTCATGCCGTTCTCGATCATGCTACAAGATTCAGTTGTGTCGTATTAGCTGTCCAAGGAGTCTAGAGCTAACCAAATTGCAGGTCAAACTCCACCCCCAATTCCTCTATCACATTATTCATGCCATTCCACCTACCAGCCTCAACATATATGTTTGCTAACAATACATATGCACCACTACAACATGCAGCCAGCTGAAGGGTATCTTTTGCAGCATTATTTATTATATTAGTAGCACCATGAACTCTGCAAGCACCAAGAAAGGTTGTACATACCATGACATCAGCTTGAAAAGGCATACAATTCATCCAATCTTCTGCCTGACTCAAGCAGCTTCCCTTACCTAAAAGATCAATAATGCACCTATAATGTTCAATCATTGGAGTGAGATGATGATCTCCAGTCATTGATAAAAAATAATAGCACCCTTCGTGTAGAAGGCTGGCATAATTACATCCAGAAAAGATACTCATAAAGGTAATTTTATCAGACCTCTTTCCCTCTAAGTGCATCTTTTTAAAAAGTTGAAGTGCATCTTTCCCATGGCCGTTGTGAGCATATGCAGTAATCATGGCAGTCCATGATACAAAGTCTTTACAACGTGCATTTGCAAATATTTCTGCTGCAGAGCTCACATTGCCACACTTCCCATACATATTAATCAGTGCATTCTGCACAATGACATCTTTATCAAACCCACTTTCAGCAATATGTATGTGCATTAAGTTGCCATTTTCTATAACTCCAAACGGAATTAACACATTTCAAATGCCAAACCTGTTCTTGTTAAGTTTCAAAACCTAAAGAGCAGGATGATTTGAACGAAGACTCAATCTCCTTAGCTGCCCAAGATCTCCAACTCGGTCTGCAAACCCATGTCCTATACGATCAAGAATAGCGTATGCATGACTTTGAACTCAGAAATAGAGTACAAAACAGAAACATTCAATGCCCAATACTAAACAACAAATCTAAATACCAAAAATTAAAATTTTCAAAGCCAGCCACATTGATACCTTCATTGATCCTACGAAAAGCATGTAACATGGTTCTTTGGCAGAAAGAACAATAAGGAAAACAAATCCTCTGATGGGTCTTTGAGATCATGCATGCTAGCCCTAGATATTAAACCACGACAACCAGAAGACCACGATTTGAAGGCCTCCCTGAAGGCCTCCCGCCAATCCAATCCATAGAACAGACCCTAATCTACACATCCCTAAAAGAGAACCCTAAAAATAATGGGAGGATATTCACAACCAGCACAAAAAAGCCCCCACCGCAGGATTTGCCCCCTTTTTCTAAAATCAATGGCTAACAAAAGGTTGCACTCTAGAAATACTCTTTAGTACACCTAGATGAATACGGCCACCAAATCATATGAAAACCTTAGAGAAAACAGTACAAAAACATAAAAAAAACCCCCTGTTATAATGCTAGATATTTGTACATCATATTTACATTAATATATTATTCTTTGTCCTTCGAAAAAAGAAAAAAGGTTGCTTCAAGAATCAAAGAAATATAAGGTCATACTGTACCGAGGAAGCGCTGAAATGAAAGGTGTTTTTGCCAATCCAAAAGAATAGAATAAAATAGATTTTTTAGCAGAGCAACAAAACAACATCCTCACGCTAAAAATATTCCTTGCAATATTTCTCTCCCGTTTATTTGATTGATCATTTTGTTTGTTCTCATGCTTTTGGCATATACAAGGATATGAATGCCAACATGTGCTTAAAACACAATTCTATGGCATTGACCATAGTCGAAATTTGGTCTGCACAAAAACCTGCTATCGCATATCACCAGATAAAATGCCACGATAGTACAATTAACAACAATGCAAAAATACACCCCAAATATCGACAATGATGACTGTCTAAGAAGTAAAAAACTCGCATATCAGATCCTATAATGTGATATGTGCTAGGGAATCTCTAGACAGGAGGAAGTTTCATGCGGAAGCCTCTAACTTATATAGACAAAGAGAAAATTCCACTTGTTTCTGGCTATGGTAGTTTCTTGCTTTGGTGCATTTTGTAGCTATCCTCTCTTTAACTAGTAATGCACTTATTGCATTCGTTGTATTGGGTGGGTCTCATAGACCTTTGGTCTCCATGAACGTTAAAAATCAAAGTTTCAGAGTTTTTGGTACGCCATAGCCATTGGAGATAGTTGGGCATTCTTGTAGATTTGCTGGGATGATTCATGGCTTTTGGTTGGGATTCACAAGCAGAAGGCAGTTAGCACCACCTCAATTCTTGATAATTGAATCTATCCAAAATAGACAAATGCAATAATTACCAAGAATTTTTTCCTGGCACTGCACTTCACAACATATAAAACAAGCGAATATTCTAATATATTCTCTGTCCCACCATAAACTAAAAAAGAAAAGAAAAGAAAAGAAACCAAGCCCTCCCTTTATTTTTGCATTCCTCATTGTTAGGAGGGCGTATAGCTTCAAGTAATAGTGACTTCGTTAATATTAACCAATGTGTTTTTCAAATATGTGCTAGGCATATAAGACATATGCTTCACGACATGCAGGACACATTGCCTTCTTGTGGAGGAAGTGGCCCCCTCTAGTTGGACCACACTTACAAAGTTCGTGCTTTTTCAAATGGGCTGATTGGCCAGCACAACCATAAGAACAATTGATTAAAAAGCTGTATTCATACATTATACTCAGACACTTTTGTTGTTCATGCGCTTATCGTGCAGTGAGAATCTTGGGGAGCAAAACTCTCTACATGGGAATAAGAAAATATCACAAATCTGAAGATCCACGCAAGTATCCTAAAGGTCTAACCAAGGCAGAGAAGGCGCTGAGCTTAGAAGACAAGGCACTATCATTATTACTTTGACATAGGGAGTTGGAAGAACCCCAAGGGTGAAACATGCCATAACACTATGTGTTATAAAATACAAGGAATAATGGATAATGTAGGAACTGCCAATAATAATTTGCCAAGTGGACAAGTTATCGTGGCTGAGATAAAAAAGACGTGCTTTTTATCTAAAGGGTTCGTTAATAAACATTAATTAGGTAGACTAATAATTCAGATTAATTAGGATGTTTTGTCTAGTTCACGTGACATTGGAATTTATGTTGCAAATTGTCGTGTATCTGCCGACACGTGGCGGTTGGATCAACCGTTGAATGGTTCTAGATCGACGGCGTTGAGGTTTTCCCAATGAGGAAGGTAATTAGAATATAAGGGGGGTTTAGGTTGCGAATTTATAATGGGGTAAATAAACAAAAGAAAAGGCGCGACGGACGTGCTTGGACTTAGTGTTAGAGCAAATACGCGGCAGAGGAACAGAACAGATTTCTGGGGTCGATCGAGAAGTAGACGGATGGTTTTTACCTTCCATAGCTCTCTCCAGCTTCCTCCGCCTTCATCCCTCTTATATCTCCATTTTTCTTCTTCGCCATATAACATCTTCAGCTTATTTTCAACTTTCTTATAGCTCATTCAAGCAAAATCGTCTCAGATTTTGCTTTGTCTGGGCCATTACGCTTGAATTACTTGGAAAGCGTCCATGAAATACCGATGCATCGGGCTCAGTTTACCAATTAAGTTCCATTTTCAAGATGCGGATTGATCTTCTGCTTCTCGATTGCAGAAATGACCTTTTGACCGTGGAACTATGATGTAAAATGATAGGCTGCGTAGCTGTTGGTCAGACCTTATAGTTCATGGTCTGATGGAAATTAGGCAATTTGTGACAGCTCAAATAGATTTTTGCTGCGCAAGGACAAAGCTCGATAGATCTACGATGTGGCAGCTACATTTTGGTCGCTGAGTGTTATCAGATGGATTAATCAGGGAAGGCTGTAGATAAACGCACTGTCGAGGCATACTGCGGGACGGGTTGGAATGCTGGCCATGGTGAACATTGTTTATCGAGTTCCTTGTTGGCTTCAACCTTTGCTTTCACAATGAAACAATGGGTCTCACTATTGAAGGACAGAGTCAGCTTTTCTCCATCGTCCCCAACTACATCTTCCCCTCGGCAATGGTCATCTCCAAAGTCTTCTAGTGATGGCGATACACCAAAATCTAGGCAAGATACATATCTGTCTTAGCTCATTATGCAAGCTTTCAGCAGATAGTTAGGTACAAACGCCAAAATTACAAATACATGACATACACTAAACGATCACTTATGCGTGCCACACAATACAAATGTGGCTTCAATAATATGTTTAAAATTTTGTAATAGGATATGAAAACACTTTGTAGATCAGATCTTCTGAACATGTTGTTGTTTGAAGCAGAAGGAAAGGATATGAAACAGAACAGGAACTTCGGACTTTTTGGGAGGAATTTAGATCCAGTAGTTCAGAGAAGGTATGTGTGCTAAAGCATTACATGTCTATAAGCGAGAATACAATAACAGCTAATTATGTTTGTTTACACAGGAAAAAGAGGAAGCGCTGGAGATTGTGATAGAGATATTTTGCAAATTATGTCGAAAGCATGGAAACCCTTTTGAAATTATAAACAGGCACGTTAAGAATTCTGCATTTTTGATGTTGAATCGTGGTCTTTGTGGATCTGACCTCTACCTAAAGGAGCTTTACATCGTTTGGCTTTGCTTAATATAGCATGAAAGTCATCGTCTGATATGCTGGCAAAAGGCAGAAAGAAGTTATTAACATCTCCTTGGGGTCTATGAGACCAAAATAAGTACAACAATTTCAAATAAGTACATTCTTTCTTATATAGGAGCATCCTCCTAGCTTTAGGCAAAGCTACTATTACTAAAATCCGAGCTCGACATCTTTTGGCTTTCCCTTGTCATGGTATGTGAGTTCATCTATATCTGCTGACAAAAGGCAAAAAAAAAGTTATGAATGTCTCCCTTACGGTCTATGAGACTAGCTAAGTACAAAATTTCTTTCTCATCTTGGAGTATCCTCCTAGATTTGAAAGTGCCATGCAAAGCTACCGAAGACAAGAATCCTTGGAGATTGAATGATTTGAGTTCATGTAGGTTATTTTTGGAATAAAGTTTCGTTGGTTTTTGTAAGATGTTTGTCAGTGCCCACAAGGAACATCATCTATGAGGACATTTGCAGTTCATTGCTTTCTCCTACTACATATGACCGCTCTTGTTAGTTAGCTGGGATCACATCGTGTAGGTTCTGTGAAATATGTCTTTTTTGGTTTTGGAAAGATGCTTGTGAAAACATGGGAGGCAGCCTTTTATGAGGACATATCCATTGGTCAGATGCCTGGGGTGACGACCATGTGTTTGTGTTTCTTCCTGAATTTTCTAAGCCTGGAATATCATTTTTCTGAATGATGATCAAGATAGAAACTGTGTTCCTTTTTACTGAAACATTATGCTAAATATGCAGGCTTGGGGATCCACGACTATTCTCTTTTGTTCTAGCAAGGTCATTTGTTAATGACATTGAAAGACTCAAAAACTCTAGTCCAAGTTGCCAACTTGTTCTTCATGACATCCTTCATATCTTTTCAGGAAAAGGCAAGGTATGGTTTTCATATGCTATTGTGGTCTTTATATATGATTTCAATATGCATGTTATACATCTCATAGCAGTACTAAGAGATGTATTCTCTTTTAAGCTGTTGCAGGAAGAAGAAGGCAGAGTTTCAGGATTGCTTTATGCTCTTGAGAATGTTATTATCCCTGTAAGTCATTAATAAACCTCTACTTTTGGACCTGTATAAACACATATAAAAGAAGAAGAATGCAAGTGCAAACTTTTGTGTGATTAAATGACACCCTTTTTGCATGTTGTGGCAGCCACTTGATGTGCAACCTCTGCTTGACGCAGGGCTTTTGTCCTGTATGGTCGCAGTCTTGCACACTTTTGTCCCTTCTTCAGGACAAGGGAGGAGTACGGAGGGATTACAGCAGCACAATATGGAAGATGATATTGACAACGTGCATCCCATCAGCAGACTTCAGGTCAATAATCTGAACAAACCTACTTATCCTTGAATGTAGACCATGGAGTTTGATAGTTATTTTTTTCATTGTCAGGGAGGATTGATTCACATTATGAAAACGCTGGCAAGGCATAAAGGGGCCGTGCAGAGCTTAGAAGATACTGATTCGCTTGAGCTGCTCTTTCATATGGTTGTCATTAATAATCACGGACAAGCAACATTGCATATGTTACAGCTGCAGCGACATGTGATGCAGGTAGATATGCATGCAGAGATTATGAAGTCAGGCTAGATATTGTATCTTTTACATGTCTGAAGAGACTACATGCCTGAAGGTCATGATTGTCTTGCCCTTCAGTTAATGGTGGTTTTGGCTGCAGATAATAAGTAGCTTGCTCTCTACTGATGATGGAGGGATTGGACTGTACATACACAACCGTCAGCTTGTGAGTGCACCACTAATAACCCAAGGTGTTCTGATACTTCCATTATCAAGAAATAGTGTGATAATCAAGTTACTGTTTTTTACCAAATCTTAGGTAAAGGTGCTTCTAAAGGCTGTAAAAGACTATGAAGAAGAAAATGGAGATCCTGCGTATGTAGTTGGAGTAGTCTCCTTATTGCTTGATTGTATTCAATTGTCTTACAGACCAGGTAAGACTTCCACCAATGACAATGATCGTAGTTTCAGTTGTAGATATCTTGTGCTTTTATGACATCCATAATAATATTGGTTTTCAGTACAATATTTTGTTTATAGTCTATTTCTTTTATTGCAGGAGCTAGTGGTGTCAAACTTCGTGAAGATTTTCAAAATGCACATGGATATCATTTGCTGGCGCAATTGGCATTAAAGTTCTCATCATCTGAGTTGTGGAAAAGTGGAGGGAATGATAATCAGAGTGCTCGCGATAAATTGGCACTACAAACTTCAGATTTAGCTTCCGCTATTGATACTGGCATAAGGAAACGCTTATCTCCTGCACTTCTAAGCTTGCTTGATGTTCTTGTAGAATTTACCCAGGTTGGGACCGTAGATGATTATGTGACGGCATCAGCAAAAGCAGGTAGTTGTATGCCTCGTTTTGAACAGCCTAAACCATCTGCGAGTGAAAGAGTTGCAGGAGACAACAAAGTACGAGATGTTTTTGCTGTACAAGTTCTTCAAGATATATTTCTGAAGTCTGGGGATCTAAGTTTGCAAATTGAAGTTCTTGATCGACTTTTGAGACTGTTAGCTGGACATCCAGCAAACTATCTGGTTGTACAGGATTTACGCATTCTATCACTTTTTGTGCTGAACATGGCTAATTTTCCTGAAGTCCTTCAGGCGCAGCTTCTTAAAGTTCTTGAATATGTAGTGACAGTAGTTAGTTTGGTACCAGAGCAGGAACTTCTTGCTCTATGCTGTTTATTGCAGCAGCCATTATCTGGGTCCCTAAGTCGCAGCATCTTATTGTTCTTTGTCAAGGTATTGTCATTTGATATTCAGTATAAGAAGGTACTGCGTGAAGTGGGCTTGCTGGATATCATCATTGAAGATGTAAAGAAATGCATGGAGGCTGCTGATGTGCAATCACGACTACTTATTGAGATGCAAGGGTGTACAGAGTCAATGTCAACTATTGAACAAGCTAATGGCAAATCCTGTCTTTTTATGAGGGAGAGCACCAGGAACATTGCATGGGACTGCCTGCTATCGTTGATTAGGCAGAATGAGGCAAATCAGGCAGCATTTAGAAAGTCAAACTCGGTTGTCAGTATCCTACCATTGTTGAGTTCTTCTTTGCATCGACAATATGTCCTTCGGGTGCTATCTACACTTATCACTGAAGACAAGGCTCAGGTTTGCATTGGATAAGCCTTTTAATTGAGAATGCATCTTTTTGCTGTGTGATATTTGTCTTTAGCTTTTGGAGTTTGAGCTGTTTTAGAATGTCTGCTATGGCTTTACTAAATGATTTAATGTCAAGGATTCTCCACATCATATTAATACCAGATGTACTTCTAGCACTGTTAGTCACTAGTCCATGCCTGGCCCTCGAGCACTTAAGAAGTTTCTTGGCGATTATTGAAGCATTATTTGACATCGTTTTGCACTGTCATTCATGATGGACACCCTTGATCTCCAGATCTTGCAACATGAACAATACAACCTATAAATTGAATGTCTTTTATGGCCATTTCTAGGACTTTGAAACTGCTCTGTATGCATGCAAGTTTCATATATATATATCTGGATGATTGATAGAGGATGTTATTATAACTTGGCACTTGCCAACAAGTTTCTAATGATTGGACACCCATCTTGCAGAGTCATCCTGAAGACATGAATTCCCTTATTAAGATTATTAACAGTGGTGGAATAGTTACTATTTCTGGAAGACAATGGCAAGTTAGTATTGCAGCTCAAACTGATATCTTGTGGATGATGTGGAGAATTCTGAGTTCTAATTCTGTGCTGAAAAATTCGTTTGGTGAAGAGGGATTTATGCTTCTGCTCAGCAGTTTCCAGAACTTTCATTCGGAAACTGACAAGGGTGCTAATGACATTTCGATTAAAGTGCAAATAGATCTTTTGACTGCATTATTTCATCTGGTAACCATTGCTGTGTCAGATCACCCACTTAACAGAATCAAGCTGCGTGAGGTTATTAACTCAGGAAGCTTCAGAGAATACGTTCTTAACTGTTCCCTTGTTGCTTCAGAATATGAAGGGCACTTCTTGGATTTACTCTTTGATCTGGCTCTTGAGCACAATCGCTCTCCTGTGAAGAAGAATGAAGCTTGCAATATTCTTTCTATTGGAGCAAACATTGAGGAAGTATATGTTCAAGATTACACTCCAGATATTGAAGTGGATGAGATTATTGAGGGGAAAGAAATCTTTAATGGTACAGTAATTATAGCCTTGATCATGTTGTTGCCGCGAGTCTCAAGCGAGTCACAGATAAAGATATTAAGGAATGTGGAGTTACTTGTTCGCCGAAGCATGTGTAATAGAGAATGCCTCTCAAACATTGGTAATCACATTCTGCCCTGGATTTTCAGAACACGTTTTAGATATAGACGAGGGATTTTTGATGTAACTGTTATTGTAATTTTGTTAATATTGTATTTGTTGTTCTATTATTCTTATCATTACTCAATATGCATATTCTGTTTTTTAAAACCAGGCGTCATACATCTTCTTTTAGAGATGCTGCCCCCAACTGCCAGCTATCATGCAACCATATGGTCTTCTATTTTGCAAATTTTCAAATTAGTTGGTTCCTACAGGTAAAGTGTATGCCAATCCTCCCTTTGCGTTTTTTATTGCTTAGGAATTAAATAGTATTTTTGTTTTTAGATTGTCATCACTGGAACTCCGAAAATTATTACGATATATTTGGCAGTGGCGAGATGCTTCAGCCGGAGATACTGGAAGCCGATTCGTAGGAATGATGGAAGGAATTTTATATGCCGATGATGGTCTTTCCCAACTTGCTTCATCCATCAAATTCCATGTGGATTGCCACCGGCATGCTTGTGTCCATATCTCGCTAGGTGAAAGATATTGGCCCCCTGCAGGTGGATACTCATTTGCATGCTGGTTCCGTTATGAAGGTTTTTCGAAGAAGTCTTTGGCTGAGCATCATGGCCCAGTAGGCAGCAAATTTCAGCCTGATAATATCAAATTAAATATTTTTTCTGTAGAATGTGTTGACTCAAAGAACATAACGTTACTGGAGCTGAGCTTAAATGATATGGGGATTTTGTCTTTGAGTACCAGTGTCAACTCTCAGTTGGTTTTTAAAGGGGTCCATTTGGAAGAAGGGTTGTGGTACCATTTAGCAATTGTCCATAACAAACCCAACGTGCTTGCTGGATTATTCCAATCTAGTTTAGCCAACCTTTATGTGAATGGATGCTTAAGATTTACGGGTAAGTTAGGTTATACGGCTTCTTCTACAGGAAGAGCACTGCAGTCTCTGCTTGGGTCATCATCTTCACTTTCAGCTGGGAGCTCCACTTGGCAAATAAGTGGATGCTATTTATTTGAGGAAGTCCTTGCGGCACCAGCCATCTATCTAATGTACATACTTGGTCGAGGTTATCATGGCCTATTTCAGGACATTGATCTGTTGCGTTTTGTTCCATATGAGGCATGCGGTGGAGAGAATTTGGCAATCTTGGAGACAATTGAAACTGCATCATCTAGTGTGCAGAAGGGAGATAAGTTATCAACGTATAAAATAACTGGATCTGTTTGGGAATTAGAGCGGTTGGCCCTATTCTGGTCCCAACTTTCAACAAAGAAGATGATTTTTGCATTTGATGGGACACCATCAGATCCAAATTCCATCGTTTCTATAACAAACTTGGTTGATCCACTCTCTGCTGCTGCATCGCCACTTGGTGGTAAGTTTCTGATCATCATGACAATTGCACAGCTTGGTTGTGTAGAGTGATTATATTACCTGAATTTCTGATCAGTCTGACATTGCTATTATCATGCTCATAAATTGTTCTTCGTCCTATATTAAACGGTGGCATTACATTAGATGTTTATTTGACCAGTGAGATCTTGTTCATTTCACCTGATTGAGGAAGAAAAATCTCATTAATCTAATCTTAGAGTTTTGGTGCTTGGCTAGTGTGGACCTGATATTTGAAAATTTCCAGGTCTTCCTCGGATAGGACGTCTTTCAGGGAATGTCAGCATACTTCGTCCATGCAGCCTTGGGGATAGTATCCGCACTATTGGAGGAGTGGCAGTAGTGCTTGCCTTGGTGGAAGCTGCTCAGACTCCTGAGATGCTTCATTTAGCTTTGTTATTACTTGTCCGTGTAATGCACTGCAATCCGCGAAATGCATATGATTTGTTGGCCTGCCGTGGGTATCATCTTCTCGCTCTTTTCTTGCATCGGAGGATGGAAATTTTAGGTTTGCAGGACCTGGAACTGCTTTTCCAGATTGCAGCATGTGAAGCATCTGTTGCTGCGTCACGAGGAATTCTGGAGCATACTGGTAGTGGCCATTCAGCAGGGTCTGTGTTTGAAGCATCACTGGAGTCCATTAGTTTAGCAACAGTATCAGAGGATCAAGCATCCTCCCTGGGGTCGCCTTCTGATATGGTGGATTCATTTGGTCAGGATGCTGCAACATGCATGTCTGATTTAGGAGTAACAGAGTCACCACATGAATCTTTGAACTGTATTGTTCTGTCTAATCCTGATATGATGGAATACGTTCTTTTGGACTGGACAATTTGGGGAACAGCTTCTCTTCCAATACAGTTGGCATTGTTAAACTTTATAGAAAGATTGGTTGCAATGCATCGTTATAGAAACCATAACTTAACTACTTTGAGAAGCCTCAACATTATTCAGCATTTGCTGGTTACATTACAAAGGATGGATATTGAGATTCCTGTGGCTGAAAAGCTTGTCGTTCTTCTAGGTATTCTTTTGGAAGATGGGTTTCTAACGTTTGAGCTTAAACATGTTGCAGATTTCGTTGTTATGACTTTTGACCCCCCAGGAGTAGTTGATGGTAAATTTATTCCTCGGGAGAGTATGGGAATGCAAGTAATTGTGAGGAATATCTTGTTAGAAATGCTGATTGATTTGCAAACTACCATCTATACGGAAGAAATCCTTGATACCTGGCACAAACTTGTTTCTTCAAGGTTGGTCACTTTTCTGCTTGATGAAGCAGTCCATCCAACTACTTTACGATGGGTTATGACATTGCTTGGAGTATGTATGTCCTCATCACAAGCATTTGCAGTTAAATTTCGTGCCAGCGGTGGCTATCAAGCACTTAAGCAGGTGCTTCCAAGTTTTTATGATTCTCCTGATGTGTACTATGTTCTATTCTGTCTCTTGTTTGGACGAGCTGTCTATCCCCGGAAACCTGAAGTCCGAATGCTGGACTTTTTAGCATTCATGCCAAATGATGGTGGCACGGAAGAAATTCAGTTTGTTGATCTGTTGGACTCTATACTTGCCATGTCAAAAGCTGCATTTGATAGAATGAGCCAAAAATCAAAGTCAGCACAAGAAATGGGCGAATTTTCATACATGGAGGAGCTACTTGATTCCACGGAGACCTCTGGCGAACTACAAGGTGAGGCACTTTTACACAAAACTTATGCAGCGCGATTAATGGGAGGAGAGGCAGCAGCTCCTTCAATGGTGACTTCGATTTTGAGATTCATGGTTGATTTGGCCAAAATGTGCCGCCCGTTCTCTACAGCATTTCGGCGTCATGAGCTTCTTGAAGATTGCGTAGATCTTTATTTTTCTTGTGCAAGGTATGCATTTCTTCTTCATTCTCTTGCACAAAAGGAAGCTACCTTTTATGAGCTGTCAATTGCATACTGTTTATTGCTTGCTACCATACCAAGCTTGTATTTCTTTCATTGATTCGCATTCTGATGACAACAGATCCGCTTTTGCTGTCCGTGCCACAAAAGGTAACCAGCCTGTCATTCTGACTGATCAGAGCATTGAAATGCCCATTCAAAAAGATGACGAGAACACGTCAAGCAATATTGCAGCAGAAAGTAATTTGTCAACTTTTGGCAAGGGAAAAAGTATGACAGATTCCACTGGTTATGCAGAAAAGTCACCAGGCAACACCCTCTCTAATGGCTCCATATCTAAAGCTCAAAATCCCAATATTTTTCAATATAGTAGGATTTCTGCACTGTCAGATTCTGAGTATTATGGCAAAGGGGAGGAAAGTTTATTCTCTTCTTCATCATTTTCTGAGTCTTCATCCTCTCGATTCGTTACCCTCCCATTGTCACCAGCATCGTCTGATAAGGCCGGAGCTAATGAAGCTAACTTGGAACATAGATCGAGTATGCCAAGCATAAAATCTGTGGTTCCAGGCTCTCCTACATTTGGTGGGATTGCATCATGGTTGGGAAACTCATGGACAGAAGGCAGGAGCCAGTCAGCCAGTGCATCATTAGTTAACGTGCCATCAACCCCATACAGTGATGTGGGACACGATGCATCTACGGTTGCTGAGGTAGAGGCTTCAGTTTTAACTGTGGACATGTTGGTAGAATTAGATGCAGCTGGTTCTGGAGGAGGTCCCTTTTCTGGAGGAGCAGCTGCTGTATTGGACCTGATTGCTGAAGTTTTAGCTGATGCCTTGACGGATCAGCCAAAGGCTGCTTTAGCTGTTGAGAGTGCGCTGGAGGCTGTTCCCCTTTCTGTCAGGCCGGAGGTGGCGTTAACTTTTCAAGGCTTGTGTTTAAATCGTATGATGAACTTTCTCGAGCGTCGTCTCTTGCGTGATGAGGAAGGAGGTGGGAAGAAGCTAGATAAAAGCAGATGGTCAGCCAACTTGGAAACATTTAGTGCACTGGTTGTTGATCGATTATATATGGGAGCTTTTACTGACCGTGCTGGTCCATTAAAAGTCTTGGAGTTTTTGTTGGCAATGCTTCAGCTGGCAAACAAGGATGGCAGGGTAGAAGAAGCAAGCCCAGCGAGAGGACTGCTCTCTCTTGCTCGGGGAGGATCACGACCTGCTGATCCTTTCATTATATCATTATTAAAGAACACTAATCGAACAGTGATGTACTGTTTCTTGTTTCCAGCTTGTGGAGATCCCGATGATGAGGCCGAGCAAAGCAGGAATAAGAGTGAAAAGGCAGGATTAAAGCCAACGGGAGTTGACATTGTTACCGTATTGCAGTTATTGATGGCAAACAAATCTCTCATTTTCTGTGCCAACAATGTTGACCGTGAATTTGTACAGAGTCTCTTATACAATGTTGTGCCAATGCTTCAAATGGAACGGCAAGCTGCACGCATGCTTGCTTTGGATGTTTGTAAAGCTATACTAATCTATCGGAGGGATGTGCTTGAGGATGTGCTTGTGCTTAAAGGAAATCAGGGAGAATTGGTGGACATGTTACATGGTGGATTTGACAAGTTACTTTTAAATAATGGGATTGAATTTTTTACCTGGTTTGATGACTTTCAAAGTACTTTGCAGCGAATATTGAACCGGAGATGTTCAGCAACATGGATGGAATTCATTGCAGGCACTGCCCGTTTTCCTGATATGCGCATAAAATCAATGGAAACCCGTCGAAAAAGGGAACTGATGAGAAGATCCAGAGAAGTTGCCAGAATCATGGCTCGTCATTGGGACCAGATGGTAGAACGACGTGTTGCATTAGATCTTGTTAGGGAGACATTACAGGCAGAAATAAGGGCCATGCGTCAGCTCAAATATGGCTGGGTTATTCATGCTGACAGTGAATGGCAAGGCCATTTGCAGCAGCTAATGCATGAACGTGGTTTGTGGCCAGCCAGAAAATATACAGAAAATGTAGGATGGTATCTTTGCTCAACAGAAGGTCCATATCGTATGCGTAAGAGGCTACTTCGCAGCAAACCAAAAGACACTATGAGTGGCAAAGTTGCAGATGATGATGCTTCTAATAAAGAGGTGGAGCCGAACAATCGTCCTGGAGTGTCTACAGACATTGAAAATCCCGATTATGATTCATTTTTCCACTTATTTTCTCTATTTTCTGAGAGCCCGAAGGAATTTTCTGAACCTAGTAAGGATTTGTTTGATGCTTTTGATGATGATAGTGAATCAAGGGGGTTAGACGAATACCACAGCTCATCCTCCAAAACTGGAGTGTATGACGATCAAAGTAGTAACAATGAAACAGAAATGCAATTATCCGGTCCAAGCAGAAAATTGGGAGTAACAGTACCAGAAAGCAGCCCTAGCGAGATTGTCACATCTGTGCCTGGGTCGGTAATACCAGAGATGCTCAGACCAAATATGGCAATTGAGAACGGGAAGGTGGACAATGACTTACATGATAATGGAGAATATTTGATTACGCCCTACCTAGAACGTGGTGAGAAGTTAAAATTCAAATATAATTGCGAGCGGGTTGTTGGACTTGATAAGCATGATGGAGTATTTTTGATAGGGGAAATCTGTCTTTATGTGATAGAAAATTTTTATATTGATAAGACAGGTCACATATGTGAGAAGGCCGAGGAAAATGAGATCTCAGTTCTTGATCAAGTCTTGGGTGTTATTACCAATACTGCTTCTGCTGAAGAGGTGAAACAAATGGATACAACAGCAATGGCAACTTGGCCAGGAGGCAAAGCTTGGGCATACCATGGGGGTTCTTGGCGAAAAGATAGTGTATCTGCTACTTGTCACATGCCACATTCTTGGCGCAAATGGAAACTAGACAGTGTTCAAGAGCTTCTCAAGCGTCAATACCAGCTTCGTCCTGTGGCCATTGAATTATTTAGCATGGATGGTTGTAATGATCTCTTGATTTTCCATAAAGAAGAGCGTGATGAGGTTTTTAAGAACCTTACCTCTACAAATTTACCACGCAATAGAACGTAAGCATGCATTAACAGTTCCAATCAATGAGCCTTTGCTCCATTTTTTTAATGGTCTTTTTTGTGTGCAGGTTGGACACCACAATCTCTGGCATGACCAAGCAAGAAGCTGGTGAAGGTGGCCGCCTATTCAAACTGATGGCTAAATCATTCAGCAAAAGATGGCAAAATGGGGAAATCAGTAACTTCCAGTATTTAATGCACTTGAACACACTTGCAGGACGGGGATATAATGATCTTACTCAATATCCTGTTTTCCCATGGGTCCTAGCAGATTATGAAAGCAAGAATTTGGATCTTAACAATCCTGCTTCATTTCGGCAGCTTGACAAACCTATGGGAGCATTATCTCCAGAAAGGGAGGAGATCTTTAGGAAAAGGTAGTTATACTGTTACGGATGGATATTTAAGAAAATGGGCTGAACTTCAGAAATGCAAAAATGAAAAGCATATCCTCACCCCCCAAGGCCCCATATCATCTCCCAAATCTCCTTCCATAGATCATGACCACTGGCTTTGCAACAAATACCACTGGTGCATGCTTGTAAGAACAAGATATGCCTAGATGACAAGAATCACCTATAATCTAGGTTTATTGTTTTTCGAGACGAGCAAGTATAGTTTTTTACGGTTATTTCTATATTAAGCTTTGGACCTTTTTACATTTCTCATGCTGCTAAATGCGGCCAACCTCTCTTTACCTCCTTTTATATAGTTCTTTCTCCACCTTGTACATGTTGCCGCCTCTTGGGATCTAGTCAAAATTGTAACCTCTTGTATCATTTGCAAATATTTAGTTCTTTGATTCAGGCAGGATACGCTTCTAGTGAGAGATTTCTTATATATCCTGATAATACAAGATATTATTATTATTATGTTCTATGAACTTAGTATTGCCATATTAACAAAGTATTGGAGATTGACTGTCTTTGGAAGTTTAAAATTGCTACTGCAGGGGAAAAAACTGCCCCCAGATAGATCTTTCAAGTTACAGGCTGTGAAAAATTGTAGGATATGAAAAATGTCAGTGAATTTTTTATGAGTGTCACATAGTTCCTGATGTGTGTTCCACTAGATTAATATTTGCTAATATGTACGTGCTTTTGATGCAGATACGAAAACTGGGATGATCCAGAAATTCCAAAATTTCATTATGGTTCACACTACTCAAGTGCTGGAATAGTGCTGTTTTATCTGATTCGGTTACCACCATTTAGCTATGAAAATATGAAGTTGCAGGGAGGGCAGTTTGACCATGCGGATCGTCTTTTTAATAGCATACGTGACACGTGGTCAAGTGCAAGCCACGGGAATACAGCTGATGTCAAAGAGCTTATTCCAGAATTTTTTTACCTCCCAGAGTTCCTTGAAAACCGGCAAAATTTTGATTTTGGTGTCAAGCAATCTGGAGACAAGGTAATGCATATAGTTGAATTCTCCTCCTCTTAACCATGTGTTTATATGTGGCTTTTCACTTTAGTTTTCCTTCTATTTTTATTTAGGTTGATGATATCATTCTCCCACCATGGGCTAATGGAAGTGCACGGGAGTTCATCAGAAAGCACCGTGAAGCTCTAGAATCTCCATATGTCTCAGAGAATTTGCATCACTGGATTGATCTCATATTTGGTTTTCGACAGAGAGGCCAGGTAAAGAATATTTGTTGTATCCAAGGAGTGTATGAACACCACTATATTTCACTCGTTTGTTTATTTACAGGCAGCAGTAGATGCAACAAATGTCTTTTATTATTTGACCTATGAAGGAGCTGTGGATATTGACTCTGTCGCTGATCCATCAATGAAAGCTTCGACTTTAGCTCAAATCAATCACTTTGGGCAGACACCTCGTCAGCTATTTCTGAAGCCTCATCCCAAAAGAAAAAGTTACCAGAAAGTTCCATCTGCTCTAATTTTCCAGAACTCCCATTTGATAACTCAACAGGAGCTTCGGAAAATTTCAAAATCTATCTCTCAGATTGTTATACACCATGACAGGATACACGTGGCTGAGTCAAATTGCATTCTGAAGCCACGCTCATACACCAAGTATGTAGTTTGGGGTTTTCCTGACAACAGCCTGCGCTTCCTTTCTTATGATCAAGACAAGCTCCTCTCAACGCACGAGGGACTTCATGATAGTCCTATACAGTGTGCTGCCTTGAGCCAGGATGGCAGGATTTTGGCAACAGGGGATGCAGATGGAGCCATTGCAATTTGGCGTCTCCGGAAAGATGGACTGCGTGGTCAGCGTCGTCTGCATTTGCAGCGGGCATTATGTGCACATAGTCTTAGCATTACGTGCATTGCCATTTGCCAACCATATGGTCTCATTGTAAGTGGGTCCAAAGATTGCACGATTATCTTTTGGGATCTTACTAGCATGGAATATGTTAGGCAATTACCAGTACTCCCTGCACCGCCATCGGCAATACATATTAATGACATGACAGGGGATGTTGTGACTGCAGCTGGTACATTGCTAGCCATTTGGAGCTTAAATGGTGATTGTTTAGCGGCTGTAAATGTCTCTAATCTTGTGTCTGAGACCATCTTATCAGTCACAAGTCCACATATGTCAGATTGGTCAGAGACAGGTTGGTATGTCACTGGACACCAAAGTGGGGTTATAAGGTTATGGCGGATTGATTATGATAATACGGAAATTGTTCGCTTACCCAGACGTAGAAATGCTAGTCATGAAGCAGAAAAAAACCCAGGGGCTGCTAGAGTATTGATACCCCCTTCTGTACATAATTTGGAAAAGAGGGGACTATTTACTTTTACTGGTGGACCACCCGAATATATACTTGTGCTGCATAAGGTCTTAAAGTGGCATAAGAGCCCTGTAACAGCTGTGCAACTTTCAGGCGATTTAAAACAGCTTGTTAGTGGGGATACCAGTGGGCACCTTATATCATGGTTCCTGGCAGATGAAAGCTCGAAATCATATGCTGCTAATGCAAGTCAGGTTGGTTTCTTTTATCTCACAGACCATTCATAAAGTCTAGGTGAACGGATTATATGCTAGATATTTCTTACATTAACTAATTGAGTCACACATTTGACACTTGCAGGTGGATGTGTGTCCTTGGTGCCAGAGTCCATTTAAAGCATGTAAACCGAAATATTATTGCAAGAATTGTGGACGATTTGCTTGTGAGAAGTGTTGCAGCGACTTTGTATCGCTCCCCGATCTTGGTTATTCTTTCCCAGTCCGGGTCTGCCGGGATTGTTTTCAGTTTCAGAAGTCTTTGAGGAGCAGTTTTAGTAAGAAGGAATTGGCACATGATCATGGCAATACAAATCACATTGTGTAATCTTGTACAAATCATCTGTAGTTATAGTGTATCGTAGAGGGTTAAATTTGCCACCTTGTAATGTTTTTGGTGGCAAAAGTTTTGTCTTCTATTATGTGGGGGGTGTGACCCCTGCAAAGGCGATACAAGGGCGCCTTGATATAGGATTACAGAATGCTCCTGATTGTACTTAGTCAGAAGCAAATTTTTGTGGCCCTGGATGGTGGTGTAATTTTACAATTTCAGAAGGGTGCCATTGATCAAGCCAAGGCCATGGTCAGCTCATATGCCATTCTATTTGTAATATGGTACAAAGAATAAAATGTAAGCCAATTTTACGTTATTTTAGTTATGTGTAGATTACTGAACCAGCCCAACAACAAAAAGGGATGTCTAAGCAACCAAGGATTAAAGTTGATCGTGGAGGACAATCTGCTTGAGCGACAGTTCTAGCAGCTATAGCAGCTGCTCTAAATGTTAAAGTTAGAACAAAAGCTAGAATTGAAGATAAAATAGCATGGATTTATTCTTCACCGTGGATCTGGCGTGCAAACTTTAGCCGTGTCATGGAGATGCTATTATTTCTACTCGCTTTTCCCTTTTTCCCTTTTCTAGTTTCTGAACCGGAAGGTTTTAAAGAATGTCGCTTGCACAGTCGCATTAAACCTTCCAATGTCTGTGAGTTTCCAGAGATCTAATTGCTTTGCTGTACAACCAAATGGATGAGATGTTTTCATGAAAGTTAAGTTCGCTTGAATAGGGCTGCTATCATAAGCTATGTTACTCTTAAGACACAAAAAAGTTGTAAGGATTTTAAAGACTATAACTTAAGATTCTTGACTCCTGTTGAAGTGAACTTAGCTTTAATGGAAACATATCATCCTCATTTACAATGTATTTGGAGAAATCCTTCTCATTTGAATTGTCACAAAAAAGTAGCAATCATAATGGAAAAATCACTAAAATGCCCCTATATTTTGCCAAAATTACCAAAATACCCCTAAAAATGGGGTGCTGGTCTAAAATGGTAATAACTTCTTAGTGACTGATCAAACATGAAAATGGCCTCTATAAAACATATAGATGAATAGTGAGATCTATCCAAAGACAGTAGAATCATCCAAAACGGAGTTGGAATCTTCAAGTTATGGTACCTTAGATACGTAATTTCAAAACGACTCAAAAGAGCATAACGTGTGAATTTCAACTCCAATTTAGGTCAGTTTGATCTTGTTACAAAGATCTTATCATGATCTATAATTATCGTGAAGATAACTTTTGCATTTGATGAGCCACAAAAGCCACATTACCATATTACCTAAAATACCCTTCGTTTGAAGGGCATTTTGGTAATTTTTGTAAAATATAGGGGCATTTGGTAAATTTCCCACAGTGTTTTGGCAATTTTGTCATATTGTAGGAAGACCATACCTGAGAAATGATCATGATACCAGCTTAGAAAGAATATACATCAAATTCTAGACCTTGAATTCTTTAGAAGATTGGTTTGGAAATATGCATGAATGAGTAGCCTTTTGCAATTTATGAGTTGCAGTTCCTTTAAACAATAGAAAATTCATGAGTGGAAAAACCTTTTGTCAGGAATGTAGGTACGTAATCATGTTACGAGATCAAGCAAATTCAATGAACGTACTTTCTACTGGTGTTGAAGGCATTTATTTAAGTTTAGGTTTGATATAATGTTGTCCATCTAGCATTTTTAACCTTATTCATAGTGCAACTGCCCAAAATGCTCTTAAGTTTTTTTCCCTTTTCCCTCTAAAATGATCAGAAAGATAACATATACAATTCCTCCCAATCCTAAAAGCATATAGAAAGGGAAGATTCCAAATATACCCCTCAAGTTTCAAATATTCCAAAATACCGTCCAAGTGAACGCCATTGTTGTAAATATTGTAAAGCCATTTTACATTCGTTTAGTTATGTGTAAATTACTGAACTAGCCAACAACAAAAAGGAATGTTTAAGCAATAACAACGATTAAAGTGGGCAGTAAAGAAGAGTAATCTGCTTGAGCAACAATTTTAACAGCTTTAAATGTTAAAGTTAGAACATAAGTTTCAAAGGTAAAGTAGCATGGATTTCTGGTTCATCGTCGAAATAGATTTGGCTTGCAAGAACCAAAGGAAATCATGGAATTGCTTTTTTTTCAAACTCTTATTTCTTCAATAAGGAGATTCTTCGTATGAGGGAGGGAAAAAGAAAGAAAGATGCTGCAATGGAAAATGTGATACCGAGTTTATAATAGGATAGGATAGGATAGGATAGGATAGGATAGGATAGAATAGAATAGAACGGATTTTATCATCCACGGAGACAAACCAGCTTATGGGACCTAATAATAGAGCACAACAAACTTATTACAGTTCAGATTAAAAAAACCTTTGACCATGGCAGTAATAAGAATGTATCAAATTGTACAAACATATACATCATGAAATATATTATACATATATATACATGCATAGCTGATCCTGCATATCCATGACCTCCTAAAGGTATGATTCCAATATCAGTACTGAAGCTGTGCTCAATATCACATATAGCGGCTAGTCAGGCCTGACAAACTCAACATAATGCATCCTGATTTGATCATACGCTGGACAGCTTTGGAGGGTACAACATTCATCCTCAAGGGCTCCTATTTGGCAGCATTGACAAAGCATGTCCTAGCATAGCTCCCCAATCCATCTACCTGTTCGGAGGCGGTGTGCACCTGTGCGAATCGAGGCAATAAGTCTGTGCTTTTTCATAGGCAGATGGATACATAGGTAACTTTGCAGGCCCGTTCCAATGTGGAGTTTATGTGGCACTGATAATATATTGTCTTGACCTGTTCAAGGGCGCTGACATTTCAAAGCTTGCTAACGAAGAACGCATCAAGGTATTGCCTCAAACTATGGCGATCTGCCTCTGTTGGAACCTGTGTGCACCTGTGCTCCGTATATTCCATCTGGCTAGCTACTGTACTCGCTTTTCCTTCTAAGTGTTGTGGCTCCATTGCCTACCTTTTGAAAGTAGACAATGTGGAGATCAAGGGCCGCCCTCTGAAGAGGCAAGAAACTTGTCTCCTACAACAAGATTTGATATGGAACCATGGAGTTTACCCCAGTGCCTGTGCTAAAACTCTTTCTGCACCTGCTCCAAGTCATTCTAGGTAGCGAGGGACAGCGTCGGGCTGCAGATTTCGATATCGTATAAAAGGATGAACTCCACTAAGACCCTGAGTAGGTGCAACTGATGGGTCCAATCATACAACTCTGCTCTGTGACTGTTGTTCTACATTGCATATCGTGCCTTCTAGCCTGCTGTCATTCGTAGCCGGATGGAACTATCCCAGTGCATAGCAAAAGAAAACTCCACTCCTAAATATTTATAGGTGGGTGCCACTTCCAAATTTTGTCCCTGGTAACTGAAGGAGGGGCCCCTTGCTTGACGTGAGGATGATATGAGGACCACCTTAATCTTGGCTAGGTCGATGCGCATGAAGGTATGTCCATGGCATCGAGATGGCTCTACATGTCCGTTGGAGTGTAAGTTAGGAGGTCCACATCATTAGCTGCCCTGGTGATCTGATGCAGAAGGTGAGCTCACTGCCCCCATTGACAGCAAGACAACTGTCCAACTGATCAATGCAAAGCCCAAACAATATTGGAGAGAGGGCATCTCCGGCGGACCACGATCATTTTTTTTGAATGGTTGGCTCTGTCACCGTAAATCGGTCTCCGAGCATGTCTCATATAGCCCGTAAACTACATCTTTGCCGGTCTGCGGGGACCCCCAGACTTTAAATCTTATCCACTTAGCGAAGTTCACAAAGAAGCAATACATGCCTTGCTGATGGTTCCTGCTATCTTCAACCAGACTCCGCAATGTGAAGATGTGATCAATAGTTGAGTGTCACGGCCTGAATCCTACTTGTTGAGGGCTTGCACTTCCACTTCTGCCCAACCCATCAGGTGCTGTTCGAGAATGCCGTCTAGCAATTTTGCAAACACTGAACTGACTATGATTGTTTGATAATTGGCTGGGCAGTGCAAGTCACATGCATTGTAGATAGGAACAACTCTGCTAATGGTCCAATGCGGGGGGGGGGGAATCTTCCTATAATGCCTTGTTGAACAAGGCAGTTAGTACTGGTACTATGGAGGATCCTGCCACTTGAGCAACTCTGCTTGCATACCATCCAGGTCTGGCAATTTCCCATTGGCAAGACGCTATAAAACCTAGACCACGTCCGCCTCTTTGATTACTAGTGCTGCACATTTCTTGTTGATGCGTTGCAATGTACCTGGCTTTCTTAGCCTTACAGAAAAGCGGTATTGTCTGACGCAATGTAGGCATATAGCAGCGTCTGTAACCTGGCGGAGCCAGCATTTTTATTCCTCGCAGTCATCATCAAACTATTGGTTACAAGGGAAGATTGTGGTCTTCGAGGTTCTCGAGCGCATCTTCTCTCAAAGCACATTTCTGCAGTAGTCTCGAGGACGTCGATCAGCCGGTTCATCTGTTGCTCTAGCGTAGGGTACTGCAGCCAAGTCATCTTGAGTAGCAGAGGCATGCGAGGAGTTGTCCCATAGAGGGATTCGAACAACCTGCTAAGCCAGCAGCAAGTAAAGTGATAGGTGGTCTGAGTCGACCTCTTCATCCCTACTATCTGTTCCCACCCGGAATTGCTTGACCACGTGCATATCCCGCTCCACCACCAACACAAATTCCACCACACCAGATCCGCCCCCTAGTTCTTCTGCCTGCAAGTATTGCAAATTATCAAATCAAAGATACCGCAGAGCAAAAGCAACCATCTACCGTAGCACATGACTTCATTGTGATCTGAGGCCCGTGGCCAAGCTCTTTTTGCAATGTGCAACTGCAACACATCGCCAGTCAAGGGGATAAATCTCATGGGCTGTTACACGCCATGCGTGCATTGAGGTCTCCAAGAAGTATGACACTCCCCAACTGCTTGTGTGACTATATATCATCATATAGATCGACATTGGGGTCCATTCTAACCACTTTGTGTGAGTGTGATAGAAGTTGCTCTCGGCATATGGGAAGTAGCAGGCTGTCACAAAGAAAGGGCTGCCACTGCAGTTTTTCATGCACACCCACATGTACCGCTTATTCTTGTCCGTCTTGCAAAGGGAAATTGATTGGGCCAGAGCTGTCTGGTAGTAGCAAGCAAACTCCTCCCCCCCTCCCCGTGTCCCTATTTTTCTGTGCAGTCATTGAAGACGGAGTAACGCTGGTATCATGGTAAGTCGGGTAGCCTGTGTCCTGCATGCTCTTATGTTTCCATGAGGAAGATGACGTCCATATCTGTGACAACTGAGTTGAAACTATCTCCCTTTTGCCATGGGAAGCTCCGACAATTCCAAGAGACTATGAGACATCACAATTCCGATTTGTTTGGCAAAGAGCTGCAATGCAGATTCGATGAGTAGCCGCAACCGGGGAGGAGGGGAGGGGTGGGAGCAATCTAAAACATTTGTGATTCTTTATTTTGGTTATCTGCTATGTAAAATATATATTCGCAAATTTTATTGCATTAATTTGAACAAAATATCTGTTGAGAAGTCCTACGATTCTTTATGCTCCCATCTCCCACTGTACCCTCCGCGAACTAGTAGTTATACTAGACAAACTCCAACTATTAGATTGGTTTACTTCCTTTTAATTTGAACTGATACCCCAAGAATTTGAACTTATGTAACTACGGTATTGATAAAACTTACTCGTATATCGCAATCTACTGGTTGTCCTCGCCCATTGCCCATTGTCTGGACTACATATGACTCATTGCCCACCGCCCTTGAGAGAATGTGTGATATACAAGAACCTAACGAGATTGAGAAATATGATGGGATGGAGCTTGAGAGGTGAACATATTAGGAGTGCCATAGTACTGAGATGGAGTGACTTGAACATGTCTCTGATGGTGTGATCTATAAGACGGCGGGGAATGCGAATGAAAACCACATGTTTGAAACTGCAGTGAAGAACGTGGATGAGATTTTAAGCCTAGTATAGGCAGTGTAGACTGTACTTCGGAGCAGGTTTGACCTCTTTCCCAATCAAGATCATATAAAAAAGGCTTACAGTAGACGTCCCTGCATTATTGGCGAGCTAAATATTCAACAGCTTGTTGTAGAACTTCATCTTGAGTATAGTCTTGGTATCACATGATGAACCAAGGGAAATAAAAGATCTAATTAAGACCTGGCAACACTGCCAGTGTTAGGGTTTAGGCCAGGCTCGGGATCCTCTGCAAGACAGACCACTATGTGGTTCCTTGAATCAAATAAATGAATTCCAGCAAAAAGGATATCACACAAGATTTTACAAAAATGGAATAAAATGGCAAAGGAAGAGCAAAACTTTGAAACTAAAAATAACAGAATCAGATATGGGTCTTTGAATAATTGAGTGAATAAAACAATGAAATCTCGCTGAACGTAGAGATCAGAATGAAAGAATAGAAGAAAGATAAATTGTGTCCAGCTTCTAAGTCTATACTTATGATATATATAGTAGGCAGATATACACAACTGCTATACGTGGATATGGGTGCAGAACCAGTATGGAAATCCCCTACATGTAGTCACATGTTATTTCCTACATATGGATTCAACCTTTTATTACATGCATTCAGATGGGGATAGACTTGATACATATGTCGATATATATGAGGACATTCAATAGTACAAGCAGTTTAGACATGTTATGCTAGTTGGAATTTGAACGCACGTAAAACTGCAATGCAATTGACAAGGTTCAACCCTTTAGATGAGAGACTTGCTACAACTTCAAATTGCAAAAGTTCTTTGGCCATTCAGTTGATGGAGGCCAACCAATCATAAGATTCGGGAGACAATTGTTGCAAATGTGTAGTATCTTTTACTTAGTTATTGGCAATGGCCTCTCGCAATGACAAGACTCCTCCTAAAGTTCTTCGGCCATTCAGCTGATGGAGACCAACCAATCATAAGATTTGGGAGACAATTGATGCAAATGTGCAGTATCTTTTACTTAGCTATTAGCCATGGCCTCTCGCAATGACGGGCCTCCTTCTTCTACACTTGTTAACAGGAGAATCAAGATGGGGAGTAGAATAAGTAGAGTGGTTTCAATCTAAAAGGCTGAAGATCATCACTGCTCTATTAATTACCACACAATCATGGTCAACCCCTTGCTCGCAAAATTGTCTCAAAATTCTTGGGCAGCAATTGACAATATAGGCAGAGGAATCAAGGGTGTGTGCACTTGGACAGACAATCTGTAGATCTAAGCACTCCACCATTGACCATATTTTTATCTTAGCCACACTCCCTGAAGACAATATAAATAAATCGTAGGTCTTTATTAATGCTTTGTGGATTTTGTGAAGGCCTTTGAAACAATTCTTAGAGAGAAGCTATGAGAGAGCTTGTCAAAAATAGGTATTCCCTCATCAAGAGATGCAAAACATAGTATAAAGACTCTACGTCACCATTGAACTAACATAGCCCTGCGCTTGAAGAATAGGACTATTCCTTAGTTATGCACGCTAGCATGACAAGTCAGAAAAATCTTCTCAACGTGAGAAGTTAGCAAAGTCTGCTCCCAATGATAGAGGTGTCAAAAGGCAACACATTTTAAAAGGGTGACCATTCATGACTTGTGTTGGTTGCTACGTCTTTGACCTCGCCCCCTTTCTCAAAGTAGTTTCGAACCTGTTATTCTTGCCTGAGATGTTTACCATGTGCGTTGAATCTATTATAGCATGTAGCAAAAGTTTGCTTGCCATGACAGGTGGGTTTTGTGCAGGTAGAGGTTGTGACTATGCAATACGAGCTTATCCCCATCTATTGGCATCCCCATGGCAGGTGGGGAGAAAATCGGTGTTGGAATCTCCATATTAGATGGGTTGGCGCATATCTCTACATTTGAGTTCACAATTGTACTCTGGGACGAAAAATGGAGCTTCTAGCCTGCTTGAGGGAATTAAAAAATCTTTTGATTGGATGCTATATTTTGCATGATTCTCATTGCTATGAGAGGCTCCTGGTGTGTGCTAATAAAGCATACAGAAATAGCCTCCTTCCTTCAAAGATGGATGTATCAAGTATTGGGGTCCAAAATCCGAGAGAGAGAGAGAGAGAGAGAGAGAGAGAGAGAGAGAGAGAGAGAGAGAGAGAGAGAGAGAGAGAGAGAGAGAGAGAGAGAGAGAGAGAGAGAGAGAGAGAGAGAGAGAGAGAGAGAGAGAGAGAGAGAGAGAGAGAGAGAGAGAGAGAGAGAGAGAGAGAGAGAGAGAGAGAGAGAGAGAGAGAGAGAGAGAGAGAGAGAGAGAGAGAGAGAGAGAGGAATGAAGAATGTGTTGATTATTTTGCCTTCTAGACCATCAGGTCCATATGGCAATTTGGTACATCATAAACAAAAATTTCAACATTTTTCAAGTATGAGAGATGTACTCATCATGAGTACACTCCAACTCTCGCTCACTCTCATATTCATCATACATCTCTAATAGTGATTTATAGCTCTTAATGCTGGCTATCCTTACCTCTAATACCTCTATTAAGTAGCATCCTATGATTTCTGCTGGGAGCGCAAAAAAGGCACTTAGTGAGATACCTTCTTGCATCTTATATCTTCGTCTTATGCTCTGATATGCTGGGCAATGTAGAATTAAATGGTCTTCATTCTCGATTTCATCTGACCTGCAGACTTTGCACACTCTGAGTTGCCTAGGGAGTTTCCCCCATCTCCCTACCTCCACCCCCAAGTGATGGGAGCTCAATCGCATCCTGCATATCACATGTCTTTTGTGATAAGATACCCTTTCAAGCAAGTGTGGTGCTTCTGCTAAACCGATATTGATGTTTTCCTTATAGAACAGCATTTTTGTGCCTGGGTTCAGCCACATCTTATATTGCACATGTATCTGTATCCATGCTCTTATATGGTCAATGTCCACTGGCATATGCATTATGTCTATGCCCCATTTGTTTAGCCATTTCTTGATACTCATATACCAGCCTTTATGTTCACTCTGTTGCTTAGCTAATACAGGTAGCTGCTCTGTTCCCAATCCATGTATCTTTCGCACATATTTGAGTGTTTGCACTAAAGCTTCAGCCTCCAAAGGCATCATGCCTGCTTCTGCTAGCAGCATAGGATATGGCGTTTGCATTTTAGCACCCAATTCGCTGAGTAAAAATTTCTTTTGAATTTTTTCTACTCTCTTCCACATATCTTGAGATAGGCCTGGTGCCCATGCTTCACACCCATATAGTACTACGACCCGCACAAATGAGATGTATAGCATTTTTTTGAGCTTCCAGTCAACTATGTGCGCTTTCCTGCATTTTCTCTGCATGCCATACAGGGCGCTTAACCCACCATCAACTCTTTGTTCCACTGCTTTATGCCATCCATAATTATGGTCAACGATCAGCCCCAGGTATTTATAAGTATTTGTAACTTCCACCTCTTTTCCTTCATAATAGAAATGATAATCACTTCTTGCCTTAGTACCAAAGATTAGTATCTTGGTTTTTATTAGATTGACCGACATGCCATATCTATTGCAAAAATCGGCGAGTGCATCAAGGTGTTTCTGCATTTCTTTTGCATTTCTAGCAAACATGATTATATCATCAACATATAATAGCAACAGTATCATGCACCCTGCTAATGGTGTACCCATGCCTCCATGCTCCTCCATCCATGTTTCAAGTTGATCAATGTATATACCGAATAAGGTTGGGGAGAGCGGGCAGCCCTGCTTGACCCCCATATTGCTATCAACAGTGTCGTTGCATTGTGTATAAAGCGGAACAGAAAGCTGAATTTTTACCTTTTTGTCTAATGTGGCAATGGCGTTTCTTAATTCGGTTGGCAGCCCAATGGCTTCAAGATGCCTCCATATATTGCCCCTGTTTACTGTATCAAATGCTTTAGTCAAATCGACAAACAAAGAGAACAATGGTTTTTTACTTTTCTTGACAGTGTCTATAATATGTAGAATAATAACAGGGGGTTTTCTTTGTGTTTTTATACGCTTTTCACAAAGGTTTTCCTAAGATTTCATGGCGTATTCGAATGGATATACTAATGCGTACATCTAGAGTGCACCATTTCTTAGTCGTTGATTTAGTTTTTTTTTTTCCAATGGTCCAACATCCAAGGGCTCACAACAAAAGCCCTCTTTTGATTTTAGGGGCTCAACATGCAAGCCTCTGTGATTGCATTTTAGGGCATTCTGGCTATGGCGCCTTCTGGCGCCTTCTGGGCTTTGCAAAAGCTTTGCAAAATCGGCAGTAAATTCGGAAGTTCACATTTGAATTGATTTGCATGTAGCAAGTAGGGGTAGAGCAACTCGTGCTTGGGGATTGCAAACTTTAGGGCTTTAGGGTTTGTGTAGGATCCAACAGAGGTTCGTTCGGTGGTCTTCTGTGTACTTTCTATTGTTCATAGTGGGCCGGAATGGGCATACAGACTGCCGGAAAGCAAGGCAAGCAGGCAAAAGTTGATTCGAAATGGCATCTGTAAAATCGCACAGAGGTAAAGATATTGCTGCGATTCCTGGCATGAGACAGTGGAATTGCACATAGGTAACTCAGGCTGCTGTTGCAATTCGTTTTTGGATTGGTTGTTTGTATAAGGAATTGGAATTGAAAAGGTCTTTAGATTCCGGAAAAGTTGGATCCGAGCTTCAGCAAACCTGGATACCCTTCCATTCTAAGGTGGGATTTGGCAAAAGATAGCAAAGGCAGGGACAGATCTTTGCTTACTTGCTGATTTATTGTTGCTAAATCCCTAGAAAGTATCCAGTTGTTCAAGTCTGCCATGGCTTGCTGTCTATGCAGCCAACGATTCCTTCAAGTCCAATCTCTTGAATAATGCCTTAAAATCGTTCTTAATCCCTTCTCCGCTGGCTTAGCTTGTTTATTTTTCTTCCAGGAAGTTATGAATCTGCTATGGCGGCCAAATCCTTTGTTTTCAGATCGGATGGGTTCCAAACCTAGCTTCTGAATGTCATGCAGTGAGTCATATCTTAAAATCCGACCTAAGTTCTGCTGATTCCGGCCAGTTCCGGCCCTTTCCTGCTAAGATCCGGCCATGTTTGCTGAATCCACTCTGCTTTGCGCAGCTAAAAGCCTCTCTTCTGCCCTTTTAAACTATCTATATCGTTCTTTATTTATATTTTGCCATTTATATCGTTCTTCATTTTCGGCAGACTTAGGCTGGCAGATCCTTCTCTGTCGTTTATGCTCAGATTGCCTTGCAGGTGCTTTTTTAGATATGCTCATACTAGCATCAGGTTATCAATCTACTGGAGATCCAGTTTTATGGCAGCCTCAAAGCGTGAAAAGGGCATTTGAATGGGCCACCATGTTTGAAGATCTCATGGCAAAATTTTCTGCGACCAAAGAGGGTGAAACATCTAAGGAAGCCTTTGATCTGGCTCTCTTAGATCTCATGGATGCCACTCCTCACCCTCCAGGATTGCCAGTCTTGTCATCTTCCCTGCTCGCCGAGGCCCGGAAACTTCTTGTAAGTGCTCTTACTGGTGCATTTGGAATTGGCAATGGACAGCTTGTTCATGTTATTGTGCTAGCCTCAGAATTACACAAAGAGAGCACTTCTGTAGAATGTCCACATGCAAACCAAATGCAGAGCAGGAAGCGGTCTTTTGATGAAATGGAAGACGAAAGGCCAGAGAATCTACCAGCTAGGGTAATGGTTGATAAATTTGAAGAAGGAATAAAAGGGCAGTTATTCTCCTTGGTAGTGCAACAATTGAAGGATAGATATTCTTGTAAGACATTGGTGGAGTCCCTTAGTCGGGACTTAGTAACTGGAAGTTCTCTTGCCAAATGCGGCACAAGTGTTAAGGATTCTATGGATATTTGGAAGAGATCAGAAAGCTAGCTGGAGACAAATGCAAAACAAGTTACTTAATTTCTTACATTCTTATCCAGTTTTATCATCACAAAACCAATTGTCACGTTAGGGTTTGTGCTGGAATTTGCCACCAATCATTGCAGCATTTGCTTTGAGACATGGCACATTAGCTGAACATTATATCAGGGAGATTGAGAAACATGCGATTGAGAAAGAAAGCTCAGGCCTGTGCTCGTGCCACTCATGTTGTAATACCCTATGCTGTAATACCTTATGAATGCTTTGCGGAAATAATTTGTTTGTCTTGATGTTATTTGCTTTTTAGTAATTAATATTTAGGCCCATAAAGTTTACCTATGTTTGCTTTAGTTAGGGCCCGAAGGGCCCAAAATTTTTTTTGATATAACAATCAACACACAACTACCATTAACATGATTAACACAAACCATTGCATTTAACACATTTAAATTAAAATCCCCCTTAAACCCCCTTTGGTTTGGGTGCATGTTCACACCTGGGTTACGTGGGGCAAATGAGCTTCAAAATATATTTACAATACATGTACAAAATTAACACCATTAAGTACATTCTCTCAAACCTTATAGTATTTTACAAATTTTAACATACAGTATACAAAAACTTGTACATGCATACCCCACAAACGAGGATCGCTATGTACGGTCTAGATCTTGGAATAAAGGGCAAATATGCCCATCCGACAGCTCTCGTTGCCCGGAGTAACCCCCCGTGTGAATATGCACCCAAACCAAAGGGGGTTTAAGGGGGATTTTAATTTAAATGTGTTAAATGCAATGGTTTGTGTTAATCATGTTAATGGTAGTTGTGTGTTGATTGTCTACAGTCGAGCGCCTTGGCCTAAAGCCTGCTTGCCCTTTGGCTCTAGCATTATGATTTTCTGCCCATTCGCTAACCTTCTTTTCTAGCATTGTAGCAAATAGCTTAGCAAATAAGCTGCTGATCAGAATCATTCTGTAGTTATTTGGGTCTTGCATATTCCCGTTTTTATGCAATGGCACCACCCTGTTTAATTGCCAAGATGTTGGGAACTCCTCCCTAATTGCTGCATTCATCATTTTCACCACAGCAGTCAAAAGCTGCTTGGCCTGCCCATTTAAGCATCTCTGCGGATAAGCCAGAAGCATCTACAGCTTTTCCATAGGATAGATGTTTAATACCCTCAATTACGTCATTAATCGAAAAAACCAAGACATCCCCCTGTTTATGAGTCTCATCACTAATTCCTTGAATGGAATATAGTTTGCGTACTTGTTGCATAAGCGTGTGCACATCTAACACATTGACTTGCTGTTTTCTTGGTTTAAGATTCATCCAGAATTTTCTAGGATCGTCGAGCAATTCAGCCACAAGCTCTCCCTGTCTATGTGTTTCGTATATCCTTTTTTCTTTCGGATCAATGCCCGATATTCTTTCTTGTTTCCTTATCCCCTGGTCTAGCCCTTTTGAATTCACTTAGCTTTGCTTTACAATCACCATCAAACCATCCATTACATGCCAATCCCTTAAGCTTTCTTTTTGAAACATAGCATTCAGTTGCAGCTTCTAATAGCAGTTTGGTGAGCACAGTATCAATATTTTCAGCATTCTCGGGCCATAATATCATTTCAGCTTTGCTGGTGCATATATTACGATATATATCTTTTTTCTTTTTATGCATGCGTATTGTCGTGCTACTGCAATTAATATTGCTCGCTTGTTTTTTCCATTCCATGTTCATGTGCAATATAAGTGGATAGTGGTCAGAGCTGGGCACATCATCCCTTATAAGAAAATCAGTAATGCAATCAAGCATATGCATGCTAGCCATAGCCAGGTCCACCACACTATGACCAGTGCCCAAAGCACCTGTGGATGTACATTTCCCTGAGTTAGGGAATTTTCTGATGCCGTTTAATATTACCAAGCCCAAACCACCGCATATGTTAAGGAGATGCCCCCCTTGTAGTTGTACATCCGGTAAGCATTCAGCTGATGTCCGCTTTAATCCTATCTTATCAATTTCCTCATTATTAAGAGTATCCATCCATATTGGTTCCCCGTCATCACTATAAATGTGTGCTTGGCAGTTTGCAATTTTTCCATTGAAGTCTCCTATGAGAACAATATCCCCATTGTCAAGTAGTTGTGTGGCCTCTTGTTCTAATTGGTAAAAGGGGTCATCTTTATCCATGTTTTTCTTTGTGTAAACTGGTGACTCTCTGGGTGGATAGTAACATCCTGCAATATATATTTTCCTATCTCCTGTTTCTAACTGAACCCATATGTGCTCTTTGCATGTGTCTTTCTTAACAATTGTGATTAAGCCTACTAATTCATCACGGACATAACACGCAACACCTCCATAACTTTTCCTTCTCCATCCTTTGGCATTCCACACCGAATGAATCATGCTGAAACCTGGTATCTCTGGCATTCCCATTTCTTCGTTTTCATGTGTTTCTAATAGAAAAATAATATCACCTAGATCGAGAACATTAACAAGCAAAGTTATTTCTTCAATCTTGCCGTTTATGTTCCACGTACATATCCTGATGGTCTCTGATTCCTATTCTTGGATTATAGCCTTCCCATTTCGCCAAAAAGCCCTTTTCCTCTGTTGCCTAGCTTCCATCATCTTATGAACTTCCTCTTTTTTCTGTGCTAGCTGAGATTGAGTCATATCTTCGTTAAACCAGATTTTTTTCCCCTTTGCATGATTCTGATCTTAGCCTCCTCTGTTCTGAACTTCACCATGACATTTCGGTCCCTCTCATTCTTTTGGCCTATTCTCCAAGCTCCTGTAATGTCTGCATCTGGTATCTGGTATGCCCATCTTCGTAGCTATGAGATCTTCCACAATTTCTTTCATATTCTCATTTTCGGTTTCTGGCAGACCAGCAACACGGATATTCAATCTTCTTTTCTCTCTTTCCTGATTTTCATTGATAGTATTGACTCTTTCATGCAGTTGCTGCAACATTTCCGTGACATGATTTCCATCACCATCACTAACTCTGATCGGGTCTGCTTTCAGATTACTTATTTCCTGTTGCAACTGGACATTCTCATGTTTTAAAGATTGAAGAGCAGTAGTCATACCTTGTAACAATTGCAGCATTTGGGCCTGGTGTGATGCGGCTTCCTTCCTTGCTTGTTCTGCATCCCTCCTGTTTTGCTCCATATTCTCCAGAATTTTCATCATAACATTCAGTACTTGCCCCATAACCCATTCGGTCCCTCCTTGCATCCCTGTTGTGGCCATGAAAGGTGCAGGTGCAAACCCGAACTGCCCCAACCCCTGTTTTGCAGCAACGGATTGCTGCTCGGCATACCCAAAACCCGTGTTGTCCTGTACGCGTACCGTACCGTATGTACTGTACGTATTTTTTAAAAAATACGTTTTTCCAGCCATAAGTACCTTACGTACGTTTGGAGTATTTTTTAAAAATTAGAAAACAGTGTTTAAATAGAAAAAAACAGTGAAATAAAACATAAAACTGATGTAGGGAAAGTTGGTTAGCATGTTAGTTTGCTATCTAGGAGGCCCAGGTTCAATTCCTGGTAAGTGCAAGTTTACTGTTTTGTGAAAAACAAGTAGTATTTAAAAAAAACGTCAGGAGTATTTTTTAAAAATAGTACGTACGTACAAGTACGGTACGGATTGGATCCTTTTCAAAAAATACGCGTATTTTTGCAACACTGAACCCAACTGCTGGCCCATCCCTTGCCCTTGTTTTGCAGCAACGGATTGCTGCTCAACAGTCCTTTCTGCAGCGATGAAAGCCACCGAGCCAGGTTTTTCAGAGATGCCCGTGTCAGATTTGGGGCTCTCTATTTTTGATTCAGTGTCCGAGAGTGGGACTCGTTGTTTATCCCCCTTCTTGTCTGCAGCATCACGAGGTCCTACCACAGTGACAGGGCCGTTCCTAGAAGTTTTCTTTTTGGTTCCCATCGCCAACACAAGCGCCGAGAGAGAGAGAGAGAGAGAGAGAGAGAGAGAGAGAGAGAGAGAGAGAGAGAGAGAGAGAGAGAGAGAGAGAGAGAGAGAGAGAGAGAGAGAGAGAGAGAGAGAGAGAGAGAGAGAGAGAGAGAGATGCCTTGGCCACATGCTGACTTAGAGTAGGCGAGAGAGAATACGAGAGGTGAGAGATAATGAGAGATGGGTGCGAGTGGAAAAACTCAACTCTCACCTTGAGAGATGATTCGCCCCTAATAGCCATTAGGAGCGTTTCCATTAACCACTAACTTAACAACCCCCCGCCTGAATTTCATGACTGAAAACTTTCCCTCATCGAAATTTCGGGGCGCCATTTTCCCCTGTTTTTTGGTCTTCAATGCCACGCAATTCCTTGAATTCCCCCTAATTCTTCCATCCGCGCTATTGATTTCCGGTCTAGAGGTATTTCTCAGCCCTTTCAATCCTTGTTAATTCATTTGAATTCAATCTTACATTGTTCTGTTATCAAATTCTAGCCCGGCAGGTATTGTTTCTTGGTTGATTAGCTTGATTTCTATAGACTTCAATGTCTAAGGCAACTAGATCTGCCCTGCCATCAAGCAGCAAATCCTTTGTGCCTCCTCGCATTGAGAAAATGGCTCCAAGGAAGACATGAAAGATGACAGGGCAGATTTCAATGAACGTGGATTTGGAGACAAATTCTGAGCCAATTGTAACAGCAAAAGAGCCAAAGGAAAGGAGATGCAAGCGAGTTCTCAGCGAAATCCAAGTACCTCCCAGTACTGTAAGTGATTCTTCTCAGCCCGATAATTCAATGGCTCTTGTTGTTCAAGAAAAAGAAAATCCCAAGCAAATTGATACAAAGAATAGGAAGGCTCCAGTCCAATAATCAGATCCGGGTGTTTCCACCTTCTGAATCTTCTCAATGAAATGAAACTGGTTACTAATGACAGTCTGAATCTTTCTAATTCACAGTGGAGAGAAATTCTTGTGAAATTACAGCCAATTGTTGATGGACTAGTAGAAGTTAGGCAACTGAAGAACAAATGGGATAAACTACAGACAAAATTCAAGGATGAGAATGAGGCTTCTAGTCAAACGGGTTCAGAGCCTTCAAGCTGGCAGTGGTATGAAAGAATGGAAGTTTTCTTAATGATGTAACAGCCTTCGAGGAATACAAGGAATACAAAATCTTTTTATTTTCTGAATACCTATGACATTGCTATCTCTGGCTGCAGCTATGGATTGTTGTTTAGTGTACATGTTCTCAATGTTTTGTCTTCACTTTCTGATTGTGTCTGTTACTGCAGATCATAGAGTGTTGAGGACTACGTATCCAGTTTTAGCTATTCTTTTTAGGGTCTAAAAAGACAGGCCAATAAATGTGGCCAATTTCATTTGTATACACAGAAACTCAGTTGTACTGCAGTGACATTTTGAATAAAATCTCTATTTCAACTTCAGTTATTCTAGCAGAATGGTGTTGTTTGTATTTAAGACTTATTACAGGCCCAGATAAGATGAAATCAATAATATTCGAGAACAAGAAAACATGAATAAATTATGAAAAAAGTTTGCTGACAGAATCATCAAATATTACAGCAGCACATGCCCATCCAAGTTCTCAAAGAAAACATGCCTCATCTGATCTCCTTGTTTCTTTAGACTTCTGTTCATAGCTTCAGTCTCATAGTAATAAACTGCATCAGGCTCTTCTTCGATTGGCAGCATATCCCATCCCATATCTTCCATAATACAGAAGTTCCAAAGCACACAAGCAGCATGTATAATCTTGGAGGCCTTGCCAACATGCACAGGCAGATGTTTGAGAATTCTGAATTTCTCTTTCACAATCCCGAACCCATTTTCCACACAGACTCTACCCCTGCAAATCCTTTTATTAAACTTGCCATAAGGTCCATGATTCTGTGGAAACACTTTCAGAAGGAAGGTTCTGGCAGCATAGGCAGAATTACCAAGCAAAAGTGGAGGAATGTTAACCTGGATTTGGTCTTCAGTGGATTGACCTTTCTTCAATTTTCTGCCACTCAAGGTTACAACTAGTTCCTTCAATACTAGTTTGGATGCAATTTTGCTGTATATGGAACTCTTCTTGAACTGATTTGAGTCACGGACTGATCCAGTTCTTGTAACACAGACATTTATAAACAACCTGCTGTGTGTGACAATACCTTGCAGAAGACATGAGTGCCTTTTATGTCGACTGTAATAGTCATCACCTTTGTCACTCTTCTTGGGTTTCCTCCATAAAAAGATATGGGACCTGTCAACAGCACCATACACATTTGGCAATCCTGTTGCATCATGAAATTCTTTTATACATTGAGTTAGTCTTGCTCCAGAAGGTATGACTACAAACCTTTTGTAAAGCATTGTCTTCGAAGCCAAATGACTACAAACCTTTTGTAAAGCATTGTCTTCGAAGCCAACACTAGTGTAATTTTTTTAGTATATTTCTGCACTGTAGCTTTGCCAACATAGAATCTCTGATCCACATGCAAAGGCATGTCACCATGTGCCAGAAAGTAAAGAACCATGGCAACAGCCTTCCTGGGATCAATAGGGGGCCTAACCTTAACCCCTGGCCTAATCAAATAGGGGACAACAAGCCCGACTAGTCTCTCAAAGCTGGCCCTCTTCATTCTGTAAAATTGATGCCACATATCATCTTCAAAAGAAGGTAGACAATTCCATGCATGGTTATCTATATTATCCCACTGTATTCTTTGTCTTGGAGCAATCCAGAATCTTCTAGGTGGCTTCTAACCCGGCATGATCTAGCTAACATCAAAGATGAGGCAGCACAGAAGAACAGGCTGTTATTTTCTTGCAAGTCATCGTCATCGAATAGATTCATTGGGTCTTCAAGCTCGTTTAGCTCAAGAAGCTGCAAACAGAACCTTTGGAATACGAATCCAGTTGTAAGAGCACGCAACAGCATGGCAATTATACTAAGAATCACTAGATCCATGATAGAACGGCCGGCAAATGGAACCCTATGCAAAGAACACAGCAAACAAAATATCCCACAAAGCTTACCTACCAGCAGGAACAGGGGAAGAAATATCCCACATTTTGGAGGCCGATTCAAAATTGGAGGGGAATTATCCCACAAAAACTTGCCCTACCGGAATGATTCGATGGAGTAGTTCTCCGGGGAAACCAAATTTTGAGGCCTAACGGACGCTGTTAGACCTCGAGAGACAGCCTTCTCTCCTCTCCTCCCAGAAAAATACGTACAATTCTGAGAGGAGTCGTATAGGACGAGAGATGGGTATTTTGGCAAGCATGTGGGGGTGAAAGCATGTTGTAGTGGAACAAAAACGTGCATTTTAGCACCACATTTTTGGGTGCTAAGTGTGGTGGGAACTACCGAATTTGTAGTGGGAGAGGGAGTTATTTTTTCAAAAATACACATGATTACTTATTCAAAATTTTGTCCTTTCAGTCTTATTCAGGCTTATTCAGCAAAGTACACGATCACGCTCCCTTAATCCGGCAAGACCATTTCTGATTCTGAATTTTCATTTTCCCTCAAAAACTCTGATCACGCTCCCTTAATCCGCCAAGACCATTTTCGATTTACGGCAAGAAGATCGATCACGAAATGGCTCGATCATACCGGACTTGAATGCCACGGGATACACCTACAAGGAAATGTACAGGCAAGAAAAGCATTACGCCACACAAGAAGAAATCGAGTTTGTTTGGGGACCGAAAGTATTAGGAAAATCCACTTACGTGGGTTGCATTCTAGATTCTGGGGATGCCCATGATTCTCTCGTTGTTTAGAATATTGTTTTGTTTCATCATGCGGGTTGAAGAATCTGAGCAAGGAGAGGTATAATGAATATATGTGCCTTTACAAAAAATCACAAAGTGTGAAGTGTGCCCGGGAGGCATGGCCTCACGCACTATGGTCGCTGCGTATTACCTTCACACAAAAAGGAAAAGAAATAAACCGGGTTGAGTTTCGGCAACAAGCTTAAGAGAAAAAGGGTCCAAGACTCCCCGTCCCAACGTAAGAGGAAGCATGCAAGCATTTCAAATAGTGTGGAAGCAGAGCAACCCCGCCACGATGATGCTTCCTCTCTTGAAATGACTAGGCCACAATTCAAGCCTCCTCAAGTAAGAAGAATCTCGGGAAAATCACCAAAAAAAATAGGTACTTTTCAACCCTCTTCTTCCGAACCACCATATGATGCAATTTAATATTGAACCGTTATTTTCCAGCAAGGTCTAGCAAGCTTGAACAATCGTGTACACCACTTACTTCTTCATTTGGGTGTGTTGTGAGTTATGTGTAGGAAATTTGTGCCGCTAGTTTCGAAGTTGTGGTGGATAATTTCAGTTCACAGTAGTGTGTAGCTCCAAATGTGTTACAGGACAGTCATATGGTGCCAATTATATGTTAATAATGTAGTTTGTAGCATATGTAGTGTCACATATAGTACCAAACAATGGTACCTTATCTGAATAGTGAATTGGCTTCCATATGTTTCTATACTTAGTGTCATATGTGATGTTAGATATGGTGATACTTGTGAATGGTGGATTGTCTGCCATATGTGGTGCCAATCCGCCGCTGCGCTTAAATATTGCACCACGCTATCCGCCACATATGGGGTGGTGGATGCCTGCCGGATGTGGTGCCTTCTTTGCATTGTGGTGCCACATGTGGTGTCTAATGTGGCACCACTATGGATCCACATTTTGCACCACATGTGGTGTCTTTGACGCCATTTGTGGTGCTAAGTAATGGATTGCCATATGTGGTGCCTTGGGTGCATTGTGGTGCCATAGGTGGTGTGTCATGTGGCACCAGTTTGGTGCCACATGCCACACCACATGTGGTGAATATGACGCCACCCTGGTGCCACATGCCACACCACATGTGGTGAATATGACGCCATTTGTGGTGCAAAGTTTGTCATGATGGAATTTGTGGTGTGTAAAGTGGTGCCTGTTGTGTCATGTGGTACTAACCTTGGATTACTTTCCAGGTTGAATTCAACAGACACCGGGGAGAATGGATCAACTCTACAAGATCGAAGTGATTCAATTGTAAGGCAAGATCGGTGATTCAAGTAAGCCCTTCTGACCTCTTGAGGTACTTCATAACAAAATTCCCGAAGTGCTTAGTATAATTGTATTCTCATTGACAAATTTATGTTCTCTTTGCAGGATTTGCAATCATCAAGTGCATTGAGAATTGCTGTCATGAATTTTCTACAAAGATGGGTACAAGCCTTAGGTGTGAGTAGGGAGGATCAAAAGCAACTTCAAGCTACATCGAGGCACTTACGTGTGAGCACTTATAGGTAGCTTAGTTTACATGCTAAGGGCCTGATGTAAGGGACGATACATCAAGCGAAACTCGAAAAAGAGAGTAAGCCCGCTTAGTCTCCTTCGTTTTTTTTTCTTTGTATCTAATTTGCCCCCTAGGATGACATCGCCACTTTCGGTGGCGAATTAGATACATCAAGCGTGAAACTCGAAAAGGAGTAAGCCCGACATAAAACAAGATCCCGGCCGACTTAGTCTCTTTTGTTTTTTTTTTTTTTTTTTTTGAGGGTCTTTTTGCTTCTCCCGCTTTGTGTATCTAAAGTGCCAAGTCAAGTCAAGCTCCAAAGAGGGTGCTCCAACTGGACAACAATCTGCCAGATCGCCAGATGCATTAAGTCATGCTCCACACCAATCGCCAAATCAGCAGATGCATCGTTTATGATCCGAACAAATCGTTTGGTGAATGTAAGTCACAAGGTAACTTCCAACCTTTTGTGCCTGCCTTCTTTTTAATTTGACCCATATAGTTACCGAATCATTAAATTTTTGCAGCTGAAGTGTCTCGGAGAAAAAGCAAGAGCAGATTCCAAGCAAAAGACACCTCCAAGACATTCTCAAGCATATATGTGTCTTGCTATATGTGTCTTTGTAAAGCATGTTGTGGTCTGCAGAATATCTGAGGCTTGGACATACCGTCCCAATGCAAGGTAAGTTCAGAATTTGAAGGTATTACTCATCCAATGTGAGGCCCGATATGTTTGTTGCGTGGTGTACCAATTTCTAGTTGCGAAATCGTTGGACACGCCGCAGAATGATGATTGATGTTGTGAAGCACAGTTGCTGTAGTAATGAAGCTGAGGTTGACAGATCAATAGATCTTTACTTGTAATCACATGTTTGTATTATTGTAACCAAAGAGGTTATTCTTGTAACCTATTCTTTCATTGACACTCTAATGTACATTGTTGTATACTATTGTATACAATAGACTTTTCTGGCTGACCAGAGCAACACTCGTGGGAGTTCAAATCTCCGGAAGAAATTGATGTATTCAAAGATTCATGACAATGTGGTGTTACATGTCGTGATAGATGTGGTGATGCAAATGGTGCATGTGGTGAATTATGTGGTGCGTTTGGTGAACCATGTGGTGAATCATAGGTGGCATGCTGGAGCTTACGTGGCATGTTTGAGCCACCTTGGCATGTTTGAGCCCATGTGGCATATTTGAGCCACCTTGGCATGCTTGAGCCTTTACATGACCTTTGTTACATGTTTGACTTTCATTGACCAACATGTTTGGTGATGCAAATGGTGCATGTGGTGAATCATGTGGTGCATTTGGTGAATCATGTGGTGAATCATAGGTGGCATGTTGGAGCTTACGTGGCATGTTGGAGCCTAGGTGGCATATTTGAGCCACCTTGGCATGCTTGAGCCTTTACATGACCTTTGTTACATGTTTGACTTCCATTGACCAACATGTTTGGTGATGCAAATGGTGCATGTGGTGGATCATGTGGTGCATTTGGTGAATCATGTGGTGAATCATGTGGTGAATCATAGGTGGCATGTTGGGGCTTACGTGGCATGTTGGAGCCTAGGTGGCATGTTTGAGCCACCTTGGCATGTTGGAGCCTAGGTGGCATGCTTTCTGGGTCTATGTGGCATGCTTGACCCTTTACTCGGGCATGTTGGAGCCTAGGTGGCATGCATGCAAACGCCCCTTTCCTCTTCTCGCCTCATTCCCAAAATCGTATGGATGCCTACGATTTGCATCCCTTTATTCCCGCATTCTCGCCTCGCAGCTTCATTCCGGCCCCCATCGCCTATTCCGCCATCTCCTTCACTCCTTCCCCATTCCGGCCCATCTCCTTCACTTCCGCCATGGCTAAGTTCAAGACTACACTCTGCGGGAACACTATCCCGGCCATTGTGCCTCTCCTTCGTCAGAGCGACGGTCGAAATCCGTGGGCTTCTCGCGGAGGATCCGTGTCTTCCTCCACCACCGCAGGAGGAGGCCTTGCTACAAGCAGTGGCCAAGTTCACTCCACCGCAGGTGGAGAAGCTCATCATGGATCATCAAGTCGCCGCCTCGCTAAGGGTGCTCGAGTGGGTGCATGCAGTTATGATGACGAGGAGCGACTCCTCAAAATGAAGATGTATGCCCTCATGAGGACGACCTCCATATAGAGCTCAAGATGGCCCCCTACCGATTAGTTTAGATTTGTATTGTAATCCCCGGTTTCAATTTTTTGGCAATAGTCCTTGTGACTATTCTTTGTAAAGGCTTTTCATTAATGACGTAACTTGTTTTGCAATAGTCCTTGTTTTGCAATAGAACTTGTTTTGCTTTTAACTGTTCTCTCGAAGTTTCCACCGTTTTTTCAGCTTAGTTGAACTTTTTGTCATTAATTATAAAATGCAAACAAGGAATTTGAAGGTGCGTAATCTATGATCCGCACACTAACAAAATATGGTAACCAAATTTCAAAGAAATAGGAAAATATGAGATGGGTGGCTCGGGTTCAAAAGAAATAGAGTTCAAAAAGAACCTAAAAGAAAAACACGTAATTCCCCTCAAGCAAAAAAGTTAGTGGCCTTGCAAGAATCTTTGCACAAAGCGTAGCTCAATGAATTTTGGCCTCATATCAATTCAGGGACCTAATTTGGGATCCATATATTGCTGTCACCAAAATCAGTCAAGATACTATCAGGAATCCTGAGAGCCATTCCATTTTCTGACCGGGTCAAAAAATGGTCAATGCCCCTGGCTGATTATGGTGAAATCTGTGGTGAAAGCCGTGGTGAAAAAATGTGGTGAAGCTGCGGGTGATGCAAACGTTGTTTTTATATTTCAAAGGGAGAAAAATACATATGGAAATCTACCACACCCGGTAGAATAGTTCATACTTCTTATGAAATGAAGTATGCAGAAAAATCAGGGAAAACTATAACCCTGAGCTTCTAGTATTATCAAAATGCAATAGAGATATAATAATAGCTGTTTTGAAGAGGTTAATGATGACATACATTCATCGGGCCTCAATCGATCCCGCATTGTGAGATCCAGAACTCTTCTTCTTCCAAGTATGTCCAAGATTTCATCAAGTTTTTCTGCTGAATAGTTGGTGAAATCCAAAGAACACTAAAACATGAGCTTCTCGTTTCTGCTCCCACTTATGATACAGATTCACAAAGTATTGTCTCAGGTTGTTGTGTCTCCATGCAGCTGGCCTGTTGAGCACTTTTTTAATGGCTGAAGCATGGATCATTTCCTGCTTTAGTTCGATGAACATATCCTCTTCCTCAAGCATGGGGAGAGCTGCGAACTCATCCTCAGAATCATACGCCACCCCTGAACCACCCCGGTTGCACCAAATCATAAGTCTCCCCGATCATGCATCCGTAAAACAACATCATTAGTAATAAGAAAGGCAACCGCCTATCACCGCCTTTGGCTTCTAATTCTTTAAGCCCATCGAATTAACCTATGTTTTAAGCCTAGAATACCTCGAATTCATGGGTCCTCCGCTCCTCTAATATCCGCCTCTGTTCCTGGTTTATTTGCTCCAGTATAGGTCTTACCAGATGCGACTGCATTTGAACTGGCGAAATTGTTTGTGCCCGTGTTCTCCTTCTGTTTTCTTCCGCCATAGCTGGATCGGGATAAGCCAATGTCTGCATGCAAAACTAGATTTAGGGTTTCCCTCCAATCTTTCCTGCACAGCCAGCTTTTGAATGATTGAACTTGCATTTGATGTGACAGATTTCCAGTGGTGGGTTTCATCATGTGTTTCTCTGTCCCATTCCGCTCAACCTTAATGTAATTTTTCTTCAGGTGTCACTTTCACCCTCACAATTAAACAAAGAAAGATTGAAGAGTGAAGATTTATATTAAACATATAAAATGATTACATAAGGTTACATTTCAGATTATATACACTTGTTTTCATTCCCGTGGGTCTATCAAAAGAGATCCGGGTCCAGCTCCTCCTCACATCTTCTATGATCACCGGTCGGTCAAGGCCACCGGGTCAGCTTCCCAAAATATTTGCTCCCATTCGAGGGAAAGCAAAACCATAATGGTGGAGTGTTACCAACGCAGCCTTCTCCATGTCCATCCCCCGCAAGGCCTTGTGATGATAGTACATATCCCCTCAAGTGAAGGAATTGGTCCTCCGTAGAAACAACCTATCAAAACAAAAGAGGAACCCTGTTTAGCATAAAGGCTTGGTAGCCATTAAGCGTAAAAGGTCTCAACCTTTGCGCATCCCGGTCAATAGTATGAGGAACGGCCAAAGATGCCGTGTGTAAAAATTTCGGTGGAGGCAGAGTAAGTTGAGAGGTCTGGGAGTCAGGTGTACAATTCAACCTCCCCGTGAGAGTTTTCAGCATTTCGGGTCATATTCTCATCCGTGAATAGAGTAATTTTGTATCCCCGAAAGCATGTCCATCCATTCTCGCATGGCTGAAAATCGACAGCACGCCTAGGTATTATGGGCTCTTCTTCTCGGTCACATTGTCCCATTCCTAAGCACTCCATCATTTTGCAGATCCAAGAGGTGAAGTTGGCCATGTCTCCGCTGGTAGTAGCCGCCAGAAGTCAGAAACCAGAAACCGCTTCCCACCGAAGCAGAAATGTAAAACCGTAACCGCCTCCCCAAGGACTCCGCCAGAACCGCCCGCTCCCCGAATCGCCAATAAATCAGAAACCGGGCCGAGCAAGAAGAATGGCATCTCGGGCCTTTTGGGTTGCCCGAGGTCATTAATTTTCGCCATCCCATAATGATTTTTCGGCACGGGCCGCCACCAAAGGATGATGAGAGGAATTGATGGGACCGAGAGAATTTAAGGAAAAGGAAAGCATTTCAAGAGAAAAGCTGCTCGTAGGATCTATCCGTGTCGAGAAGAGACGTAAAGTGAAACACGGGTGAAACATGTAGTGAACACATGTGTCACCACATGTGGTGAAACACATGTGGTGAAACATGTGGTGAAACATGTGGTGAACCCCGGGGCATGTTACATCGTGGACATCAAAATACAATTACATATTACATCGTATAAAACATATTACATTGAAACAAGGGACGCCAAAATACAATTGAGCATGGAATTGAGTTTCTTATATTATTCCCAAACAAGGCAAGACACAACAACATATTCAAAATTTCTGAATCATTTCCTAACCTGTAAGAATGTGTTCACTATTCTTCATCGTACATGCCAACCCGAGAGAGAGAGAGAGAGAGAGAGAGAGAGAGAGAGAGAGAGAGAGAGAGAGAGAGAGAGAGAGAGAGAGAGAGAGAGAGAGAGAGAGAGAGAGAGAGAGAGAGAGAGAGAGAGAGAGAGAGAGAGAGAGAAGAGAAATGAAATGAAATGAAATGAATGTATTATGTCCGTGGAGGCCTCACAGCCTATAGACAACAAAATTACACATCTTCATAAAACAAGAGATGAGTCTCAGCCTCATCTACTTCTCCACTCTCACTCTCATCATCATTTTCATCCAATAAATTGTTTACAATACGTACATTGGTCTCTCTCAGAGAACAACACTTCAATCATGAAGGATCCTATCTTATCCCCCTCGAAGTGAGAAGAATGTTGTGAGATCATTCTCTTCAATCCCAAAGCGGTCTCAGACGCCTTTGTACGCTGACATTTCAGCAAAACATGTTCTTCATCTTCTATATCACCACTCCCACATACTTTGCACTCTCTCATTTCCCCTCGAATGCTCCTCCCCATCGCCCTACCTCAATGCCAAGCCGGTGAGAACTCAACGATCCTCGCTAATTGTATGCCTCTTCTTAACCGATATGTCCTCCAAGAAATGTTTTGCAACCTTCAACTCGATTCATTTTTGCTTGTATAGGAACATCTTAGTCATAGGGGTCTCCGCCATATTTTTCTTTTCACCCCACCATAAACCCATTGTCTAATATCACCATCATATAAAACTGCATCATCCCACCTAATCCCCACCTGGTTAGCCATATTTTTAAGTCCGAAAACCACCCTTTTATCCTCACTTGCCCCGCATAGCCCGATATGGTATCCTATTGTTATCCATGCTCCTAATCTTCTTCAAATATCGAATGCATCCGAGCATCGCTTCTCCCTCAAGAGGCATTATCTCGCATTCGCTAGCATCATTTGGTAAGGTGTCCAATCTTCACTCCCAATTCTAGACGCGTAAATTTCTTTAGGACTTGTTCAACATCATCCCATAACCCTTTTTTGCAAACCTGGTCCCCAAATCTCGCAACCATACAGACAACACTTTGGACTAAAGATTGGAAGAGCTTAATCTTTAGCCGCCATGACCACAAAGAGATTCTTCTCGCACATGCTCGCATCGCATATAAGGCCTTCACCCCTCCCTCCACTCTCTCGATAATGCAAGTGTTCCATCTATGATTTCGTGGATTATCAATCCCAGATACTTATAGGCCTCACAGTGTGTCTACAGCCTTATCTTTGTATTTAAACCGATGGTCTTGTCTCGAAAGTGCCCCAACCGGCATGATTTTTGTTTTTTCAAGGTTTACTTCCATGCCCTTCTTTTCACGTAAACTAGCCAATGAATTCAAATGTTGCCGCATGTGGTCTCTTTGTCCGTGCAAACATAACCACATCATCTCACAGACATTAACAAATGAATTACATACCCATTTACATCCGCTCCTCCTCCCCCATGACATCTGAGCCACCATCTAAAGCATCAATAAATAGGCCAAATAAAGTCTGAGACATCGGACATCCTTGCTTCACACCTATATTATCGCTACATGTTCGAATCTCTTGAGAAAGTGGTTTAGATAGTTGAACTAATACCTTCATAAAGTACTCGAATCGCATCTCAGAAAATCTTTAGGCACCTCGCAATTCTCCATCCGCTCCCATAGTTTCTTCCCCGAACCTTATCGAATGCCTTCTTAAAATCAACAAATGAAATATAGACAGTGTTTTTTAGTACCTTTAACAGAGTCCATGATGATTTTCAGCACCAAAGAAGTGGTCTAGTGTGGATCTATTCTGGCCTAAACCCACCAAGCGCCTCTACACCCTTTGCCTCACCATCCATCCGCTTATTTTTTTTTTTTAGAATAGTAGCAAATAGTTTGGAGAATAGGCTACTCACCATGAGCGCTCTCAGAATTGTTAACATCCGCCTTCACACCCCCTTGTGAATTGGAACAACTCGCTCAATTGCCACCCTTGGGAAATCCCCGAGTCAACGCAAAGATTAAACATGTTCACAATTACGCTACATAGTGGCTTGCCAGCCCACTTCAAGTGTTCAAAGACAAAGCCCCCGGACATCCTTGGCCTTTCCATTTGCGAAGTTGCTTTATTCCTTCGACACCTCTTCCTCCGTGACCATTAAGTTTGATATCTCCTTTATCTCATCCGAATACCCTCATCATGGTATAATTTTTTTTACCGCCCCCATATTTCAATCAAGGGCGGTCGGGGATCTCTTTGTTTATTAGTCCCTTTCAGCTTATTCCAAAAAGTTTTCGGCTCTTCAAGATATTTGTTTACTAACATTTCTTGCTGGTCCCTTACAAACCTCCGTTTTTTCTCGCCTAACCATTTTTGATATTCTTTTCTACATCGATCTCGCTTTGCCCCCGCCGTTTCTAAACATTTTCTTTGGCGCTTTATGCACTCACCATCAAACCAGAGTTACACTTCAGCCTTTTGTATATACCGAGATGTGGAGCATTTGACCGAGGCAATAGCCAAGATACTATGTAATGTTATGCTGATTTCATTTGCTTTATCTGTCCACTCTGCTTCTGCAATTAATTCTTCCACTAATTGTTCATAGAGTTTTCTCTTTTTCGGATTCAATCTCCCACCTATGACGCTGCAAGAGGTTCCGCTTAGTATTGCATGTAGCAATAGGTAGCTTAATAATAAGAGGTAATGGATCGATTCTAACCGCTTCCTCAAAGACAACAAACTCAAGTATATGTTCTACAGCTTGTATCGTAAGCAATCACATAGTCTACAACGCTTTTGATCCGCAAGTGCATCGAGATGTCAACGGAATTTATTAATACCATTACAAATAATCATTCCCGCATTACAAAGATAAATGTAATAATTGTCTTCCGTGATCTCGTGGATAATACTATCATCTGATTCCCCGTATCAACCCTCGTTCTTAGCTCTAAGATCATCCATAGCATCCAACCACAACGGATCGTGGTTCCCCAGAATGCAAATGCTTGTTTGCTTTTGCCCGTTTCTATCAAGTAAAGTCACCAACTAGAATGACTTCACCCTTTTCCCCAAACCGCATAATATCCCGCTCCAGTTCAAAATACGATCATCTCCCCGAGGCATCTCAACCTGATATATTTTCTTATGCCTTGGAGCATAGTAGCAAACGGCTAAGTAAAAAGAAGCTTCAGACTTTGAATTAGGAGCCATATGTATTGGTTGTTTGGGCTCTTTTTATACCTTGAACCAGATGACGTATATGTGTCTTACATAACAAGCAACCCCCCGCTGCCATTGTCTCCCCGACCAAAGCGGGTGTTACTTATCAATAAATCTTGTTAAACCGTTTATTTATGGCAAATCATACAAATCGTGGCTCTTTTGTTTCAACAAAACATATCATGTCTCAGACTCAGAATATCTCGGCCCATGCTTAAAATTTTCGCTTCGTTAATCTATTTATGTTCCAAACCGCAATCCTAAGGGCCTCCACATCTTCCTATGCATCTACTATCACTTTTCCTTTAACCCAACGCACCTTTTGTTGATTCTCGCTTTAGCCTCTTTGAATTTTGAGATTTCTCCTTCTTCTCATCATTCGCTTCTCTTTGTTAAATCCTCATTAACCCGTATAAATTTTCCTTTTAATTTGAAGCTACTTTTCGTAACCTCAGAACGACCGCGGTTCCGCATGAAAACTTCACTACTATATGTCTTGTACCTGTATCTTTCTTCCCGACACGAAATGCCTCAGTTATTCCAGGATTTGCAATTTCCATTTCATCATGCAACATCTTCTCAACAAATTTCTTTTGTGTCTTCGTTCTCATTTTCGGGAAAACCAACTATTCTCAGATTCAAAACCCTTTGCTTTCTTTCCTGGCCTTCGATGTATTGCTCGAGCTTATTATTCAATTCTGCCATATCCGGTGCCAATACAGTTTGTGTCCTTAAACTGTCTATTTCATGTTTAGCAGATAAGAGTTGTTGATTCAGTTCTACAACAGAGGTATTCAGTTGGGTTGTCTCCACAATTGGGTCACGTTTCTTAACCTGTTCCAATTCCTCCTTCAACTGATTCAAAGTTTCATTAGTTTCTGCTTTCATTTTCTCTATTTCTAGGTGAAGCTGCGCAGCCATGGTAGACTTGAGTTCTGTAAGCAAATCATGAAACATGTTCTTGGTAAACTCTTCCATAAGGGATTTTTTAAAATCATCCAGCATTCTCCTCATCGATGCTACAGTTATTCCTGCCTCAAGTTCAGAATCAGAAGAGAGAGAGAGAGAATTGTTAAGTTTGATGATTGTCAATCCACCTCTTCATAATAATTGCAGGCAGGCCTTATTCAGCAAATCTCCAAATAGCAACATAGATAACAAAGCTAAATTGTATAAGTAACTTTTGGCTGCTCTTAATGGATCCCCCCATGCATAGGATGCAATCTGCTTAACATATACCTAGAGGTTCAACGGTGCTCTGAGATAGAATAAATGAGATTGATTTCTCGATTAGATAGGATTATGTTTCTTTATGCTATTCCATGATCCACCTACAGATAAGAGATTAGGTGATCATTAACTTGCATCGTTGCTAGAAACTGTGGCAAGCTCCCATATACTATTCCTCTATCCTTTGGAGGAAAACACGAGGGATCAAAAATAGGAATATTACAGTTCCTACCGTGGTTTTATTTGTTAAAAAATAGAATCTCCAAGCTGTTCAAGAATGTTCATGATCACATTCTAAGAGGAAAAAAATAAGCTAATTGATTTCTTGGACAATAATTTAGTCTTTTTTTCTATGTCAATTGAGCTACAAAAATTAAAAGAAATACAGCAAGACACAATTGAAGAATGTGATCATAGAGTGATACTGCAAACAGAGGAAACTATCTTCTTAGTCTATTCTAAACCTGGCATCATGCACTCCAACATAGGATTTTTCATGCTTTTTTCAAACAAAATGGATGAACAAGATAATTGAAGTTTCTAAAAATACTAAGAATTTACCTTAATTTGCTCATTGGAAAGCGGGATGCCGGTATTAAAAGAAAAAAGTCAGCCTTCAGAAAAGGCTACATAATAACAGCGTGATGTGCTAGTAGCACCCTCTTTAGGGAGCTCGCCCATGCTACACAAGTCCAGGGGCCTCGCGGCACAAGGGACATTAATGTATTCTATTCTATTCTATTCTATTCTATTCTATTCTATTCTGCTCGTTCTATTCTATTCGCTACGCTCGCTCGCGTTCGCTCGCTTTACTTGCGTTACGTTACGCTTACGTTACGTTACGCTCGCTCGCTTGCGCTACGCTTCGCTCGCGCTCGCTTACTTACTCGCTCGCTATTCTATTCTAATTGTATCTGAGTTTGCATCTTAAGACATGATTTTTCAAAGCCAATAGTTCTTGCTCAATGCTCAAGTTTTTCATTCGATCTGTTTTTGCAGGATCTGCTTCATACTAGAGCCCATAAGCAATATCAGTTTAAAAAGACCCCAAACAAACAACAAAAAGATCCCAAATTAATGTCTTCATAAGCCCATAGTAGAGGCAATAAGCAAACATATGGTAGAAACATATGGTACATGGAAGGTTAACTTACTAAAAATTGTTATAATAGAAAGGAAATAGGGCAATCAGTGAGCTTATCTGGAATAGCATAATTTGGCATCAAAATTTGTGTCCAATGCATAAGATAGAAAGCTCAAAGAACCACATACTTATTTGTAGCACAAGGGCCTAGAAATAAGTTCAATCTGGAACCTATTTCTGCAGAATAGTGCAGAGCACAACAAGCCTTGATGGGCTTAAGCAGGTTCATAAAACCCTTAGGGTTGATGCAACAATTAAATCTGCAGTAGACAAAACCGATGTAAAGCGATCTCAGAGAAAAAGCTCCTCTCGGCGTAAACTGCTTCCAAAATGTAAAGTGCTGCAATATAAAGTGTTACAAGAAATAGAACCTTGGCAGTGCTGATGAAAACATAGCAATATAAAATAGTTGGAAACTCAACGCCACCATCCAATGCACTACACACCATCCAACGCAGTACAAAACTCTGAAGAGATGCATTACATTTGTGAAGGAATATTTGGCACCAGAATCTGGATAAACAGTAGAAGATTATTAAATGACGACTTTGCCCCTAAAGAAAATGGTATGATTAACCTAAGTCGATAAAGCCAGAACAACCTCAAACCAAACAAAAAAAGACACAAAGTAGAGCAGAAGCTAGCAAACTGAAGAATCAAATGAACTTTCTATAGCGGCACTGCGGCACCGGCACCAAAAGAATGAATTGACACAAGCAGTTATTCCGTCATGCCTATTTTTGGCAAATTTTTAAATTTCGCTGGCTGTAGATTTGAGAAAACCAAGATCTTACGGTAAAGTTTAATGCCATGTCTAGTTTGGATGAGCTAGAGGTGCTACGTGGATATCCTAGAATTGCAAAAGAGTTGTAGGCTTGGTTGGGCTGGCGTGCTAAAAACATTGACAAGTTCATGAATATGTAGCATAATAACAGGGGGTTTTTTTTGTATTTTTGTACGCTTTTCACAAAGGTTTTTCTAAGATTTCATGGCGTATTCAAATGGATGTACTAATGCGTACATCTAGAGTGCACCATTTCTTAGTCGTTGATTTAGTTTTTTTTTTGCAATGGTCCAACATCCAAGGGCTCACAACAAAAGCCCTCTTTTTATTTTAGGGGCTAAACATGCAACCCTCCTGATAGCATTTCAGGGCAAGGTGTTTCTTCCAGCTGCTTCTATCTTCAATCATGATCTCCGCTTCCTTTCCCGTTTCCCTCCATTCAAATCTGTTTTTCAGAGGACACAAGGGCCAGGTTACTCCAGTGCAAAGGGATTTTTGGATTCTTGCAGCACTCAGAAAAAAAATGCAGCATTGGCGGTCTTCAAGTCTTCCAGTTAGTAAATTGGCAGCCTTGAGTTAGTAAATTGGCAGCCTTGATTGGGATAAGTTTTTTCGAAAAATTGGTGGTGCCCAATAAGAATGGGCTTTGAGTCGAGGTTCGAGGACTTCCATTTGACAATAACGAGATCGTTAGAGATTGGGAAACGAATTTGAAGCTATAGGGTAGTTAAGTGATTTATGGCGGGATCTGTATCTCCAAGGATTGAGGCTCGTAAGCCATTGATGCTATCCTCTGGTTCAGTGCCATGTTCCGTTTGCTTAGAACCTAGAGTAGCAAAACAGCATTTGTTTTAGGGTTGCAAATGACGATGCAGGAACATTTAATCCGTTCACTGCAGACCCGAGCATGTTTTGCCTTGCTGATCGGAGTTGGGGTCCTGTTTTTTTGTCCAGATGTGCATGTATGCTTAGTACAGGTTATTCCATGATTTCATTGAGCCAGTAAAGACCCAAAATGCGCAGGTGATACGCAGGACGATGCAGGAGCTGAAGCTATGTCTGCAAATCTTGGGCACTTTTCTATAAGATCAATCCAGGTAGATATTTGATTTCTCCTCAGCAGCTTATGCAGCCGCCTCAGCAGCCCCTTATGCAGCCCCAAGGAGTGCATTAACGTGATCACATCTGCCTGCAGTAAAAGGCCAAGCATGCAAAATGGAAAATGAGTCAGTGCCACTTTTCAGCTATGCAGAGATGAACTTGCCTGACTATGGCTACCATAATAACATGATGCTTAACATGATCAATTCTGATGACCCTTGGGATGTTGACATGGTCAGATCTATTGAAGACATGGATTCTTCCTTAATCCTTGCTGAAACAGGTACTACAGATCTCTGGAACTCTCACTCTCTTTCTTCTACCATGGCAAATGCTCAGTTCTGAAAAAGCCTTTCATCTTAGAGTTGATCAAATGATGTTCAGCATGTTAGTTTTTAAACCTAGGGTTCATCAAAATTCTTTTGGAAATTTTGTGCACTGGATTGGAAATAGCATGATTTTGGAGCATATGATTTGCCTGCCAAATTGCCGCGAATCGTACAAGCATCATCTAAGTCTCGTGGCCTCCCTTTCCATTTCCATTGCTGCCTTGTAATCATAGCATAACAAGTTTGTAGCTTCTCAACATTCTTATTTGCATGTTGGAAGCATGATTTTTCATGCTGCCTTTCTATATAATTTCCATGTACCATCTTGCATTATTATATGTGTTGCATCATATTTGTATTTCTTCTTCAAGACTTCTCTTAATTGTTTATGATTTATAATTCCTTTTGTCTTGCAAACATGTTCTAAATCCCTTACAATGGCATTTAAGGAGGATATTACTCTTTACACTCCAAAATCCCACTAAATCTAATCATCGTGACAGTCTTCCTACTACTTTGGAACTAGATAATCATTTCCTAACATGTTTGTACTCGAGTGACACTTATAAGTGACGCGATATGATTACGTTAATGTATCACATTCAGTCTTGATGTTATTATCACATTCAGTCTTGATGTTATTGTGCTTTTTAGTAATTAATATTTAGTCCCATAACATTTACCTATGTTTGCGTTAGTTAGGGCCCGAAGGGCCCAAAAAATTTTTTAATATAACAATCAACACACAACTACCATTAACATTATTAACACAAACCATTGCATTTAACACATATTAATTAAAATCCCCCTTAAACCCCCTTTGGTTTGGGTGCATATTCACACGGGGGGTTACGTAGGGCAGCGAGAGCTCCAAAAATATATTTACAATACATGTACAAAATTAACACCATTAAGTACATTCTTTAAAACCTTATAGTATTTTGCAAACCTTAATATACAGTATACAAAAACTTGTACATGTATACCCCACAAACGAGGATCGCTATGTACGGTCCAGATCTTGGAATAAAGGGCAAATATGCCCATCCGATAGCTCTCGTTGCCCGGAGTAACCCCCCGTGTGAATATGCACCCAAACCAAAGGGGGTTTAATAACATACAAAACATTAAATATAGTAACATACCAAAACAATTTTCTCTCTCTCTCTCTTTTTTTTTTTAGTTAGCAGGCTTGCCTAACCCCTGCTAGAACACTTCCTGGCTTCCTAGCCTATCGACTGTACAACCATATAGACTCAAATGAATGTGATCCATTGGATTTATAATTTTTCCATCAACGGAGTAAGAAATTAGAAACTTCAAGAAAATATACAGAAAATCTAGTTTTTCCATAGCCATGGGAAGGAGGCCTTTGGATTCTTGCTCTTTATAAAGGCCCGCAGGATGCCGGATTAGGTCCACATACCATGGCAAAGCCTAGCCACCTTTGCACCTAAACCCTTGTTAGAGGGATTTTGCTTTGCATCTGTTACTCTGTCAGGGCAGCTTGAAAGCCCCTCCAGGTACTGGAATCTACAGAGCACCTCGGCCAGTAAATTTTGGGTTGCGATAGCTCAGATACTTCCAGTGCGTTTGCAGGTCCATGTTCAGCATATCCTGTAACATTTCGCATGCATGTCAATTAAGGCATTGCCTAGAAAGATTTCCTTCTCAACTCATTCCTTTACAATTTCAGAGTGTGTTTCTTGGCCCCTATTTAAAGTTCCTAAGTTACAACACGCTTTCAAATTGCACAAAAATGTTGCAGCATCCGGAAATACCTCCTGCAGTTGCATTCTTTCAAAGCAATTCAATGCTTTCTCATTGCATCCATGTTCAACATAGCCTGCAATTACTGCAGTCCAAGAGAGGACATCTTGAATTGAAAGGTTATCAAAAGCTTTCTGTGCCAATAAAATAATCATTTCAAAATTTACTTTCTCGAATTTTATCGTGGATCTGCCTGTTATGCTCTAGATCTCTCATTTTAGCACAAGCTTTTAGAACAGTTCCAAGCACTTGGGTATACACCATGATTCTGCATATCATGATACACATTGAAACCATGCTGTAATTGTCCGCAATCAAGATAGCCCACAATAAATGTCTAGGATTGCTCATTAAAATGATACAACCTGTTAAAGGCCTGCTGAGCATCAAAGATGCTACCATATTTTACAAACATGGGCACCATAAAATTTCCAACACTATTATGATGCTTCCAATTACAAATATGTTGGTTATGTTGCCCATGGCGACCTTTAGAATCTTTTCTTATTCTGCTTTATCTATAAGGATGCGGCTGGCGTTTAGTGTCGCAGGAAACCGTAACCAGCATCGGTGGATAGGGTATCACGATAATCTATTAGCGAAGTTGCCTATATTAAGGCAGCGTGCATTTATAAAAAGGCGACATGAGCTCCTTATAGCTTTCACCTTTTTCCATGTACGTACCTTTATGGTACCTATATATTGTAACACATTATCATTCAATAAACGTGTTTTCTGTTGTGGTGGATACCTCTCTCTCTTGTGCTTTCTTAGTAAACTAGCACATCAAAGCTTGCATCTGGTTCTGGAGCGGTTGTGAATTTTCGTGGCCTCACCGGGATGAAAACTTTGTATGTTCTCTCTGGAGCTGAATATCCAGCTTGGAAGATCAAAATGGAGCTCGTCCTGCAAAGTAAAAAGCTTTTTGGAATTGTGACTGGGAATAACCTTCCTCCGGTGCAGCCAATTGATGCAAATACCGGCAATCTTGTTTTGGTGCTGCATACGATGCTTGGGTTAAGAATGTAGATGATTGGAATGAAAAAGATCAAACAGCTCGAGCACTGATTCTCTATGCTCTCAAAGAATCCATTTTAATGGATGCTAAGGATTTTATTACTTCTAGTAGAGTATGGAAGTTTTTAGAAAAAACTTACACGAAGAAGACCATGCATGAAGTGATTAGTCTCCGCAAGGACCTTACATCATTGCAGTATCGTTTGAATGATTCGTTCGACGAACATGTAGATAAATTTAAAGCGCTTCTAGAAGCACTGCCTGCAGCTGGTGCTAGTATTCCGCATGATCAACATGTTGTCCATTTTCTGGAATCCATGCCGGAAGAGCTTCAGACTCTTATGACTGTGCTTGCCAATAAAAAATCTATGACATTAGATCGAGCTTGTGAATCACTAAAAGATGGGGTTCGAAAGTTGCGCAGGCAAGCTCTGCATGAAGATCAGGCTTTACTTGTTGATAGTAAGAAGCGATGTCGAGAAGATAAAAAGGCGGCCTTTGTTACTGATACAAAAGCTACTCGCAGTCGCAGTAGACGCTGGCGTCGTGGAGGTGATACACAGCAATTGGCTAGACTTGAGCAACCTAAGCCAGAGACTTGAAAGACGAATCATGTTGAAAGCGAATGTTATTATAAACGCTTTATTAATGAGCATAAATCTTTACTCCAGGCAATCCAAGATGGACCTCATATTTCAGATGAACATGCAAGTGTTGCACGTGACTATAGAAGCTGTTGCACGTGACTATGCAAGGGTTTTCTATAGAAGCTGTTGTTTCCATGACTATTGATTCTGGTGCAACACAGCACATGACTTTTCATAGGCATTGGTTGAGGCATTATCGCTCGCTTCAACTTAGGAAACTTGTGTTTCTTGGTGATAACACGACTCATGAGGTCAAAGGCATTGGAGATATTCATGTTGATACTTCCAGTGGTGTGCAAGTCTTGCGTGGCATCTTACACGTGCCTGGTTTACGCAGAATTTCTGTGTCTAGGCTTGCTGATCTTGGTCTATCCATACAGTTTGATAGATGATTGTGTAGCTTCATCCAAGATGGATGTGTGCTTGAAGTTGTCCAGAGAGAAGGTCGACTGTATGAGCTTAAATTGACTGATGATTTTGTGAATCTTATGACTGCCAGTGGAGATGAATCAAGTACAATGTGGCATTGTCGTTTTGCACATGTTGACGTCCAATATTTATTGGATATGACCTCTGATAGAACCGTGGATGGTCTATCATTGAGTAGCACTGCATCAATGGATGTATGTGAGGCATGTGCTGTTGGGAAGCAACATCACCGTCCTTTCAATGAGAAAGGAGGATGTGCAACACAGCTTTTAGAGCTTGTGCATGCTGGTATATGTGGCCCACTACCTTGTGCTTTGAGTGGTGCACAATATTTCCTCTTGTTTGCACATGATATTTTTCCCGTAGAGTTTTTGTATATTTTATCTCTACGAAGTCCCAGGTCTCCCAGGCAAAGTGATCAAGAGATTACGTATTGACAATAGTGGGGAATTTACGTCTGCTCAATTTAAAAGTTTTTGTGAAGAGCACGGTATAGCTTGTGAGCCTACCATCACTGATTCCCCTCAACAAAATGGTATTCTTGAGTATCAGGAATGTGAGATAATCAATCTTGTTTGCAGGGGTTGCAGAAACACCTCAATTGGTGGAAGGGTAGCAAGTTGTCCATGGCAGGTAGGATCACTATTGCCAAGTCAGTACTCTGTAGCACTCATGCGTATACAGCATCTGCGATGCTAGCTCCTGAGGGTAAGATACAGGCTTTGGATAAGATTGTTCGAAATTTTGTGTGGGGCGGGGATGATGAAGGGGCGGTTGTTAAAGTGGGTTGGTGGAAGTGTCTCCGCCCCCGGGAGGATGGGGGCTTGGCCATTCTGGATTTGGCGCTGCATAGTAAGGTGTTGGTCTCCAAGTTTGTTTGGAGCATTCTGGCAGATGGAGCATCTTCTCCTCGGTCTTGTTATTGTTGTTCTGATCTCTTAGCCATTGTGTGGTGTTTGGGAAGCCGTCTGTGCATGTGGAGTTGCCACGGCACCTTTGTTGTATGGTCTCGGCCTTTCCCACATGCATCCCCTTTTCTCCACCGGAGTGTTGCGGGGCTGGGGATTATGTGCGTGTGCTCTTCCAGCTAGATTATGCCTCGGTTTATCACCACTCTTCTCCTTTCTTGTGGGTTCCTCTACCCCTAGCGCACTTGCCCTTGGCTCGCCATTGTGCATGCTTTCTGGCCTTGAGCCCGTTGGAGGCGAGCTCCAGGCTCACCTTGGAGGATTGGTATTGGGGTGGTCACTAGCTTCGTTGGGAGTTCTTTCGAGCTCGTTTTACCTGAGGGGCGTGGACAGAGCTATCTGGGGAACACGCACGGCCGAGGAGTATTCCGCTACACATACCTATAGTCCCTCGTGGATGATGTGGTGGTGCAGGGTTTGGAAGGTTCATACGGATGTTGTGTCTTCTTGCTTTGTCGCGGTCTTCTTAGGGTCTTTGGCCATTCATGACACACACCTTCGGACAAGTGGTCTCTGCGCTTAGGGTTCTCGATGGCCTTCGGTTTGGGCGTGGACATGGAGCTCACTTCCCCACCGAAGGTTAGGGGTGCTTCATGGCGGTGGTGCACCGCCGTATCGGGTGAATGCCCTTGTGAGTCGGTTTAGGCGGTGTGAGCCCTCTACGCCCTTGTTGTGGCCTTCATCGTGAGGCGTGGAGCATTATGCGGTTTTATGCCCTCACTTGCGGCTGCCTGGGATTGGGTTAGGGCTCTGTTTGGTGAGATTGACTAGCCGCCAGATTCTTTGCTTCATGTGTATCCACGGTGCTTGGCGGCTCTTGCGGCAACAAGCCTTGCATCCATCGTCGTGGCTTGGTTGGTGTGGCTGATTTGGAAGCGGCGGTTGTGGATCTTTCAGGGGATTTAGCAGCCTGCAGCCTCTCTGATTTCTCGACTCAGGTACAAGCTATTTCAAAGCTTTCTGGTGTTCCCGGGAGTAGGAGAGCGGAAGTTTGCCATTTGGCGGGACTTCTTGGGTGTTGTAGATGGTGATGGTCGGTTTGTACAGCAGTAGAGTTGCAGTTTTTCTGTGAGTTTTGGAGTGTCGAGGTATCGCTGTCTCTTTGGGGCAATTCTCCTTCCTCCTCACTTGCTTTGTAACATTACCATTCTTTTAATATATTGATGACACAGTTCTTCAAAAAAAAAAATCTTGTTCGATGTATGCTTATTCATGCTGGCTTGGATAAGTCATTTTGGGCAGAAGCTGTGGCTATTGCTGTTTATGTGCAAAATCGAACAATAACTTCTTCTCTGAAAGGCGTAACTCCTTTGCAATTATGGACAGGAGTCAAACCAAATGTTCAAAATTTGCGAGTTTTTGGTTGTCTTGCCTATGTTCATATTCCAAAAGAGAAGAGAAAGAAGCTTGATCCGGTTGGTCTCAAAGCCATATTTGTTGGCTATGTTGTGGAGGCACAGGGATACCGATTTTATGATATTGCTACGCGAAGAATCATTACGAGTCGTGATGCAGTGTTTGATGAGTCTACTATGGCTGACATGGTCACTCATCGTCATGACTATAATGTTGTTCTTAGCGATTTTGAGATACTTGATTGCCTAATTTCTAATATGGATATTAGATCTTTACATCCTCATATTGGGAATTCTTGCTACCTACTTTCACGGCACGTTTTGGGCCTATATCTCCGATGTAAAATCATCAATATGTTTATTTGATCTGGAGACTACTTAATGTAAAAATCATCAACATGATCAATTCTAATTGTTCTAGGAACAATGTAGATACCTTGTCAAAAAGTCTCATTCATTTGAGTGTTCAACTCATTCATAACCTCTTTAAAAGACACGTTCTTAGTCCTCCTCATCATTGGAATAGTAACATCTTTGGCCTTTAGAGGAGCATCAATTTCATCTCTTAAAAGTTTTTTTTACGGGATAAAAAAAGACTTTATTTACTTTGAGAGAACAATACAAAGCCACCCCATCTACGAATATGAAATGGGAATAGCCACATGGCTCCAACTCGCACTAATCTCCTTTTTGACCTATAATAGATTTAGATACGTGCCCCATAATTCTTCCTTTACCTCTTCTTCACTCTCAAACACTAGCCTAAATTTTTTAATTCTTTCTTCCTTTACCTCTTCTTCACTCTCAAACACTAGCCTAAATTTTTTAATTCTTTCTTCCTTTACCTCTTCTTCACTCTCAAACACTAGCCTAAATTTTTTAATTCTTTCAAGTACCATGTGGAGTAGCTGACTTGATGATATGAATTCCTCCTGATCCTTATCGAAGATTAGAGCCTAAATTTTTTATTTCTTTCAAGTACAATGTGTAGCTAACTTGACGATACGAATTCCTCCTGATCCTTATCGAAGATTAGGCGTTCCTCTCCTTTTCCATATTGACCAAATTGTCCAAGCCCTAGCTATGTGAAAAGCCTTCTTCTTCATGATCATTCCAAGGGGAGAAATCCCAACAGCAATTCCAAGCCTTCTTCTTCATGATCATTTCAAGGGGAGAAATCCCAACAGCAATTCCTCGCTTCCCAAAGGGTATTCAAAGCTCTCCAGACTCTATGCCCATACTACTTGCAGAGACATCTCTTAAAAGTTTTACTTCCTTGCTTCAAACATTATTAGATTCCAAAGTTTGGGCTTGTTGTTTTATTGCATCCATCACGTGGGCCATATTAGAGACCGTTCAAATAGGTTCCCTATATTAGTCAACATATCATATTCCGGTCCGATCAAATGTGAATGAAATATTTTGGTTTTGTTTTAAATTTGATTATGCATGTGCTTAGCATTTCCTAAGTTCCCCATTTATCTGCATTGCTGCAACGTAATGACCAAGCAAAACCCCCATGCTCAACCTGTTGCAACAATTGGCCATTCATCTTGGGTGTTTTTTTTCTTCTATGGATGCTTGCTGGGGGGCATAGAGTTGAAGCCATTTATGACAGGCCAAGACTTTTGAAGTTTGAGTCCTACTGTTCTTGTCTTGCACATATTTTAACCAGATGATTATTTTTACTCTATAGGTTTTTGGGCACGTTTGGACAAAATGTTCATGATCTTGATAAATATAGCGGAGCTAATGACCTTTTGGAGTTCATGGAGCATACTTTAAAATGGCAATAGATCGCCAATAGCACCAGATATTCTTGGTACGCGAAATTAGTATAAAAGAAATTTTGTCTTTCAAATTACCCATGCTTCTGAGCTCCTGTAATGCTTTTTAATACAAAACGCGACCAATAAAGAGCGGCTACCATAACATCATCTCCCAAAGTAAGGAATGAAAGAGGCCTAAAAAATAAATTGCCCAACCTTGTGTCTTAATTTCAATATCTTCATAAAAGCTTACTGCACTACAATGATCTTTCACATATAGTTTGCAATGCTGCCTTTTGCAAGTTTTCTGGCTTGTTCAGCCATGCTAAGCTCCGGAAGTAACCAAGCCTCTCCCCTTCATCTCCTCTTTCCTGTTCTGCTGCATGAATCCAAAAGCGACCCTAAATTCTGCTATGCATACACATGGAAAGCCAAATAAGATCAATTTATGGCCAATTCAATGCAATCTATCGGTGAACCATCAATATTTATGTTCCAGAATCAAGACAAGCATGAGCTCAAGCTTAAGCACAAGGAAGCTCAAGCTTATTAGGATCAAACATACTCCTGAGTCCAGGAATTACATCACCCCTTGCAACACCCTGCTCGAGTCAGGCAGGCCATCCAGCTCACTAGGCATCCTCCGACATGCAAGCCGTTGTCCAACAAAAAGTCCAAGCTGCGTTCGCATTTGTGAATTTCGAAATAATAAGGCCTTTAAAAAGATAAACAAAAAAAGTTCTTAAAAAGTTTGTTAGGTTTAAAAATAATAAGCCCTTAAAAAGATATACCATAAAATAATATAAGCCATTAAAATAATATAAGCTTCTTTGTTCCCTTTTTATTTTTAGCTACATCTTTTCCTCTGTATTTATATGAACTCTCAGTGGTTCAACACGCACAAAAAAAACCCCTATTTTTGAATAAAGCTTTGTTCCCCAACAAAAAGAACTTGTAATTGCCCCAATGTAATTGAGTACATTTGATTGAGAAACAATGGCTTGAAATACTAAAGAAGAAAACTAAGGAGTATATTGGGAAAAAGAAAAGGGGAAAGAAAAGGGGAGCAATTTCTTTATATCGGGACGAGTTTCGCAAAGGCGAATGGACATGGCATCTAGCTTTATGAAGAAGCCAGTCTGTCCCAATCTAGAATCAATGGTGTAGCATGGCTTTTGAGGATGGAAGAAGCCAATCTGTAATCTAGCATGGGTCAAATTCTATTGTCTTCATGCTCATAAATGAATAACATAGGAAGAAATATGGCACAATTATCAACTTTGATGCGAAACAAAAATGAGGGCACAACTTCCAACTCGAATGTAAAATCAAGCGTGGATTAATACGAAACGATCATATGCAAATTTGAAAGGATGTGTCAACGTTGGTTTTAGAGGTATATTTGGTGCTACAAGTACAATCGAGTTTATGCAATGTGTATTTTAATGAACATAAGTTCCTTGGTAACAATATAGTATTTCATGTTTTGGATCTAATGAACGCAACTTGTGCTTATGCAATAACTTCAATGAAACTTGTGATTATGCATTAACTTCAAGGACTTAAATCAAGACGTGTAAGAATGCATGAATGTGGAAGGACCAAGTGCATAAAATTTGTCCATACGTTACACACAATACTTTTCTCACTAAACAATGTTTTTTCTTGTCTGCATATGAGGAAGGCGACAAAAGTAAAAAATATTTAAAACTATTGTAATAAAGAGTAATAAACGTAATCACGCATGTGCCATAGTTTACAAAGCAAATATTTATTGGGAATACGACAAAAGAAGCCAGCATGAGCATGGAACCATTCACCAAGATACTGACAAGTGTCAAGAATCTGAGATAGTAAAATGCACATGATTGGCTAGGGGTTAAACTTGGATAAAAAGGGTACAAAATGAAAATATGACGATTTGACAACATGCTCTAACACATAACATCAAACCCAACTTTGTCTTTTCAATGTTACTATAAATGGCAACAAAAGAAAAACCCCCCAAAACATTAAATTAGAAGAAAGAAGAGAATATGAGTTACCCATCTGTAAGATAAAACCATGAATAGACTATGCTGCAGTGGATCACATGCTTCTGATTCATCAGATGCACATCTTCTTTTTTGCTAGCTCCTTGTGGATGTGTATATTTGTGGATCTTCTTTGTGGTACTGCCACAAAAGTATTTGCATGTGAGTCTCGAACTTCGTAAAAAGGAGCATCTTTGAACTTAAACCTTGCAGCTGCTTGAATCAATACGGTCATACCTTTGCAGGCTCCTGACAATGGAGTTGAATACCCAAAACCTTTTGCATTCACTTGCTTCTTGTAGTTTGTCGCCTTGTATTGATTATTTGCTCCCCCAAAGAAAACCGTTCTGGTTTATCTTTCTTCTTCCCCGCGTATCTTTGCACCAATGCAAGTGAATGGAAATATTAGCTGGAAAAATACACAGTTTTAGTAGTGGCTACTTAGATATTTGAATCATAAAAGTTAAACAAAAAGTCTTCATTTTTTAACTGACCTTTGTTGTAGAGCTTTACTATGAAATCCGGAAGTTTGGAACCAGTATTGAATTTGGAAACAAGGGAACCTGGACATGTGGCTAAGCTAATGAGCGAATAACAAAGCGATGAAAGAATCGGACTAGCAGATGCTCAGTTTTTTAACCACAGCAAGGCGTAATCCTGAGCCATTATCGATCGCCAAAACGCAAGGCGCCAGACTTATGGGCAAATTATAATCAGAAGCAAGCAAGCCGCAAGATAAACTCACAAAGACAAAGCATTCTTATCTATTTTTAGCATTTACTTACGGCATATCATCTACGCATTATCCGATCAAAAACTTACAGATTGTACACAAGAATATGTTGAAATCCGGTGCAAGAAACATCAAAGTTCAAGAAAGAATGCAATCAGATTAAAGCGCAAGAAGGACAATACACAGGAAAATGAGCGGAAAATGAGGAAAAAGAAATGGAACAGTAAAACACCAAATGCCTAGGTTCCTTTACTTCCAAATCCAATGGTGGCACCGGGAAAGGCAGATTACAGAAGAAAAGAAAGCGCCTAAAATGTAGGCAGAAGGAAATAACCTAAACAGAGAAGCAATCCTTGGGCACCATCTCGCCGGAACAAGGCGCTGCACTGGAATAGCATATGCTACAATGCCAACAATTTTAATACAAATCAATTTTGGGACAGTCCGTTGGTACAGAGGTTTGGTACAGGCCGTATCTTGGTACAGTTTTACCACATTTGGCTTAGCAATTCCAGATGTAGCTACGATTGACAGATAACACTTTTGTCAGTTAGCGGTACTCCAAATGTAGCATCATTATCTAACTGGATCAAATATGACGTGTCCTTGCAAGCGCATTTTGCGCCACCTTTTAGGCCCTATTCGCATTGGACGGCCTAGATTGCCTACAGGAATATGGCCCACATCGTGGCTGTCCGTTGCCTGTCTTGTCGGGTTGTTGAATACGTCCAAAATGGCACTCAATAACAAACAAAACCCAATAAGGTAAAAAATATGACCTAACCCTCCGAAATTTCCTATTAGGTTACATCTTTGTTTAATCGAAGTCAAATAGAACTACACTACAAAAGAATCCATTAAATATGAGTGTCTCTTCAGTGGGCACTCCTGACATGCATACAATGTTGAGAAAAAACAACTTCTGTCCATTTTCGAAATTCATGGGACTTCAGTGCCATCCATGTATCCTTCAACAAAACATTGTTGGAGAAATGCAACACCCAGCATGCAAGAAATTGCATAAAATATGAGTGTCTGTTTCGTGGGTACTCCTTACATGGCAACCATGCTGAGCAAAAATGACATTCTGTCCCATTAAAAATTCATCACCCCTTTATCCTTCAACTAAATATTGTGGACAAAAATAACACCCAACGTGCAAGAAGAATCTTCTCTTTTAGTAGTTAGAAAATATGCCGATATGTACTTGCTTTTATGGAAAATTGTTAGTACCTTCTTTATAGACGAATGCTAACAATTTGGTCCCTTTTGTACAACTGGGCATCTCGACTTTGCAAGGACAATTTCATCAACATAAATGGTACATGTCAAGTTGTCAAGAAATGGGATTGATGGATATGTATGTCATTGTGACTATATGCAAGTATGTCCCTATGTAGTGATAGGTCGTGCTTGCATTTAAATCATGCTTGTGATGCATGTTGGTGCATGTAGCATATTTTTAAGTTGTGGCATTTAATTATTTATACTATTTTAAGTAGAATTTTTGTATACATGAACTTTTATGTAGCATAATTAATTATTTATACTATTTTAAGTAGAAGTTTTGTATACATGAATTTTTTATTAGGCTACTTGACATTCTGAGGTGGAAAATATGTTGAGGCCATTAGACAGAGGCATGTTTGACATCCCAAAATGACAAGTAAGAAGAGGCATTCCATAATATTTTAAAAGGAAAAAAAATTAATTGGTTCATGTCTGTAAATAGTATTACAAGGCAAATTAAGAGATGATGAGCAAGCTTTATTTTCAGAGTTGAAGAATCCATGAGTGGATGTTAACCAAAGCACGATGTAATAGTTACATCTTCAAAGACATATACTATTGCGTTACATAAACCCTATATGATGTTTTTTAAAAGCTCTTACTCATCTTGATCTTGACTATTCCATCAATTTTTGGAGGCCCAAATCATACAAGGTTAAGTTATTCTAGAACATATTGGAGCTACATAGAAGGTTATTGTTTGGCGAAAGAGCCCAATGGTGTGGGCGAGAAAAAACTTAAGCTAAAATTTTTATTTTTTTTTTCCATTTACTTATGTGCGTGTACGCACGTGTGCGTGTGCTCTCTCTCTCTCTCTCTCTCTCTCTCTCTCTCTCTCTCTCTCTCTCTCTCTCTCTCTCTCTCTCTCTCTCTCTCTCTCTCTCTCTCTCTCTCTCTCTCTCTCTCTCTCTCTCTCTCTCTCTCTCTCTCTCTCTCTCTCTCTCTCTCTCTCTCTCTCTCTCTCTCTCTCTCTCTCTCTCTCTCTCTCTCTCTCTCTCTCTCTCTCTCTCTCTCTCTCTCTCTCTCTCTCTCTCTCTCTCTCTCTCTCTCTCTCTCTTGTCTCTCTCTCTCTCTCTTGTTGTCCTGCACGAAGGGCAAACCCTTGGGGGGTGGGTTGATGGAATATTCCTTTGATGCTAATGAATGTACTGTTTTGAGAGCCCAAGTTAAAAATCCTTCTGTGCTCGATAGCTCAGATAGAAACTCCCACTGCATTATGTGAGTTAGGTAGAGGCTCCTTTGTCGTCGATTGCCATGAGACTACGTTAGGGCGCCATTTGACCGACCACTGTGTTCTATGGCTTTGCCTATAATGTGCTCAAAGTTTCATCCCTAATGTGGAGACTCCAAAGGAGCTACCATGTTGCATTACAAGCTTAAGGCAAGTTTGGCAGCCAGAAGAAGACCAGTATTGCTGAAGATCTGTGCCCAGTCCTTCAAAATACCCATCAAAAATTTTGCCCCCTTTTGATCCAATCTCCAAAAATTATAAACCCAGATGCAGTTGTACCTCTCATTGTAGTGCCGGAGGATCCCCCAGGTGAGGATGCCACTTTATGGCTAACTAATGATTGCCTTAGTTGTACTTTTAATAAACTCAGTACTCTAGATTGAAATAGTTGTGCTCTTGTTTGCCGGAGATGGTTTAGGGCAGAGGTAGAGGCTCGGGATATGTTAATTTTAGCTTCTTGCCTTGAACTGGTCCATGCCCTTATCTGGCCTGTTGGATTGATCTAGGCACGTTACAAAACTTTCCCTTAGATGTGATAGAGGTACCCAACTATAAGAGATAGTACCCTATTTATTGTGGAAAAATATTGCCTCCTGCTTCAGAAGCTTAAATTGTATTGATGTAGAGAGTTGGCTGACAAAGAGCTTAAAGAATTTGCCATTGTATGTGGACCTCTTGAGAAGTTTTCAGTTGCATCTTCTGTGTTGGAAAATTGTAAGACTTAAAAGGTTGCGACGATTGCAAGAGAGGGGTATGATCCTGTTATACGCCCATCTGTCTGGGAGTTCTGTGTGTATTATGCCGTTGAATATATCTGTCACCTGTTTCCCTAACGCTGTGTCTGCACATTTTAGTAATTCCACAGTCAATCCATACAGGTCTGGAGCTTTGTTGTTGGCCATTCTATTTAGTGCTATCATCACTTCCTGTATATTGAAACATGGTTTGTCCATCCCTTGTAGTTCTGGTATTGGTGCTGGGGAGGCCCCTGTCTTATACAAATTTTCCAGGTATCTCTCCCACCCGGCTGGCCCAATGTCGCCTTATGTGTTACCATTTTTCTGATTCCCTTGTCCTTTCCCTTTGAACCCTTTCCAGAATTTCTGGGGTTGCTTTTTGAGTAGTTTAGCCAGTCCCCATTGGTGCTATACCAAATTTTTGTTTCTCTTTGCCTTCAGCATCTTCAAATATACCACTTTTTCGGTTTGATATGCCTCTCTTCCTTTCTGCTCTCTGACCTTCCTTTTCTGTTCTCTACATTCATCATCGTACCAACTCGAGGCCTTGAAGGCATCATTCCCCCTTTTTCTTCTTCTCTTTCCAAAAACTTCTGTTGCCACTTTCACTGTTATATCATTAAGCATGTTCCCATTTTCGTCTGCCCTGTGTGTCCCCCAGTTCCATTTTCCCATCTCTTCTTTGATAGACTGCACAAATGTATCTACATGTTTTTCTTGAAATTGTATTTTCAACTTCCCCTTATCCTCCTCTATCCTCTGTCGTCTGTCATTCGAGGCATGTTCGTTTCCTGTAAGTGTTAACTGTATAGGTCTATGACTCTCCCTTTTTCCGATCGGCCATTCTAGGAGCATAAACCCCGACATTATCTCCGCTGTTGTGTCATTCACTATCATATAATCCACTATACTTCTCTCGTGTACATTCTGGCTCGTGAAATTCCCTGACCCTTCCCACCTCTGTACTCCACTAGCAAGCTAGACTTGCGTTCCCTCTTCCTATCTTAAAATCTTTGTCTTTCCAGCATGTGAAGAGCCGGTACCCCTCTTCCTCCGGTAGTCACTTGGTATTACGTTTCCCTGTCTCTATTAGACATATTATATCGCAATTGTGGGCTTCCTCGAGCCTTTTCCCATCATCCCACGGGTACTCGATGCATTTCTAGTACCATATGGTCAGCGCTTTTTCCCCCTGGGCTAGTCCTTTGGGTTCTCCGTATGTTCTGGCCCACTGGTTATCCTTCTCGGTCATCCTCTGGTCTTTGCGAGCGAAGCTGGGGCCATATGCCCATTTTGGTGTATTTGTTCCTCGCCACCCCCGTTTCCGTTTCCCCCTCCTGATGAGGGCTGTATCAGGGTGAGAGCTCTCTCCACTGATGCTTCTCCATCCAATTCCTGGATTGCCGATGTCAGGGGGTTGGTTTCCCATCCCTCCATTTCTTTCGACCTTATGGCCTCCAGTCTCCCCCCGTTCTCCTCCTGTCCTAAGGGTGGTTGGTCTCTGATCCATTTGTGCAGGTATACTTTCCCATTTCTGACCCCTGCATGTATCTCTGCTTGGTTCAACTTCCTGGCTTTGGCCAGTTCTCTATGTAGCCCTTGCCGCTACATGACTGTTAGGGCATCTTGCACCTTGATCCCATTCCTCAGTCTGGACCCCATGCGCAGTATTCATTCATTGGCTGCCATATCCATTGGCCCGAGCGTACTGCTTTGACGATTATATTTCGGTGCTCTTTGAAAACTGCCTCTATTACCTCTCTGCATGATCTTGGCAAAGCTTCAAGAGTTGCAGTCCCTATATGAATTCTGCAACCATATGGAGCTTATGAGTTCAAGTGGTTAAACTGATAAATCTCAAACTCTTAAGGTGAAGGGTTTGGATATTTGAGAATATTCTCACTATTTATGAGGCATGATTGTGGTTTACCTAAATAATTGATGTCTTCCATGTATCTCGTAGCGAACAATCTACATTTGGAATACAATGCTTCATGCATTCCTAAACAATTGATGTCTTCTATGTGTCGTGTAGCGAACAATCTATTTTGGGATACAATGCTTTATGCACGTATTAAGAATAGTTATAGAGAACAGGAGATCAAATATACATAGCTTGGTAATGAAACAATCTAAAAACTAGAATTTTTTGTACCAAAGATGTAGCAAAAATCCATCCATCACATATATGGCAGAACTCTGTATATATCATGAGAGATGTGGTTAATTTGGCAATGGGTGGTTAATCCTGCTTTCCCGTATTAGTCAAGGTGATTAATATGGCCATTTAGTATCTGCCAAATGGTTAATCCGGCCATGCGATATTAGTCTGTTGTTTAATCCGCCAGAAAAAACCAAGCGCTAAATTGAGTCGCAGGGGCGAAAATTTTAATAGGATGGTCCTACTACTATATAGACTGCTCGATCCGCTTCAAAAAGCATGCCACTTGCTTTGTCTATCCGCTTTATGCCAGATTGATGAAAGAAAGGAATAGATTTGAGGCAAAACAGTGATGAATCGATAAAGAAAATGGGCAAAAATAGTTGGTTTTTGGGCTTTTGACTGCGTGTTCACCCTCCTAGGTGATATATATAGGCTGTCATATGCGGCCCTTTAAATTTCTCACATTTTTATGGCCAGTAGTTGAGGCAAAGACGATAGGCATGTATGGAGAGTTTTCGCTGCAATCATTCAATAATAGGGATACCATTCAAGAAATATAGATGCATGCAATCCTAGTTTCAGACAAGCCGTAACAGAATGATGGATGCTCTTAAAAAAAAAAAGTGCAAATAAGGATGCATGTCAGTAAAGCTGCAATTTATTTTGTAAGTCTATATATACCCATGTATTCAACAAGTATAAACTATAAATCATCATTTTGTTATTTAATGTGGTTTTAATGGAGGAAAGAAATGTGAAAGGAGGAAGAAATGGCAGCTAAGGAGGCATAAAGATGGTTGTAATTGAATCATTAGGGTCTCAACATGACAAATAGAAAGTTTTAAAGTAATTGTTAAAAAGTCCAAAGCAGCTACGGGAATGATAGAGCATAAGACAATAGGCATTATGCTTCAAATAATCATGTGCTTGCAGTTTCGTTGCCACATAATATACAACAGAACTTAAGAGCATTGTTATTTTGAACAAAAGTGAATTAATTTAATGGTAAAAGAGATGTTCTTGTAATTGGACATGTATGTAATGGCCATATAGAAGCATATAGGTCTGGTGTCATCATAATGTATGCTCATGGACAACAGTAATGTGGCACGTAGAATTGTGTAGTATGGCATATCTATATGTTACTTCAATCTAACGAAACATGTTGGATGCAAATTATGGTAAGAGAGATGGTTGCAAATGACTCGACAGGATCTGAACTGTGAGAATAATGTCAAACAATTTTCAATCAATCTTATTTCAACAATAAATAATGTCTAGACCATTGAAATTGCTCTTAAGCAATTTTGTCTTGCATCTGATTTCACAAATCTTTATTCAATCAAGTCTCCACAAATATACTAGTTCAATCTCTTAACAAAAGGCATTCTAGTAACTTCAATTCATTGAAGATAAAATCAATGAACAAGCATTATGCAAATAAACCATTATCTTTCCCCTAAGATAAAATCAATGAATAAGCTCAATGTGAATAGACCCTTACCTTCTCGACTAGTTTTCTCAATGCAAATAACTGTTACTAGAGAATGAACTGCAACCAGGTGGTCGGCTTAACCAAATCGATCTTACATCTTAGATTAATATAGGGCAGTTCCGACGGTGATGGAACCGCCCTGCTCTTCAGGGACCGCGTCTTCTACAGGATTCCATATCTGCACTTGTTTCTATTTTTCAAATGAACTCTTGCCTCCAATCTGCTCGATGCCGTTATTATCCAAATAATAATAAAGGTTTAACTTAAACCATTAACATGCATCGACCTTATTTTCAACCATAGGTTACGATATGAATATCCCATATTCACATTATTTGAACAACCCTAGGTACTCTTCTTGTCTTCACTGCTTATCACAGGTTCTCAAATCTACTGCAACTAAGGTTTTCTCTTTTGATCTTCATAAGCACTTATGTTCTCAATACCACAGTGTTAACTCTGTCAAACTTTAGCTTCTGCCAATTGGTCAACCAATTTAATTTCTGCATATGTGAATATCTGCTAAAGTTGTGAACTGAACAAACTCTCACATTCCCCTTTTTTTTCAGATCACAACTTTGAAATATCTCTGCAGTTCAACTTAGCAATTAATTTCTGAAACCTGACATTACTTAAAGATTTTGTTAACCCATCTGCAAGATGTTCCTCAGACCTGACATACTCAACCTGAATCATGAATTTTCTCACTATATCTCTAATAAAATGTAATTCCATTTCTATGTGCTTTGTCCTTTCATGTAATATAGGATTCTTGGTCATGGCTATGCAACTTTGGTTATCACAAAATAATTTTGTACCTTCTTTTTGCAATAAGCCAAGTTCTTCCAAAAACCTCCTGCACCAAACTATTTCTTTTGCTGCAAGTGTTGTTGCTGCATATTCTGACTCTGCAGTGGATAAGACAATTGATGATTGTTTCTTGCTTCTCCAGCTAACTGGCCCTCCTCCAAGCATTAGTATATAACCTGAGGTTGATTTTCGCTCATCTTGATCTCCACACCAATCTGCATCACAATATGCCTTTAATATTAGATCATTTGAGTCAAAAACTATACCAGTATTCTTTGTTCCCTTTAAATATCTCAATACTCTTTTAGCTGCTAGCCAATGTGCCTTTCCAGGATCATTATTGTATCTGCTAAGAACATTCACAATGTAGGCAATATCAGGCCTTGTGTTGTTGGCTATGTACAACAAACTTCCCACCAGTGGCCTATAAGGTGTTTCTAACATCTTCTCTTGTTCCTTATCTGTCCGTGGGCAAAGCCTTTTTGAAATCTTCATTCCTGGTACAACTGGTGTTCTAGTAGAGTTACATTCTGTCATTTTGAATCTGTCAATCACTGTATCAATATATTTTTCCTGAGAAAGTGTAATCCTTTTGTTTTTCTTGTCACGTGCAATTTCAACTCCTAAAAACTGTTTTAACTCACCTAAGTCTGACATTTGGAATCTTTCCTTCAATATATTCTTGCATTTGTCTAAGATCATTGTGCTGCTAGCTGCCATGATACAATCATCTACATATAATCCCACTATGCAATACTCTTGTTCATCTCTAAAGAAATACACATTTCCATCATATTTTAGTGCTTCAAAACCCTGTTCTTTTAGGTAATTGTCAATGCATTTGTTCCACTGTCTAGGTGATTGCTTCAGACCGTACACTGCTTACTTTAGTCTCCAGACTTTGTTTTCACCTTCCTCAAAACCAGGGGCCTGTTTCATGAAAATTTCTTCTTCTAAATCTGCATTTAAAAAAGCTGTGCTAACATCCATATGATGTAGCTCTAGATCATAAGCATTTGCCATAGCAATTAACACTCTAACACTTGTTAGCTTAACCACTGGAGAATAGGTCTCTTCATAGTCTATTCCTTGTTTTGGAGAGAACCCCTGAGCCACAAGTCTCGCCTTACACTTAGTACTTCCATCTGCATTTAGCTTTAGCTTATAAACCCATTTGTTTCCAACCCCGGGGGGTTCACTTATAGTAAGGGGGGTATGCCATGTGCGTGCATAGGGTGATCAAAAACACCCCCGTATATGATTTCTTGAAAGGCAAATTCGACCCCTTCCGTACAAAGTTTACCCCAAGTAGTGGCAAAAAACCCCCCTACCTCTTACGTATACGTATGGAAATGGGTCGAAAAAACCCCCCTACAAGTCACTCAGGCACATTGTATGGCACTTACAGTGAATCCCCCTTGTTTCCAACAATGTTTTGATTCTTAGGCATTTCAACCAATTCATAGGTTTCAGTTCTGTCAAAGGCATTTATTTCATCTTCCATTGCTTTTCTCCACATGTTCCCATTTAAACTATTTATGGCATCCTCAAAAGTTTCAGGAATTCCATTCTCCAAGACCATTAATGCTTCACTTCTGATTTCTTTGTGCAACCTGCTGCTTTTACCACCCTTTTCTCTCCCATAATCTTCAACATTTATGTTTAAATCCTCCTTTAACCTTTCTCCTTCTGTTTTTCTTCTCCTGTGCACTACCCTTTGATTTTCAGGAGTATTTTCTAGATCATTTATAATATTCTGATTTTGTTCAATCTCCTCCTTTTCTTCATCTTCATCACTGTCACTTTCAGTATCCTCATATTTTAATTCTTGTGATGGTTCCCTTAACTCTTCTGCCTTGTTTTGCTCCTCTTCTACCAGAGATTTTGTCATTTCAGTTTGCATAGGCTCAATATTTATTCCCCTGGGCTTGTATAATTCCTTTTCAACAAATTCCACATCTCTGCTGACTATAATTTTCCTGTTTGCATGGTCATATACCCTATATCCCTTTGAGTGATCATCATAACCTACTAAGTAAGTAATTAATGATCTATCATCAAGCTTTAACCTTTTTTGTATAAGACAAGCATCCAAAGGCTCTAAATTTTTCATAATTTGATTGTTTTCCTGACCATAATTCATCTGGACTTTTTCATGCTAGTATCTTTGTTGGTAATGTATTCTGTATTATTACATCTGTCTTGACTGCTTCTTCCCACAAGAAATTAGGTAGCCCAGAATGTTTCAGCATTGCTCTAACAGCATTTAGAATGCTTTTGTTTTTTCTCTCAGCTATGCCATTTTGCTGAGGGGTATAACTGCAAATTACTGTCTTTTTATTCCATTCTTCTGACAATAAGTTATAAACTTTGCTGACATGTACTCTCCTCCTCTGTCTAATCTAACACACTTGATCCTTTTACCTGTAGAACATTCAACTTCTGCTGCAAATATTTTGAAAGCCTCAAAGGCCAAGTTCTTACTTCTTAAGCAATAAACTCTTGCTTTTCTACTGTAGTCATTAAAGTTATAAAGTATCTCTTACCTGATATTCCTGTTACGTTCAGTGGTCCACAGAGGTCTGTGTGCACAAGTTCCAAGATCCCTTTAGCTCTCTCCTTCGATCTTGTAAATGGCAGCCTGCATTGTTTACCCAACATGCATCCTCTACATGTGTGGTCAGTCACTTTAGTATTTGAGCTTTGTATTAACCCTTTGTTTATTAAATACTCAATGTTTTTCAAATGTGTATGGCAAAGCCTCTCATGCCAACATAGTATATCAGGAACAGTAGCTATGTTTATGCTGTTCAAACAATGAGAGTTTATCCCAAACAAATTGCCAACACGTTTCCCTAGAAATTTCACTTTATTTCCTTCAAAAACCTTACATTCAAGTTGCTCAAATAGAACTTTAAAACCCATGTCAACAAGTTGACAAACTGAAATCAAGTTTCTGACTAAACTTGGAACACATAACACATTTTGCAGATTTACTGCTTTCCCTTCTAGATCAAACAATTTTAAAACTCCTACTTCTTCAATCCTTTGCAAACTCCCATTTCCGACTTGTACATGTCCTCCATTGTTGCTTTTGCACTCCTTTAACAGACTTGATGAGCGAGTTATGCTCTTTTCAGCTCCACTATCTAAAATTAGGAGATTGTCATCATCAACATTAGAACAAGCAACAAAAGCTTCAGAATTTCTTACCTCATCATCTGTTTCTGAAGTTCCTTCTTCCAATTTGACCTCTTCAGCCATATTTGCTTCAAAAGCACTCTTTCCTCTTCCCCTACCTCTCCCTCTTGTTAGAGAATCTTCCTCCTCTGCCCCTGCCTCTAGAATTATCTTTAGGAGTGGAACATGTTGAGGCATAATGACCTCTGCCACCACAGTTGTAACAGCTTATTTCTTTGGTCAGATTTGGACAATTTACCTTAATGTGACCATGCTGGTTACAATGAAAACAAGGTCCAATTCTGCCTCGACCTTCCCCTTTATTTTTTCCTTTTGTAAACAAAATTTGACTTGCTTCTTCCTCATCACCAACTTTACTCTGCTATATTTCAGTTTTCAACATCCTCTCAGCTTCTTCTCTGGTTCTAGCTATTGTTCTTATGAAAACAGAAATGTTACCTAGACTTGTCACACCTCTGGAAATTGCCAACACTTGCTGCTGCTGTGAATAAGTCACCCCTGCACCCTCTAGGTCTGCAATTATGTTATCAAAGTTCTGCAAAAACTCATTCACATTGCTTTTGTCAACAAGTTTCAGCCTTCTCAATTCATTTTCTAATACATCGATTTGTGAAGAAGTTTTTTCTTCATATTGCACTATACCTCCACATTTCTCTGGGATGTTTCCCTCTTAATTTCAGAACAATTCCTGAACCTACTTTGCTCATAATTATTCCTTGAGCTTCACGTACCTTTGCTTGATTTTCACTGCTACCTCCTACTCCAGAGGACTTTTCCATCACCTTCAGCTGCACTCTCACCTTCTGTTGATGAACTTCCTTCTTCAACTACATTTGAAGACTTGTCTTCAACACCTTTAGCTACTGCACTAACTGGCTCAATAATATCCCATAAATCCTCCACCTGTAATACATGTTTTATTTTTTCTTTCCAAACCTGGAACCCTGAGTCTCCCTTGAATACTTCAATGGCATTCAGTAACCCTGCACCAAAACGGCTAGACATTTTTCTAGCTCTGATACCAATGTGAGAATAATGTCAAACAATTTTCAATCAATCTTATTTCAACAATAAATAATGCATCTGATTTTACAAATCTTTATTCAATCAAGTCTCCATAAATATACTAGTTCAATCTCTTAACAAAAGGCATTCTAGTAACTTCAATTCATTGAAGATAAAATCAATGAACAAGCATTATGCAAATAAACCATTATCTTTCCCCTTATAATTCATTGAAGATAAAATCAATGAATAAGCTCAATGTGAATAAACCCTTACCTTCTCGACTAGTTTTCTCAATGCAAATAACTGTTACTAGAGAATGAACTGCAACCAGGTGGTCGGCTTAACCAAATCGATCTTACATCTTAGATTAATATAGGGCAGTTCCGACGGTGATGGAACCGCCCTACTCTTCAGGGACCGCGTCTTCTACAGGATTCCATATCTGCACTTGTTTCTATTTTTCAAATGAACTCTTGCCTCCAATCTGCTCGATGCCGTTATTATCCAAATAATAATAAAGGTTTAACTTAAACCATTAACATGCATCGACCTTATTTTCAACCATAGGTTACGATATGAATATCCCATATTCACATTATTTGAACAACCCTAGGTACTCTTCTTGTCTTCACTGCTTATCACAGGTTCTCAAGTCTACTGCAACTAAGGTTTTCTCTTTTGATCTTCATAAGCACTTATGTTCTCAATACCACAGTGTTAACTCTGTCAAACTTTAGCTTCTGCCAATTGGTCAACCAATTTAATTTCTGCATATGTGAATATCTGCTAAAGTTGTGAACTGAACAAACTCTCACATGAACATGAGGAATAAAAGATATAATCAAGTGTTTATTAAGAATTACTGAATATGCTATTAATCATTTCACTTAGCATGTAAGTAAGAACACATCATTTGCATATGATTATTCCATGAGATTGTGTAAATGCATGTTTGATAATATTTTGTGTATTACTTCAGTTATACCAGTCTCTTTTCTTAGCCAAATGATATATTGTCTAGAACTCTCCATCCAGACAAGTTTTTGAATCTCACGAGCATTTCAGTGGCATGGCAACCATGTAAAGAGCTTCTGCAGATGCATTTTTATGTTTCTTCAGAAGTTTGACACCTGTAGCATGCAAACATGTATAGATATACATATAATTGCAAGGGAATTAGATAGAGTTTGGCCTGCACGGGGCTCGAGTCATTTGGCATGGGTAGTCTGTTTTGTTTTCTATGCTCAGTGTTCTGTATTTAGGTTTATACCTTTAGACCATTCTATTTGTTGCAATGTTCTTCTCTATGCAAGCGAGGCGGCTAGGTCCATATCAGTAAAACAACACATTTATTACCAAATCATAAACTCGACTGAAATAAAGATGATGCATAAGCTTGGCACCAAACAAAAATAATTCAGGAGCTTGATGTTACCTGTAACGACTTGTAACTATCACACATCATAGACTCTATTTGTGCATCTTTGGCATTTCCAAATAACAATGGAGCTTTCTTTTGTTACAAACATCGATGCAGATCTAAATGCGTAGAAGCTGCATTTCATTAAAGTGGATCAGATCTGACGTTTGGGCCTCATGCAAAAAGACGGAACTTATAGAAAAAAAAAGTTTTGCATTGAATGATTGATAGAAATACACATCATAGCACAAGAACTGGCTCACTTGTTTTTTTCAAATTTACAAACCATGAGTTGAGAAAGTTCTCAAGAATTTCAAACACAATATACAAATAATATTATCTACCCTAATACAATGCTATCACATGGAGGTTGCACATGGCTTTGTCCATTTCCCTCCTAGAGATCTTTGTCCTTTGAAATGTGACAAGTAGGGTATGACCATACCATACACTCCACCAATTCTCTCCTCTGAGAATCAGTAGGATATGGTCTCCACTTCTTCCCCCAGCAGTCGAAGTACTGCTCCTTCAAGTTGCCCCCTTATGCCTCCCAACAGGTTCCCAATATTGAACTTGGAATCTAGGATGAAACTCCTCCTCCATCAGGCATGGTAGTGGTAACGTCAGAGAGTGCCATCTCTAACCATATTGGATAATCCCTATCATCAGGCCTTACTAGCAAAAAGCATCCTTCCCTGATGTTCTTGAAAGGATCCTACTCAGGAAGGTCAAACCACTTCGGCTTTGAGGCCTTGCTTCCACAAACCACTTGGAGCCATTGTTGGGACCCAAGCCAACTTTCTTTGATGTGCTTGCTCAATGAGAACCCTCCCACCTAGTTTCTAACTGTCTCTCAATGTCCCCCCACAAGGTTGTTCTACTTCTAAGCACATCACAACTTTCCTCCAGTAATTGATTAGAGAGTCCATGTGATTTTTCTTGAGTGATGAGGTGTGCTTCCCCTTTCGAACACCCTCCTAGTATGTTATATAATCCTGGATGCCCTTCACTAGTTGGCTAGAGTCTTTAACAGTCTTAAAAGGAGGAAGTGGTTTTGGCTAAGAAGAAGAACTTCATCCTTAGTCCCCCTTTGCCACATTTCTATTTCTTGCACAGGCATCCACAACTTATCGCATGGCTTCCACTTATATTGCATGATTGGTATTCTATCCCTCACCTAAAACTTAAACCGAAGTAGATTTGTGTGGCCTGTCAACTGATCCTTACCTTCTAATAAGTATACCTCGACAAATGATTTTCAATCTGCGACCAAGAAGGCCATCGGGTTAGGGTCAATGCAACTCTCAAACACATCCACTAGTTCAAGGAGGCTTGTCACATTCTCTCTCTTGAGCTTGGTAGAGAAAGTCCCAAAAAATGCATCTATATCATCATGTGTATGCCCAACCATCATGAACCCCACCTTCACAATCTTGAATACTCCTATTGCTGTCAAGTATGACATTGCCCCAAACATTCATCTATTCTTGTTTACAGTTATCCAACTGAACACGTAGCTCTTCTGGTAGTTGTTTTTCATGTATGGTGAAGTCATCGCAAGTCCTTGTTTCTTTTGATACTTTGGATGTGAGCTCCTGTATCCGCCTTTGATAAGTCAGCAGTTGATCATCCATCAAAGCATCGAAAAGGGAGAGTACTTTCTCCCTTCTATAGATCCTCTCTCTAGTGTTCTCAAGCACTTGAAGTTGGAACTCACATGGAAATTTGGATCATCCCTCCAAAGATCAAACACAAAATATCAATAGGTGTCATTGCCATGTCCATGTGTTGACACCCGCCAAGCTTACTTTCATCTGAAAAGAGTTTTCACAATGCTTCGGCAAATGATCTCGGTTTGGCAAGAAAGTCTTATGTTGATCCATCTTGTCATGGATCAGACACAAATATCTATCAGACTGCATCTGGAAAATGTTCTTCACTGCCAATACAATTGTCTACATGATATTTGGTCTGATTGATGATCTGGAAATTACTCCCTGATTGTCATCCTTTCTTTTTCTATTGCAATTGATGCAAGTGTATCCTTCAATTGAATGCAGGTGTTGCGCTTTGAGAATAGCATTTGTTGCAAGACACACATGTCTGAAAAGTGAGTTTTCCACAACCTGCTGAAAGATGACTGAGAAAGAGCCCGATCTCCAGTAGCTTCTAGAATTGCATTGACCTCTTTAAGGCATTCTTTCTGGATGTAATGTTGTGGCAGCACTCTTTGCGCCACTCGTACACCGTGCTCATTCATCACCTTGGACTTATGGGGCATAGATTGGGACATGTATCGCATAAAGCTTTCAAAAACTGCACATGGTATTAGCCAAACGGTTAATCCAGCCATGCGATATCTGTCAGCTGCTTGATCTGCCATAAAAAACCAAGCGCGAAATTGAGTCGTAGGGAAAAAATTTTAATAGGATGGTCCTTGCTACTATATATACCGCTCGATCCACTTCAAAAAGCATGCCAATTGCTTTGTCTATCTACTTTATGCCAGATTGACGAAACAAAAGGAATAGATTTGAGGCAAAACCGAGACAAATCGATAAAGAAAATGGGTAAAACCAGTTGGTTTTTGGGCTTCAGAGTGCGTTGTTCACTGGGTGGCTAGATTAATCATATCCTAGGTGATATATATAGGCTGCCATATGCAGCCCTTTAAATTTCTCAGATTTTTATGGCCAGTAGGCAAAGACGATAGGCATGTATGGAGAGTTTCTGCTGCAATCATTCAATAATAGGGATACCATTCAAGAAATATAGATGCATGCAATCCTAGTTTACATGTGAACCAACGAATTACAAATAACATAGATAAGCAGGCAAGCCGTAACAGAATGATGCGATGCTCTTAAAAAAAATAATGCAAATAAGGATGCATGTCAGTAAAGCTGAAATTTATTTTGTAAGTCTATATATACCCATGTATTCAAAAGGTATAAACTAGGGAATGTAGTTTTCCCCAACTATAAACCATAAATCATCACTCTGTTATTCAATGTGGTTTTAATGGAGGAAAGAAATGTGAAAGAAGGAAGAAATGGTCGCTAAGGAGGCATAAAGATGGCTGTAATTGAATCATTAGTGTCTCAACATGATAAATAAAAAGTTAGTAATTGTTAAAAAATCTAAAGAAGTTAGAGGAATGATAGAGCATAAGACAATAGACATTATGCTTCAAATAATCATGTGCTTGCAGTTTGGTTGCTACATAATATACAACACAACTTAAGAGCGTTGGTCAAAGAGATGTGCTTGTAATTGAACATGTATGTAATGGCCATACAGTTCCATGTAGGTCTGGTGTCATCATAATGAATGCTCATGGACAACAGTAATGTGGCAAGTAGAGTTGTGTAGTATGGCATATCTATATTTTACTTAAATCTAACTAAACATGTTGGATGCAAATTATGGTAAGAGAGATGGTTGCAGATGACTCAACATGATCTGAACATGAGGAATAAAAGATATAATCAAGTGTTTATTATGAAATACTGAATATGTTATTAATTCTTTCACTTCATGTAAGTAATAACATGTCATTTGCATATGATTATTCCATGAGATTGTGTAAATGCATGTATGAGACTCCATCCTACAAGCAAAAGAACAAGCTTATTAGCTTCAAAAGCACTCAAATGGATACCAAAACATAGATTACCCTTAGGTTCTTGGAAAAAAACTATGAAAGCCAGAAAAAACTCCCGACGAAAATGTTGTCACGGCATGCCCCAACTGAAAAATCACGGATCTTCGACCAGCGCCTTTAAAAAGAAAGTCAGCGCATTCAAAAAGAATGCAGCCACTTCAATGATGAGCTCCTAGAGGCATGTAAAAGAGAAAATGGAGAAAAAAGAAAAACTCAAGGAAAAAGGAATGGAGGATGACACCCAAGCATCGTCTATGTTATAGGGAAAGTCACCTTTCCTATATACAGAGGTAGCATCTACTCACAAGACGTGTATCCAACTTAGTTTTATCACAAAATCAACTTGCTTATATGCATGTACAAGAAATCATTATAAGGATTATTTTCAAGCAGTCTAAAACAGTAGTGCATCTTCATTTTTTTCATTTGTGCCACTTGTTGACTTGCACCATTAATGAATATTAGAGTAGGTTCCTGAGTGTTTAGCGATGAAGGTGTGGCAATTAAAGATGTTATCTATGTCTTGTGATGCATGCCACCACTCTTGTGATGCATGCCATGTATCATTAGTTAAAAACATCTGTGAGGATGTGCTTGACCTTATAACAACTTGAGGCCTATCCATTTTTAGAACTGGGTTTGATTTTTCCATCAAAAATATATGGCTAAATGTGGGCCTTCCCATCTAAGAAAAGTTCATTGGGACATGCCCTCAAACAGAAGACACACAGTCCATTCCGAATGTTCATAGGATCTAGCCCCAATTTCTGCGTCATCCTAAGGCTTTCAAACCAGCTATGACATCTAGAATATTGTACATTGACCACACCATAACCACATAACAACATGGAACATAGGAATTTGAACTCCTATGCCAAGCAGTTTCGACATTGCTCCACCATGGTCCAAAGCTGGGGGCTAAATCCCACGCAAATATGCTCACACAATCACATGTAGATGTACACATTTTTGTCTTTTATGTTTTTTCCACTACAATCTACTTTACATGCTTATACATGCCATGTTACAAAATTAGTGCAGTCTTCTTATCTACTCGCATGCCTCCTTTAAATGCTATCAGTCTGCTTGAATTCTTGGATCAGAATACCTCTAAGGAATTCATGTGTGCGCTCAGGGCCTTTCTCTCAGCAACAACAAACTTATTTACTTCTTCCTTCTCCATGGCACCAATACACTCCTCAGAGAGTGAAATTGTGACGTTCCACGTATTTATATACTATACATACAAATACATGATACGTCACCATGAATACTTAATGGTGTATTAATTATTCATGTTATTAGTTGACAAGGTAAGGATAGTAAGTTAGAATTAGAAATTTAAATTAAAAAGCCAAGTATGCCAATTATAAATAATTAATCATTAACCATGTTAATTAATTATTAATAATTTAGTTTAAGGGATGCCACCTAGCCCAAATCGGTTGGGCAAGGTAGAGATGCTAACTTTGGGTCACCCAAATTGGGGTTTTGCCCCAATTCAAATTGGGGGCCAGTTGGAGACGGAGGAGGAGCTTATTCAACCAGTAGATCATGGAGGACCTGAGATATGGGAGATCTAGCTCTGATACCGGTTAGTAGGCTTAGTTCGCTTGCGATTCTAGATAGAGATTAACCCTTGGTTGTTTAGATGGATGATTAATCTCATACTGATGTTCTATTTGAAGTTTATGAATGGATTTATGAAGTATGGTAGCTCTTATGCTGCACCTCTTGTGCTTGTGGGATTACGGGGGGTAGAGATCTAAAGGCTATATAGAAGTAGATATGCTCCTAGCTAGAATCCCTTAAATCCCGTTAAATGCGGCTTGTGCACAAGAGCCCACCTGGCTGTGGAGGCTATGTTGTGATTGAGCGCCAGATAATGGATACCTTGGTGAAGCGGGGGTGGAGCCTTGCTGAACGCGGCTACTGGGGCTCCTACAGCGTGCTAGGTATATAGTCGGTTATTGTGTGTGGGCGGGGTATGGGTCTGACACCTCTTGGTTCGCAGAGTCAGTCTTGAAAGGACGGCCTGGGCTCCATAGGTGCGGTGAGCCTACCTATAGATTTTGGGGGGTTAAGTCGGGTATGGATGTGTGCGCACTGTGGTGACACGATCCTCTAGCACACCCAGGGAACCATTGTGCCCGAAAAGGGACTCCTCCCTAACCTGCCTCATCGAACTGGGGAGATATAATCCGGAGTAGCCTCATAAGGTGAATCCATAAGATTGCGTCTCTGGAAGGCTACAATCACGCCATAGCATGTTTCAGCCTATTTGCAAAGTGTGCACAGGGGGCGGATCCACCATTATTTAAGTCCATGTTTGTTCATGTTTATTCTTAGGACGTAGTCAGATCATCATAAGGTGTGGCTCCTAAAAGTCCAGCATTATCATATTTTGCATTATGCATACATCATTGTAGACTACCCTAGCCATTGTTCTATGCCAGCCAACATGACTCTATCTATTGATATCCGGAGGCCTTGACTGTCAATTGACCCCCCTTGAGTCTGAGCCCTGGGTAGAACCTTTGTTTCTGATGCATTTGTATGCATACTGATATTATATGATGCTGTCTTATTGATGGATGGGCCATCCTTCGTGTGGTGGCATATTATTATGTCTATCGTTGCTAGATGCTAACATGTACGTATGCTTCTGCTACATAGAATTCCCATAGAAGGCGTGGGACGAATGACACCTCCGTGTTCTTCACCTGGACACTTGCCCATCACATGTGGTCCGAGTCAGACAGATGTGTTATTTAAGGTCATGCCAAATTTATTCTATGGTTATGCCATATGACAGGGTATATGATGCACAGGTTAAGGCTACATAATTTCATTGGTTAAAGGGCTATGTATAATATGGAAATTCCAATGGTCTATAATTAGTCAATAAGTCTATGGTTATTATTTGAAACCATAGACAATATCAAGGTTCAATGAATGAACCGAAATGCAACAATAGAAAGTCGTTAGGAGCAAATGGCTTGAAGCCAAATTGATTTCAAGCCCAATCGGTCTGGCTAAACCGACGGGCTTAAAATATAAGGAGCATTATAGTTCTGAATGTTTTCTAGATGCTCGATCATATGGAGATATGAACTGTAATACATAATGGTTAATGATCAGTGGTTTAAACTAGAAATAATATTGCATGGTTCAAATGCATTGTAGCGTGGTTATTCTGAAACCATTGTTTATGCTCTATAGACTATGGTTATTATGAAATCATCTAACTAGATTAACTCTAGTGTTATTGATCATAGATGATTTAACAAAATTATTTTTGCATTCCTTCATCTGGTATCAGAGCAGGTATGGCAAGCAGATTGGGAGCTTCTTTGCTCAGTGCAATTGAAGTCTACAAGGGTGGTACTGGCTTCCAAGTGTGGAAGGAGAAGGTGGAAGAAGTTTTGAGAATTGGAGGGCTCTGGGAAGTTGTTGAAGAGCAGGCTCCAGAAGCTGCACAAGCAACTAGTAGAGGGCGTACATATGCAATAGCTGCTGTTGCATCAGGTACAAATGCCCGTCCCATGAGAGAGGCCAATTCGACTAGAGGAGCTAGTACATCAAGTATTGTGGAGGTTAGTAGTCCAACAAATGATGTTGAAAAAGAGTCAAAATACTGGAGGCTAAAGCAGTCATTAAAAGTAAGACTAGCTCAAGTACATTACTAAAAATGAGAGGCATGTCTTCAAAACAGATGTGGAACTATATGATACAGACTTATCAGGTTAAATCCTCTTCTCAGTTGGATGACTTGGACAAGGAGCTCAGAGATCTGAGGTTTAGTGACAAAGATGATGTAAAAGACATGTTTGAACGATTTGGCAATATTATTGCGGATGTGGAGGCAGTAGGAGTACCCATATCAATGGAATTTCAGATTAATTCGATTGCTAAAATATTTTGTAAGCATAAACAGTTGGCTACACTTGTCAGGAATGTTGCAAAGAGCAGGGAGGAAGCAGAGAAAATGATCAAAACTAAACTGGAGCAGAATCTTGTAATGAATGATGAGAATGAAGAAACTAATGAGATAGTTTACACATCAAGTGGAAAGAGTAAGAATGCACAAGGTAAACTCTATCCCTGTTTTGTGTGTGATTCTTATGGTCATTTAAAAGCTAATTGCCCTAAACTAGACAAAGGCAATAAATGTTTCAATTGTCAAGGGTTTGGTCATTTGGCCAATGAATGTCCAAGCCCTAAAGACTGCTACAAAGGAGGAAATAGGAACAAGAACTATAACACAAGAGGAGGAAATCGAGGTGGAAGACGAAATTTTGGAAGGAACAGAGGCAAGTCTGCATCAATGAACTTAACAACAGAAAAGATTGAAGATGAGGAGGAAACGCAAGCTGAAAATGCTGAGGTAACAAGTTCTCAAACTTTGTCAATTGATTATAGTTCCAAACTAAAGAATGATGATCTATATGTGCTAGATAGTGGAGCCGAGAGAAGCGTGATTAAATCACCTTCTAAGCTTAAGGAAAAGGTTTCAAAAAATGCAAGCTTTGTTCAAATGGGTGATGGGAATCTACTGCGAGTAGAACAAGCTAGATTATTGGAACTTTTTGATCTAAATGGGCAGCCTGCCATTCTTGAGAACGTTCTTTGTGTTCCAAATTTAGTTAAGAACTTGATCTCAGTTACTCAGCTAGTTGATCTTGGCTATCATGTGAATTTTTAAAAACACTATTGTAAAGTGTTGTTAAATGATGAATTGAAATTTCTAGCCGAAGAGTTGGTAAATTATTTGGCTTTAGAAGTGATGATTTAAGTGCAATCAATGCAATCACCATATACCAACTCTAAAATAGTGCATGAGAGATGAGCTCATATACATGTTAATAATCTGAAATACATGACCAAAACTGGTCAATTTAATGCTGCCAACATGAAAGAAGAAAATTTCAGTTGTAAGGGTTGCCCAAAAGGCAAGCATTGCAGAATGCCATTTCCTAAAAAGGGAAAGACAGCTAAAGAAGTAAATGAGCTTGTGCACAGTGATTTGTGTAGGCCATTAAACATTAGAAGTATACATGAAAAGAAATACTTTATCACATTCACCGATGACTTTTCCAAGAAAACCAAGTGCTACACATTAAGACATAAAGATCATGCATTCGAGGCATTCAAAATTTATCAAGTTGAAGTGGAGAGACAAACTGGTAAGAAATTGAAATGTCTTAGAACTGACAGAGGTGGTGAATTTATGCCTGGCAGGTTTAAAAATTATTACCTTACAAATGGCATACGAAGACAACTAACTTGTTTATACACCCCACACAAAATGGAGTTTCTGAAAGAAAGAACAGATCCATCTTGAACTCAGTGAGATCTATGCTCAAACACTCGGGGCTGCCAAACTTCTTATAGGAGGAAGCAGTCCAAGCCACTATGGAGATCCAGAATAATTTGCCATCCAGGAGCACAAATGGAAAGGCACCAGACGAGCTGTGGTATGGCACTAAACCTAATTATATAACTTATGGCTATTTGAGTTATGCACATGGTATGTACTAGAAGAAATTAAAATCTTGATGACAGATCAGTAGAATATTATTTGGTAGGCTATGATCATGAATCTAAAGGGTACAAGTTATTTGATCCATTAAGAAGAAAATTAGTAATAAGCAGAGATGTGATCTTTGTGGAAGACAAATTATACAAGGATCAAGAAGACATTAACCACAAGTCTAAATGTGTGGACAAGGAAGAAAAGAATTCTGCTATAGCAGACCTAAATCCAGACCTAGAAGATGAGGAAACTAGGGAAACTAAGCAAGGTACAATGGTTGAAAACCATGTTGATGTACCAGAAGATGAAGAAGAGATTGTATCCAATACTACAATTAAGATTCCAAGGAAAAAACCGCAAAAAACTGAAGTTGAAAAATTGTTAGAAGAAGCTAATGTGAATGTTGAAAAACTTGGCAGAAACAAGGAAGAAAAGTGTTTGAGATTAAATACCAATCTTGATGTTGAGGAAGAAATGAGCAGCATTATAGTAATACTTGAACCCAATGTTCCTAGCAGTTTTGAAGATGCAATGAGTTCTAAAGAATCGAATAAATGGAATGCAATGGAGAAGGAATTACAAGAGAACAAGAACATATGAACTGGTCAAGAGACCAAATGGGAAAAATATAGTGGAGAGCAAATGGATATTTAAGTTGAAACCTAGCCCTGATGGAAAATCACAGGTTTATAAAGCTAGATTGACTGCTAAGGGTTACTCACAGAAAAGGGGAATAGACTATGATGAAACTTTTTTTCTAATAGTTAAGCTTTCGAGTATTAGAATACTCTTGGCATATGCAAATGCATATAATCTAGAAGTACATCATATGGATGTTAGTACTTCTTTTCTAAATGCTAAATTAGAAGAAGAAATATTTATGAAGCAAGCAGATGGTTATGAACAAGGACATGATATTGTATGGAAGTTAAAATGTGTTGTTTATGGTCTGAAATAGTCACCTCGTCAGTGGTACTTTTGCATGGATAAATTCTTAAGAGAAAATGGATTTGAAAAACTAAACAGTGATGGGAACTTGTATATTCGAAGAGATAAAGACAAATTTTGTACATTGGCTTTATATGTAGATGATTGCATCATGGTGGCCAACCAAATAGACTACATTAGTGACTGTAAGCAGATTCTTAATGCAAAGTTTAAGATGACTGACTTAGGTGAGCTTAAAAGATTTTTAGGCATTGAAGTTCAAAGGGATAAAGGTAATAAGGTGAGCTTAAAAGATTTTTAGGCATTGAAGTTCAAAGGGATAAAGGTAATAAGATCGTGACATTGACTCAAACAAGCAACATACAGGGAGTACTTCAAAGATTTGGGATGACAAATTGCAAAGTAGCTAAAACTCCTCTTGTACCAGGTCACAAAATCTCAGCCAACATGTCACCAAATTCTAAAGAAGAAGTTATAAAGATGGCTAATGTACCCTACAGAGAACTCTTAGGTTGTTTGCTCTACATTGCAAATTGTACTCGTCCAGATATTGCATTCTCTGTTAGTCTTCTTAGCATGTATTCAAACTATCCAGGTAAACAACATTGGATGCAACAAAGAGAATTTTAAGATTTCTAAAGGGAACACAAGATCAGGGAATCAGTTTCACTAATGACAATCTTGAGCTGAAATCCAAAGCTGTATTGCCATCACCAAAAACCATGTATTACGTCAGAGGACAAAACACATTGAGATCCACATGCACTATATCAAGAACTTGTTGCAAAGAAATATGTCTCAGTTGAGTATGTGAGTACAGAAAACCAGGATGCAGTTATTCTTACTAAAGCTTTATCACATGCAAAGTTTACAAAGTTTACATTAGTGCTCGGAGTCATAAGTTTAAAAGTTAAGTTATGGAAAGTTGACAGGTACAAGGATATACATATGTAAAACAGAGTTGTAGGGTCTTTCGTGGTGATGGAGTCACTATGGGAGGGGAATTCTCGTATTTATACGATGGGATCATCGTATAGGTTCAGAGAGCATCATAATGGTATCAGAGCCATGATCTTGGTAGACCGGATCATAGCATTGGCCATGTTCTAACTCGTTAGATCGATTAATTGGTAGGGGATCTCTAGCATAGAAAATTCTCCTAAATTCCATATAGTATGCCCAAGTAGCTTCTCTAGGCGAAAAGAGGGATTAACTGGGAAGAGAAATGTTAAGGAGAACGACGTCACTTGCTCTCGGAGGCTATAACTTTTTGTAACAAGATCGGATGAAGGCGATTCTTGTGTTATTGCGTAGAGGACACTTGAATTAGCTAAAATCCCCTAAAATCCCATCAGAAGATGCTCCAAATGACAGGGAAATAAGAGTTCTAAATTTGATTCTAGGCGCCCAAAACCCCCTCGGCGCCGCATTCTGTAAAAACAGGTTTTTTTTAAGACGGACAGTAATAAGTCTGATGCGCCCTCTTTTGAGTCCCATAGGCCGATTGGTCTCTCTGGACGATAAAAACTCTAGTTTATTCTATTCTATCTTATTTATTCTATTCTATCCTTATTATATCAAGTGTTCAGTCCAAGATTTATTCTATTCTATCCTTATTATATCAAGTGTTCAGTCCAAGATTAGACTGAGTGGAAGAATATTAAGATAATTCAACAGCATTCCCTACCTAATGGATCAACTTAGTCAAGCTAAAATACCTTATCCTCGATATCGAACAAGCTCTAATAGTATCATTCGCCTTTGCCTACTCCAATTGCTACCTCTCCATCTATATCTTGTGTGCTTCTCCTCCTTGGCGGTCATTTGACCATATCACGACTATATATCTAGTATGCATCTAGTCATCGCCACAAAATGGCTACCCTTGTTAAGGAAATGGAAGAAAGCAACATGGTTTGCATGTAGATGGAAGGATATGCCCAGTTATTTAGCCAAAACAATTTGAAAGGAAGAGGCAAAGTGGTTGACAAATTAAGAAAATGGAATGCTTACACAAGCAACGCTTATTTCTCAACATGTGGGGGTTGGGCTAGAGATCATCCATGAGCATTGGCATAAAGTGTCTGCATGTGACATAGGTGTACCCAAGAGGCAGATGAATATCATTTCTTCTTGATCAATTGTCCAATTCAGCTGTCTAGCTTACAAGAAAATAAGAGGACACCATCAAATGCAGGCTAAGATCTCAGATCTTATCAACATCTATAGTGTTCTTCGGTTGTCACCACTGATAGTGGCATTTTCTCAGCAAAAATGTTGCTGATATCCTCATCACTTACCATAGCACTCCATGGCATTCTCTGTTGTGTAACCATTTCTTAATGGTGTGAATGCTTCATCTAGGGTCTATTTGCATCGTCAACAAATATTTCTGCTTCTATATGAAGAGATGGTAATAACACAAATGTTAGGGCTAGCAAGCCTGCATCAATGTTTAGAACCTACCAAATCTTTTGATGATACTAAACTAGGTACTTATCATAGTTCGGGTACTTACAACTCAGAGCTAGCAGTGGAGACCTGATGATCCTTAAGAGTTGCTCTATTTTACCAACTTTTTGCCATGTAATGTGCCCGATGTCATCATAGCACTGCAATTTCAGGGTCATCTTCACAAGCCAAAGACATATGCCTGCCATATCAAGTGCCAAGAAAAACACAATAATGATGCCAATGAACTGATAGCATAAAATCTGTAAAAAAGGTATGCTACCATACCTAAGTCCAAAGAATCTCAAATAAAAGTCCTCAAGCCTTCAAACTGGATAAGATGCCGTCTTGACATTTCATTAACAATATCCTGGATTCAAACCATCCCATTAGAGACATAACATAAGCTTGACAACCTGAAAAGTAATAGAAGGGGCTGACAGAGAACATTTACATGCAGAACATTCACATTATGGAGAAGATTATTATGAACTTCAGTATAGCAAGGAACTTCCAAACAATGAGCCCTTTATATATCGAGCATGAATCTGTCAATAAAAGAAAAGGTAAAACCAAATGACACATGAAAACAAACTACCCTGAAGAAATTAAAATGTTACCTATCTGTCATTCCACAGGTCCACTTGATTCCAAATCTTCAACGAGGGAAGCGTCTAAAACTGTGCATTCAGCTCCTGTCATAAATCTAGCAAGAAGCTTGTCTGTCACCTTTGAAATCTCTGTCCATCTTACACCTTCAGCACATACATTTGATAAGAGTACAAAGGTTGATGCATTCCATGGTTCCAGATCAATAAGATGCACTATGGCTCTTTGAGCAACCGCCCCATTACCATGAACCCTGCAAGCACCAAGAAGGGACATCCACATTATAGATGTTGGTTCAAGGGGCATTGTAGCAAGGAATTCCTCTGCTTCGCCAGCATATCCTGCACGACCAAGGAGGTCGACTATACATGCATAGTGCTGAGTTTTCTGTGAACTGCCAACATACTGACTCATTAGATGGAAATAATGGCAACCTTCATCCACCAAGCATGCATGACCACAAAGAGAGAGAAAACAAACAAAACTGATGTCATTTGGCCATAACCCTTCCTGTTGCATTCTGCTAAATAGCTGCATGACCTCCTTGACGTCGCCATGCTGGGTATATCCTGCAAGGATCGCATTCCATGACACAATAGTCCGTGATTGCATGCTTTCAAACTTTGCACGCGCATCACCAATGCTGCCACTTTTTGAATACATATCAATCAAGGTGTTGCTTAGGACAATATCTGCTTCAAATTCGCTACTTAATACATTAAGATGTAAGTATTTTCCCTGTTCAAGAGCTGCTATGCTAGCGTATGAACTAAAAATCCCAATGAAGGTGACTTTGTTTGGATGAAATCCTTCCTCGTGCATTTGGGTTAGCAGTTTAAGTACGTTGCCATGGTGGGCATACCCTGCAAGCATCGCATTCCATGACACGAGATTCCGCACATGCATTCTGTTAAACACCTGGCATGCAGCATCAACGGTGATACATTTGCAATACATGTTAACAAGTGCACTACCCACAAAGACATCAACATCATGTCCTGCTTTCAGTGCATCTGAATGAATTTTCTTCCCATGGTGCAAAACTTCCTCCTCCGCACATGCAGTCAAAATGCTGACAAAGGTTACCTTGTCAGGTCTCTTATGTCCTTGTCTCATTTCCTCGTACAATTTAAGTGCCCCCTTTCCATCTCCATGCACAAGCATTCCTGCAATGAGAGTGTTCCAGGTTGTCACGTCGTGCATTTGCATCCTTTCAAACACTCCAACTGCATTACAGATACTCCCACATTTTGCATACATGTCCATAATGAGATTACTAGTAATATAATCCCAATCAAGCATGGTTTTCATGATATTTGAATGGACATGTTTGCCATGACTGAAAGATTCTATGCTAGTACATGCACCAAGCAGATTAGTAAAAGTAACCTTGCTGGGCTTCAAACCATCTTCTTGCATTTGCCTGAACAGAAAAAGGGTCTCTTCTCCACAAGAAAGTTGAGCATATCCTGTAAGCATGGTATTCCACGAGATAACATCGCGAACAGACATCCTGCCAAAAACATGAGATGCATCATCTAAGCTCCCACATTTGGCATACATATCCACTAGTGTACTACTAACAAAAATGTCTGAGTCGCATCTAGCTTTTACGACATCAGCATGAAGCCATTTTCCTTGTTCCAGGGCTGCTATACAAGCACATCCACTCAAAGTATTGAGAAAGGTGACTCTATCAGGTGTTGTTCCCTCCTGTTTCATCTGATGAAAAAGCCTTAAAGCCTCTTTGCCATTGCCATGTTGTACATAACCTGAAATGATGGTTGTCCACATGAATACATTATGGGCAGCCATACAATCAAAGACTTGGCGAGCATCCTCAATGTGCCCACATTTTACATACATGCTAACTAGCGCAGTCCCTAAAAAACCATCTGGCTCTATCATTTTTCTAGTAATCTGGGCATGAACTTGCTTGCCTTCTTCAACTGCTTTTATTTGAATACAACCCTTTAAAATGGTGATGCAAATATCAGAATATACCTGAAAGTCTTGTAGGTTTTGTTCCTGCAACAAATGCAAAGCCTCCATTAAGCGCCCTTCCTTACACAACAATCTTACAGCTTTATGTGAATCTTCCAACTGCCCTCGTTTGACACTACTCCGAAGGGCGATCATGTCAGGCATCAGTAGCCAAGATCTACCATTGCAAATTTACAGACCCAGCTGACGAGGATTATGATCCAACAAAGCTGATGGATCATTCCTACACCTGGGTTTTTAGTTCATGTTTGCCAATGCATAAGTAACACCGGGTTGCCGGGCATTATAAGTCTAGTTCTATTGTATGCAGCGGCATAGAGAAGATAGATGATGTTGGCAGGCCATTTCAATGTGAATTGTTCCCCTTCACTAGCACCCATTCCATATCAACGGTTTGTAGGGATCAACATTGAAACATTTGTTAATTCGTAACCAAGGTGTGGTAATGTGTGCTGGTGTGGTAATAAGTGCTTGTTAATATTATTTCGTGTGTACTGGACATAGAAATGATTGCTCAACATCTACACCATATTGAATTAATTTTCCAGCTACTCAAACACTCTTTGAAAATGGACGTTTTCATGATGGCATTGGCAATGTTCATGAAATTGGTGATGAATAGAAACAAAGAAATTGACAATAGCCATGGATATGTAAGCTGAGAAGTCACTTTGAAAAACTTGTAAGAAAGCGTTTTCTTTTGTATGATTTTCTTTTTTTTTTTAAAGCAGATTCTTTGAAAAATGGATGGAGAATTTGGAAGTCCAAAATGTGCCATTTTATAGGTGAAAATGGCCACGGCTTGGTAAAATTAGTTTTGAGTTGATCCTCTGGTTTGATAGAGTTTTTTTTTTTTTTTTTTTTTTTTTTAGCACGCCAGCCTAACCAAGCGTGCAACCCTCTTTGCAATTCTAGGCTATCCACGTAGCATGTCCACCTCATCAAAAACTGATGTGGTATTATTTCCACCGTTAGATCTTGATTTTTCGAGATCTATGGCTAGGGAAATTAGAATTAGCCCCCAAAATAGACACGGAGATACGAGGGGATCCTACGTCGGCAAGCATCTCGATTACCTGTTTCATCACATCGGCAAAGCTGATTCTTGTACCATTTCTCTTCCCGCTCTTAGCTTTCCCTCTTAGCTTTCTCCTTTGGTGGTCATTCTCTTTTCCCCCTGGTTTTTAATTTTTGTTTTTAAAGAACGGAGAATGAAGCAAATGCAATCTCGAGCTACATATTCTGGGGTTTTGCCTTCCTCCGCCTCTCCGAACTCAACGCTCATGTTTTTGATGCAAAGTTATGGATCCGAAAAAAAGGGTTTTAAATGTCGACTCGGTTCAAGTGGCGACCTGGTTCATGGCCATTTGCCTCATGGTTTATCTGCTCCCTGCGATTTTCCTCTCAAAACGTAGTTGGATTTGTGTTTGCATGAATTGGATTCTGCACATCTTTTCTCAAGGAGCTTTTGCTTCCTAGCATACACGGTTGGATTCTCCTTCGATTATTTCAGATTATATATAGGAATTGTGCAATTTGAAAATTGCGCAGAATTCCAAATTCAACCAGGGCAACAATGATTTGGTAAGCATCCAAATAAGATCTAAATATCCAGGCAATGGTCCTTATTTCGAGGTTCTTATTGCAAAGCTGGTTGCATGCTGATAATCACAGGGCAATCCAGCTGTGTTACGGTCCATATAATATGCAAGCACCTTCATCCAACTCTCTCCAACAGATCGTAATGACTTCATACACAACAAAGGCAAAGAAATTGCAGATCATTCTTTCTCTCTGATCCTTTTCAATCCTCAACATGGTGAGCCTGTATCTTCTTTTATTCTATCTGTGTTCTTATTTACAGCAAAGCATTCTTATCCTTTTTTGCACCCATTTTTATTAAAGTGGCAAGTAAACTTTGCTCAAGCTCCTAAGGTGTCCTCTTAATTGAGCAATAAGCAATGAAAGAAAAGGAAAATAACAGGACTTACACTGTAGTTTTTGCAGAATTGGTGACAGAGGCATGTTCTTATATTGGACTTATTGTGCAGCGGACGCATCTTTATGCTGGTTTCTTGTTCCCATTGTTTTGATCTTCACCAGCTCAGTATTTGAGGTCAACTCTACTGTTGTTATCTATGATTGCAGATACTGAAGGACATGCCCTCCATGTCGGTATAAATCTTGCCACTTCATCAATGGCTTTATATTGGAGAAAGTACTCATCAAATGCCCAATACAGGAGCTTTGCAGTTTGCACAAAAAGAGGTTGATTTTGTAGGGAAAGTACTTTAACTAGCTGGCTTTCATCCCATGCACCTGCCACAGTCAGCTCAAGCTTCTTCCACAGAAGCAGTTTCCAAGCTACTACCAACAAGCGATTGGATTCACATAGCTAGCCATGCCTTTGTCAACTCCAGCTTCCCATGTGGAGCCATAGTTCTGGGGCAGCCCTTGATTATTATCCAGCAAGCCGACAACCACCACCAAAGCAATTCTGGAAAAGAGGACCTGAGTTCGCAATACCTTTAATTGTAGAAGACATGTTCACATTTGAGAGTCATGAGACGAGGATTTTTAAGAGCAAGGTAAAGTTAACTCATTGCTGAAGAACCATTGAATATTCCTTAAGAACAAATAGTTACAATTGAACCAGGCAGACAAAGTTTTTAGTGATCTGCTCATCAGAATGTTTGATGGAGCTTTGGAAGAGTTGCGTGAAGGATTTGACAAAATCAGCAAAAAAAATATTTTATCTGGAATATCCTGCTCATATCTTCTCAAGGAAACGTGCAGACTCTTAAATGTCTTGAAAGATCTTCAGCAACTTAGGCAGCCTAGAAAGACCTAGACATACTATATTTCTTTTGGCTACCTTTTCCTTTCTTGGGATGTAGGCTGTATATAGTCCAGGGTATTATGTCTCACTGCGGCATTTGAATAAACATCTAACCTTCTTGGAATAAGCTGTAAGCATTGTTCCTTATATTGGACTTATTGTGCAGCGGACGCATCTTTATGCTGGTCTTCTTGTTCCCATTGTTTTGATCTTCACCAGCTCATTATTTGAGGTCAACTCTACTGTTATCTTTGATTGTAGATACTGATGGACATGCCCTCCATGTGGGTATAAATCCTGCCACTTCATCAATGGCTTTATAGTGGAGAAAATATTCATCTATTGTATTTCAGCTCTTTGCTTTCTATCTTCTTGTAATTCAGTTAGATCTGAAATGCTCATCTATAGATAGCTCCAGGGATGTATAGTGCAGACCACATTTGACACCCGCCGAAGATATATATTTCAGTTCAGTGAAAACAAGATGCATCACTATATAGTCCGATGCTTAGGAAATGCACATAACTACAAGGCTTTCTAAATCCGGAATCCACAAAGTTTTCTAAATCCAAGGTTTTCCAATTCCAGATTAATAAAGTTCAATCCAACGAGGTTTTCTAAATCCAGAGCCCACAAGCTTTTGCAATTCCAGGCTAATAAAGTTCAATCCAACATGCTCCAATCCAGGTGAGTCCTCATCCAAAATGTAGCACTTATGTGCTTTTCAATCAAAATGTTGATTTCAAAATGATTGCTTACTCAGTTTTGGAACAGGTGAAATTTTTCATTTCTTTGAAAATGGGTTAATCAGACTTTGTGCTAGAGGACAACATATTACTCTAGTTTAGATTTGTTCACAGATCAATCAATATATTTACTCTAGTTTACTTTTGCTCAAACAAATCACTCTACTTTTGGAACTCTGTCAATAATAAGAATGGAGTATATTTCTATGACAAGTTCAATGAGAACTTTTAGAGGCTTTTGTAATTAGCCAAAGTACCTAGCCAAGATGGCTACTAGAAAATGATGGGTCCAAATCCCATAGTCTTAACTGTTATTTGTCCATATCTTATATTGCTCCATATTCTAGTGACGAACACAATAAGAATTAGAATCATACACGACACTTTCTATCTACATGTATTGGAACATTGCATCTTTTTGGAATTCAAGCATGCAAGCATACGCTAATAAGTAATACAAAGACATGTTTCCATATGCCTAGCATATATGCAATAACAATTGGCATTTGATGTGATCCGAACAATCTTTTAGAATGTCCCATATTATTACAGAATATTAGAGGGATCCAGTTATTGCTCTTTCAAATATCTGAAATAACATCTTGGCCTTTTCCAAGGCCCCAAAGGGCCAAAATTTTATAACATGAACTATTATCCCATACACTTACAGTAAAATTTCCCTAAAGCTCCTTCTATTTGCATGTACTTTATACAAGGAGTGACTAGTACAACGAGATTCTTTTTTTAATGTACAATACATTATGAAATTGACACCATTAAATATACTTTCTTGAAATCTTAATGTATTTTTTAAATTTGTTTTATGCCACATCCCATTTTGTGAGAGCATACCTAAATGAGGATCACTATCTGTGATTTAGAGGCTATCGATCAAAATACAACAACTTTATGCACCCATAATGAAGATGTCCAGCACTACACTAAATACCCGATACACAAGATATTCCCTCAAAGTCAAGTGAAGACCGTCAATGTCGAAACTAATGCCTCATTAGGTTTCAAACTAGATTATCCATGTCAGCATATGATTTTCCCACCATTGCAGCAAGTCAAGGTACAAGTCAAACTTATTACAATTTTAATAATTTTATGCAAACAAATGAACCAAAATTGGCTATTACAGTCATATCCTCTTATGCTCCACCGCCACAGCACAAGAACGACTACATCAGGAAGAGCCCTACAGAGCCATCTCCACAAGGTATAGCCATACAGAAAATATGAAGCTATTTCCACAAAGATATGGAGCGGCTTTGGCTCAAGAGTCCTCCACAAAAATTAATCTTCATAAGAATTAATCTTCACAGATGCAGTTTCATAATCATGGCAAGCAAGGAGCTTCATACACGCCAGTGGAAATCTGCAAATTTGGACCAAGAATCGATGCTTTCAATCTGACGCCCAAGAACTGTTGCCTTAATCCAGATGCCAACTGCTTATTCTCATCTCTATGCCTTTTAAGAACTAGCCAGAGAACATGCAAAACCAACACCTTCAAAAGAAACAAGAAACCCTAGATCTTCGCAGCCGCCAGAAATCATGAGAAAGCATACAAAAAAGAAGCAGGTCGCAGGCATCACGACCTGCACTTCCATCCCTAGATGTAAAAAAAAAAAGCCTTCCTTAAAAAAACTTCCTTTAAACTATCGATCTTCTGTTTTCTCTCACCCAAATCCAGATTGGGCCGTCCAATGTCAGCATAATACGTATTCACATACGAATACATCGAAAAAACCATGACAAATCTTATGGTATCCGATACCCAAATTACATTTTGGGAACCTTATCACAAGAACAAGTGCTGCAAACATGGCTAAATGATCCATCTTTCCACGATCTTCCATTCGTAGTAGTTGGCTGCACGGTCATCATAACAACAAACATCGATGTCACACCCAAAATAGTGACTTCTCCCTAAGTAATTGTTCTCTTCAATCCAATCCAATTCAATTTATATTACTTTGCCCTAATTTCCCTGCCCCTTTATTTTCTATGGCCTCTGGCGTGCCTTTTTGCTAGTTTTTTTTAACGACATTAATCTTTATTTAACAAAAAGTCATACACAAGTAAAGATGCAAAGATAGGAATAAAATCTTAGAGGGTAAGCATGAACATCCACTGAGTGAAGCAACCTGCCTATGCATAAGAGCGCACATCCAAAAACTCCTCAAAGATCAAGCGCCTCTTACAATGGTTAAGAACAATGATAAGACTTAACTATATTACCTTGAGCATATTGGAGAACACCGTCATCTGCCATATTCATACCTTTGAAGACTACCAATTTTCATCTTTTTCAAAGCAGTCAAATCAGCCAACCTACTGCTAAATAAAAAGCCTGGCTTTGTAACTTCATCTAGATACTTGGGTAAATTGTCAAAAGAACTTGTTGACTTGTATACCTGAAAAGGGGAGAACAACCAATCCCATACATGTCTAAGGTGGTCACACATGAAAAAGCAATGCTTAATAGTCTCAGATCTCTGCTCATATACTGGACAAAGATCTAATATTCTAGGGTCAAACATGTGGAATATTAACTCAAAGACATCCACTTTAGGATGAAGTAGCTTATCCCATACCCAAGTCCACATCTGCTGTCACTGAGGAGGGAGTTGAAAGGGTTATTTACATGAATAGGGACATTACCAAAAGTACCTCTGGATACTCAAAGATGATGATGTAGTTCAGTTTTTGAGATCTTGTTAGTGTTACGAAGTACCTTAGAACATTGTCTACTTGTTATTCTTAATCTTAGTACAATTAGTTTTGGATAAGGATGTAATTTAGGTACTTTAATATACATTTATGTACTTCTACAGAAGTACACAGAAAGGTACCTGTTAGATAATTTTTTATGTATACCCTATCATGCTTTCACCCTACTAGAAGGAGAAAGAATATCAGTATCAAGCAATAGCTTATACATAAAGTACACAAGTCTGCATACTTTAACCACTTGATGACACGTCCACACCAAAATCTCTGCTTGTTGTGGCAGAATAGGTTGCAGATAATCAACAACTTTTTGCGAAAGAGCTCTATCCCATCGCCCCAACAATAATGTTTGCACAATAAAAAACCATATGTTTGTAACATATGATTGTTGAAGGTTTTGTGCTATATTCGTATGAGAATAGGTAGAATGTTAATGCTGGACTGGTGGATTCCAAATAGAAGCATTATTCCTTCGTGGTTTTTTTTTCTAAAGTTTTTTGACGCTGTGCTCTGGATTGCGCTCATATTTGTTCTATTCTAGGCATGTGCACAGGTGTTGGAAGCATATGGCTGCCGGAAGCCATGGCTCCAGAGCTTCCAGTTTCCTGCTGCATGTTTTCAATTTGGGAGGCCTTTGGTAAGGGCGGCCAGGCTTAAGCGATGCTCCACAGGCCATACCATAGCAGGATCAGTGGGAAGGAAGGTATTTTTATTGTCCACAGAGACCAATCGGTCTATGGGACCCAATACAAAAGCGCAGCAAGTGGATTACTACCCCGATTAAAAAACCCCTGCCCCGAAGGGTTTTCGAGGGAAAAACAGTGGCAGCAATCAGCCTGCTGACAAACTGTTCCAATATACGAAATGCAAAAACACAAATATATACACTCATGTACCGTACCCGTAGTGCCTGATCAAAGCGGGAAGCCAGGCGGGGACAAAGGTGGGCTCGCAGATCCAGTACCTCCTGAATGTACGACCCAGAGCACGTACTGACGGTGTGTTCATCAGCAAATGTAGGGTCAATTCCGGCCGTATCTTCTTCTTCTGCATGGTGTTTCAGTAAGAAATGAGGTTTACATGGAAGTAAACCATGTTAGGGCACATTGCAGACATGGGAGCTTGGTTGGGCTTGTTAAATTTGACCTTCTTAAACCCGGCACTAATCCGGTTACAGACGAGAGTTTCTGGTGTTGCTCTGGTTTAATGGCTCTGTAATTCCTTGCAAGTCTTTTGGTGCAAACGCCTCTTTGGTTTTCTTGCAGAGACCTGCGGGATTGACAGATTACAACAAAATCCCCTGCTCCTGTGCTAAAATCCGCGAAGTAAGCATGTTAAAAGCATTGTTGTATGGCTGCCATCACAGAGATTGACGGTCTGTGCTTTCTAGTTCTTGACTGTGGCGGAAATTTCTTGGCTTGCGGGGGTGTGTATCCAAATTCCGCTACCAATTTGGCCTGAAATTGCCACTATTATCGAGCTATGACAGGACTGATCAAGATCTATTATTGGGTTGTGTAGAATGAATTATGATGCTAGAGAGTCGAGCAGGAGATTAAAGGAAAAATATTACGACCCAGCATCTTCATCTGGCCAACAGAGCTTATGAAACGATGGCATTGGAATGATGTTGCTATGTTTGAGCTGTGAGCATTAGATTGGAACTGGGGTTCGATTCCTCAGGCTCATCTTATCTTTGAATGCTACTGCTGTATTTGGGTTATGCCTTACCGTAGACTATGTATTCATGTCATGTTGTATTGTATGGGCACTAGTGTGCCTAATCACTATTTTAACCCATAGTGTTTGGTCAAGATGCGCCCCCATGAAGACCTCAAATGGGCGTGCAGAATGTATGCAGAGGGAATATCCTGTGAATTGTGCCAGGATCCAAAGGCCCAAAAGCTATAATATACAGTTTAGCATTCTCATGTCAGCAAATGCTTGAGTTGTACCACGTTGCAATTATTAAGACTCCATACTATTTTCCACCATCTTTGAGTCAATAAATGCACAGTAAAGCAAAGCGGTGCATTATCAGCTGGGGGAATCCACCAACAAGGAGTAGCCAACTGAACACAAGCAGTTGGGTTGATGTGAAATAATGTTTTTACTGTGTGCCAGGAATCTATCAAGCCCTTTAAAAAGGGAGATTTGATTAGACCCAAAGAATCTATCCATAAAGGAATACATTTAATGATTTGCAACCTTTTCCAGAGAATTTGATCTATGAAGAGGAGGGGGAAGTGATCTCAATTTGTGGTCTGGTTGCTATAATCAAGAGAGCATGTGTTTGAGGGCAATGACAGTGGGGATCACCCACTCTGAATGCGTGATTTTATAAATGAGACATGGTGCCAAGAGTCTATCAATTTTTGCCTTGACGCGGTCATGATAATTAAGGTTGAGCCTATACTGAGATATGGCAAATTTGCAGGGTGCTTGTGCAATATGCATGGACGCATAAACCCAGGAAAAAGGCATGCAATTTTCACAGCCAAATGCTTGCAGGGCATGATTACAGGTTACAATGATCATGCTAATGGATATCTTGTCCTGGAGTGTTTTGAAGACAAGCAAGCTGAAGATATGATTTCTGCGCGGGTTATGTTTTGTTACTTGGATTGCCTTTGCGTTGGGCAAGGTGATGCTACTTTGAAGGAAGCTTCAGAGCTTGCAAATCGAAAATGGGATAGGGTTGTTTATCCCTCCCTTTGTGCTTCTATGTACCCAGATGTGATCCAGAAACTAGAAGGCGAGAAGAACGACAGCTTTGACGAATAGGATTTATATGACCCTGAACTTCAATTCTGTAAGGTTTGCTTGCTTCTTTTCTATACATCAATATTGTTAGCACATTACATAATGCAATGTATTGTATTATTCTCCACCATTATGCTCTCTTTCTTAAGTTTTGAAGTTATTTTGCATAATTTACATGTTCAACAGCACTGCAGTGCTAAGTTGCAGCTGAATGGATATTAGAGAAAAGGAATATGTGCATTCCAGTTATTCCGACATCCAGCATCTCCCAGTTAAGTATATTTGTGATGTTCTGCTCAAATATGTATGACAATTCTAATGTATGATAAAACCCTCGCATTCTTATGTTCTACTCATGGTTAGCAAAAGCCCAATCCTAAGCAGTAGATAACAGAGGAGCAGCCGAAAACAGAAGAGGAAGAGGTTAGAGCTCCTTTTTGCCCTTCAAACTAGCTTTATGTTTGCCCTTTTTTTGTTTCGCAAATCGGGCATTTGAAGCCCAGGGTCTAAATCCCTTTCCAAATTTGATTGTTGGCATCCATTGCGAAAAGATGGGGTATAGATTCATACAGATTGGGGGTTTATTCGCAAATAATACATTCGTTTTTGGAGTACTTAGGCGGGGTTGCCTAGCTTGGATTGCCTAGCCTCTACAACATGTGCCATAACAATCCGACGAGCAAATGGACAGGAAGAAATCTCAAAAAATATCCACTGCGGGCATCATGTGTTGTAGATAAGCAAATCGGCCATAGCTAGGATTGAATCAGAGGCATGGAAGGCATGCATGGGTAGAGTAGAAGGGGGTCAGAAAGGGCTCTGACTCTGATAGTTTGTTGCAAGAATAGAAATGCCGGAGTAGCCAGAAGGTAGCCATTTTGGTTGGAGGGCCACATGTGGCATATCTACCATCCTTAGAACCAATAAGAATGGCCAGAAACTTGCTTGGACCCTTCTTGGATAAAAGACATCTATGCATTTACTTAGGGACGCAACTATAACATTTTCCAACCCTGTGAGTCCCAACCTCTGGACATGAACTGACCTTTGTGGTTCTTAGCAAACCCTCAAAAGTAATTTTGTCCTCAACATGCTTAGCCTACAGCAGCTGCTCTTTCCTTTGAATAAACCCTCAAAGTAATCTTTGCCTCATTATGCTTACTATAGTAGCAGTTCTTCTAGTAGTAGTAGTTCTTCTTGCTTAGTCTACACTACTCTTTCCTTCTTAACAAACCCACAAAGTAATATTTGCCTCATTATCTCTAGATCATGGCCCTTTATTCATGAAGGAAGAGGACCGTTGATCACACTACAGGCTCTAGTGCTTCAGTGCAACAAAACAAGAACTCAATTCATGTCTTGCAAAGGCAGCCCGAACCCAGTAATTTAGTTTTGGAATAAAAAATAAGATTCGAGAAACAAGATAGCCTCTGCTATCGATCGTCTGACTAGGTTCGTTGACTCTGGTCCTCTGCATTTATTGTCTTGTGCTAGTTATGAAATGTTCTGGTCGTTTTCAAGCAACAATTATGATTATCACGATACTTATCAGACTGTTAGAAGCATTTATGGTGCTTCTAGTTTAAGAATAGCTATAAACCTGTTATTTAAATATCTGCAAGAAACGTTTAGCTCCATGCAAGCTCTAATTGGCAACCTCAGAAGCATAATTGGGAGATCACCAGTAGTAAGGTTAAAGCACCTTGAATCTGCTACCATGTTCTTATAGATAGTTTATGTCAAGCAAGAAAATTTGAAAGAGGTTTCTCATACTTTTGGAAGTATGATGGCGCAACCCTTAATTAACACAACTAATACAACCAACATAACATCCAATACATAACTACCATTAACATTAATTAACACAACCATTACATCCAACATTTCAAATTAAAATCCCCCTGAAACCCCCTTTGGTTTGGGTGCATATTCACACAGAGGGTTACTCCGGGCACCGAGAGCTGTCGGATGGGCATATTTACCCGTTATTCCTTGATCTGGACTGTACATAGCGATCCTCATTTGTGGGGTATGCCTGTACAAGTTTTTATATACTGTAATATATCGAGGTTTGCAAAATACTATAAAGTTTGAGGGCAAATAATGGTGTTAATTTTGTACGTGTATTGTAAATTATTAGGGGCTCTTGCTGCCCTACGTAACCACCGTGTGAATATGCACCCAAACCAAAGGGGGTTTCAGAGGGATTTTAATTTGAAAATGTTGGATGTAATGGTTGTGTTAATTAATGTTAATAGTAGTTATATATTGGATGTTATATTGAAAATTCTTTTTGGCCCTTCGGGCCCTAACAAAAGCAAATGTAGGTAAACATTAAGGGCTTAAGTATTAAATACTAAGCCGCTTGGGTATTTTAGTTGAACCTTCTTTATATAAGGTTTGCATGGATCATATTGTTTGCATGGTTACGAAAGCATCTATAAATGCATGAAAACCACATATTCCACAACAGCTAAGCCTATACATTCTCATTTTACATTGGGCTACTATCCATAGTGTACTTTATCCTAGGACATTCCTATGGATGCATATGCTGGTGCATATGGGAACATGTGCTGGTATCAGTGCGAGCATGCTTTGCCATGGCAAGCATTCATAAGTGTTTGGGGCAGTTCAATAGCATTATCAATCTCTAGACTTGGGATCTGTTCGGCTAACACATTTCTAGTCCAACTTGGTGGACATGGAAAGCACCATGCCTAATATTGATAAGTGCATCATTGCATGTATGGAAATGATTATCTTCAGGATTTGGTACCTGTTGCTTGATTGCCTCATATGCTCGAATTTGCTAATGGAGAGAAGGTATTTGATATTCAAGTCACTCTAAACGTTTCGCTCTCAGCTTCAAATACTAAATCTTTGAGTCCAATATACAATTTTGATTTCCAAAGCAAGTAAAGATGACAATTACTATAAACGGTTCCATATGGATGTATATCAGAACCACCAGGTTATAGGAAAGATTATCTGCAATCAGGCTTACGCCTTCTTCATGTAAAACCATCTAATACCAAATCTCTCTGATTGCAATATACAATTTCAATTTATAAACGAAAGTAGAGGACACAATTAATGTAAAAGTTTTTCCTGACCTTCAATAGTGCCTTGACATGTGGATGCTATGCTTTGCTCTTAAATGTAGCCAAATTGAATAATGAAATATTTGATGAAAACCATCACATAAACTGGCAGGAGTTGCACAGTAACATTGTTCCAATAATTCTAGTCTCTTTCATGTAGAAATAAATGGCAGTATTCTTACAAGCAGTATAATAGAGATTTTCATTTGTACCAGAACGAGAATCCTTATTGATATTAGAATCCATCTCCTGCAAAAAAATCAAAATCATCAACTTTTGCTAACATCTATGAAAACTCAAGAACTCCATTTGTAAAATCTGGCTATAGTTATAGAGCAAGAGCGACTACATTGCTAACTACAGATGCTACAAGCAGTACAATAGAGATTTTCATTTGTACCAGAATTCATATTAGAATCCATCTCCTGCGAAAAATTAAAATCATCAACTTTTGCTTATATCTATGAAAACTCAAAAACTCCATCTGTAAAAACTGGCTATGGCAACATTATGGAGCAAGAGCGACTACATTGCTAACTACAGATGCTACATTTCTGACTTTAAAGCAGAGACATTTCTAACTAGGTATACAACAAATTAAAGATCATAAGGGATTTATAACAAAACAAAGAAAACAAGAAGAAGATATTACCTCTGTTGGAAAAATAAGTATATGGCATCCATCCATCTCAGTTAGAGCGTCAATCGATGCAAGGCTAATCCGGCCCTTTCTGCAGATTGATCATGGGTATCCATTATTTTTCCAGATCCAACAGAATCCATGGCGGAACCGAAGGCGGACATGACCTAATCTTGGGAGACTGTGCAAAGACGTGGGCTATGTGGCGAAGAAGAAGAAGAGCACTCTTTTAAGAAGGGAGAAAGCCATGGCAGGAGTTCTAGGAAGCAGCCATGAAAGGGAGAGAAAAGGAATCTGGGCATGACTCACATTTTGCAGGTCTGCTTATAATTTCTCATATGTCATCTTCTTCCTTGTCTCTTTTGCAATATCATGTTCGCTGCCGGACTAGTGAATGGCATGGCCAAGACAGGACAGAAACTGAAGACAGGGGAATATGAGAAGCTCGAACAGAAAAGAGAGGCAAAAAGCCCATTTCACGTCTCAAACACCGTCATCTCAAAGCGTCATGTCCGGCCTCATGCAATCGCCATCTCAAACAACCCTGTTTCCAGCTTTGCCCTATTTCGGCTTGAACAAACCCTATTGTGAGATCTCCCGACCTTTGCATATAACAAAAACAATAGAAAAATAATTTCATTAGAATATCTAGCGTTTTTCCTTAGATTAAAAATAGAAGAGTCAATCTTGGCCATGAGATGGGTCGGGGGAGCAAGAACTATTAAGAATGTGGAATTACACATTAAAATATAGTGCGCACTCTAGATATACCAATTAATACATCTTATAGAATACGCCATCGAAATAATATGAAAACCATATTAAAAACCGTATAAAAATATAAAAAAAACCCTTGTTATTATGCTAGATATTGTATCCAGATGTCATTATATATACAATGCTGATTGATGGTCTTTGTAAAACTCGAAAGGTTGATAAAGCATTTAATCTTCTAGATGGACTTTGTAGATATCAAAAAAGTTGGTGATGCATTTAAGCTGTTTCATGACATTTCTGACAAAGGATTTGTCCCAGGTGTTGTATTGCAATTATTTACTGAAGGTTCAAAATTCAAGGTATTGAGTTTGTTGCATTAACAAATGTAAAATATTTCAAATGTCCTTCGTCTTGATTTTTGAGGACGCGTGCTAAAATATTTTTTTACTAAACATATTGCAGAGAACTGACACAATGGTGCTGCTTTAGAATGACATACAGTAAAAAAAATATCGCAATAGAAATATATCCCATGGAGCAAGTTTAGAGATTCAAGGCTATGAGCAGGTTTGTAGTAATGAACATTTTCCTCTGTTCTTTTGCTGATGTCAACATTCTTTTCATGTGATGCTCTCTACCAAGACAACCTTCATTCTAGGTTAATAAAGAGATATGTACAAAAGGAAGGTGTTTACATGTAGGTTTGTCCCATCCCAAGTGTTTGCAAAATTTTAACAATGGCAGGAAAGCGCGGCCATTGTGCACCTTTGAAATTGTAATAGGAGAATGTCTTTGGCAATTCACAAGTTCCACCTTTGCAATTGTAATAGGAGAATGTCTTTTTAATTTATGCCACTATGTGTGAGCTCATATGGGAATGTATGGAGAAACGTATGGACGATGACAGATGACAGAAGACAAGTTGTTAATCGAGCACATTATCTAATTCTAACAAAAGAAACAAAACTAAATGACAATTCTAACAAAATAAACAAAATAAGATGACAAAATTTATATGTAATTTGTTGTGATAGGTGCCCTCTGGCACCAATGATGTCTTAACATTGCCTTTGTCTTTCTGTAAGTATTATTCATGAAACTAAATATTGTGTTTCGTTGAAGCACAAAGAACTTTGTTATGCAATAGAAATGAGATGTTATGGTCTCCAAGCATGTACATTCTTTGTGCTCGGCGTGGACATTTACCTAGATATATTTTAATTCAATTAATCACTTGGCTTATACAATGCATCTTATAAGATGGCATATAGCATAATAGAATAGAATAGAATACATTGTATGCATTTTACAAGATGGCATATAGCATAACCTTGCATTTGCGAATGTAGGTCATCTTGACAAAAAACATAAAGTAACATTCACAATGTTTACAATGTTTGTTAAATAATCTCATGCGGAAATACGCATATGCTACAATGTTTTATAAATAATCTTCTATCTAACCTTAACTAATATGAAAACATACTCATAAACAGACGGATGTTGATTGCACACTATTGTAGGGGAAAGGAAATTGCATGCAATAGCTTAATCTTTCCTCTTAGGGATCAAGAATCAAATAAAATTTGGAGCATTGATCATCCTACATATAAGGTGGCAAGAAAGAGAAATGTTCGCGGCGGCCTTGGCCGCAGCGATAAATTTCTTATAATAAGAAGTTAGATACCTATTGTAAAATTGTTGATGGTCATTTTTGTTAGTTTGACATTTAATCCTAACAATAACTAAAAAATACCTCCCATGTGCCTCAACCGTGATCCCAAATCCTCCCAAAGCATAATTCTGGCATTAGCCCAACCATACCCTTATAGTAGCCATGACTCTCGCTCTAAACCCTAAACCCAACAAGAAAGATAGCATAGAAAAGCCTTAGCCTTAGCCCTAACCTAATAGCAACTCTAGCCCATTAGTTCAACCCTCCAAGTCCTAATAGATTTTAAACTTTCAAGGAAGAAAGATCTAAAAAATATCATAGCGTTAAACAAACAATTGTAACTCACATGTTATATTTTTAAGATAAGTCATTGTTGTGCTTATGTTATTGCTTCGAAATTGGCTTTTTTTTCTTGGGACGTAACTTCTTTCATCTTGATAGTGTTAATTTTAAACTTCTTGTTGTCTAGATTGGAACATGACATTGAGTTTCCCAATAATTGTATTTCAAGCATGTTATGAATGCATTTTGGCCTTGCCACATAAAAAATAGAATATATCCCCAGATTGGATCTTTATGGCTAGATTTCTAAAATACCAAATGTATAAAATTAATGGAAAATATAAACTAAAAGACAAAATACCCCATGGTGCATCATTGATTGTTGTAGGGATCGAATATGTTATAGGTCATTGAGCACAACTATAGAGAAATTAACCATGCATAGATTATAGACGTTAGAAAAGCGAGAAAAAGCATAAATCAATGCCAAATTAAATACAGCATGCTCACCAAGAGTCGAATCTGGTCTATACAATAGAGCAAAAGGGATGAAACATACATGTTAGGCTATGCTTAATGACATTAGAATAGAATAGAATAGAATAGAATAGGGTAGGGTAGGGTAGGGTAGGGTAGGGTAGGGTAGGGTAGGGTAGGGTAGGGTAGGGTAGAATAGAGTAGAATACATTCGTGTCCCTAAGATCTAAAGTCCATTGGACTTGTGTAGGATTGGCAAGCTCCCCGTGGGGCTTGCTATTAGCATACAATATTGTTTTTAATGTGGCCTACAAGACATTTCTTGAGAAACCCGCATCCAAACAAGCACATAACAAAATAAAATCAAAGGCAATCTTCAACCAAATGGCCTTAGGGCAAATGTCCGTATATACATAGCCATTGAATCATGGAATAAATTGCTAATCCTATATTTTTAGTATAGCCAAATAGGTTTAGCTAAACTACCTTCGAATTGGAGCTAGAAGTTTATAACACTTGGCTAACCTAAATGGTTTTTCGCCATCATGGTTTCTTGTCTTTGGCTAAACTTTCACAAAATGTAGAGTCAAATATTAGCCATCACACTATCCTTATTTTAAAATATTCAAGCGACATTGAACTTATTCTTATTACAATGAAAATTAATATAAAAAAATAAATGGCGCATAATGTAGCATAAATTGTGCGATTATAATCATTGTTATAACTTCCTTAATGCTTTGATGGGTGAAGGGTGATAAGGCAAGAAACCTTCAAAGTACCTTCTGGCCCTTGTATTTTTCGCTAATATTTGCATGATTGGCTGCAGGTACATGGAGTTTCTTCTATCATTATATCTTTCTTGTTGTTATGGTGTGTTGGTAGGATGTGAAGAATCATATGCAGGTCTTAAATACAATTGTGTACCAGACTTATTGAGTAAATAAATATAGGTTGTATAAGCTTTGGTTGCAATATTACTAAGGAAAACTACTAAACTACCCCTATGAGTTTGTGTAATTATTAAAATGCCCTTATGAGTTTTAAAATTACCAAAATGCCCCTACACACCTACTATACACAAGGGCATTTTGGTAATTTTGAAACTCATAAGGGTATTTTGGTAATTACACAAACTCATAGGGGGTATTTTGGTAGTTTTCCCTATTACTAAGCACCAATTTTCTGCTACATAAGATATCTCCTTTTTAATGTAAAAGTCTTGTTATGCACTCCTGTAATATCATGGATGTGCTACACTGCAAACCATTGCAAATTTTAGGCCGTCCCAGATGCTCAGGACTTTAATGATGCTCGTCATTGCATTGTCAAGGCTTATAAATGCAGCTCACTTCCTACTGAAGTTAAAAGTATCATCCGGGAACAATATCTTCAGATCCACACTTACTCATGAGTAGATGTACTATCTGTATATTTGTGTTCTCTCTTGTTTATTTTGCGTATGTGGTTGGGTGGTTTGGCTCTAATGGACATTTTTCCATTGACTTTTTAGTCCCTATTTTCATTCTTTTTATAATAAAGGTTCCACGTTCATCAAAAATAAAAATAAAAAAATGTGAGGCCTCATAAAAACTTTTCCACATTATGGCAAATTATTTGCTACGATCCGTTAAAATCAATATCTATCTATCTATTATTGCTTATACACTTATTCTTTTCATTGTTGATTATGTTCAATGTTCATTATGTTCAAGAAAATAAACGCTTCCATGACCGACCAGCTATGATCCCTAGATTGCATTTGCCAATCTCACAATAGTTTTTGTGACAACTATCTTCCAAGCCTCTTATGCATTTGCATGTTCGTGGACATCAAACATCTCTTCATAACGACACCTAAAAGCCTAATGAATGTCGACCATTTAAAGCCCTTTGATTGCAAATGCCAATCCAGTCAAGTTTGACCACTTTTCGAAGATGGTTGTTGATGCAACAAATGTATCTTTTGAAGAATCCAGATCCTTCTTTGAAACTATTAGATGACAAAATTGTCTCTCATAAAACATTACCAAATTAAACAACATTGCAAGATAAATTATATTAATCATACCTGCTAATTGTAAGGCCGACAACGCTTTATTAAATTTCTCCACTTCATCAGTCTCTTCAGAAGTCATACTAACCTGCAAGCTAAGAACATAACATTATAGAGTATCTCCTTTCTATAGGTTCCATTGAACATATTATTTATGCATTCTTACAACCTTAAGCCTTTTTTTCCTAGATTTACAAGCAATAAGCGTTTCTTTATCCATTTCTTGTCATTTGCTCGTACCCTCTTAGACACTAATGCGCAAGCTTGTGCTTTTTTATTTCTCTAAATTTATATTATGTACTTTTATTATGCCCATGCTTCTGCTTTTTTATTTCTCTAAATTTATACTCAGCCTAAAAGAAACCAGTTCAGACATATTATACATATTATGGACGTTATGTTCACATTCAGTATATACGAATCCTGATATAATCTAGGTAAAGAACAAGAAATAACAAAAGTCAGATTCTAGCACCTTAGAAAGAGCAGACGTAGTTTGATTTATCCAATCTTCATCAAGGCTCGTACCAAGAATAGTACTTGCAGTAGTAAAGTCACCTTCATCAATGGCACGGCCCACCTTACTGAGCTTGTACACTGCACTCTGTAAGGAGTCTATACCAAACAGCAATTTTAATAAGAAACTATGCATTTCGCAATATTAGCAATCCAACAAAAATCTAGAGTACCCTGACACTAATCAGATACATTTGAACTCAAGAATTCTTATACTGCCCTGCCACAAAGTTATTCGAATAAAACACATGTAATCATGTCATACGGTCTCTTTCCTTGCCATAGCCATATTGTACACTGTAAAGATTTCGGTCACTATCTTTCCAAATTACACTCCAAAATTTCACATTGCACACTGCGTTCCAAGAAAATTCTCATGAAGTGCCAGTTTTACAAACCCTAAGAGACAAAACTGCTAAGTACAGGGCACAAGACAATCACCTGTTTCTTTCTTAAATGATTTGAGAACACCCCGCATCTGCAGCCTCTTTTGTCTATCTTCTTTGACCTTCTCAAGCAAAACTTCGTCATCGTCGCCTTCAAGAAGGGCGAAAGAGTTGGACACCATAGCCAATTGCAAGATCGGAGCTGCCATTATCAAATGCCTCCTACTAGTACCATTATCCGGCGTCGAAATTACATTCTCGTTCTGACTGCATTGTGCTGCTACGCATACAATTCTAGTGTGATGAGACGAAGATGAGGAAGGCAAAGTGAGCGGAAATTGGGAAGCAAGAAGGCGAGCAGCAGAGAGATGCGTCGCCATAGCCATATTTTCCTCTGCTCTACGCGGCCTTCTATCCAAATAGTACGTAAAAAATGAAAGGACCCTAGAAAATTTTGCCCAAAGTTTCCCGTCCAAAATTTTCCTGTGGTTATGGTTACATCTTGTATAAGGGAAAGGCTGGCTCGGCTGTTTTCTGGCCGGGAAAGATGGCCGACACGTGTCGGCCAGCTTGACCTGGCCGACACGTGTCGGCCAGCTTGACCGGCCAGAAAATAGCGACCTTCAATTTTGCGACCATATTCCGAGGTAGAATGAGATGAATGCCGGGTAGAAACAACATAACATAGGGTAAAAATTTGTGTAGAAACAACGGCATGCGAGATGTAGAGATTTGTGTTTTCAAGAAAAGAAATACCGACACGTGTCAAGACGCTGTTGGACACGGCGTCAGAATTGAAGGTAAGGATTCTTTCCGCCTGAACTTCTATTTTGGTAAGGATTCTTTCCACCTGAACTTCTACTTGTCTTAAAATTTTTTTTGTCACTTTAGGCAAATGTAGAGCCAAAACTTTCCATTGTTTTGATAAAAAGATTTAACGACTTGCCAAAAAAGGTTTGTATATAGTATTTGTATATGCAAGAAGAAGGTTGTTGTCTTATCCATTTATGGAGAGCCTCATACATGAATATCCTTAGGAGGGCACTTCATTGCTTGTACATGGACATCTCTAAATGGAAAGATACCCTATAGTATTGTATCATGCATAAGAAGAGGCGAGCGGGAGGTCACTATAGGCCTTTTGATGGTCCTTTGTTTGAAGCCCATTCTCATTAAGGAAGCGAGAAAATAGCTTAGATTTGTACCTCCTTGATGGCTATTCTGATGAACAATATTCGAGGCGTGCTTTATGGCTTGGAATATGGCCATTGGGCAGTACCAGTCTGTGATCTATAGGAGATTGCAATAATTGCCTGGTCTTTTCTCCTAGACATGAGTGGAGGCTTCTCTTATTGAAAGTTGTTGTTGGGCACCAGTTTGGCCCGCGCTCCTTTGTCCCAGCCAAGGGATGCTTTGTTTGTTTGTAGGTGATTTCTGCAGTAGTTCTGATAAAGCCATGGGGTACCAGAGGGGGAGGACTCTTGGACCATCCCATTCTTGGCCCAATGGTTTTGACAAGATCCAGTTGGGTTAGATGCATAAGGGCTTGGTACAGATGTTAATATTCATAGGCAGTTTTGTCGTTGCGTTCTGTAACAATGCAGCTGCTGATTTCGGGGTGGGCTTCATCGAGTGTTAGCATTTGGCCAAGTATTTTATCCGTGCTTTATCTCCACTTCAGCTCAGGTTGCCTGCAGCATAATGCATGTGCTTATATTTCTAATCATAGGGCCAGGTTTTTTGAAGGCAAGTGTAGTGGATGCATGCGAGAAGAGCTGCTTCTATTTGAGGCAGTTTTGTACCTATTTTCTACTGTACTTGTTATGTTATAATTCTTCCATTTGGCTATGAGGGCCTTTTAAGTCTAGGAAATTGGCTTCCACTCCTGTAGTATCCACTCGGAGAAGATGTAGAGGGAAGTCTATAGTACTAGACAATACGCTGTTTGTATGTAACTTTTATATCAATAAAGCAGCAACCTTACCTTCAAAAAAAAAAAAAAAAAAAAAAAACTTGCAAAAAAAGTTCTACTATTTAATAACTTAAACAAAAAACTTTTCAATTTCAACTAGTTGGTTTCTAGTGTTTTCTGGACTTTGCCCGACACTGCGACATTGTTCCAAATGCAGCAAAGCCTTTCAAGCCTTCATTTGGCTCGTTCCCTATTGCAAATATTAACACTCCCTTAGGACTTCCAAAGAACAATCTGGTAAGGTGCACCAGTAGCAACAATTTAAAGCACCACATGCCGCCCGACATTCTAGACCAGAAAGTATCCTAATGCATTAGGCAGCAATATTAGGTGCATTAGAAAGGTGCAGCAACAGACGCAACAACACTTTGTTCATTATCAATCGGAATAAATATAAAGGGAGTTCCTGGAAGTTAAGAACATTTAACTACTAAATGCTACAACTAAATCTCATGTACTCTTAATGGGTAGTAAATGAACAGTCATCTTTTTATCATATTCCAATACTTCCCCACAAAATGATGACTAATACTAGACACAAGAAAAAGCTTTCCATATCTGCCCAAGCGAATCTTGAATGAATTCTTTGAGAAGACCTATGTTCTAAGTTGTAACTAGCATCTCTGCACGAGGAAATGTCATATCAAGTTCTTTAAGTTCAAGGTTTCTGAAGTATCTGCAGCCTTTTCATTTCCAGTTCTAACATATTTCCTACCTGACTTTGAGACATCTCTTCCTTTATCTGCTTGAGATGTTCGACTTGATAGCCTACCACCTGAAACATGATACATTATTGTATGTAACATCTGATCATTATTCATAGGCATGTTATTACTTTGAGAGCTGATACTTTCATGTAGCGGAATCAACTCGGCATCTAAATAGCTCTGGTATATTTACAAATTGCACAAAGCTTTCTGCTATCCCTTTAAAATATAAGTGGTATAATCTTAACGTAGTCTAGATCTTGAAAGCTTTTAAATAGAAATCTTTAATTATTTTGATACTTCATAATTTTGTTAAGATTTTCTATTATAAAGTTTTCAAGATCTAGACTAACATTATAAGTAATTAAGTGGAAGTTTACCTTTTCAATAAAGTCAAGTTCCTATACTTTTGTTGTGAGTGTTTGCAAGGTTGATGCAGGTTCGTCACCCTACCATAATGCTGAGAACAACATTATGCTAGGGGGGGGAGAACATGACGTTCCCCTAAAATATACGGCATAAATATGTATATTTCTAGGGCATGTCACCATGCAAACCTACTTTAGTAGCCATGTATTCCATATAAGTGTGGAAGGGAGCATGGCTAAGTATTCACATAACTTAGCCAACCTTAGAGATGGACCATTTTCCACATGCTATCCTATTGGGCACCTGCCACAAGGAGCACCCCATTGGAGCCACATGGCAGTGACATGGAACCCCAACTTATAAATGCCCTAATTCTAAGCCTAGCCCATTTTCTGGCCCCCATAGTCTTGGAACCTTGTTCGCGCTCGAAACACCGTTTCGAGAACCGTCTGCTGTGGCATAGCCTAACCCAGCAGTCCCCTGAGCGTGTGCGCATCCAAAAGAGCAGGAACTACTTCGAACCTTTCGCAGATCATGGAGACGCCGAGAGCATGAGGGAGTTCCTCAGGAGCAGGTATTTGGAGTAGATTCTTTCATAGATCACCTGGAAGTTAGAGTTCCAGGTAGGTTAGCATTTCGTATCTCCAGTAGAGCCATTCTAGAACTTTCAGTCTAGATCTTGAACCCTAATCAATGAACCCTACCTGTAAGTTAGATACATGTGATTAGGATTAGTTGTTATTGTAACTATACATAAATGTTATGTAGATATATAATGATGGCTGATCATGTTTGCTTCTTTTATATTGGGAAGGGGGGTAGAGACCTAGTAGCCACTATTTAGATGATGCTTCTAGTCCCCTTAGTTCATATTATTATGCGGCCTGTGCATAAGAACCCACCCGGCTACGGTGGCTATGGAGTGACTTAGTACCATATAACGAGGTTAGTAGCAAAGTGGAGGGAGGTCCCTGTTGAGTGTGGCTACTGGGGACGCATAGCGGGCTAGGCCTATAGTCGGTCACTTCTTGTGGGCCGGTTATGGGTCCAACACTTCTTGGGTCAATGGTATCGTCCTAACTCTCAAGAGTTGTAGGTATTGCACTGGCTCTTGTTTTGGGGAGTTCAATCATGTATGTGTCATCACAATCCTCTAGCTGTCCATGGAACCACTAGGCCTTGGGAAGGAGAGATGCAAATCTTCCTACCTCATCGGACCGAGGAGATGCAACCCGAAGTAGTCCCAATGGGTGATACCATGAGACTATGTCTCCGGCAGGTTACAGTCACGCCAAGAGCCCGATTTGCCCCATCTGCAAAATATGCACAGGAGGAACGGATGGAGTGGTCAACCCTAGCCATTATCTATAGCCAGCCCCATCATTGTTATATCTCGGTCTTCTCTATCTTGAGGCCCAGCCGTCGGTCTACTTCCCTTATGAGTTGAGCCTGGGTAGGAGCTCATATGTTTTACGGGATGTTGTTATCTTTGATGTATCTATGGTTGCATGGATGTACTACCCTTCGAGGTAGTTAGATGGACATAACAACCATTGACATTAACAACCAACACATAACTACCATTGACATTAATTAACACAACCATTGGGTCCAACACATTTAAATTAAAATCCCCCTTAAACCCCCTTTGGTTTGGGTGCATATTCACACGGAGGGTGACGTAGGGCAGCGAGAGCCCTCATAATTGTATTTTGCACATACGAAATCAACACCATATAGTATTCCGCTTGAAATCTTATAGTATTTTGCGAATCTTGTTATACAGTATAGCAAATGTTGTACTTGCATACCCCACAAACGAGGAACCTTACGTACGGTGTAGATTAAGGAATAAGAGGTGAATACGGGCAACGAGAGCTGTTGGATAGGCATATTCACCCCTTATTCCTTAATCTACACCGTACGTAAGGTTTCTCGTTTGTGGGGTATGCAAGTACAACATTTGCTATACTGTATAACAAGATTCGCAAAATACTATAAGATTTCAAGCGGAATACTATATGGTGTTGATTTCGTACGTGCAAAATACAATTATGAGGGCTCTCGCTGCCCTACGTCACCCCCCGTGTGAATATGCACCCAAACCAAAGGGGGTTTAAGGGGGATTTTAATTTAAATGTGTTGGACCCAATGGTTGTGTTAATTAATGTCAATGGTAGTTATGTGTTGGTTGTTAATGTCAATGGTTGTTATGTGTTGGTTGTTATGTGTTGGGGGATTTAATTTCTATATGTTAGATGTTAATGGTTTGTCTTGCGAAAAAAAATTTTTGGCCCCTTCGGGGCCTTAGGGACGTCCCCCCCCCGGTGTGACAAAAATTTTAGAATTCAAACCAGAAAAAAAAAATAGAATTCATTTGAGGCTTTCATCACCTGTAGCTTTTGAATTTCATCACAATAAAACAAATAGAACATAAGTAAAAGTTACCATAAAGATAGAGCAGATAGATCCCATTATTCTGAAAGTCATAAAGTTTGCAACACCCATACACAAACATTTTTCAACTAGAATTTAACAGCAGCCTTTGGCCTCCATGGATTCTTGTGGTGAGAAACCAAAGTGGGAAACTTTTCTGCTTGTTAGCACAAGGATCTAGAAGCCTTGGAATTTGCTTAATAACTGCCTCAAAATCTAAAAATACATGGTAATTTTTTGCAATCTTCATTCGGAATGAGCCATAAAACAATATCCAATAGCGCAATCCTGTATTAATCAGCTGGTAGGATGTGAAGGCCTACCAAACCCGGCCGAAAAATTGCTGTTTTAGCATAGATAACTCAACCAAACATATCCATATCATACACTATCAAAAATATCTCGGAGAGAGCTTTCCAACGCAATAAAAATCATCTCAAACAGAGCTCTGGATCAACAATAAAAATCATCTCAAACAGAGCTCTGGATCAAAAGTTATGATAAGAAATGTGTTGCCGGCGGGGAAACTGCACTACATGCGCCCTTCAAGCCCTTCATGTGCCCATTATGCACCCCACACACAAAGAGAGGGCTTTTGTTGTGAGCCATTGGTTGTTTACCATTATGCACCACACGCACAAACAAGGGCTTTTGTTGTGAGCCATTGGTTTTCAAGCCCTTCATGTGCCCATTATGCACCACACACACAAAAAGAGAGCTTTTGTTGTGAGCCATTGGTTGTTGACCATTATGCACCACACGCACAAAAAGGGGCTTTTGTTGTGAGCCATTGGTTGTTGACCATTGAAAAAAAAAAACTAAAATCAATGGCTCAGAAATGGTGCACTCTAGATGTACGCATTAGTACATCCATTTGAATACATCACGAAATCATAGGAAAACCTTAGTGAAAAGCGTACAAATACACAAAGAAAACCCCCTGTTATTATGCTACATATTTATTGCTAGTGCTGACGATATGTTTATGCTTCCGCTATTACAGGAGCCCCTTGGGGAAGGGCGCGCAAGACACCTTCGTGTCCCCTTCCCCCACCACGGGTATCTTAGGTGCGGGATAGACGGAGGGCCCATGCAGCTGGAGGGCTGGATGGGAGATTTCCATAGAGATGTACGATGGGGCGTCGTATATTTGGTGGAGAGCGTCACAACAGTTATGCCATTTGGTCTATCAAATGCACCAGCAAACTTTATGAGATTGACAAACGACATTTTCTTGTTCTTTGATGATATTTTGATCTATAGTAAATGCATGGAAGAGCATGTAGTCCACTTTAGGATAGTTTTGGAGAACCTAAGATAGCACCGCTTGTTCGGAGAACTTTCCAAGTGCCATTTCACTACCCCAAAAGTTGAGTACCTAGCAGGGAATAAATTACTAATCACATATTTCTTATTAGCCATAATGGCTAGCTAAACTTATCAAAGATTAATCCCAAAACTTTCTGTGGTTTAGCTAAATTCTACACATTTTCCCTCTTCTGCTTTCTAGCATTTAGCTAAACTGACCAAAAATTCATCACAAAAATTTCTTTTGGTGTGGCCCAATCGAGAATATTGATCTAAATTATGATTACCATTTTTCAATTGTTTCCATTAAGTCGCATTTTATTAAAGTGGGTCACATTTTGACGTTTGGGACTCAGCAGGAAAATGGAACTCATGTAAGATTAAGTAATTTGGCATTGAATCACTATTAGATTTTTCATAATACAACAAGAACACTATTTACAAAGAACAATCCGAGAAAAGAACAATACAAAGAAAAAAAATGGATCTACTATCCTTTTCTGACGAAGGCGAGAAGGGATTTTGCGACCAGATTTCGAGATAGAATCAGATGAATGCCAGGTAGAAACAACTGAGTGCGAAGTAGAAACAACAGACCACAGGGTAAAAATCTGTGTCGAAACAATGATATGCGAGATGTAAAGATTTGTGTTTTCAAGAAAAGAAACATCGACACATGTCAAGATGCTGTTGGACGCAGTGTCAAAATTGAAGGTAAGGATTCTTTCCGCCTGAACTTCGAGTTGTCTTAAAAAAAAATTGTCACCTTAGGCAAATGTAGAAGCAAAACTTTCCATTGTCTTGATAAAAAGATGTAACGACTTGCCAAAAGAGTTCTACTATTTAATAACTTTTAAACAAAAAACTTTTTAATTTCAACTAGTTGGTTTTTCGTGTGTTTTGTGGACTTTGCCCAACAATGCGGCATTGTTCCAAATGCATCAAAACCTTCAAAGCCTCCATTTGGCTCGTTCCCTATTGCAAATATTAACACTCCCTTAGGACTTCGAACAAACAATATGGTAAGATGCTAAAGCACCACATGCCGCCAATATTTAGACCAAAAAGTATCCTAATGTATTAGACAACAACATTAGGTGCGTTAAAAAGGTGCAGCAATAGACGCAACAACATTTTGTTCATTATCAATCAGAATACATATAAAGGGAGTTCTATGGTACCTAGGCCATGTGGTATCAGCCGAGGGCATCGCCATCGATCCGTCGGAGATCGAGGCCATAAGTAGTTGGTCGGCGCCAAAAAACGTGGGGCCTTAGGCCTTGGGGGGTACCATAGGAAGTTCGTGAAGAACTTCGCCAAGTGGGCAGCCCCCCTCTCAGATCTCACCAAGCATCACAAAGCCAAACATTGGGTGGATCACTGGATTAAGGACGTTGAAGCCTTCTTTGACAAGCTCAAGGAAGCCTTGACAACAGCCCTGGTGTTAACATTGCTAGATCCAGAGAAAGATAAGCTTGTAGCAACAGATGCAAGTAAGATAGCGACCGAGGGAGTGCCTACACAGGAGGGTAGAGTGCTAGCTTACAACTCCAAAAAGATGAACGACGCAGAACAACACTACCCGACTCATGATCAGGAGCTTCTAGTCGTCGTCAGAGCCCTGCAAATTTGGAGGCACTATTTGCTGGATAGGAGATTTCAGTTAAATACTGACCACCAGAGCCTCCAGTACATCTTCACCAACTGCTCCTCAACTTAAGTCAAAAATGTTGTATGGAGTTCCTGGAAGAATATGATTTTGAGATAACGTACAAGCCAGAGAAGTTAAATGTGGTTGCGGATGCACTTTCTCGCTAGCCATTGGCAACTATAGAGAACTGCAATGCCATCTCGACCCTATCCAGCGAGTTCAGCAAGAAGATTGAAGAGGTTATCCCCTCTAGTGATGAGTTCAAGGGACTATGGGCTAGTCTTTGCAAGAAAGCAAGGATGAATAAAGAAAGAGAGGCCTATAAGAAATTGCAAAAAGGAAGGCAGTCTTTTATATCATAAAGATAAGCTTTGTGTCCCAGAAGTATCAGGAGTAAAGAAGTTAATCCTCCACGATACCCATAATAGCCCAATAGCCGGCCATGCGAGATTTATGGAAACTTACTTCAAGATAAGAAGTAGTTATTTTTGGCCGGGCATGAAGAAGGACATCACCACCTATATTCGGCAGTTGTCAGTTGTGTTAGCAGATGAAACTAGAGCAACTTCAAATTCTGGGGGTTCTTGAATCTTTGATGGTGCCAGACGCCAAGTGGGAGATAGTAAGTATGGACTTCATCACTGGTCTTTGTCAACGCCTACAAAAAGTAGACACGACCGCGCTACCTAGAATTCCCCACAACCGTGAACTCCTTGAGCTCCCCACGCACGATCGCTTACTGATCCCTAAGATCAATCTGAAGCCCAGCTTCAAAAGTTCTAACACAAGAACTTGATACTGCAACAACAGTATTGCTCAAAGAGCAACCAAGAACACTCACAGAAAAGAGCGCCCCCCTAAGCCAACACCAAATATTCAAGTAGCTTAGAACAAGACGAATTGATTCCTAATCAATTCGCAGTGGGCCGAAACCCCTAGCAGCAGGAGATCTGGCTTTCAGACGGAGTGGATTGCTTCAATAGCTCGCTCCAAGAGAAAACCGTGACCTTCACAAAATGCCCCCAGATCCTTTTATAAGGACACTAGGGCCTAATTTAGCTCGAAAAAGGGCCGTGTGCCTTTTCTGCAGCCCAATCCGACCAGGATTAGCCTGATCCGGGCTATCTTAAGGTGATCCGATTGCCTATAGCAGTCGCGATCAGATAATCTCGTTCCTGCCTTTTCATTTGCCTCATCCAATGAGGTAAAGCCACCTCATACCCCAATTCAAAGGCTTAGTGGCTTTTTCTAAAGGGCTTTAGAATCTAATTAAAAGGCCACCTTAACATACGAAAGTTTTGCCATTAGAAAATACCCCTATGCCGCCCCTAGGCGGTATTACTGCTCGGGACATTCCCAGGCCACCCCGTGGCATTCCCAATGCAGACTCCCGGTCCCAAGGCCCGCAAACGCGACTTGCCCCTGGTCCGTAACAATTTCCTCCCCTCCCCTTAGGACCTTGTCCTCAAGGTCTAGAGTTTCAAATGAGGAAAACGTTGCACAAACTCATCCGTCTCCCAAGTGGCATCCGCACCAGACTGGCCTTGGCACAAGACCAGATATTCACAAATATCTCTATTGTGCAACTGCCAAACACGAGTATCTAGAATCCATTCGGGTGTTACAGCGGAGCTTAGCACTAGGTGTATACTCTCAGGACTGACAACATTGTCCGTATCTAGTATAGCTCGCTTAAGCTGGCTTACATGAAATACATGATGAATCCCAATATCATGTGGTAAAGCCAACTCATATGTTGTGGTCCCTATCCTTTTAACAATCTTAAAAGGTCCAGCATATCTCGGGGTTAGCTTAGGCACACGCCCTTTAACCAACGGTTTAAGGGTGTTGATTCGTAATGACAAAGGATACACAATCCTTAGGAACACATAGTCACCTTCCTCATAGGTAACATCACGTCTACGCTTATTAGCATACACTTGACCGCGATCTTGCGCCCTTCGCAAATTTTGTCGACACTGAAGCAGAATTGCATTCATGTCATCTAACATTTATCGCAGCATCCGTTTTTAGATACTTGTGCATACCGGCATAAGTTCTAGGACTTTTCCCCATCATAGCAACAAAGGGAGTCATCTTAATTCTCGTATGATAGCTGTTGTTATACGCAAACTCTAGGTAAGGCAAATACTCCTCCCAGCGAGTTTGACGTTCATGGACAAAACTTCTCAACATATCCTCCAGGATCATGTTGATTCTCTCAGTTTGGCCATCCGTTTGTGGGTGGTTACCACTAATCATTCTCAATCGTACCCTAAGACCTTTCATAAGGTCCTTCCAAAAATGACCTGTAAATTTGGTGTCCCGATCACTTATGATAGACAGAGGCAAACCATAAAGAGGAAAAACATATCTCATATATGCAGTTGTTACATCTGGACCAGTAGCATCCTCCTTCAAGGCCACAAATTTGGCGTACTTAGTTAGGCAATCAACAATCACCCACACTTGAGTGTTCTGCCTAACGGTTCTAGGCAAAGAGACTATGAAATCCATACTTATACACTCCCATCTTTGCAAGGATATAGGTATAGGTTGCAATAGTCCCGGGATACGACCATGGTCAGCTTTAACAGCTTGACAAGTCAGACAATGCGATCTCCCCTACCATTAAAGTATTTAAATGCTTAATCCTGGATAAGGCATCTGCAACCGGATTGTTCTTTCCAGGAATATGCTCAATACTAAAGTGAAACTCATGCAAGAAGTCAAGCCACCTAGCTTGCCTAGGACTAATCTCTGCTTGGCTTTGCGAAAACCTTAAGGGCTTATGGTCAGTATAAACCACAAACTTGTGTGGCTCTTTATTGGTACCACATCTCAGGTAATGCCACCACGTCTTCAATGCATGGATCGCCATATGTAGATTCCACATATGGCGATCCTTGTATACTGACAGACTTAGTGTCTTCTAATTCAAAAGTCAACACATGGGATGCCCAATCAATGAGCGGACGTGCAGTTTGAAGCGATTTTATCCCCAAAATGACATCATAACATTTTAAATTGATTAAATCAACATCAATTTTAAACTTGTACTGCTCTAGGTGAACTTCTATCTTGAAGTGTCAAGTCTACGCCCTGCGCTTGTTGATCTCCATGCTGAATCTGAGGCCCCGCCTCTCCTTCAACTACATACGGAGTCACCTTCATCAGCTCCAGGCCTAGCTCCCTTGTTAAGTCTGCAGACAAGAATTTGTCAGTGCTCGCGAAATCAATAAGAACAACTACGTTCTTTTCCTTGATTCTACCTAGAACACGTATAACTTTATCAAAGAGAACTTTAAAAGAATCATTTACCATGCTTTCTTTCTCACGATGGCCAACAACGTCTTCACCGCTTCACCATCCGATGGTGTTTTGGCCGTCGCAGCTACTGCCTTCTTTGGCATCTGTGGATTAGGACATTCTCTAGCATAATGATCCATGCCCTGGCAGTTATAACACTTTATGGCTGCCTTCTTTTGGTTGGAATCTTTAGACTCCCCCGCAACCTTTTTATTCGACTGATTCCGCTTCTGCTTTTTAGCAGATGACCCTCCATCTGCAGTGTTTTCAGCTCGTTTTGATTTCCAGTCGAAACTCTTCTTGGTCTTCTGAGTTTCCTCACGACCAACCAATTTCCTTGCAAGCTCCACTGCTTCCTCGAAGCCCTTGGGTTCCGCTTGCAACAAGTGTGTCTTAATACTGACTTCCTTCAGACCATTGACAAAGTGGTCCACCCTCATCTGAGGGGTAAGATCCAGAAGTCTTGCGAACAACCCTCGGAGTTTACTCACGTACTCCTATAAAGTTCCGATTTGCACCGACTCCCGGAGTGATATTAGTGCTTGGCGACTATCAAAGTGAGGCGCATACTCATCCTTGAATCGCTTGCAGAAGTCCGTCCAAGACCAAAAAGTCTTTTCGCTATCGGTGTGGATAGCCCACCATGAAGCGGCAGCACTTTTCAGCTTAAGAGAGGCGTGCAATACCTTTGTTGTATCACCTTTCTTAGTAGCTGCATAATATAATTTCATGCGACCCAACCAGAGCATCGCATCCTCTGGTGTTCCTGTCCCATCAAACTCCGGCATCTTCATCTTTTCTAGAGCTTTGATTTCCTCTTCCGAGAGCCCGTTCACGGTCTCCTCAGGAGGATCATTCAGAGCTGGTTTGGTTGTGTCGGGGGTAGAGCGACCAACTACAAGTGGTGCACTCACAACTGGTCGTCCCCTAGCCATAAGTCGTACCGTTTAGATTGTAGAATTATTTGCAGTACTTCTAGAGTTCCGCGTAAGCTGATCAATAGATTCCCTAAGGCGTTGTTCCCGGGCAGCACTTTCCAGTATCCATCGATTCATTTGCCTCTGCATATTGTCAAGAGTTCTAGCAATCAAAGATTGCTCTTCTTGAGAACCCTCTCGTACAGTAGTAACTGTTGTCGCAGTCGCCAACAATGGTGCTGCTGGAGCACTGCTCCCCGAGCTTACTCCACTAACAACGGTACTCGCCTCGCTAGTAACCAAACTTGCCTGTGAGACTGGGTCACCCCCAGGGTGTCAGGTATCACCAAAAGGTTGCTCACTAACAGCGGGAGAAGACAACACCACAATAGGCTGTGCCTGCAGCATCGCTTCAAATCGAATACTGGCAGGTCTTCTAAATGAATATTGCAGAGTGCAGGTATTATGCCATCTGTTAAAGCAACAGTTGGCAACCCATCATTTGGCTGTGCCATATTCTGCGTTGGGTCAGTCATGGCTCTAAACTTTGCTCTGATACCAAATTGTCAACACCTACAAAAAGTAGACACGATCGCGCTACCTAGAATTCCCAGAATTCCCCACAACCGTGAACTCCATGAGCTCCCCATGCACGATCGCTTACTGATCCTCAGGATCAGTCTGAAGCCCAGCTTCAGAAGTTCGAACACAAGAACTTGATACTGCAACAACAGTATTGCTCAAAGAGCAACTAAGAACACTCACAGAAAAGAGCGCCCCCCTAAGCCAACACCAAATATTCAAGTAGCTTAGAACAAGACGAATTGATTCCTAATCAATTCGCAGTGGGCCGAAACCCCTAGCGGCAGGAGATCTGGCTTTCAGACGGAGTGGATTGCTTCAATAGCTCGCTCAAAGAGAAAACTGTGACCTTCACAAAACGCCCCCAGATCCTTTTACAAGGACACTAAGGCCTAATTTAGCTCGAAAAAGGGTCGTGGGCCTTTTCTGCAGCCCAATCCGACCAGGATTAACCCTGATCCGGGCTATCTTAAGGTGATCCGGCCGCCTACAGCAGCCGGGATCAGAGAATCTCGGTTCCCGCCTTTTTATTTGCCTCATCCAATGAGGTAAAGCCACCTCATACCCCAATTCAAAGGTTTAGTGGCTTTTTCTAAAGGGCTTTAGAATTTAATTAAAAGGCCACCTTAACATACGAAAATTTTGTCATTAGAAAATACCGCTATGCTGCCCCTAGCTCGGGACATTCCCAGGCCACCCTGTGGCATTCCCAATGCAGACTCCCCGTCCCAAGGCCCACAAGCGCGGCTTGCCCTTCGTCTGTAACAGTCTTCCCCAAATAGCAAGGGGCCATGATGCTTTGTAGTGGTTGACAAGTTGCCTAAGATGGCAAGCTGCTGCTTGGCCAAATCGCCACTACGATCTTGGGAAGAAAAAAGAAGGCCGTAAAAGCAGGAAATCTGCTTCGCTATATCGCCATTGTGATCTTGTGGAAGAGCTAGCAGGAGGTGAAAGCATGAAGTTTGCTTGGCTAGATCGCCATTGCGATCTTGTGGATCGCAGACATCATTTATAACAAGGTAGAAATCTTAGCTTCTGTGCTTATCATATAGATATAATATTAGTTGATATGATTGCTTTAAAGCATATAAATTGTATACAAATAAGTAATGCACGTGTCAATTTTTTCATGTTTCCCATATATTTTGCATTCAAAATATTTGCAGTGGCAATCTTTCTGATTAAAATAATGTATTTATTTACTTGCTCGGCCCTTGAAACCATCGAAATATTGTAGCATTTTTTTACAAAGCCAGTTTTGCTTGCTTCCCGTGAGCAGGATTTGAGTAATATTCACATGCCAATAGCTTCCTTGCTACCTAGACCAAATCGAAAATATGCTTTTAAACGGACCAAAAGAGCAATTTGGAGCATTTTGAGAATGGCCTTTTTCTCAACTTAATGCATTCGTGTTAATAACTATGAACTCCTAAACTTATGGATAACATTATGTGCTAACTTTTATAATAATAGTTATTAAGGCTATATAAATTTGTATAACTTTTATAATAATAGTTATTAAGGCTATATAAATTTGTATAAGTTTATAAATGTAGCCGTACAATTGACGTTATAAGTAATTAAGTGGAAGTTGATCTTTTCAATAAAGTTAAGTTCCTATATTCTTGTTGTGAGTTTTTGCAAGGCTGATGCAGGTTCGCTACCGTACCGTAATGCTGAGGACAGCATTATGCTAAGTGGGGAGAATGTGACGTTCCCCTAAAATATACGGTATAAATACATATATTTCTAGGCCACATCACTATACAAGCCTACCTTAGTAGCCTTGTATTCCGTATAAGTGTGGAAGGGAGCATGGCTAAGTTATTCACATAACGTAGCCAACCTCATGTGGCCCCTTCTCATAAGGTACTCCAGGGATCTTTTTGGGTTCCTATAGCCTGCCATGATACATGCACTCCGAGACTACATGCCATATCTATGGTGGCCCCTTCCCATAAAGCACATCAAATAATAACATACCTCGAGCAGTTCCTAAGATTTTCCATGGTCTTTCATGAGCTCCTTCGAAGGCCATAGACAAAAACCTTGATCTCCACATTTGTGTCACAGAAGCAGAACATTTTGTCCATTATCAATCGGAATACATACAAAGGGGATTCCTTAAGTTAGAAACAACTAACTACTATATGCTACAACCAAATCTCATCTACTCTTAATGACTAGTAAATTAATAGTCATCTTTTTATCATATTCCAACAAGTATAACACATGTCATCCGCTGATGCTGATTAGAGTGTTGTCAAACATAAGGCCATCGTTGAAGTGCTAGAAATGGTAGATCTATTAGAAGAGACCAACTTGATCTTAAGATTGCCTGCTTTGGTAGAGATGGTGTTAATTTGGGGATCTCTTCTAAAAATAAGGGCTCTTTGATAGAGGGTCTTGAGATCAACACCTTGCCATCTTTTGTTCTTCTAGCATATATATTATGGAGGACTAATGTGGTCCCAACCTAAGTGGGCATGAAGAATTGGGCATAGACATTTGAGCTTGATTTCAACAGATGTTAATATAGGCCTTTAAGCGGGATTTTAGATGTTCATACGTGTACTCTATGGCAGATGATCTTTTAGCAGGAGTGTTTTCACTGATTCTTTATTTTATGTTTCCTCCTCAGCTACACTTTTTTATATTCTTTATTCTAAGCAAATGAGCTATTCCGCAATAGCATACTGCAATGATGCCAAGTGTTATGATATTAAAACTACTAACTAACTAAATCTTTTTAACACAATAATTTATTCCTTTTAATAAGAATAATTCCATCATATTCTTGTATATTTAATGATGGAACCATCAAAGATTGGAGACTACCACCAAGCTTTATTGAGCCATAGACAACCATGAACCTTATTAAGTTTGTGGAATCATCAGAACTTTCATAACCCAGGATGTTTAATCTTGAACTATTTGCACTAGTTTTGTCGCCTTATAGACCTGAGGATCTTGAAAAAAGACGTGATTTTTCAATTAAACAATCAAACCTATAAAATTATAATTTTATTGATAACAAATTGAAGAGGAATGCTATGGTGAATTGGTTTCAAGCCACATTGCATCATCTTGTTTCCTTTGTTTTTTGTTTATTCAATTTTACTTAATAAGTGAAAAAAAGAAAGGAAGCAGATAATATAATACAAGAAATTTATCACGACATTCCAGGCCGCTATGAACATTTGTTTTCTATCAAGAACTTGCATTTAGATCATTTCAAAGATTTGGTTGAAAGAGATAAGATGTTTATAGAATCTTTTGTTTGACTATAGTTGATTATTTCATGGTGGTCCTTTATGGTCTGCCTCATGGGGTAGAGTTGAGACAAAAATCCTTTATGTTCTTTCAAATCATTACATAGAAGAAGACGTAATTAATACGCCAAATTCCACCCTTTACCTTTGAGCCATGACTTCATTCCTATACACCTTTTTGCTCTGCTTGGGCAGACGTATCAAGATTCTGTTATAGCCATGCTTCTCTTCACATTGTGGGGGCATCGTGTCTAGGCCTTTAGCACCATATCAGCCATGCCTTTTGAAGTTCATAGTCTCCAATGCAATTGTTAGCGGTACCATACTCTGTCAAGTAAAGTTAAAAGAGATCAACTTCAAAAGGAGTCACATCTAGCACGCATAAGGGATATGTAGTCGACTGGTGGTGTTGCTATGCTAGCATATAGCAAGATACAAATGTTTGTCCACATAACCATACTATCATAGACATTCTGTAGAAAGGTACAACTAGACCATCTTCTATTGGAGCTGCTGCTGATGCAAATGCCCATATGTTGCTAATGAAAATGCTACTACTGCAATTTCACGTGGTGCTGCGCATGGCACCACTTCTGGCACAACAGCTGCAAGTGCAACACCAACCACATGCACAAGAATATTGCCATTGTCCAATAGGGATTGTGCCTATGTACGGTCTCTTAAAATTGTAGGGGCTTTCCATGGCAGAAGGGGAACATCGTGAACCCCATAGTTAGGAATATGAATATTTTTCGTATGAAAACATGATGATCGAAGACTAGTAGATCTGCCATGGTATCAATACTATTCACTCTTCAATGAGTGTACAGGCAAGCAGAAGCATGGGGGCATAGCTTGTTATTATAGCACATCCTTGGCATCTTCAGTTTTCTTACACAAGGTAGATGGATACAATTCATACATGTGGATATAGGTGCAAAATACATGTGGAGATTTTCTCTTTATGCGCGCAAGTTATTTTCCGCATATCGATTCAAACTTCTATTACATGCATTTAGATATGGATAGATTAATCTGTATGTCCATCTATATGATGACAGTCAACAGCACAAGCAATTGGGCCATGTTATGCTAGCCAGAGACTTCAAGCCATGTACAACACTGCATCTCAATTGACAAGGTCTATTCCTTTGCTTGAGGGATATGTTACAACTTCAAATTGCAGAGGTTCTATGGCCACATACATTAGCTAATGGAGTCATCCTATTACAGCTTTGGAAGGCAATTGCTTCAAATGTCCAACATCTTTAACTTGATTATTTGCAATGGCCTCTTGCAATGACCATCCTCCTCCTTCTATAATTGTGGAGAATCACGATGGGAGATCCAGTGGGGTAGATTATATGCTAGTGATCAAGCAAGATCTGCATTTTCTCATGGGAACACACAACAAGGACGAGGAGATGGATGTGTCAGCTTCATTTGGAATATGATCAAGCAAGAGGCTTATGCATAGCTATTGATAGAGAAGGTATCGAGAATTCGTACAACTTTCCATATTAGAGAAGTAATCTGACAAGCTCATCACTGTCTTAAGTGCAGTCGAGCAAAGTTTTGGGAGAACAGAAGATCACTGGGAGACCATCACCCATGTCAAGCTTTCCTCCAAAAAAATGGTTTGATGATTATTGCAAAGAGCTCAAATGGCAACTCAGACTGGTATTTGATCATGCTCTTTGGTTGCAAGCAGTCGAAGAATGCACAACTTTCCTCAAAGACAAGAAGGCATAGGACATTGCAAAACATCAACCAAAAATATTTTACCTTCTTGGTCGTTGGAACGCACGCTGGGTATAAGTTTTGGAGATCTTAAAAGCTTTGATGGCATCGGTACTAGTATGTCCTACTAGTCCCTCCCCCTCTCCCCTGGCCCCCCACCCCTTTCCCCAGGGGGAGCACCAGTCCGAGCAGATGCCATGGTACAAACTGTAGCAGAAGCTGAGGCACAACCATGTGTAGATTTGGATGTTCAAAGGCAGGAGAAAATCAAGATGGTACACATGAAAGAACTTCAAATAGCATACAGAGTACAGGTTTAGACCAGCCCTAGCAAGACTGGCACTTGAACTTATGGGTTATGGGGGTTTAGGAAACAAGCTCTTATTCAAATATGGAGGCAGCTGCACATTTTTTCACAGAGAAAATGCGCGTCTAGAGCATAGGAACTTTTACAACATGAAGAGTGGGTGCTCAATAGTCAGACTGACCACGCCATCTTCTGGTGCATTTATTAATGTCATGGGATAAGCTGCTTGTGCTACAACATGAGATTCACCTCAAGGGCAATCACTTTTTGGTGCAAGAGGACCTCTCCCCAGCTCAGTTAACTCGGCGACGTGAGGAGCTATGCAAGGTTCAAGAGGTGAGATTTTAAGAAAAGTGGGCAGTATACTGGGGAGGCACATCACTCATTGTGACCAGTGTCCTCAAAACCCCTAGTTGGATTACTTTTAGTTGCTTCTTCCTTTTGTTTTGTTTTATTTTGTTTTGTTATTTTTAACTTTTGTCATGTTCTGTTATGGGGCTTAATCATTAGGTTGTGATCATTTGGGCTTATACCCTTTGCTCCGTAGTCGTCCCGGGGTACCCATGGGCGTAAAAAATGCCACGGTCCTCACTTCTAGTCATCAGCAACTAGTTGTTTCATAGGATGCATCCTAGGAATCTATCTTATCATTTTCTTTTCTTTTTTTTAATCTTATCTTATCTTAAAGTTGACTATTGTGCTCCTCCTATCACTACTTTTTGAGCTCGTCTTTTCCTTCTTACAGTGAACTTTGGTGACCCTTTTCACCATAATTCTAACACTTGAACTGCTTGGATTTCTTACCATCAGATTTCAAATTTTTCGAGGTCTTTGCTATCAACAAATTTCTTCTTGGTGTCAGCCCACAAAATTAGCATGGTCCAGTCTCCTATCCCTTTGCTTCTGTACCTACTCCTCTTGTTACAGTAGAATGGTCACTTTGGCTATATTGATCTTCTCCTTGTACATGTTCTTAACAGAAATAATACAATACGAATTAGGAAAAACAACCAAGATATCTTGAATTATGTGTCTTTCAGAGAGCTCTCCATCAGCATCTATGCAATCCAAGCGCCATTTCTTTATCTGAATAAGATATGACGTTATAGATTTGAAGCATGTTACAGATCTGAAGTCACCCACTCAAGCATGTCTCAATCAAGAGACCACTCCAAATAAGACCACATACTCTCAAGCTTAGCAAGATGGTCGATTTTACGACCAATTATCTCTTCAACCAACATTTTGGCAACATCACAAGCTGGTTTATCTTCTCAAAATCGCTTGACTTGTTATCGATGAAGTCTATATCAAATACCGTGTTCACGTCACTAAATGTTAGATAGTTCTCCATAAACTTCTTCGAATCATCGTCAGTGTTTCTAATGAGCTTTGCATTCTGTGAAAATAAATCTCCTTATCTTCAGCAGCTAATAAAGTAACCAAGAAAACGAAGTATTCACCAAATAAAGCAATTACAAGAACTGATGAATGTTGATCCACCAAGATTCTGAAGATAAAAGTAAAAAAATAAATCAAAACTTAGCTCATGAGGCTTGAAAAATCTAGAAATTGACACCAAAAAGGTTGAAAACACTTTCTCCAAACCAACATTAAGAAACTTTTTAAACCCTAGGTGTTGCGGATGAAACCAATAACAGAAGGTTCCTTTATTTGAGAGATCTTTCCAACCAAATCTAAGCCCAAAGAACTCTTCTCTAGAAGAAAGCCCTTTGCTCACCCATATTCTTATGTATTTTAGTTTAACATTCCAAAAGCTTAGGCCTATTGTTTAGACAATGTTCAACCCTTATACATTCCAAATGCTAACCTTTCTTCTTGATTAGCCACTCAATCATGAAAGTGCAACAGATGAACCCCAGCTCCATTCATTTCCCAATTTCCCAATAGCTCCAGTCTTAAATTTCCCCAAAGCTCCCAAAACCCATTGCCTTGAAATAGCCCTAAACATGCAAAGTTCCTTTTTTAAATCTGCACCAGAGCTTTGTAAGAGATCGTTGCAACAATATCCATGGCTTTGGTGTGCCATTTCAATAGGGATTTTAACCCACATGTAGATAGATAGATAGATGGATGGATGGATGGATGGATGGATCGATGGATGGATGGATGGATGGATGGATGGATGGATGGATGGATGGATGGATGGATGGATGGATGGATGGATGGATGGATGGATGGATAGATAGATAGATAGATAGATAGATAGATAGATAGATAGATAGATAGATAGATAGAAGTAAACGTTGATATGTTTTCTCAATTGCATTGTATTATCCATATATTATGCTACCAATCCATTCCCATTACAAACCCATAATAAGATTCAAATACAAGTATCCAATGTTGAAGGTTATTTTTGAAGTGAAAAGAAACTAGAAAGGATCTAAAACGTTTACAATTGCTACATGGTTTTGTCATCAAAATTGCATTATATGTAGTAACAGATACAAGCTAATATCTGAATGACTTTCCTTGGAGAAAGTGTTTTGCTCATAATCATTCATTTGCCAAGAACACCAAGAAACCACCCATGCTACATTTGCGTCTACCATTTTTCTTTTTTTTTTTCTTTTTCACAAAGTCCTGTCTATTATTTTCTGGAGTTATCCCCACGTGCCAAAACCCACAGTTATCACATTTGACATCAAGTTCAGTAGTATTGAAGCAACCTATATTTTGATTTTTTGATTGCCCTATTGTGCCATTTTACAAGACACTCATGGAAAAGTGCCTTAAGCACACCTTTCTTGGTTTTGAAGGAAGTTCGTTGTGCCATTCATGGTTTTAGACATAAGATAAAGTGGCTAGAGCTTCACTGCAAGGAGGGTTCTTTTCAATGTTCATTGGTTACCTAGGATCTATACATAATGCCCGTGTTCTTAGTGTGCAAGCAAAGCACAATGCCAACAAATTTTGTATGAGCCATGTCTTGATGGCTCATACCAAGTGGATGATGCTGAAATTATATGCTCAAACCTAACACAATATCTACTCTAAGGTATACTTCTTGACTGTGGCATCCTTCTTCCCATTTCCTTAGAGTACTTTCAACCTTTAGGATAGTTTTTGGCTGAGAATCCTAAAGTTTTTGGATAATAAAGACAAAGTACAGCTTGCAGCACTGTATTCATACGTGTATGGTTAACACGGGTGCGTGCAATAGTGGATGTGATCATTATACAGAAAAGTACTGTAAATCAATGTGCCTACATTAATCAATAAGTGGGAGCCCAAAGAATGCGCAAGCTGTTTCTTGGACTGAGGCAGAGCTGATTTGCAACTCTGACCTTAGCCTTTAGCTAGATATACGACCTTGAAAAAATTTATCAGTTCAAAGCAATAAACTCATGTCAGTAAAAGAACAGAGCTCAAATCCTGAGAGCTTCGATTTTCAGAAATCTCTCAACAACTTGAGCTGGTACAGCAAATCTTAATAGCCGTTTTTTTTTTAAATCTCTAAACAACTTGAGTTGGTAAGAAGAAAGATCATCGCCATCGGATCTACAACCAGTTCAAAGCAAAATGATCTCCATAAAGGGGAAAGGATCACATAAGCAAATCCTGATAGCTTCTATTTCTGGATTCTATAAACAGCTTCAGTTGGTATAGAGGAAAGATCAACTGCAACTTTGAGCAGCCATGGTTGTCCAGAAGTAAACAATATGGAGGCTAGAAATATGCATTGTTGGCGAAATTCCCAACTCATGACGCCAAAATGATCATTGGTTCTCCTCATGAATGATCCACACCTGAAAGTTATTCCCATGAGCCTCAGCACAACGTTTTCTAGATACTTTAGGACATGGAGCGATATTAAAGAAACCTCTGTAAAACTAAGCAACTTAAACCAACAACAAAATAAACGGACCCGCTGAACACCTTGAGAAAGTTTTCGTCAAACCTGCAATTACATTCAGGCACCGAAGTGGATGAGAAATCAAAGAGAAGGGCACGGTCTCACAATGACTGAAAGGTATAATGCCTGTTTCCCTTCCACATTGATAGCGAAAGCTTTTCTTGAAACAGCTCCGAGTACGAATTCACAAGCTGCCAAATCTCCGTGCGCTGCATGTCTCAATCTGGAAAAATACATTCTCAGGTCATTCTTCAAATACTAGTGTTCAGACTGATCAAAGAAAATTATGATACCATATTACTAATCCTTGTAAATTTATTAGCATTAGCTGACAAGATAATAAATCTACCTTCAAAATAGTGATTGCCAAACTGAAGCTATTATATGGGAAGTTTTGGGCAAGGTATCCTTCTAAACCCAGATGTGATAGGCATGATAATGAATCTGCAAACAAAGCTTTTATCAGCAATATAACCCTTGACACGGAAAAGTATAAAGCCAGAGCAATCTACTAAGATTGACTTGTAACATGTTACTTACACTTTTAACTTCCTCTATATCATTGTTGCAGAAGATATACATGGGCATTGTCAATTGGAACCATTTGACCAGCCTCATAAAGGCCTTCGAAAAGGCAGTCGAAAGTAATTCTATCAGGGCAGCACCCCCTACTGACCATTAAACGGAAGAGCTCAAGAGCCTCACTAGATCGATGATTTGTGCAATACCCATAAATAAGTGTATTATATGTGACAACATCAGGAGGCGTATCCGTGTTCATTTCTTGAAACAATTTCATGGCTTCATCTACCTTCCCATCCTTGCATAAACTATCTAACAGAGTGTTGTATGTAATGGCATCTGGATTACAAGATGTACTCTTCATTGTTCTGAAAATCCTAAAAGCTTCCTTCATATTTCCCATCTTGCAAAGACCATCTAAAAGTGTATTATAGGCAATAAGGTCAGGAGAATGACCCTTATCAATCATTTCAATAAAAAGACAAAGGGCCTGTTGTGTTTCCCCAGCATGGCACAACCCTTTGAGAATAATGGTGTATGTTATGACATCAAGGGTGTAGCCTTGACGAATCATGGTTTTGCAGAGGCTCTGTGCATCTGATAGTCTGTTATCTTTGCAAAGCCCATTCAGAAGGGCATTGTAAGTTGCAACAGTTGGAGTGTAACCCTTATGCAACATTTGATCCAAAAGACGACATGCTTCAGTCACCTCACCTAATTTACAAAGTCCATCGATCAAGGTGCTGTAAGATACAACATCAGGATGACAACCAGCACTTCTCATCGCCACTAATAGATCACGTGCCTTCTTTAACTTCTTTGATTTTAAAAATCCATTGAGAAGGGAATTAAAAGTCGTAATATTTGGGGAACAACCCTTGTCAGTCATCTCATTGAAGATTTTTTCTGCCTTCCTGATCTTATTTGCATAGCAAAGGCCATTAATCAATATTGTATAAGTGATGACACCTGGTACAAATCCTTTCTCAGAAATTTCAGTAAACAGCCTTAATGCATCACCAACTTTGCGAGTTCTGCAAAGTCCATCAAGAAGTGCATTATAAGTCACAAGATTCGGACTACACCCATTCTGGAGCATCATTTCCAGAAGATTGAATGCTCTATCAACTTTTCCAGTTTTGCAAAAGCCATCAATCAGCATTGTGTATATAATGACATCTGGAGACATATTGTGTCCCATCATCCTTTCAAAGACATCAAAAGCCTCTTTAACTTTTCCTGCTTTGCATGAAGCGTCGATAAGAACACGGTAACACATACTAGATTGCTTAAAGCCGTAATCGATCATTTTTTGCAAAACAGTGTGCGCAACTTCTAGTTTTCCTTTTCTACAAAGCTTTTTTATAAGAAATCCATATGTGTCATCCACAGACCATTGACATTTCACCATCGTTCTGCATACAAAAAAGGCCTGATCTATGGCATTTTCCCTGCACAAAGCTTCCAAAAGTAAATGAAAAGATTTAGGGTGCACACACCCAAACTTAGCTGACAGATCAACAATGTTACAGGCATCTTGTAAATGTCCCGACTGACAGAGGCCATTGAGGACTAACTTGCATGTCAATGTGTCTGGAGAGCAACCGTCTGAGACCATATTTATGAACCGATCTTTAGCCTTCTGTATTTTGCCTGCCTCTATAAGGCCAAGAAGAAGAGAATCGGTCTGGTGTCTATCTAAACCAATTTGCCATGGCAAAGTTTTGTGAAGAAAGGTGTAAATGTCTCCTGCTTGTCCCATGTTGGTGAGATGATCCATGAGCGTGTTATAGAGTAAAACTGATGGCCGAAACCCTTTCTCCAGCATTGTTTCAAAGCAATGACAAGCCTTTTCGACTTCATTCCTCTTGCATAAACACTGAATGAAAACACCATATGTGTACGCATCAAGAGGACAGCTCTGCAACAACATCTGCTTCACTATTTCCTCAGCCTCCATATGCATTTTAGACTTCATTAACCTCTCCAAAAGACAATTGTATGTATAAGTTGTATGCCGATAATTGACACATTGTGAAGCCCAATTGAAAAATGACAATGCAGCATTTATATTTTCCAACCGCTTAATCATCTTCATAACAGTCTGCGGATTCAACTCACTAAGTGACACTTTTTCAAAGGTAGCATCATAATTTAATTCCAGTCTTTGACTTACAGCATGCGTTGTATCCATTTCTGAGTTTTTTCTCACTTGTAATTCACCAGTCTCCATAGGCACGCATTCTTCTAAATGCAGATTCAAAGGAAAACTTTCACTTGCATCCACTGGCACCTTATCAGAGGTGAAAGGCACCTGCGAGCTATTGCATTCTCCGTAACTCAAGGTAGGACTTTTGTTACACAAGCCAGGACTAACATGGCACAAACTAGATGCTCGTAAAAACAGAGCCATGAAATATAATCAGAGCCTTAAACATCAACAGATTCAGCCGAATTCTGGATAAACGAATTGGGAGCTTCCGCTGGACATCAAAGCGCCACCTCACTCCGAATTAGGGTTTTGCTGGCTGGTTAGCGTATATTTCGGGCACCTATTGTCGAGCTTGCGGGCCACACATTCTATGGCCAGGTGATTAGGGTATGGTCGCCCCCGCGACTTGCCCGCGTCAGCGGGACCAGGGTTTCTGCCAGCATGTTGCAAGCCCCCGAGTTATCGCGCACATAAAAATGCCCTGCACGTATGCTGGGCCTCGACACCGCGTGGGACGTAAGCTACAATCGCGACACGTCACACCCGACGTCGATGGCTACGGCGCATCCGGCGAGGCCTTCCAAACCCAAGTCGTGCGCCTTTTGGCAGACACAGCACGTTCGGTAAAGCCCGCCCATTTCATCGAGATAGGGGCAATTCAATGCGTTCTACTTCGAATTGGCGGGCAGATCGATCGACCCTTTTCCAAATGGAGTGGATTGGTAATTCAAAATTTTTTGAATCCAAATTGTGCTTTGTATCACCATATCAGGAGCTTCTACTGCTTCAACTAGCTCGATAGCGCAAACCAGATCGAATGCATGGCAATGCCACGCCAATCCGAGTACCTGCCAATACCAAAAGGGTTAGGGCAAAGCGGGTGAGGAAGAGAAGGATGAATCAAACTCCGGATAATAATATGGCAGGGCAGCCTTCAACATCCAAGAGAGGCCAATGGACGGAACAACAGATGGAGGACATCTTGAAAGAGGTTAGTGAATATGGCATTTCAATTAGAGAGGCCTCTAGGAGATCCGGTATCCCTGAGTCTACCATACATGATTGGCAATATGGTAGAATTACCCATAAACAAAAGAAGCATCCTCACGTTCTCACTCCGAAGCCGGAAGAAGAACCAGTTGCCTGGGCTCTTGATAGAGCGAACTCGGGTATGGGGGTTATCTTGAGTGCAGTCAAGACAAAGGCAGCCCAAATGGCAAATGCTGGGGACATAAGTACATCAGATGGTATGCCAGGCAATAAGTGATGGAAGCTCTTCAAGAAGAGGCATCCTAACATAACTTTGAGGAGTGCTCAGACATTGGAGAGGGCAAGGGCACTTGCCATGAATCAGCCAAACCTGGACATGTTCTATAATGGCCTCAAGGCCATCTATGATGAGATTTTCCACCATCTAGGGTTTGGAATGCTGACGAGACTGGGATACAGGCAGGCAAGGTTAGGGGCCTAAAGATAATTGCAAGGAAGGGTGCACGAAATGTCAATGAAGTTGTTATGAACTCTAGAGAGTGGGTGACAATTCTGGTATGTGTTAATGCTGAAGGGTATAGATTGCCCAACTTGTACATCTTTAAGGGTAAGAGGATGAAGGCAGATTACATAAGCAGATGTGAGGAAGGGGCAATCCAGGCAGTTCAGCAGCATGCATGGATGATATCTGAACTTTTTAAATCATGGTTGACACACTTCCGATCTAGGGTTCCTAGAGGAGTGTCCCCAAAAAATCCACATCTAATTTTTTTGGACAGCAGCCATGTGGAATTGGATGTTATATTGGCTGGAAAAGATATTGGCATTCATTTTGCACTGCTCCCAGCACACACATCCCATAAACTCCAGCCACTTGATGTGGCCTGCTTTGCCCCATTCAAGGCAGCCTTCAAGAAATTGAGGGCTGAATGGATGTGTATGAGGGGCAAGCTGAAGCCCAAGAGGGAAGAGATTGCTGAGGTTATATCCAAGGCAATTCATGTTGGGCTAACGCCTGAGAACATCAGGGCAGGGTTGAGGGCCATAGGCATTTACCCCTTTGATAGCACAAAGGTGGTGGCATCTACTACCAGCATGGCATGTGCACCAGAGGGTAATATGTCTCAGCATGTTGCAGGGAACTCTCATCATACAAGTGATGATGGGAGTGAACCAGAAGGTGAGGGTAATGACGAGGATCTGGAAGAAGTGACATGCATGTTGACATGAATAAAGCCATGTATGAAGTTTACAATCTCGCTCCCAATTGTCCCCAATGCACCTGATTTCCAGCACATTATGGAGGGTTTGGTTGTTGAAGTGAATTCCATTGCTCAGCTCGAACATGAAGGGGTGTGACGACCATATAGATATTCGTATCATATGAACATTATACTCGTATGTACAAAAGACGGTCATCACACAGATGTAAAAAGGTAGTTGCACGGAGCAAGGTTTGAATTCGCAACCTTCCAATTGCAAGCCACACCCCTTGCCAAGTACCTTATCAATATTTATTAAAGATATTTCCTCATGTCTTTTTCATATGCGGGGCTGTTTCCAGGAGGTTTTAGAATATTCTAGAACCTACATGTATGCGCGACACTTAGCATGATCTCATCCATTGGAGTGGCTCGATCCTGACCGTTGGCCTACATATATAAGAAGGCATCTCCTTCTTGTCGAACCATTTCGGTTCAACGCCAGTCTTGAGCCTTCTAGGCATCTGTCTCGTGTTCCTGCTTGCATTTGGGCCATTGTACTCTTGATTCCTGTTCATATATCAGATTCTTTGCCGATCTTGGCATATTTATTCCATATTTCTTGCGTATCTTCCGCGTATATTCCTTGTTCTCGTGTAGATTCATGATAGTTTGAACCGGAATCCCTTACCGGTTCTTGCCTGCTCTGATCCTAAGGATTTCTTTATCCATATTGGGCGATTCCCGTCTCTATGGAGGAGGTTTCATCCTTATTACAACAGGTCCAGCAACTTGTTCAAGTATGCCAGCAGTTGCAGTTGGATAATAAGGAGCTCGGGGAGGCCTAGCTTCTCATGAGTCGACCTCTAGCTCTGGGGAGGAGGTCATTGGAACCTAAAAGATCAGCCGCCGAGGAAAAATTTGATGGCACTAGATCCAAGCTCGAGGTTTTCGAACCCGATTCGTCTTGTTATTGGCTCCACCCTCCGCACGGTATCCTACGGATCGAGAACAGGTGGACTAGTTGGCTCTTTTCTTTACGGGTCAGCCTTGAGTTGGTTTGCCCCCTTGTGGAGAAAGGGCTCCCGTTACAAAATTTTGCTTTATTCATCTGCCGAGCTTCGAGGCATGCTTTGGAGACACCGTCGTCGGCCTGCCGGTAGTCACAAAAGTTTGCAATCTAAGGCAAGGCTCTCGTCTAGCTTCAGCATATGCATCGGAATTTCGTCAAATTGCTACTCCATGTGCTGATTCGACTCTTGCCTCTGCTCCAGTTCATGCCCCAGATGCTGATCATATTCTCGATGATGTTCCAGCTCCAGCTCCGGTTTTTGCTCTTCTCCTACTCTTATTCTAGTTCCAGTTCCTGCTTCTGCTCCTGGTCCAGTTCTTGTATCATACGAACATTATACTGTATGTACAAAAGACGGTCGTCACACAGATGTAAAAGGGTAGTTGCACGGAGCAAGGTTTGAATTCGCAACCTTCCAATTGCAAGCCATACACCCTTGCCAAGTGCCTTACCAATATTTATTAAAAATATTTCCTCATGTCTTTTTCATATGCGGGGCTATTTCCAGGAGGTTTTAGAATATTCTAGAACCTACATGCATGCGCGACACTTAGCATGATCTCGTCCATTGGAGTGGCGCGATCCTGACCGTTGGCCTACATATATAAGGAGGCATCTTCTTCTTGTCGAACCATTTCGGTTCAACGCCAGTCTTGAGCCTTCTAGGCATCTGTCTCGTATTCCTGCTTGCCTTTGGGTCATTGTACTCTTTATTCCTGTTCATATATCAGATTCTTTGCCGATCTTGGCATATTTATTCCGTATTTCTTGCGTATCTTCTGCGTATATTCTTTGTTCTCGCGTAGGTTCATGACAGTTTAAACCGGAATCCCTTATCGGTTCTTGCCTGCTCTGATCCTAAGGATTTCTTTATCCATATTGGGTGATTCCTGTCTCTATGGAGTAGGTTTCATCCTTATTACAACAGGTCCAGCAACTTGTTCAAGTATGCCAACAGTTGCAGTTGGATAATAAGGAGCTCTAGGAACGGCTAGCTTCTCATGAGTCATTTTCTAGCTCTGGGAGGAGGTCATTGGAACCTAAGATCAGCCTGTCAGAAAAATTTGATGGCACTAGATCCAAGCTCTGAGGTTTTCTGAACCAGATTCGTCTTGTTATTCGGCTCCACCCTCACAGGTATCCTACAGATCGAGAACAGGTCGGACTAGTTGGCTCTTTTCTTTCTGGGTCAGCCTTGAGTTGGTTTGCCCCCTTGCTGGAGAAAGGGGCTCCCCAGTTGCAAAATTTTGCTTTATTCATTGCAGAGCTCGAGGCATGCTTTGGAAACACCGATCGTCAGCACACAGTAGTCACAAAAGTTTGCAATCTAAGGCAAGGCTCTTGTCTAGCTTCAGCATATGCATCGGAATTTCGTCAAATTGCAGTAGATACTGCCTAGGATGATGTTACAATTCGAGATTGTTTTCGAAGGGGGTTACGTGAGGATGTCAAAGATATATTGTTGTCTATGGAGGACCCCGGTTTTGGAAAACCATCCTCGAATTCGGTTCGATGTGATAATCGGGCTCTGCGGAGACTTGGTAGGGAGAGACGTGGTCGTCTTCCCAATCACACAAGCGCGTAGCTACGCCTTCCCTGGTTTCATCTCAGAAATCCAAATGTGTCCGACCTGGCCTATGCATTGATCGGGCAAGGCGAGACCTTTTTATCGCCCACTTAGAAGCGTCGAGAGGCTAATCTTTTGCCTCTCTTGTTGGAGGAGTCTAGCCACATTGCTCATGGATGCCCCGCGGAAGCCGTCGGTCCGGAAAACCCGGGGGCCGGTCCGGTAGTAGGACTCTCTGTCGGCTAGTTCCTCGACTCATTTTTCCGGTTCTTGACATATTTATTCCATCGGATAAGGTCGAAGAAGGCATTCTTCATCTCTATATCATTGAAATCGTGAGGTTGGAAGATTGGAAGCATTGGCGAACCAGATTGTGGTGCAAATGCTTGCTTTATGGATAATCGTTACAGCCAAGAAGCACGATCTTAGAAGCAAGATTGAGCAACCCGTTGCAGCCGAGCAATTGATGGACGAGATCTCCTTAGGTGCGATCCGCGAGAATATGCTACCGCCTCTTCTTAATTTTGTTAGAGGAAGTTTCTTGTAGTATATCCTTCAATCTTCATCGCTAGTCCACATGTGATAGTCTTGGGTTTACCTTGGATCGAGCCTACAAACCCACGATTGATTGGCGTACTAGATCATTTTATTTTCTTTGGTTCTAGCTCTAGTTCTAGTTCATCCGCGGCTCAACCCTCTACACCAACATCGACTTCGATCCGCGGCATATCGTGGGCCCCCGATTCGGGCCGCTAATTTTCTCCCTGCTACTCCATGTGTTGATTCGACTCTTGCCTCTGCCTCTCCAGTTCATGCCCCGGATCTTGATCATATTCTCGGCGATATTCCAGCTCGGCTCAGGTTTCGCTCTTGCTCCTACTCTTGTTCGGTTCGCTTCCCGGCTCTGGTCAGGTTCTTGTTCGATTACTGCTCCGATTCTTGTTCCTTGCCCTTCCCCTGCTCCTGCTCCTCTCACATTACTTGCTCCCTGCATTGTAGTAGAGTTCTTCTTCATGCCCTCGGTTTTAGGTATCTCGAAGATTTCTCTTCGCGAGTTCGATAAATCTAGAAGGCAAGATCCCAGTTCAGTGTTTGCAATCCAGGTTCACCCGTCGGCTAGCTCGACACTAGCAAAGTCTGCTCCAATGCTCCCAGACAAATATGGTGACTTCTCTGATGTTTTTGATAAAGTCAAGGTCAGCAAACTCCGAGAGCATCGTCCATATGATTGTCCTGTTGATTTACAGCCGGGGTCAATGTCGCCATATGGTCCGATATATGGCCTATCTCCCGTTGAGTTGAAGGCTTTGCGGGATTATATTGAAGAGAATCTAGCCACTGGCTTCATTCGACATTCTCAGTCCCTTGCTGTAGCGCCTATCTTCGCCAAAAAGAAAGATGATTCACTGCGTCTGGTCGTTGATTATCGCGGTCTCAATAAAATCACAGTGTCAAATCGGTATCCGCTTCCTCTGATCTTAGAGTTGTTGGAGCGACTCCAAGGTGCGCATTATTTTACGAAGATTGATCTCCGGGGAGCCTACAATCTTATTCGTATCTAGGAGGGTGATGAGTGGAAAACAACTTTTCGTACTCGGTATGACCATTTTGAGTACACAGTTATGCCGTTTGGACTTACCAATGCTCCGGCAGTATTCCAGCATATGGCCAATGATGTTTTTCGAGAGTTCTCAGACACTTTTGTTATCATCTATTTGGATGATATTCTTATTTATTCTAAGACTCTCGAAGAACATGAAAGGCATGTTCGACAGGTCCTTCAAAAGCTTCATGAGCATGAGCATGGGCTATATGTCAAACTTGAGAAGTGTCAGTTCGAGCAGGATAATGTGGAGTTCCTTGGCTATCGTATCACTCCATATGGAGTCTCTATGGACCCCGAAAAGGTCAGCACTGTTTTGGAGTGGCAAACACCTTCATCCGTTCGAGATATTCAGTGTTTTCTTGGGTTTGCCAATTTCTATCGGCATTTCATTCGGGATTATTTGGAGATTGCCCTTCCTTTGACACGCCTCACGGTTAAGGATATGCCATTTGAATGGACTGTGAAAGCGGAATTTGATTTCGTTACCCTGAAGCATGCTTTCACCACGGCGCCAGTTCTTGCTCATGCAGATCCTTTGCGGCCATATGTTATCGAAGCAGATGCTTCTGATTTTGCGCTTGGTGGGATCTTATCACAGGAGGGGGATGACCATGAATTGCATCCAATCGCCTATCACTCACGGAAGTTTCAGGCTGCTGAAATCAACTATCCCATTTATGACAAGGAGTTGTTGGCGACAGTGGATTCTTTCGAGGAGTGGAGACGTTTCCTGGAGGGATCTCCTTATAAGGTCACAGTCTACACATATCATCAAAATCTTGAATATTTTCAGTCTGCTCGAGTGCTCAACTGTCGCCAGGCCCGGTGGCATACTCAAGTATTATCCGGGATTGATTTCGTGATCAAGTACCGTCCTGGATCCCTCCAAGGGAAGCCTGATGCCTTGTCTCGACGCTCCTGCCTTGAGCCCAAGCTAGGTGATCCTGCATTTGACCAGCAATCACAGGTCATTCTAGGGCCTGATCGGTTCCAGCTTATGGCTCTCACTTTGTTCGAGAGGCCTCATGATACGGCCTTGTTGGAGTCTGTTCGAGCATCTCTACCCTCCGATCCATTGGCTCAAGATGTATTCTCACACCTTGGCTCTGCATCATCTTCTCAGCAAATGCGATCAGACTATGATCGTTTTGAGGTTCGATATATGATGGGCTTCTGATGTGCCAGATGGTGCTTCTAGGCTTCGAGTTCTCCAGGCTTGCCATAATTCACCTATGGCCGGACACTTTGGAGTAGCCAAGACTCTTGAACTTATTAGTCGAGAGTATTGGTGGCCTGGGCTTCGTCGCTCTGTTGAAGCTTTTTTCAATCATATGACATCTGTTGTCGAGCGAAGGTCCCAAAGCATCTTCCTCATGGCCTTCTTCATCCACTGTTGGTACCAGATGGACCTTGGAAGAGCATTTCTATAGACTTTATTCTGGAGTTGCCAGTCTCTCGGGGTTATGAGGCCATCATAGTTGTTGTTGATCGTTTCTCTAAGGTGGCTCATTTTATTCCCTGCAACGTCACCATTACCAATGAAGGAACAACGGATCTTCTTCTTCGTAGTCAGACTTCACGGCTTACCCGATACTATCGTCAGCGATCGTGGACCACAGTTCGTCGCAGGTTTTTGGAAGCGGATTTTGGAGTTATTGCCTATCGACCACTCACTGACATCTGGTCATCATCCAGAAAGTAATGGGCAGGCGGAGCGCACTAATCAGACTTTGGAGCATATTTAAGGTGCTTTATCAGTTATCAGCAGCATGATTGGGTCGATTATCTTCCACTAGCTGAGTTTGCCTATAATAACTCAGTACATGCTTCCACTGGCCAGACTCCATTCTTTCTAAACTCTGGCCAGCATCCTCGTTGGTCCCTTAGCGTCGCTGATGGTGGCTTGGTCAATCCTAGTGCTGAGTCTCGACTTGAGAAACTCCAGGCTCTTCAATCGGATCTTCAGCATCATCTTCATCGAGCACAGAAACGCTATCGGCATTATACTGATTTGTATCGGCAGGAAGCTCCTAAATTTCACGTTGGTGACCTTGTCTGGCTTCTTCATATGGATCTCCCTACCTCACGTCCCTGCAATAAAGCTTGACTATTGTCGCCTTGGTCCTTACCGGATCACGGCTCAGATCAGCAATGTGGCATTCCGGCTCGAGCTCCCTCCAGTTGTTCGACTTCATCCGGTATTTCATGTTTCTCTATTGGAGCCCTACACAGTCAATACTTTTCCAGATCGCGTTCCTCCCCGCCACCACCAGTGGAAATTGTTGATCATGAGGAGTTCGAGGTTCGAGAGATTCTGGACTCCAAGTTTCTTCGTCGACAATTATATTACTTTGTTGATTGGGAAAGTTACTCGCCAAGTGATAGAACCTGGAAGCCTGCCGAGAATCTGAGTAATGCTCCTGATAAAATTGCGGAGTTTCATTGACGTTACCCGGATAAGCCAAGTTTGAGTACTCTGGCCCCAACTCCGAGGACTCGTCGCCGTCGTAGGAGGGGGATGGTGTGACGACCATACGGATATTCGTATCATACGAACATTATACTCGTATGTACAAAAGACGGTCGTCACACGGATGCAAAAGGATAGTTGCATGGAGCAAGGTTTAAACTCGCAACCTTTCAGTTACAGGCCACACACCCTTACCAAGTGCCCTACCAATATTTGTTAAAGACATTCCTTCATGTCTTTTTCATATGCGGGGCTATTTCCAGGAGGTTCTAGAATATTCTAGAACCTACCTGCACGCGCGACACTTGGCATGATCTCATCCATTGGAGTGGTGCGATCCTGACCGTTGGCCTACATATATAAGGAGGCATCTCCTTCTTGTTGAACCACTCCAATTCAACGCCAGTCTTGAGCCTTCTAGGCATCTGTCTCGTGTTCCTGCTTGCCTTCGGGCCAATGTACTCTTGATTCCTGTTCATATCAGATTCTTTGCCGATCTTGGCATATTTATTCTGTATTTCTTGCGTATTTTCTTTGTTCTCGCGTAGGTTCATGACAAGGGGCAGCCAGTTATCCAGGCCAATGTTTGAGAGAGGAGAACCTTCTGGCTGCCATGTTGAGACAGCATGACTCCAATCACAAGGTGGCAGAAGGAGAGATAAGGGTCCTGACGTGGCAGGCTTGGTTCACATTAGCTCACCTGCTTTTTGTGAGAAGCTCAGGGTTGAGAAAGCCATGAGGGCGAAGGCTGAACCCGAGAAAAATGAGAGGTTGAAGGCTAGGAGAATCGAGGCAGCTAAGAAGAGGGTATTGAGAGAAGAAGAGAAGAGAAGAGCCCAAGCTAGAAAAGAAGAAAGAGAGAGCAGGAAAAGGGCTGAGGCTGAATTTGAGCTTGGGACCAAGAGGTTCAAAGAATTCATGTATCCACATGGCCAATCAAGAGTGGCATCCATCTTCAGCACTCAAAGGCCCACGGATATGGAAGCCAAGAAGAGAAGGTTGGACCTTCTGAATAGAAGGAGGGTTAGATTGGGCAGAAGGGTTGTTTGTGAAGGTGTTACTGAAGCACCTGATGGTGCAACTGAACTAGACTATGTGCCGTCCAGCCAATCCCCAATCAGCATTAGTGGTCACATACCTATAGTCAGGCCCATCCCCAATAGGGTTGACAACATTGCATCTCCAGGCACAAGATGGGACTTGCCTTCACATGTTGAGCCTGGTGTCCGTGCACATGACGAGGTTGACCAGGACATGAACACTTAGGCTTGACTAAGATATGCTGATGTGAACACTGGCCCACACACTGGCCCAGTAGGTGATGCACTCCCAGCAATTGATAAGGCCAAAGGTGGAAAGAGATATAGTATCCAGGGCCAAAGGTATGGATGTTGAATTCGCGGTTGCATGGAGGAAAGAAATTGTTGAGGTAAGTATTGGTATTCACATGTTCATCCTTATTCATTCGATTGTGAACTAAACAACCCTAGCTCATGCAGGTGTCTAGCTGCACACCAGCAATTGATGTTGAAGTTGAAGCAAGGACAGATGCTGACGATGCATATGACAGTGATGAGACAATCGACGAAAGCCACATGCATATCAGCAGCTCTCAACATTCACTAGAGTGTGAGCGGGCACTCTAATGTGGTGCCATATTAATTTATTAATCAAGTCTGTATATTTGATGGACATGTTAATTCAGACATGTTGTTATTCGAGTGAACCATGTTGTGAACACATTCAGTTCACAATATTGCAAGTGTATCACTCAAATTGTGTTATGCTGTGCATTGCACGCAGACCCTTGGAATGTTTAGCCTGTGAATGTATAAACTAAAGTGCAACTTGTTCATTACAGTCCATTGTCCACAAATCTGACAAAGATATGACAAAGTCAGAGGCAATTACATTATGACAAAACCTAAGACAATAAGATTCTTAAGGTCATAGTCTTTATATCAGCTTCTTAAGTCCATAATGTTCATATCAGATCAAGACAAACCCAGATTCTTAAGAAATTATTAACACTAAGACTGTGACAAAACCTGAGACAATAAGATTCTTACGTTCATAATGTTCATATCAGATTCTTATGTTCATGATGTTCATATCAGACCAAGACAATGAGATTCTTAAGGAATTATTAACACTCAGACTATGACAGAATCTAAGACAATAAGTTTCTTGTATTCATAATAATATTCATAACAGAGTACATGCCTGGCCAAGCCCTGCCAAAACAGCTCGCGGAGCTTCAAGACTTCAGTAAAAAAAACAATTACACAGGGGGAGAAAAAAAGGGGAGGGGGGCCAGAGTGCCAGCAAAAAGAAGGCCTCAGACCTCCTTTTTCAGGAAGATGTTGCCATTGTCGTCGATGTGGATTTGGCAATGAATCTGCTGGCCACTCCGGGCATGCTGCAATGCATCCGCGACCTCCGGTGAGCAGGTGCATGAGACAATGGACGAGATTGCCTCGTCCACCTCCTGTTATGTCACTAGCAGGTTCATGAAGATGATGGCCTGCTCTGGGATTGAGACAGTGTCGAAAGTATCCGAGGATGAGCTCGTGGCCCGCGAACGCTTTGGGGTAGCAGAAGTTGGGGTATGCCCCAACTCGGCTTGCAGGCTCAATCTTGCATGACCGCGATGAGTTTGATCCATTCGTTCCATTGTCTCCTTGCTGCATGCGAAACCCGCAACCGGTTAACTCGAATCCAACACAAACCCAAAAAATCAAGGAAACAAAAGAACAATTGAACCTTACGTGAAGCAATTTCCAATGGCGCTGAAGCAATTTGCAATGGCGCTAAGGTTGGATGCCCGCCTGTCTAACGCAGCGGGTCAGTTGCCTCCTTACATAGGAAGAGTTTTGAAGGCGATGTGATTGCCCAATTTATCGATTCATTTCAAATCTTTGCATTTAATTGCCTGATACCTCGATTCCCAACGCCCCAATGTTCTGAATGCTCAGGCCTGTGACGTAATTCTCTAATCTGTAGCCTTAATTGTGCTTCGAGTTTTAGGGGCGATGAGGGTAATTATCTGCGGGTTAGGGTTAATCAGTATATCGGTATCATGATGAGGAGTTCTCGAGACGGGAAAGGCTGCGCATGTAAAGCTTCGGGTGGGCCGCGACAGGGGGATCTTGTGACCTTGATGCATGTGAACCAGTCCGCAGTAGCGGGGTCTACTCACACCCGCTGACGGGTCCTAAACCACCGCAACAAGCTATACCTGCCGTAGGTACGTGGGACGTTTTGCCACGTATGCAGGGTGTTGGCTGCCACGCAGGGGGCTCCTTAGCCCCCTTAGCTTTGGGGCAGTAATTGGAGATGGAAATGGCAAAATCTCGTTTAGAAAAATTGCCCAAATTGTAGCTAAGGTTCCCATGATTTAGGAACACACGAAATTACAAAAATTTAGAAATCAATATTCTCTAATGGAGCCCAGCATTGTTGGGCATAAGTTAGGAGCCTGTAAATGTCTTAGTCGTAATAAGAAAATCATGCGTAATATACGCCAGCTTGAGATTACTGTTATTTTAGTGTCAAATTATTTCTGGTAATTTCACCTCAACCACAGTTTCACAAACAGAGTTTATCACAAACATAGTTTTTCCAGAATATCCTCGTGGGAGATTTTCCCTTATACATTACAAACACAGTTTATCTGGTCATAAATTACAAACACAGTATATTTGCTCAAAGTTTATCATCACAAATACAGTTTATTTGCTCAAAAACTTATCAACAAATTTTCACAACAGAAGATTACACTGCCATAAAAACTCAAACTTAAAGTTTATCTCTATCACAGAGTTTTACTCAAAATAGATCAGACTGCCAAAAGATCACCACAAAAATGGGATAAACTCGGACAAAAATCACCAACGATCGGCCAAAGATCTAAACTCCACCCCAAAATTCGCTAAGATCGGCCAGAGATCCCTTAAGACCAAAGATAAGTAAAAATCTGCCCCAAATGACAACAAATCGGCCAACAAACCTTCACACTAAGGATCGGCCAGTAAATTCTTGCAGTAAAGGTCGCCAAGATCCTATCAAACAAGGCCCATAACCATGCACAAGAAACTAAGAAATCTCTGCACAAAACAAGAAGATAATCACCATCGCCATCATCTACAGGCCTAATAACACTTTAACACACCTCCGCCATCGTTTACAGGCCAAGTGCCATGATTTACAAGCAAAGCGCCATTACCGAAGCTCCAGCAAGACGTTTGCATCCGCCAAAGCCAGGAGCTCCCCTAAACAAATGAAAAAAAAAAGAACATTATAAACATTGATGATGTGGCTGTGACGTGAAAGCCATGTATTATACGTAATCCCAGCTGACGTGCTATTTACGCACGGGAAAATCTCCCCCTTTGATATTCTGGAATCTGATCTGTTAGCGATGCCGCTGAGCATGTTATACATAAAAATCCAACTTATTTAATTTTTATTATAACAAAGAAATTTTAAAGGTTTAACAACATTTATAATAAATCTAGCTCCTTCATGTTAGATAGTATCGCATCGGTATCTCTGAGAGCTTTGAGTAGGACAGGATGGTGGCCAAACTGCTGAACGCCTCAAATGTCAGCAGCACATGGAGGCTTACCGTGAACCGTCTCTTCCACCCATGGAAGAGTATATTGAAGGAGGTCGCCTACGCTCTGGAGCTCATTCCACACCTCCCACCCCTTGAGTATTTTCATGACCACAATCACCTACGTGTCATGCTTCTGGAGGATTGCTCGTCAAGTCCATGAAGGTCTTGGACATGGTCATTTTAATGGTGATATCACGACTCATAAGATCCTTTTGGCAAGATATTGCGTGACCATACTATTCAAAGACACTCACGTTGACGCCCGTGCTTGTGATGCTTGCCAACGGGTAGGCCGACCCACGGCCCATGATGTTCTTCCATTAACACCCATTGCCATGCCACTTCCCTTCAGTACATATGTGGTGGAATTTGTAGGTCCCATTGACCCTCCCACTCGGAATATACCTGCTTGATGTATACTCGTTAGTGGGTTGGAGCCTTTGCTCTGCTCAACAACACAATGGCTAGCATGTCACATGCGTTCTTCACGCACATCATCACGTGGTTTGGATGCACACAGAAATTGTTAGTGACCGTGGACTTACATTTTGTGAATCACACTATTACAGAACTCACGAACTATCAACATATTCATCATTGTAAAAGCACACCCTATTACCCTCACGACAATAGCCCTGTTGAAAGTACAAATAAGATAGTCACGATTTTAGAGAAAATATGTGATGCCTCCAGGAAAGATTGGCATGAAAAATTACTCATAGATAAATGGGCCTACAACACAATCTATAAAATTGATAGTGGTCAAATGCCCTTTAAGCTAGTTTATGGTCAAGAAGCTTTTATGTCGTTTCAATACATTCTGACATCTCTTTGCTTCCAATCTGCAACAGTTCACAACCCACCAGCTACTTTACAGGAAAGAGTTTATCAACTCCAATAGCTTGATTAGATTTGTCGCGATGCATATTTTTGGGTACTTGCTGGTACACTCTCCAAAAATCATAGCATGACAACAAAATCAAGAACAAAAGGTTTCAACAAGGAGTTAGTTCTACTTTATAATTCTTACTACAAGAACACCGGGGTAAATTGATTTTTTGATGGTTAGGAACTCATAAGATCGTGCAAGTAGCTCAATCGAGAAATTTTCAGTTAGTTGAATTGGATGGCACACTGTTACCTTCCTTGGTCAATGGGTTTCGACTCAAACCATTTTAAGAGATCCAAATCAAGGTACATCAGACGTCCCAGAAGCGACTAAGTTTACCATTATATATATCCGCAAAAAGTTTACAAAAAGCAAAGGATCTTTACATAGCCATTGTTTCTACCCTGATCTTTATATAGTCAATGTTTCTACCCGACTCCAATCGACATCTACTCGATTCTGGCAAGATAAGCTCAAGGATTATGTTACCCTTTACATGCTCCAAACAGAGAAGGACCAGAAGGAAATAGAGATCATGAGTTCCCTTGAATGAAGATTGGATTTTAAGCCTTTGATTATGCCACGTGGGAGGTTTAGCAAGGCCTCTTTTGGTTGTATTCGCTTTGATAATTTTTTCGTCAGTTCCAGGAGCACCCCCATCAGCCAGTTATCCAAAGTTATTTCGCAATTTTCAATTTCCAGATATCTATATGACTCATGCAGCTGTGATCCACTTCAAGCATTGGGACGACCTGGTATTGTGATGGCACAACTTTTGACGATTCTAGCCCTCTCAAATGTTTTCCTTTATAGGTTGACCACCTGCCTCTCCCTTGAGATTAATGTCCAAACCAAAATCTGGGATCCCCTTTGAGGATTAATGTCCTCAAGGGTCCGCCATTCACTGAAATTATATTCTCCTGACCATTTTTAATTATGCGATCCTCCACATTAAGGCAGTTGCCTAATACACTGACACTCAAGAATGTTGTTAAAAAACCCGCATTTTAGTACATAAAAAATCCTCATAATTATATTTGGTATGGCCAAAAAAATAAAAATAAAATTTGCACATTCTTTGCACCATTTTAATATATTTGCTATGGTTAAATGCATACCCCATATCTTCGGGCGACACTATTAAATCATGTTGTTGTTTTGCCATGCAACTCTCCATATTATAGAGATTAAGAAATATAAGAATTTCCAAGAATATCATATATTTGATAAAACAAAATTACACTTTTAGTTTTTATTTTTAAAGCACTTTTAAAGCAAAAAATACGAGATTTTTCCAAAAAATTTTAAAAAATCTTCGTCCTTTTTGGAGTCTATCTTACTTAAAAAGAGATCCCCTTTTGGACTTAGAACAATTTCTGCCCGGTTTGCTGACGATCTTGAGATGTTACCATCTGTCACTTTCAACGAATTAGATTTGTCTTTGCCCATCTGTTTATAAAAACTCTTCTGTGAAGGGATGGAAACACCCTATCATAATGCCTTCTCAAATTTCATCTCTGCCATTGTCAAAAGCTTAATCGACTTCCACTATCGCCATGGCTTTCTCTTCTCGTCCTCCAGCTTTGCATGTTATAGTCCCAATGGACGCTACCCAGTTCATACATATTTGCTCATCTCGGCTAGTTCTGAAGCCACTCTTTTAGATAATGATCACCGAATCGCTTAAAAGTCAGGGCTCGACAGGGTTTCTTGATTCAAAACTTCCTTCTCTAAGGATGAATCAAATAGTTCAGTTTGTTGCCAACTTGGTTTGCCAGGACGCTATATACAAAACCTCGGTTGTTGATGAGACTTCTCTCATACATGCTCTTGTTTTTGAGGCGTTTCACCTCTCCAGAGGTATCAAACTCATGGCTTTTTCTTGTTTGCAAAATTTTGATATCCCTTCCGATGGCCAGTCGTCTTATAGTACAAAAGTCGTATATTCAGTCACTAGCACACATCCAACAAATTGCAGCCGAGAAATCTACGCGCGAGATCGTAAGATTCAGTCTCATGATCCATAGCCCCATACAAAATAAATTAGGCCGTACATGATAACGCGGACAAACACAAAATGGAAATGGCATCTATTATTTATCATGATAATCTACTTCCATTCCTCGTGATGAACACCGCAGGTTAGGGCGCTTATGAATTGGTGTTAATGTTATGACCAACCATTTAAGAACAATGATGGGGAAACGATATTGCATTGTTGTGATGCATGTAATTATTGCTAATGTATTTGCCCATCAGAGTCTGGAAAAATCAAGGCAAATCATTTGATCCATATTATAGATAAAAAGGCCCTTTTGTCTCCGCAAGATCAAAGAGATCTTCATTCATTAGTAAAACATGGTGCACATCCGCATGTAAGACCTAATTTTGTGAATGTTCTTAACTTTAGTCTAAATCTCTTGTCATTTCCTTGGATATTTTGCTAGATAATTACCCCGATATAGAAAGAAGGCGACATTGCAGCTACAATTGTACTAAGGCCATGATGCTTCTTCCATAAGACATAACCTATAGGTATAGCAACATGGCTAGTCTAAAAAATCAACTTTTCCGGACACTATAATAAAATTTAAAAACTCAGCCTTAAGAAAAGAGAGGCATATTTTTTGAGCCTTCAAAACGAAAGACAACAACAAAATGGATAAATGCTAATCGCTAGCAACATGGTGGATTTGATAGGGGATTTAAGCAGAACCATTTTGCACTTCGACCTTTTGCTCATGTATGACCTCTAAATCCTCGTAATCATCTTCTACAACCTATTCTCGCCATTATAAATCGCTCCTACCAAACTTGTAGCTTCTTCCTTTTGTTTTATTTTATTTTTTGTTTTATATATTTTAACCTTTAATAAGTGTTCTCATATGGGCTTAAATCATTAGGGTTGTGATCATTTGGGCTTATACCCTTTTGTCTGTGAAGCTCATTCCTGGTACCCATGGGCTTAAAAAATGCCACTGGGCCCTCACTTCTAGTCATCAAGAACTAGTTGTTTCCCATAGATGGTCCGGAGGAATCTATCTTATCATTTTCTTTTCTTTTTTTTAATCTTATCTTATCTTAAAGTTGACTATTGTGCTCCCTCCTATCACTACTTTTGAGCTCAGTTTTTCCTTCATGTTGAACTTGGGTGACCCTTTTCACCATAATTCTAACACTTGAATCATGGATTTCTTACCTTCATCAGATTTCAAATTTTCGAGGTCTTTGCTATCAACAAATTTCTTCTTGGTGTCACCCCACAAAATTAGCATGGTCCAGTCTCCTATCCCTGTTTCCTGCATCTACTCCTCTTGTTACAGAGAATGTCACTATTATATTGATCTTCTCCTTGTACATGTTCTTAATGTAAATAATACAATAATGTAATTAGGAAAAACAACCAAGATATCTTGAATTATGTGGTCTTTCAGAGCTCTCCATCAAAGATCTATGCAATCCAAGCCATTTCTTTATCCTCAATAAGATATGACGCTTATAGATTTGAAGCATACAATGATCCTAAGTCACTCCACTCAAGCATGTCTCAATCAAGAGACTACTCCAAATAAGACCACATACTCTCAAGCTTTAGCAAGACGGCCCATTTCCATTTAATTACTATCTCTTCAACCAACATTTTGGCAACATCACGGGTTTATCTTCTCAAAATTGACTTGTTAATTTATGGTTCTATATCAAATACCGTGGTTCACGCTACTCAAATGTTAGATAGTTCTCATAAACTTCTTCTCAATCATCGCCGTTGTTTCTAATGAGCTTTGCATCATGGAAAATAAATCTCCTTATCTTCAAAAGTAGCCTAATAAAGTAAATTAAGAAACGGCGCATTCACTCAAATAAAAGCAATTACAAGAACTCATGAATGTTGATCCACCAAGATTCCTCAAGATAAAAGTAAAAATAAATCAAAACTTAGCTCATGAGGCTTGAAAATCTAGAAATTGACACCTCAAAAAGGTTGGAAAACACACTTTCTCCAAACCAACATTAAGAAACTTTTAAACCCTAGGTGTTATGGATGGTTCACAATGTATATTCCTTTTATTTGGTAGATCTTTCCAAACTGTAAATCTAAGCCCAAAGAACCTCTAGAAGAAAGCCCCTTTGCTCACCCATATTCTTATGTATTTTAGTTTAACATTCCAAAGCTTAGGGCCTATTGTTTAGACAATGTTTTCAACCCTTATACATTCCAAATGCTAACCTTTCTTCTTGATTAGCCACTAATCATGAAAGTGCAAATGATGAACCCCAAAATGAACATTTCCCACTTCCCCAATAGCTCCAGCCTTTAAATTTCCTAAAGCCCTTAAAACCCATTGCCTTGAAATAGCCCTAAACATGCAAAGTTCCTTTTTAAATCAGCACTGCAGCCTTTGTAAGAGATCAAGTAACAATATCCATGGCTTTGGTGTGCCATATTTCAATAGGGATTTTAACCCACATGTAGATAGGATAGATAGATGGATGGATGGATGGATGGATGGATGGATGGATGGATGGATGGATGGATGGATGGATGGATGGATGGATGGATGTACAAAACCCATAATAAGATTCAAAATACAAGTATCCAATGTTGAAGGTTATTTTGAAGTGAAAAGAAACTAGAAAGGATCTAAAACGTTTACAATTGCTACATGGTTTTGTTATCAAAATTGCATTATATGTAGTAAATGATACAAGCTAATATCCGAATGACTTTCCTTGAGAAAGTGTTTTGCTCATAATCATTCATTTGCCAAGAACACCAAGAAACCACCCATGCTACATTTATTTCTACCATTTTTCTTTTTCTTTTTCTTTTTCACAAAGTCCGGCTCATTATTTTCCTGAGTTATCCCCATCGTGCCAAAACCACAAGCATATCACATTTGACATCAAGTTCAAGAGTATTGAAGCAACCTATATTTTGATTTTTTGATTGCCCTATTGTACATTTTACAAGACACTCATGGAAAAGTGCCTTAAGCACACCTTTCTTGGTTTTGAAGGAAGTTCGTTGTGCCATTCATGGTTTTAGACATAAGATAAAGTGGCTAGAGCTTCACCGCAAGGAGGGTTCTTTTCAACGTTCATTGGTTACCTAGGATCTATAACATAATGCCCGTGTTCCCAAGCAGTGCAAGCAAAGCACAATGTTAATAACTTTTGTATGAGCCATGTCTTGATGGCTCATACCATGATGATGCTGAAATTATATGCTCAAACCTAACACAATATCTACTTCTGTATACTTTGACTGTGCATCCTTCTTCCCATTTCTTAGGAGTACTTTCAACCTTTAGGATAGTTTTTGGCTGAGAATCCCAAAGTTTTGGATAATAAAGACAAAGTACAGCTTGCAGCACTGTATTCATACGTGTATGGTTAACACGGTGCGTACAGTGGATGGATCATTATACAGAAAAAGTACTGTAAATCAATGTGCCTACATTAATCAATAAGTGGAGCCCAAAAGAATGCGTATAGCTGTTTCTTGACTGAGGCAGAGCTGATTTGGTAACTCTGACCTTAGCCTTTAGCTAGATATACGACCCGAAAAATTTATCAGTTCAAAAGCAATAAACTCATGTCAGAAAAGAACAGAGCTCAAATCCTGAGAGCTTCGATTTTCAGAAATCTCAACAACTTGAGCTGGTACAGCAAATCTTAATAGCCGCTTAAATCTCTAAACAACTTGAGTTGGTAAGAAGAAAGATCATCGCCATCGATTCTACAACCAGTTCAAAGCAAAAATGATCTCCATAAAGGGAAAGGATCACATAAGCAAAATCCTGATAGCTTCTATTTCTGATTCTATAAACAGCTTCAGTTGGTATAGAGGAAAGATCAACTGCAACTTTGAGCAGCCATGGTTGTCCAGAAGTAAACAATATGGAGGCTAGAAATATGCATTGTTGGCGAAATTCCCAACTCATGACGTCTAAATGATCATTGGTTCTCCTCATGAATGATCCACACCTGAAAGTTATCTCCCATGAGCCTCAGCACAACGTTTTCTAGATACCTTTTAGACATGGAGCGATATTAAAGAAACCTCTGTAAAACTAAGCAACTTAAACCAACAACAAAAATAAACGGACCTGGGCTTGAACACCTGAGAAAGTTTTCACAAACCTGTAATTACATTCAGGCACCGGGCGGATGAGAAATCAAAGAGAAGGGTAACGGGTCTCACAATGACTGAAAGGTATAATGCCCGGGGTTTCTCCACATTGATAGCTTAAAGCTTTCTTGAAACAGTCTTGTACACGTAATCTGGCTGCTGCCAAATCTCCAGCTGCATGTCTCAATCTGGAAAAATACATTCTCAGGTCATTCTTCAAATACTAGTGTTCAGACTGATCAAAGAAAAAAATTATGATACCATATTACTAATCCTTTGTAAATTTATTAGCATTAGCTGACAAGATAATAAATCTACCTTCAAAATAGTGATTGCCAAACTGAAGCTATTATATGGGAAGTTTTGGGCAAGGTATCCTTCTAAAACCAGATGTGATAGGCATGATAATGAATCTGCAAACAAAGCTTTTATCAGCAATATAACCCTTGACACGGAAAAGTATAAAGCCAGAGCAATCTACTAAGATTGACTTGTAACATGTTACTTACACTTTTAACTTCCTTATATCATTGTTGCAGAAGATATACATGGGCATTGTCAATTGGAACCATTTGACCAGCTCATAAAGCAAGGCCTTCAAAAAGGCAGTCGGAAGTAATTCTATCAGGCAGCACCCCCTACTGACCATTAAACGGAAGAGCTCAAGAGCTCCACTAGATTCGATTACGATTTGTGCAATACCCATAAATAAGTGTATTATATGTGACAACATCAGGAGGCGAGATCCGTTTCATTTCAAAACAATTTCATGGTTTCATCTACCTTCCCATCCTTGCATAAACTATCTAACAGAGTGTTGTATGTAATGGCATCTGGATTACAAGATGTAATTTCATTGTTCTGAAAATCCTAAAAGCTTCCTTCATATTTCCCATCTTGCAAAGACCATCTAAAAGTGTATTATAGGCAATAAGGTCAGGAGAATGACCTATCAATCATTTCAATAAAAAGACAAAGGGCCTGTTGTGTTTCCCCAGCATGGCACAACCCTTTGAGAATAATGGTGTATGTTATGACATCAAGGGTGTAGCCTTGATCAATCATGGTTTTGCAGAGGCTCTGTGCATCTGATAGTCTGTTATCTTTTGCAAAGCCCATTCAGAAGTGGGCACAAGTTGCAACAGTTGGAGTGTAACCCTTATGCAACATTTGATCCAAAAGATCGCACATGCTTCAGCCACCTCACCTAATTTACAAAGTCCATCGGATCAAGGTGCTGTAAGATACAAACATCAGGATGACAACCAGCACTTCATCGCCACTAATAGATCACGCGGCCTTCTTTAACTTCTTTGATTTTAAAAAATCCACTGAGAAGGGAATTAAAAGTCAATATTTGGGGAACAACCCTTGTCAGTCATCTCATTGAAGATTTTTTCTGCCTTCCTGATCTTATTTGCATAGCAAAGGCCATTAATCAATATTGTATAAGTGATGACACCTGGTACAAATCCTTTCAGAAATTTCAGTAAACAGCCTTAATGCATCACCAACTTTGCGAAGTTCTTGCAAAGTCCATCAAGAAGTGCATTATAAGTCACAAGATTCGACTACACCCATTCTGGAGCATCATTTCAGAAGATTGAATGCTCTATCAACTTTTCCAGTTTTGCAAAGCCATCAATCAGCATTGTGTATATAATGACATCTGAGACATATTGTGTCCCATCATCCCTTTCAAAGACATCAAAAGCTCCTTTAATCCTTTTCCTGCTTTGCATGAAGGCCGATAAGAACACGTAACACACATACCAGATTGTTTAAAGTCAGAATCGACATCATTTTGCAAAACAGTGTGCGAACTTAGTTTTCTTTCTACAAAGCTTTTTTATAAGAAATCCATATGTCATCCACAGACCATTGACATTTCACCATCGTTCTGCATACAAAAAGGCCTGATCTATGGCATTTTCCCTGCACAAAGCTTCCAAAAAGTAAATGAAAGATTTAGGTGCACACAATTCAAACTTAGCTTTAGATCAACAATGTTACAGGCATCTTGTAAATGTCCCGACTGACAGAGGCCATTGAGGACTAACTGCATGTCAATGTGTCTGAGAGCAACCGTCTGAGACCATATTTATGAACCGATCTTTAGCCTTCTTGTATTTTGCCTGCCTCATAAGGCCAAGAAGAAGAGAATCGGTCTGGTGTCTATTATCTAAACCCAATTTGCCATGGCAAAGTTTTGTGAAGAAAGGTGTAAATGTCTCCTGCTTGTCCCATGTTGGTGAGATGATCCATGAGCGTGTTATAGAGTAAAACTGATGGCTGAAACCCTTTCTCCAGCATTGTTTCAAAAGCAATGACAAGCCTTTTCGACTTCATTCCTCTTTGCATAAACACTGAATGAAAACACCATATGTGTACGTACAAGAGGACAGCCTGCAACAACATCTGCTTCACTATTTCCTCAGCCCCATATGCATTTTAGACTTCATTAACCTCCAAAAGACAATTGTATGTATAAGTTGTATGCCGATAATTGACACATTGTGAGCCCAATTGAAAAAATGACAATGCAGCATTTATATTTTCCAACCGCTTAATCATCTTCATAACAGTCTGCGGATTCAACTCACTAAGTGACACTTTTCAAAGGTAGCATCATAATTTAATTCCAGTCTCTTTGACTTACAGCATGCGTTGTATCCATTTCTGAGTTTTTTTCACTTGTAATTCACCAGTCTCCATAGGCACGCATTCTTCTAAATGCAGATTCAAAGGAAAACTTTCACTTGCATCCACTGGCACCTTATCAGAGGTGAAAGGCACCTGCGAGCTATTGCATTCTCCGTGTAACTCAAGGTAGGACTTTTGTTACATAAGCCAGGACTAACATGGCACAAAACTAGATGCTCGTAAAACAGAGCCATGAAATATAATCAGAGCCTTAAACATCAACAGATTCAGCCGAATTTTGGATAAACGAATTGGGACCTGCTGGACATCAAAGCGCCACCACCCGAATTAGGGTTTTGCTGGTTGGTTAGCGTATATTTCGGGCACCTATTGTCGAGCCAGGCCACACATTCTATGGCCAGGTGATTGGGTATGGTCGCCCCTGCGACTCTTGCCCGCGTCAGCGGGACCAGGGTTTCTGCCAGCATGTTGCAAGCCCCGAGTTATCGCGCACATAAAAAATGTTCCTGCACGTATGCTGGGCCTCGACACCGCGTGGACGTGCTACAATCGCGACACGCCACACTAATCGACGTCGATGGCTACGGGCGATCCGCGAGGCCTTCCAAAACCCAAGTCGCGGCGCTTTTGGCAGACAAAGACGCTTCGTAAAGCCCGCCCATTTCATCGAGATAGGGCAATTCCACGCGCTCTACTAATTATGCGATCGATCGAACTTTTCCAAATGGAGTGGATTGGTAATCCAAAATTTTGAATCCAAATTGTGCTTTGTATCACCATATCGTGAGCTTCTACCGGCCTAACTAGCTCGATAAGAAACTGATCAATGATGGCAATGCCAATAATCCGAAAGTAATTCGCCAATACAAAAGGGTTAGGGCAAAGCTGTGAGGAAGAGAAGGATGAATCAAACCCGGATAATAATATGGCGTAAGTAGCCTTCAACATCCAAGAGAGGCCAATGGATCTTAACAACAGATGGAGGACATCTTGAAAGAGGTTAGTGAATATGGCATTTCAATTAGAGAGGCCTCTAGAGATCCTAGATCCCCCGAGTCTACCATACATGATGGCAATATGGTAGAATTACCCATAAACAAAAGAAGCATCCCCACGCTCACCCGGGCTCTAAGAAGAACTAGCTTGTTCGGCTCTGATAGAGCTTAACCCTGTATGGGGGTTATCTTGAGTGCAACAAGACAAAGGCAGCCCAAATGGCAAATGCGGGGGATATACATCGATGGTATGCTGTGCAATAAGTGATGGAAGCTTTCAAGAAGAGGCATCCTAACATAACTTTGAGGAGTGCCTCGACATTGAGAGGGCAAGGGCACTTGCCATGAATCAGCCAAACCCTCGATATGTTCTATAATGGCCCTCAAGGCCATCTATGATGAGATTTTCCACCATCTAGGGTTTGAATGTCAATTTTGACCGGATACAAAAGTGTGCAAGGTTAGGGGGCCTAAAGATAATTGCAAGGAAGGGTGCAACTAAAATGTCAATGAAGTTGTTATGAACTCTAGAGAGTGGGTGACAATTCCGTATGTGTTACTATTGGCGTGGGTATAGATTGCCCAACTTGTACATCTTTAAGGGTAAGAGAGGATGAAGGCGATTACATAAGCAGATGTGAGGAAGGGTCCAGCGCCTCAAGAAAGATGCATGGATGATATCCTGAACTTTTTAAATCATGGTTGACACACTTCCGATCTAGGTTCCTAGAGGAGTGTCCCCAAAAATCCACATCTAATTTTTTTGGACAAAGTTTCATGTGGAATTGGATGTTATATTGGTCGAAAAGATATTGGCATTCATTTTGTAATCGCCTCCCAAAGACACATATCCCATAAACCTACCACTTGATGTGGCCCGCTTTGCCCCATTCAAGCGCAGCCTTCAAGAAATTGAGGGTCAAATGGATGTGTATGAGGGGCAAGTCAAGCCAAGAGGGAAGAGATTGCTGAGGTTATATCCAAGGCAATTCATGTTGGGCTAAACCCGAGAAACATCGTAAGGTGGTGAGGGCCATAGGCATTTACCCTTTGATAGCACAAAGGTGGTGGCATCTACTACCAAAGATGGCATGTGCACCGCAGGGTAATATGTCTCAAAGATGTTGTGGAACTTCATCATACAAGTGATGATGGGAGGAACCGTAAGGTGAGGGTAATGACGAGATCCGAAGAAGTGACATGCATGTTGACATGAATAAAGCCATGTATGAAGCTTCCAATTCAAGCCCCAATTGTCCCCAATGCACCCGATTTCCAAAGCACATTATGGAGGGTTTGGTTGTTGAAGTGAATTCCATTGCTCACCGGACATGAAGGGGTGTGATCAATTATATAGATATTCAGATCATATGAACATTATAACTGTATGTACAAAAGAGACTGGCCATCACACGTAGATAAAAAAGGTAGTTGCACCTAGCAAGGTTTGAATTCAAACCTTCCAATTGCAAGCCACACCCCTGCCCAAGCACCTTATCAATATTTATTAAAGATATTTCCCTCATGTCTTTTTCATATGCTAATGCTTCCGTGGAGGTTTTAGAATATTCTAGAACCTACATGTATGCATAATTTAGCATGATCTCATCCATTGAGTGGTTTCGATCCCCGACCACTGGCTACATACATATATAAGAAGGCATCTCCTTCTTGTCAACCATTTCGTTCAACGCCAGCCTTGAGCTCCTCTAGGCATCCTGCCTCGTTTCCCGCCAGATTTGGGCCATTGTACTTTTGATTCCCGCTCATATATCGATTCTTTGCCATCTTGGCATATTTATTCCATATTTCATGCATGATCTTCCGCTGTGATATTCCTTTGTTCTCGTAGATTCATGATAGTTTGAACCGAATCCCTTTACCGGTTCTGCCTCACCGATCCTAAGGATTTTTTATCCATATTACATTCCCATTTCTATGGAGGAGGTTTCATCCTTATTAAACAGGTCCAAAGAACTTGTTCAAGTATGCCAAAAGCTGCGCTTGGATAATAAGGAGCTCCAGAACTAGCTTCTCATGAGTCACCTCTAGCTCGGAGGAGGTCATTGAACCTAAGATCAGCCCGCTAGAAAAATTTGATGGCACTAGATCCAAGCTCCTCAGGTTTTCCCGGAACCAGATTCGTCTTGTTTGTTATTCGCTCCACCCTCACAGTATCCTACGTGATCGAGAACAGGCCTGGACTAGTTGGCTCTTTTCTTTCTCGGTCAGCCTTTGAGTTGGTTTTGCCCCTTTTGCTGGAGAAAGGTTCCGAAGGTAAAATTTTGCTTTATTCACCGCGCAGAGTTTCGAGAGGTATGCTTTGAGACACCGAACCGCCGACACAAGAGTCACAAAGTTTGTAAATCTAAGGCAAGGCTCTCCTGCCTAGCTTCAAGATATGCATCTAATTTCAATTCATACCCATGTGGCCGATTCGACCTTTGCTCGCTTCCAGCTCATGCCCCGAGGTCGATCATATTCTCGATGATGTTCCAGCCCAAATTCGTTTTGTTTCTCCCATTTCTTATTCTAGTTCCAGCCTTCGTTCCCTCGTCCGGGCTTCTATCATACTAACATTATAATCAGATATACAAAAAGATCTACTGCCACATCAGATGTAAAGGGTTGTAATCTGGAGCAAGGTTTGAATTCGTGAACCTTCCAATTGGTGCCATACACCCCTTTGCAAGTGCCTTACCAATATTAGCTAAAAATATTTCCTCATGTCTTTTCATATATGGGCTATTTCCGAGGTTTTAGAATATTCTAGAACCTACATGCATGCGCTGACACTTAGCATGATCTCGGCCCATTGAGGGCGCTCCCGACCGCTGGCCTGCATATATAAGGAGGCATCTTCTTCTTGTCGAACCATTTCTTCGTTCAACGCCCGCCTTGAGCCTTCTAGGCATCCTGTCCCAGATTCCCGCTTGCCTTTGGTCATTGTACTCTTTATTCTCGCTTCATATATCGCATTCTTTGCCGATCTTGGCATATTTATTCCTCAGATTTCTTTTAGATCTTCAGCGATATTTTGTTCTCGCGTTCATGATGCAGCTTTTAAACCCCAATCCCTATCTGCTCTTTTACCCAAGCCTCCGATCCTATGATTTCTTTATCCATATTGGGTGATTCCCCTGCCTCTATGGAGTAGGTTTCATCCTTATTACAACAGTCCAAAGAACTTATTCAAGTATGCCAACAGCTTGCAATTTGATAATAAGGAGCCTCTAGGAACGGCTACTTTCATGAGTCATTTTCTAGCTCCTCGAGGAGGTCATTGGAACCTAAGATCAGCCCGCCGAAAAATTTGATGGCACTAGATCCAAGCCCGAGGTTTTTTCCAACCGCATTCGCCTTGTTATTCTACCCCACCTCACGTATCCCACGATCGAGAAATCGTGCCCTGACTAGTTGGCTCTTTTTTCCTCGGTCAGCCTTGAGTTGGTTTTGCCCCTGTCGGAGAAAGGGGCCCCGGGCTTGCAAAATTTTGCTTTATTCATTGCAGAGCTCGAGATGCATTGGAAACACCGATCACCGCCACATTACGTAGGGTCACAAAAGTTTGCAACGGCAAGGCTCTTTTGTCTAGCTTCAAGATGCATCGAATTGGCCAAATTGCGATAACGCCTAGGGATGATGTTACACCCGAGATTGTTTTCAAGGGGTTACGTGAGGATGTCAAAGATATATTGTTGTCCATGGAGGACCCCCGACTTTGGAAGAAGCCATCGATTTGGCGGTTCGATGATAATCAAGCCGCTAATGCAAAAGTGAGAGACGAGTCGTGCCTCCTAATCACACAGTTTACGTAGCTATGCCTTCCTCTTCATCTCAGAAAATCCAACAGTCCAGACCGAGCCTATGCATTGATCGGCAGTTCAGGACCTTTATCCCGCCACCCGGAAGCAGCCGGAGAGAGGCTAATCTTTGCCTCACCTGGTGGAGGAGCTGGCCACATTGCTCATGGATGCCCCCGGAAGCGCCCAAATCAGTCGGAAAACTTCAGGGCCGGCCCGAGTAGGCAGGACTCTCTCACAAACCTAGTTCTGATCTCCATTTCCCAGCTTTTGACATATATTTATTCCATCGATAAGGTCGCCAAGGCATTCTTCATCTCTATATCATTGAAATCGAGGTTGGAAGATTGGAAGCATTACGCTAACTTTGATTGTAAATGCTTGCTTTATGGATAATGCGCTCGGCCAAGAAGCACGCATCTTAGAAGCAAGATTTGAGCAACCTGCTCAATAGCTGGCAATTGATGGACGAGAGATCTCCTTAGGGTGCAACCACAGAATGTACCGCTTCTTCGTGTTTTGTTCGAGGAAGTTTCTTTTGTATATCCTCTTTCAATCTCATCGCTAGTCCACATGCCAATAGTCTTGGGTTTACCTTTGATCGAGCTACATAAACCCACGCATTGATTTCACACTAGATCATTTCTGATTTGCCGGTTCTAGCTTAGTTCTAGTTCATCTCAGCTCAACCCCTACACCAACATCGGGACCCCCGGATCCACAGGCAGATCGCGGCCCCCCGGGATGGCCCCTGCCGCCTCCTGCTACTCCATGTGTTGATTCGACTCTCGCCTCCTCGGCTCTCCGCCTGAGTTCCCGAGCTCACTGGTTCTCTGGCGAGCATTCTGCCTCCCACTGTTTCTCGCTCTTGCCTCGGTTTCCTGGCCCTGGGGCTCCAGCCTCCTCGCCGCCTGCCCAGCTTCTTGTTCCGCGACTGCCTCCAGCTTCTTGGGTTCCCGCTGCCCCTGCTCTTGTCTCCCGCCTCCCTCGCCTCCCATCGCCTCCCCGCTTTGTAGAGTCTCTTCATGCCCTCGCCAGATCTCAAAGATTTCTTCATGAGTTGGACAAATCTAGAAGGCAAGATCCCGCCTGTTTGTGTGTCCGTGTTCACCTGGGCTAGCTCTACACTAGCAAAGTCTGCTCCAATGCTCCTGCACAAATATGGTGGATTCTCTGATGTTTTGATAAAGTCAAGGTCAGCAAACTCCGGTGAGCATCAGCCCATAAGGATTGTCCCTCGTTGATTTTACAAACGGGTCAATGTCACCATATGGTCCGATATATGGCCTATCTCCGCTGGAGTTGAAGGCTTTATGGGATTATATTAAAGAGAATTGAGCCATCGGCTTTATCTCGACATTCTCAAATTCCTTGTCAGAGTTTCATCTTCGCCAAAAAGAAAGATGATTCACCGCTGCCCGGGTCGCTGATTATCGCTGGGTCTCAATAAAAATCACGCTGTCAAATAGATCCGCCTCTCCGATCTTAGAGTTGTTGAGCCACCCACAGGCAAGATTATTTTACTTAAGATTGATCTCCCGGAGCCTACAATCTTATTCAGATCTAGGAGGGTGATGAGTGGAAAACAACTTTCGTGACTCTGTGATGACCATTTTGAGTACACAGCTATGCCGCTTGACTTACCAATGTTCGCAAGATTCCAAAGATATCCATAATGATGTTTTTCGGAGTTCTCGACACTTTTTGTTAATATCTATTTGGATGATATTCTATTTATTCTAAGACTCTCAAGAACATGAAAGGCATGTTCTGGGATGTGTCCTTCAAAAAGCTTCATGAGCATGAGCATGGGCTATATGTCAAACTTGAGAAGTGTCGGCTCGAAAGGATAATGTGGAGTTCCTTATCGATTACACCCATATGGAGTCTCTATGACTCCTCAAAAGGTCAGCACGTTTTGGAGTGGCAAACACCTTCAATCCGCTCGAGATATTCGTTTTTTGGGTTTGCTAATTTCTATCCAAGATTTCATCTCGGATTATTTGGAGATTGCCCTTCCTTTGACACGCACTAAGGATATGCCATTTGAATGGACCGCGGAAAGCGAATTTGATTTCGCTTATTCTCAAGCATGCTTTCACCACTGGCCGCTTCTTGCTCATGCATCCTTTGCGGGTATATGTTATCGGGGGTATGCTTCTGATTTTTGCGCTTTGTGGATCTTTTATCACGTGAGGGATGACTCATGAATTGTATCCAATCGCTTATCACTCACTTCGTTTCGTGTCAATAAATCAACTATCCCATTTATGACAAGGAGTTGTTGGCGATAAGGATTCTTTTCAGGAGTGGAGACGCTTCCGGAGGGACTTCCTTTATAAGGTCACAGCCCACATATCATCAAAATCTTGAATATTTTCAGTCCGCCGAAGTGCTCAACTGTCGCCAGGCCCTGTGGCATACCCAAGTATTATCCGGGATTGATTTCGATCAAGTACCGCCCGATCCTCCAAGGGAAGCCTCGATGCCTTGTCTCGAATTTTCTCCGCCTTTGAGCCCAAGCTAGGTGATCCTGCATTTGACCAAAGAATCACAAAAGTCATTCTAGGGCCCGATCGTTCCAGCTTATGGCTCTCACTTTGTTCGAGAGGCCCTCAGGATACTGGGCCTTTGTTGAGTCCGTTTCGAGCATCTCTACCTCCGATCCATTGCTCAAGATGTATTCTCACACCTGCCTCGTGATCATCTTCAAAGAAATGCTGCATCAGACTATGATCGCTTTGAGGTTCGGGATATATGATGGGCTTCCTGATGTGCCGATGGTGCTTCTAGGCTCGAAGTTCTCCGTGCTTTTGCCATAATTCACCTATGGCCTGACACTTTGAGTAGCCAAGACTTTGAACTTATTAGTCGAGTACAGGGGCCTCGGGCTTCGCCGCTCACAGCTTTTTCAATCATATGACATCCGTCGGCCAAGGTCCCAGCATCTTCCCCTCATGGCCTTCTTCATCCACCTGGTACCGCATGGACCTTGGAAGAGCATTTCTATAGACTTTATTCTGGAGTTGCCAGTCTCTCGGGGTTATGAGGCCATCATAGTTGTTGTTGATCGTTTCTCTAAGGTGGCTCATTTTATTCCCTGCAACGTCACCATTACCAATGAAGGAACAACGGATCTTCTTCTTCGTAGTCAGACTTCACGGCTTACCCGATACTATCGTCAGCGATCGTGGACCACAGTTCGTCGCAGGTTTTTGGAAGCGGATTTTGGAGTTATTGCCTATCGACCACTCACTGACATCTGGTCATCATCCGTAAAGTAATGGGCGCTGAAAGCGACTAATCAGACTTTGGAGCATATTTAAGGTGCTTTATCAGTTATCAGCAGGATGATTGGGTCGATTATCTTCCACTAGCTGAGTTTGCCTATAATAACTCAGTACATGCTTCCACTGGCCAGACTCCATTCTTTCTAAACTCTGGCCAGCATCCTCATTGGTCCCTTAGCGTTGCTGATGGTGGCTTGGTCAATCCTAGTGTTGAGTCTCGACTTGAGAAACTCCAGGCTCTTCAATCGGATCTTCAGCATCATCTTCATCGAAACGTAAACGCTTATCGCATTTATAATCGATTTGTATCGGCAGAAGCTCCTAAATTTCACGCTGGACCTTTGTCCGGCTTCTTCATATGGATCTCCCTACCTCACGCCCCCGCATAAAGCTTGACTATTGTCGCTTTGGTCCTACTTCGATCACGGCTCGACATCAGAATGTGGCATTCCGCCCGAGTTCTCCGGCTTGTCTCGACTTCATCCGGTATTTCATGTTTCTCTATTGGAGCCCTACACAAATAATACTTTTCCAGATCGCGTTCCTCCCCGCCACCACCAGTGGAAATTGTTGATCATGAGGAGTTCGAGGTTCGAGAGATTCTGGACTCCAAGTTTCTTCGTCGACAATTATATTACTTTGTTGATTGGGAAAGTTACTCGCCAAGTGATAGAACCTGGAAGCCTGCCGAGAATCTGAGTAATGCTCCTGATAAAATTGAGGAGTTTCATTGACGCTATCTTGATAAGCCAAGTTTGAGTAATTTCGCCCCAACTCCGGTGGACTCCGCCGCCAGCCGGGGATGGTGTGACGACCATACGGATATTCGTATCATACGAACATTATACTCGTATGTACAAAAGACGGTCGTCACACGGATGCAAAAGGATAGTTGCATGGAGCAAGGTTTAAACTCGCAACCTTTCAGTTACAGGCCATAAACCACACACCTTACCAAGTGCCCTACTAATATTTGTTAAAGACATTCCTTCATGTCTTTTCATATGGGGGTTATTTCCAGAGGTTCTAGAATATTCTAGAACCTACCGCATCGCCACGACACTTGGCATGATCTCATCCATTGGAGTGGAAAGGATCCCGACCGCTGGCCTACATATATAAGGAGGCATCTCCTTCTTTGTTGAACCACCCAACTCAACGCCTTTGAGCCTCTAGGCATCCGTCCTCGTTCCCGCTGCCTCGGGCCAATGTACCTTTGATTCCTCGCTCATATCGATTCTTTGCCCATCTTGGTATATTTATTCCGTGAGATTTTATTTTTGTTCTCACAGGTTCATGACAAGGCAAGCTTATCCAAAGCAATGTTTGAGAGAGAGAGACCTTCCGCTCGCCATGTTGAGACAAAGATGACTCCAATCACAAGGTGGCAGAAGGAGAGATAAGGGTCCTGACGTGGCAGGCTTGGTTCACATTAGCTCACCTGCTTTTTGTGAGAAGCTCAGGGTTGAGAAAGCCATGAGGGCGAAGGCTGAACCCGAGAAAAATGAGAGGTTGAAGGCTAGGAGAATCGAGGCAGCTAAGAAGAGGGTATTGAGAGAAGAAGAGAAGAGAAGAGCCCAAGCCAGAAAAGAAGAAAGAGAGAGCAGTGAAAAGGGTCGAGGCTGAATTTGGAGCTTGGGACCAAGAGGTTCAAAGAATCTCATGTATCCACATGGCCAAATCAAGAGTGGCATCCATCTTCAGCACTCAAAGGCCCACGGATATGGAAGCCAAGAAGAGAAGGTTGGACCTTCTGAATAGAAGGAGGGTTAGATTGGGCAGAAGGGTTGTTTGTGAAGGTGTTACTGAAGCACCTGATGGTGCAACTGAACTAGACTATGTGCCGTCCAGCCAATCCCCAATCAGCATTAGTGGTCACATACCCATAGTCGCCCATCCCCACAGGGTTGGACAACATTGCATCTCCGTGCACAAGATGGGACTTGCCTTCACATGTTGAGCCCGGTGTCCGCACATGACGAAGGCTGGACCAGACATGAACACTTAGGCTTTGACCAAGATATGTTGATGTGAACACCGGCCCACACACCGCCCAAGAGGGTGATGCACTCCCAAAGAATTGATAAGGCCAAAGGTGGAAAGAGATATAGTATCCAGTACCAAAGGTATGGATGTTGAATTCAAGGGTTGCATGGAGGAAAGAAATTGTTGAGGTAAGTATTGGTATTCACATGTTCATCCTTATTCATTCGACAGAACTAAACAATCTTAGCTCATGCAGTGTCTAGTCGCACACCAAAGAATTGATGTTGAAGTTGAAGCAAAGGATGAATGCCGACGATGCATATGATGAAGTTGATGAGACAATCGACGAAAAGCCACATGCATATCAGCAATCTCAACATTCACTAGAGTGTGAGCCGGCACTCTAATGTGGTGCCATATTAATTTATTAATCAAGTCTCAGATATTTGATGGACATGTTAATCTGCATGTTGTTATTCGAAAGAACTATGTTGTGAACACATTCACCACAATATTGCAAGTGTATCACCTAAATTGTGTTATATCGCGGCATTGCACGTGGCACTTTGAATGTTTAGCCCGCGGAATGTATAAACTAAAGTGCAACTTGTTCATTACAGTCCATTGTCCACAAATCTGACAAAGATATGACAAAGTCAGAGGCAATTACATTATGACAAAACCTGAGACAATAAGATTCTTAAGGTCATAGTCTTTATATCAGCTTCTTAAGTCCATAATGTTCATATCAGATCAAGACAAACCCAGATTCTTAAGAAATTATTAACACTAAGACTGTGACAAAACCTGAGACAATAAGATTCTTACGTTCATAATGTTCATATCAGATTCTTATGTTCATGATGTTCATATCAGACCAAGACAATGAGATTCTTAAGGAATTATTAACACTCAGACTATGACAGAATCTAAGACAATAAGTTTCTTGTATTCATAATAATATTCATAATGTAGTACATGCCCCGGCCAAGCTCCCCGCTTAAAACAAATTGGAGCTTCAAGACTTCCCGAAAAAACAATTACACGTGGGGAGAAAAAAAAGGGGAGGGGGCCAGAGTGCCAAAGAAAAAGAAGGCCTCGACCTCCTTTCAGGAAGATGTTGCCATTTGTCACCGATGTGGATTTGGCAATGAATCACGGCCGGGCCACGCATGCCGCGAATGCATCCGCTAATTCCCCGGAGCGTGCATGAGACAATGGACTAGATTGCCTCGCCCACCTCCTCGCTATGTCACCAGCGTGTTCATGAAGATGATGGCCCGCCTCGATTGAGACAAAGGTCGGTATCCGAGGATGAGCTCGTGGGCTCGCGAACGCTTTGGGTAGCGTGGTTGGGGTATGCCCCAACTCCTGGTGCCTCAATCTTGCATGACCGCTATGAGTTTGATCCATTCGCTCCATTGTCTCCTTTGTCGCACGCTAAACCGCGAACCGCTTAACTCAATCCAACACAAACCCAAAAATCAAGGAAACAAAAGAACAATTGAACCTTTACGTGAAGCAATTTCCAATGGCTACAAGCAAATTGGTAATGGCGCTTTGTTGATGCCCACCGCCTAACGCAATGGGTCGGCAGTTTTCGCCTCCCACATAGGAAGAGTTTTGAAGGCTACATGTGATTGCCCAATTTATCGATTCATTTCAAATCTTTGCATTTAATTGCCCGGATACTTGATTCCCAACGCCTAAATGTTCTTAATGCTCGCCCCCGGACGAATTCTCTAATCAGAGTCTTTAATTGTGCTCGAAGTTTAGGGCTTATGAGGGTAATTATCTGGCGGTTAGGGTTAATCAAAGATATCCAGTATCGATGAGGAGTTCTCGATCGAAAGGTCACGCATGTAAAGCTCTGCGGGCAGCCATTGGGGGATCTTGTGACCTTGATGCATGTGAACCAGCCCCGCTAGGGAGCGGTCTACTCACACACCACCGAATGGTCCTAAACCACCGCGAAATAAGCTATAATACCGTGAGGGTACGCGGACGCTTTGCCACGTGCATGCATGGTGTTGGTCGCCACGCTAGGCTCCTTAGCCCCTTTAGCTTTGGGGCGCAATTGGAGATGGAAATGGCAAAATCCGCTTTTAGAAAAAATTGCCCAAATTGTAGCTAAGGTTCCCATGATTTAGGAACACACCTAAATTACAAAATTTAGAAATCAATATTCTCTAATGGAGCCCAAAGATTGTTGGGCATAAGTTAGAGCTCCAAATGTCTTATCAATAAGAAAATCATGCAATATAATGTACTTGAGATTACCGTTATTTTAGTGTCAAATTATTTCGTAATTTCACCTCAACCACAAGCTTCACAAACAGAAGCTTATCACAAACATAGTTTTTCCGTAATATCCTCGTGGAGATTTTCCCTTATACATTACAAACACAAATTATCCGGTCATAAATTACAAACACAAGATATTTGCTCAAAGTTTATCATCACAAATACGCTTTTATTTGCTCAAAACTTATCAACAAATTTTCACAATGTAAGATTACACCGCCATAAAAACTCAAACTTAAAGTTTATCTCTATCACGAAGTTTTACTCAAAATAGATCGATCGCCAAAAGATCACCACAAAATGGGATAAACTCTAACAAAAATCACCAACGATCGGGCCAAAGATCTAAACTCCACCCTAAAATTCGCTAAGATCGGGCCGTAGATCCCCTTTAAGACCAAAATAAGTAAAAAATCTGCCCTAAATGATAACAAATCGGGCTAACAAACCTTCACTAAGGATCGGCCAAGAAATTCTTCTGGCAAAGAAAGGTCGCCAAGATCCTATCAAAAACAAGGCCCATAACCATGCACAAGAAACTAAGAAATCTCGACAAAACAAGAAGATAATCACCATCGCTGCCATCATCTACAAAGCCTAAACAAGACTTTTAACACACCTCCGCTTATCGCTTTACGTGCTGGCGCCAAGATTTACAAGCAAAGCGCCACTACCAAGCTCCAAAGAAGACGCTTGTATCCGCAAAGCCGAGCTCCCCTAAACAAATGAAAAAAAAAAAGAACATTATAAACATTGATGATGATGCGGGTCGATCGCGGAAAGCCATGTATTATAATGTGATCCAAATTGACGTTATTTACGCGACGGGAAAATCTCCCCTTTGATATTCCCTCGAATTCCATCCGCATATGTTACCGAAGATGTTATACATAAAAATCCAACTTATTTAATTTTTATTATAACAAAGAAATTTTAAAGGTTTAACAACATTTATAATAAATCCAGCTCCTTCATGCTAGATAGTATCGCGACGGTATCTCCGTGAGCTTTGAGTAGACAGATGGTGGGCTAAACCGGCCGAACGCTTCAAATGTCAAAGACATGGAGGCTTTATCAGGAACCGCTCTTCCACCCATGGAAGAGTATATTGAAGGAGGTCGCCACGCCTCGGGAGCTCATTCCACACCTCCCACCCCTTGAGTATTTTTCACCACAATCACCTACGCGGTCATGCTTCCTGAGGATTGCTCGCCAAGTCCATGAAGGTCTTGGACATGGTCATTTTAATGGTGATATCAATAATTATAAGATCCTTTTGGCAAGATATTGCGCGGACCATACTATTCAAAGACACTCACGCTGGACGCGCTTGTGATGTTTTTTCTTGCCAACGGTAGCCGCAATTCCACGCCGCCCATGATGTTCTTCCATTAACACCCATTGCCATGCCACTTCCCTTCAAGACATATGTGGTGGAATTTGTGGTCCCATTGACCCTCCCACTCTAATATACCGCTGATGTATACTCAAGTAGTGGGTTGGAGCCTTTGCTCGCTTCAACAACACAATGGCTAGCATGTCACATGCTCTTTCACGCATTATCATCACGGTTTGATGCACACGAAATTGTTAGTGACCGTGGACTTACATTTTGTGAATCACACTATTACAGAACCCACAAACTATCAACATATTCATCATTGTAAAGCACACCCTATTAAATCCCTCAATGACAAATAGCCCCTTGAAAGTACAAATAAGATAGTCAATGATTTTAGAGAAAAATATGTGATGCCTCCAGAAAGATTGGCATGAAAATTACTATAGATAAATGGGCCTACAACACAATCTATAAAAATTGATAGTGGTCAAATGCCCTTTAAGCTAGTTTATGGTCAAGAAGCTTTTATGTCGTTTCAATACATTCTGACATCTCTTTGCTTCCAATCTGCAACAGTTCACAACCCACCAGCTACTTTACAGGAAAGAGTTTATCAACTCCAATAGCTTGATTAGATTTGTCGCGATGCATATTTTTGGGTAAAATGCTGGTACACTCTCCAAAAATCATAGCATGACAACAAAATCAAGAACAAAAGGTTTCAACAAGGAGTTAGTTCTACTTTATAATTCTTACTACAAGAACACCGGGGTAAATTGATTTTTTGATGGTTAGGAACTCATAAGATCGTGCAAGTAGCTCAATCGAGAAATTTTCAGCCAGTTGAATTGGATGGCAATCGCTATCTTCCTTGGTCAATGGGTTTCGACTCAAACCATTTTAAGAGATCCAAATCATGTACATCGACGTCCTGTTTAATTAAAGTTTACCATTATATATATCCGCAAAAAGTTTACAAAAAGCAAAGGATCTTTACATAGCCATTGTTTCTACCCTGATCTTTATATAGTCAATGTTTCTACCCGACTCCAATCGACATCTACTCTGGATTCGGTGCAGTACAAGCTCGAAGGATTATGTTACCCTTACATGCTCCAGCGCAGATGACCGCCTGTAAGGAAATAGAGACTGCGAGTTCCCTTGAATGAAGATTGGATTTTAAGCCTTTGATTATGCCACGTGGGAGGTTTAGCAAGGCCTCTTTTGTTGTATTCGGGCTGGATAATTTTTTTTCACGGGCCTGTGAGCACCCCCATCAGCCAGTTATCCAAAGTTATTTCGCAATTTTCAATTTCCAGATATCTATATGACTCATGCAGCTGTGATCCACTTCAAGCATTGGGACGACCTGGTATTGTGATGGCACAACTTTTGACGATTCATTCTAGCCCCTTCAAATGTTTGTTAATACCTTATAGGTTGACCACCTGCCTTCATACTCAATGTGGGCCCTTTGAGGACCATTTTAATTATGTCCCCCCTATATCCCAACTAAAATCTCACCATTCGACCCTTCCTTAGTTATCTTGCAGCGAAGTTAATACCCTTCCGCCAAGATGGTTCCGCCATTCATACTCATAATTATATTCGCTTCCTTGAGTCACCATTTTTAATTATGCCTAGCCCCCCATATCTTTCGCGACACTATTAAATCATGTTGCTCACATTCTCCACATCGGACTGTTCACTTCTAGTCTATCTTGCACTTAAGCAAAAGAGATCCCCTTTTGGACTTAGAACAATTTCTGCCCGGTTTGCTGACGATCTTGAGATGTTACCATCTGTCACTTTCAACGAATTAGATTTGTTCAAAACCATCCGCTTATGAAAAAAGTCTTTGTTGCCAAGGGATGGAAACACCCTATCATAATGCCTTCTCAAATTTCATCTCTGCCATTGTCAAAAGCTTAATCGACTTCCACTATCGCCATGGCTTTTCTTTGTTTCCAAAATTTTTGTATGTTATAGTCCCAATGGACGCTTACCCGCTTTTTAAGATATTTGCTCATTTCGGGCGGTTCAAGCTTTTAAAAACTTTTAGATAATGATCACCTTTAAAAATCGCTTTTTTAAAAGTCGTGGCTCGACAGGATTTTTTTATTCTTGATTCAAACTTCCTTTTAAGGATGAATCAAATAGTTCAGCTTTGTTGCCAACTTGGTTTGCCAGACGCTTATATACAAAACCCTATGTTGTTTGATTTGACTTCTAGTCATACATGTTTGTTTTTGAGGGCGCCTTCGCCTTATCCGCAGGGTATCAAACTCATGGCTTTTTATTTTTATTTGCAAAATTTTGATATCCCTTCCGATGGAAGTACCAACAACATTGCCTTATAGTACAAAAGTCGATATTCACCACTAGCACTGCCAACAATTGCAGCAGGAATCTACGCGGCAGATCGAAGATTCCAAATTCATAAGTCCATAGCCCCAGATACAAATAAATTGGGGCAGACATGATAAACGTGACAAACACAAATGGAAATGGCATCTATTATTTACTCATGATAATCTACTTCATTCCTCAGGATGAACCTGCAGGGTTAGGGCGCTTATGAATTCAGGTGTTAATGTTAACAGCCAACCATTTAAGAACAATGATGGGGAACGATATTGCATTGTTCAGATGCATGTAATTATTGCTAATGTATTTGCCCACTGTAGTCTGAAAAATCAAGGCAAATCATTTGATCCATATTATAGATAAAAAAAAGGCGTCCTTGTCTGCAGCATCAAAGAGATCTTCATTCATTAAAACATGGTGCACATCTGCATGTAAGACCTAATTTTAGAACAGCCAACTTTTAGTCTAAATTTGTCATTTCTGACATGGTTAGATAATTTCTGATATAGAAAGAAGGCGCACATTGCATACAATTGCACAGTCAAGGCCATGACAGTCTTTCCATAAGACATAACCTATAGGTATAGCAACATGGCTAGTCTAAAAATCAACTTTTCCGATCATCATAATAAAATTTAAAATCCTGCAGCTTAAGAAAAGAGAGTATATATTTTTTTGAGCCTTCAAAACAGAAAGACAACAACAAAATGGATAAATGCTAATCGTTAGCAACATGGTGGATTTGATAGGGGGGGATTTAAGCAGGAACCATTTTGCAATCTCGATCTTTTGCTCATGTATGACCTCTAAATCCTCAGAATCATCTTCTACAACCTATTCTGCCATTATAAATCGCTTCCGCCCAAACTTGTATCAAGTAAAACATGTATAAGCAGTCTCAAATGAGGGCTCAGGAAGGAGTTTCCACCTAGCCATTCCAATATCCAAAGGCCCATAATCACTACATAGATGTGGATCTAGTCCAATGTCCATGATATAATTTCTGCCTTGGAATGGCATCATGGAACTTTGCCCCTTTTGCGCTTAATTGTTCAGATACAACCAAAATGAGGAGTGTAAAAAGAAAAAATTGTGAGGCATAATTGCTAAGCAAGATCAATTAATTTCTTTTTTCCTCTTTCTTATATTCTGATATACGTTAACGAGGAAATTTACAATTTGAAATCAATATCGAGGTAAGCAAAAAAGAGCTCAAATATGCAGAGGAATTTAATAAATTTATAATTTTAGAAATTGAGCTTGTTATTTTGAGAGCATCAAAGTTTATAATTTGGGAAGTTGAGCTTGTTAGTTTGAGAGCACTACGGATAGCTCGGTCCCATATCAGATCTTGCTCCAGGAGACAGGCTTCCTTCCATTACAGAGGGCCGCGCTGGAACGTCACCTTATTTACTTCCAGAAGGTGGTGGCTATGGATGAAGCCCGGCTGCCCAACCTTGCTTTTGGCGTTATGATGGGCCCAAGCAATGGACTCAAAGCCCTTTGCTGAAAGACAAGCAAGCCCGCTGGTTCTCGCTATGGAATGTGCAGTAGCACCGATGTGGACCAAAGGTGCATACACCAAGAACGCTGCCTTTGAAGCAAGATTTGGATGCTTGCTTCATGGCCAAGCTTTGGGATGCAGAGGCCCCCGTCACATGTCAAGGTGGCAAATTATCGACCGGCCAGTTAATCCCATGCTCACGAGGGCCCACACCACTACACCAGCACCCATCTACCCATGAAAAAGCCGCAGGTGATTGCTTCCATTCGCGACAGTGTGCACACCCACCTCCCAAGATTGAGACAGAGATGGATTATCCTGAGCCGCTGCGGAGGACAGAGTCCCGCTGTTGTCACCAGTGGGCCATTGAGGATGAAAGTCACGCCCTCGCCTGGTCCGGCTGCATCAAAGATATCCGGCTCTGTATGCGCCAGTTAGTTGTGCCCCATCAGGCCTTGCAATGAGCTAATGAAAGCACCTACCTCAGAGGGGCTTGTTGGGATCAGACCGGGAGGTAATGGATACGGACCTCGCTTCTTCCCCGTCCGACATTAACCTCACCTATACTTGTGATTATGTATATAATCGTACAATATGTCAAGATCCTTATTGCTACTAAGGTTTTTCCCTCCAAACTCCTTCGGGCGGGGTTTTTAATCCCCGGTAGTAATATGCCTGCTGCTCTCTCTTTGTACTTGGGTCCCATAGGCCAGTTGGTCTCCGTGGACGATAAAATCATATTCTATTCTATTCTATTCTATTCTTCAATGTGGCAAATTGAATGTTACTCCAAGCATTGCTTTACAACTAAGAAGTATTCATCTAAAGGCTTTAGTCCTGGCATTTAGCTCCTCTCCTTTTTCCACTATTGTGGAACATAGTATTGGTATCCAACAATGGTGTCTAATGACAACCATCGCACCGACCTAGACCACATTAGTGAATCCGATTACTATCAGGATTAAAAAACCTCGCTTCGAAGGTTTTTCGATGAAAAACCTTAATAATAATTGTATCACTAATGCGCAATTATAAATTTCTAGACTTCCATCTTTGCTCTGAATTTTTCCCATTGCCACTCTTGCCTTGCTTGCTTCTTTCCTACTATGACATATTTGAATGGCTCCCGGGAGGGGGGGGAAGTGGGGAGGGAAGGGAAGCGACAGTTTGAACCATGGTCTACTTCCACTTTGTTCTGTCATTCCTGCCACCGATCGGAGTTGGAGTCATAAGCCTCTGCATTGATAGCATCCTGTATAAACTTCTAAGAATTTTTGTTAGCTATAATTTAAGGTCTATGCAGAGCTTTGAACAGAGCTACGAAATTTAATGAACAGATCTCAAACATACAGGTTTTATCATTTTAACAGTCAAGGCTGCTTACATCAGCTCTCTTATCTGCAATAAATCATCCTAGGTCTTGTATTCTTTATATCAAAATGTGAAAATTTTTGAGAAAATGTCAGGCCAATAAAATAATGAACAACCACTAGCTACTTCCCTGATATGTACCCCAAAAATATGGCCAAATCTATGCTTAAAATGTATGCTCCGCCCTATCCACAAAGAAACAAAACTTTCAAATACAACAGCATGTTCTTCATATAGCCAAAGTAAGATCACAAGCTTGATTTCAAGCCTTTATTAACTGGATAGAACAGAATTAGAAAGGAAAATGGGCACCTCCCTCTTTGGCCTAATTTCTCCACGATTTTCCCTTTCTTTCCTTTTTGCTTATGTCTTTATTCTTTAAAACATACTCTGGATCTAGTTCTGGGTTTTTAAATATTGGGAGTATGCTGCTAACTAAAAAAATGTCTATAGGACAAATAATTGGGAGGCTATAGAGCTTGATAACAAGCTCTATTTTAGATGGATATAAAACTACTAAACAACGTGGTATCTCCCTCTTTAGCTTGTATCTTAGGTGGCTTTGTAAAGCTAGGCAGAGCTACAACTCTTTATTCCTGTGAGACCCTCCGCACGGATCACTAGCTCCGAGAACCTCGTCCTCTTCCCCCCCCAAAAAAAAACTCTCTGTGCAAAAGTTGGTTGTCTTGATCCATCGCCGCATTTATTAATCTGCAAAACCCAAGCTATGAACATCCAATTGAACAGTCCATCTAGGAGTATCTTGTGATGGTATCACAACCCTCTTTTTTGGTCTCCTGCTTGTTTCTTTTGTAGCCTATTTTCTATATTTAATCATGCGGATTGAGAAATATAGTAATTATGCATGACATAAGCCATGGATTGCATTGTGTAGATGATAAAAAGAATTGTGTCTTTAAATTGGAGTTGGTTAAACCAAGAGGTCATCAATCGTCAAGGGTCCATCCATCGAGCCATTGGATGCCAATCAGGTAAGAAGCCTATTCGACCCGTGTCCGTAAATCCTTGATTTTGTTTTATGCTCTGTGATGGTGCGATGGAGTTTGTTGACAGAGCGCGAGGTTAGACTGGCTAAGATGGTGAGGCACTAAAAGAGACAGCCCGCAACTTTAGTGTGGAAAGTTTGCATCACGTCAATTTTCTGCGTGGCAACTTCCTCAAGTTGGGCCTCAAGGGTCGTAACACAGACATGAGTTTCCACCAACATAGCTTTCAAGTGTGTGATGGGTATTTACATGTGTGTCTTCATTTGCCTTGAGCAACAATTGGGCTTTGCTTGTGTCCATGGCCGTGAGGCATTTAAATTTGGACTAAAGGATGGCGTTGATGATACTGGAGAGCAGTCTTCTCCTTTGTTTCTTTGCGAAGTAGCTGTCTAGGATCAAGAAGAGCACTATGAGTATTCTGAAACCATTACTGGAGATCATAATGTGCAGCCTGAAGTTGCTGATCTTCTCTCTAAAGTGCATCAGCTGAATCAAGTTCGTGATGGACAACAGCCATGAGTTTCTCCAGCAGATCCTATAACTGAAGATTACAACTCTGAATATCTTGCTAGTATTTGTACAGAATCCAGCATGGAGATTTGCCTTGGCTTCGGATGTGTGGGAAGAGGAAGGTATAGTAGCAGCACCAAGCTTCACTATATTAGATGAAACTTGAATAACCTCAATGTCTTCAGGCTGAGATTGAGAACTTGGGTTCTATGGGAGAGCAGGCCGTGGGATTTCCTCTATATCTTCACTCTGCTGAGGAATTTGTTGTTGATCAAGAGGTATGCCTTTCATAACAACGATGATAGTCTGTGAATTTGTGCTGCAAGAGGCATTGGAAGAAGAACTGCTAGACTGATATCTGGGGGGATGCTAGGGTCAACTAGTGGCAAGCATATAGAATTCAACTAGGTAATTGCTTGAAAGAAGTATATGTTAATCAAGAACAATTACACTAGATATATTATACAAAGACAATTATCTTTTAATGTTTCTTCAACTATTATATTTTCAACCATTAAACTTGCTACGGTCAAAACATTGTTCCTAAGGGATTGACTCGATACTGTAGCAATGTTGACCAGCCTTTCCTGAGAGCCCAAGCTTCGCCTTGACTGTAGACAGACTACACATCACACATAACTATCAGATAATTCCTTGTTAATTTATTTGCTCAATCGGGCAACCATGCCGGACCGACCTTTGCATCCCTTGTCGATCTCAACCCTAAATTCAAATGGGTCTTGGCTCCAAGGTATTGGACGACCCTTTTTTTAATTCTATCTTTAACCACTATATCTAAATAGGGTTAGGCTAAGATAAGAACCAACCTTTTTTAGAAGCAATATCCCATCCAACCCCTCAAATAACCATGGTCCTATTAACTCTTCAACTTGATCTTCATCAACTACTGCTCCTAAATGATTGAATAATTATGTCTGCATAACTGGAGAATTTAAACTGCTTTGACATGATTAAACCTTCATTCCCCCTTCATGTCATAAGCAGTGCACTGGATCAATTTCCTCAGGTTTTCAAATCTATATTCTGGCAAGGCCTTTGTCATGATGTCTGCTAGCTGTTTTTCACTGCACAGATATATTAGCTTGATCATTCCCTTTGCTACAACTTCCATGAATGTAATTCCAGATCAATGTGTTTAGATCTTTCATGAAGAACTGGATCTTTAGACATGGCTATGCAACTGGTGTTATCACAGAATAATTCAGTAAGGCTGGATATGAGTAATTCCAAATTCATTATCTCAATCTTCTTTCCCAAATCAGTTCCTTGGCAGTTAAGGTAGCAGAAGCATATTCTGCCTCTGCACTTGACATAGCAGTAGAGGCTTGCATTTTACATTTCCATGCTATTGGCGCCCCTCCTAGAAATTTTAGATATCCAAAAGTGGATTTTCTATGATCAAGATCCCCTCCCCAATCAGCATCACAGTAGGCCCTGAGTTTCAAATCTTCTGTACAATATGAGATGCCACAATTTATTGTACCCTTGAGATATCTAAATACCTTCTTTGCAACAGCCCAATGCATCTTTCCAGGGTCATTTAAGTATCTGCTTAGCATATTTACAATATATGCTATATCAGGCCTTGAACAATTTGCTACATATGCCAAACAACCAACTAGTGACCTAAAAGGAATGTTCTCCATTTTGGCCCTTTCTTCTGGTAGAGCCCGTTCTTTTGTACGGGGTTGAAGTCTGGGGCCCAGCTGTATCCCTTGCTACTTGGAGCGACTTAGAACAGGTGCAGAAGGCCTTCTTAGCACGGGCACTCGGAGTGAAATCCACGGTCCCATACCAAATTCTGTTGCAGGAGACAGGTTTCCTGCCACTTCAGCGAGCGGCCCTTGATAGACACGTCGTCTATTTCCAGAAGTTGGTAAATATGGATGATGATCGTCTACCGCACTTGGCTTATGCAGTGGCAATGGGACCACAACGACTCAAGAATTGTTGGAAGGATAAAAGAGTGCAGTGGCTAACTAGATGGAATGTCCAGGAGCACATGTGCATCCAGGTAGAAATAGAGGCAGATCACGACAGCCTGAGATGTTACCTTGATGCTTGTTTCTCCAGCAAGCTTTGGGATTCCAGGGCCCTGAAGCTAGTCAAAACATCACATTACAAGCAGCACATAAATCCCACCTTAGAACGAGGCCCACAGCGCTACCTACGTTCACATCTGCCCATGAAAAAGCGCAGGCATATCGCCTCCATTCGCACAGGTGCCCACCATCCCCGGATTGAGACAGGTCGATGGATTGGGGAGCCACGTCAGGATAGGGTTTGTCAGTGCTGCTAGACGGGAGCTGTTGAGGATGAGTGTCACACTTTCTAGAGCTGCCCGGCATATGATCAGATTCGGACACCTATACTCAGTTGATTAGACAAAATGAGCCGCTACACATGATACTGGGCACGACTTCGGTGCGCTTACTCGGATCATACATTCAGGAAGTACTGGACTTGAGGGCTCAGATATTCCCCCAGTCAACCATTTAATCGTTGTCAGCAGTCTTATTGCTGTCAAGGTTTTTCCCTCGAAAACCCTTCGGGGCGGGAGTTTTTTAATCCGAGCAGTAATGTGACTGTTGCGCTTTTTGTATTGGGTCCCATAGGCCGATTGGTCTCCGTGGACGATAAAAACAATTCTATTCTACTCTATTCTATTCTATATTCCTTGGACACATTTGTCTAGATATTTTGCTTCCTGATATAAAGGTGTCTTGCTAAGTTTACATTCCTCCATCCTGAATCTTTCCAACATTGATTTAATCTATCTTGTTTGAGTTAGAGTCAACCTCTTGTTTTTCCTATCTTGATGAGCTTCAACTCCCAAGAATTTTTTTAATTTTCCTAAATCAATCATTTGAAATCTTTTGTTTAATATTTGCTTGCAGTGCTCCAGAACCTTCAATCCTTTAGATACCATTATGTTATCATCCACATAAAGGGCTATAATGCACCATTCACTTCCAAGCTTATATTTGTACAGATTTTCATCATTTTTAAGCTTGAAGAAATCTTGTTCTCCGAGGTAGTTGTCTATGCATTTGTACCACTCCGGAGATTGTTTGAGACTATACACTACTCGATTTAACTTTTAAACGTTGTTATCTCCTTGTTCAAACCTGCTGCCTGCCTCATATACATTTCTTCTTCCAATCTTGCATTTAAAAATGTTGTATTCACATCCATGTGATGTATTTCAAAGTCAAAGGCATTTGCGTTAGATAGAAGCATTCTAATGCTATTCATTTTTACTAGAGGCGAGAAGGTTTCCTCGTAATCCTGTCCTTTCCTTTGGAAAAAACCTTGAGCTACAAGTCAGGCTTTAAATTTTGGTGTTATTCCACTTCTTCTTGTTGACAAATTCTTGATTGTGTTTGCACACTCTCATTCACAATAGAGTTAGCATCAATTAATTTTGTATCAGATTCCTCCATGTCATCAATGTCAAACCTAACTTTACGTTCAACTATTTTAACCCCTTGATTGTCATCCTTTTTTATTCTTTTAACTTCATCCTGCACATTAATTTTAGGAATTGCCTTATAATATTGTGTTTCATCAAACACAATATCCCTACTTATCAATATCTTTTTTCTTTTTGACTCTTCATCATATCCGACAAGGTAATAGATGTATGACCTGTCATCAAGCTTCCTTCTTATTTCCGCAGGTACATGCACAAAGACTAGACAACCATAAGCCTTTAATCTATCAAAATTAGATAACGTTGCATTTCAGAGCATCTCGGGCAGAGCACCATTTGTACTTAATGAGGGTAGCTGTGTGGGAAATTCAAATTATATATGGGTTTTCTATTGACACACTTTCTAGAATTGGATGTGTCAATTGACACACTTTAAAAAAAAGTTCATCTCATTTGACGCATTTTGAATATCATTGACATCCTTTATTAAGCTAAAAAAGAACATGCTATTATATTCCTAACCAAAAGAATTATGAAATAAAGTTAAATCCAAAAAGTCATGGAAATGATTCAGTACAATATTCTAGGGTGTATTATAATCCTCCATTTTCCTTGTTTATGTTGCTCATTGAGCCGACTTTTATCAATTTCATATCAATCAACTTGCCCATAGAGATTGCTTGATAATGAGACCAATAAGTGAGCATCTAATGTGTCATTAGACATTTGAGCTCTTTGTATCCTATAATAATCAATTGTTATACAAGGTCTAAGCTAGACAAAATATTTCATATGTGAAGGGAAATCCGATATGTAATTCTAGTAGAATATGGATATAGAAACCTTATTGATTAATAAACATAAATGATGTAACCTATTGGCAACCTTGCAGTATTTATATGCTTAAATTTTTTTGACACACTTCATATTTTGTGGTGTGTCAAATGACATATTTTAACATTTTCAAAGTCTCTTTTGACACATTTTCTCGAACTAGAAAGTCTCTTTTGACACATTTTTCAAAAATCGATTGCCTCTTTGACACATTTTTTTGTTATTGACACCCTCTAGGGTGTCAAATTCCCACACTGGAGGGTAGTAAGTTTTTCACATAAACTGAGGTGCTTACTGCCTCCTCCCAGAGATAGTTTGGTAGGCCAGTATACTTTAGCATGCTTCTCATAGCATTGAGGATTGTACGATTTTTCCTTTCTGCAATCCCATTTTGCTAAGGTGAGAAACTACAGGATAATTGTCTCTTGATACCTTTGTTACTGCAGTATGCCTTGAACTCATTTGACATATATTCTCCTCCTCTGTCTGAGCGCAAGCACCTGACTCTCCTACCAGTTTCTAGTTCAACTTCATTAATATATTGCTTAAAGGCTTCAAATGTCAAATCCTTTGACCTGAGATATTATACTTTTGGCTTTCTGCTAAAATCATCGATGAAGGTCATGTATTTCTTGTGAGTCAAACTTATGCCATTCAATGATCTCCACACAAGTCGGCATATACGAGATCCACTAGGGTGCAAAATCGGTACTGGGTAGCAGAAATCACCGTCCGGACGCCGCTTACAAGTGCTTAAAATCGGTGTGTTTTAAACACGACGTGCGTGATTGAAGTATTGACATGTAGGGTGCGCGCCCGTCAAATGACAGGCTGAGAGAATCATGAACATGTTTGGTGCCGGAAACATGAATGCCTGTAGCCCGCCATATTCCTGGATGGCGGGCTAACCCATCTTGAATTCAAGCAAAATGGAGGGACTAATTGTTTCCAAGAATTGCCTGAACCGAAATTCAACAATTTGCCCTCACCAATTCAGCAATACACAGAAATCCGGGATAGATGAAACCCAATTCCTCTCCCCGTTCAATTTACAGAGCCATTGATGAAGCAAGGAAAAGAGATCAGAGGCAGAGATTGTATGCAAAGAAGGTAGCAATGAAGAAGAATTTCTCTTCTAAAGATTCGCCTTCAAAGACGAATAAGAAATTGAGACTGAGTGACCGCAGAATAAGAGAGATTTCAGGAGAAATTTATGAAGTATTCAACCAAATCAGTACAAATGTTGATGACAATCCACAAAGGCCGCATCCTTGGCCGATCTTCTTTGGAGGGCAAGGGATTTACCAATTGCTTCTATAAAGAAATCTAAGCAGGTTACTATGGCCGAGCAAATGGTGAAGAATTTGAAGGAAACAATGCAAGAACATAAGTTTGAGAGGAATTATGACATGCTTCGTGCAAGGAAGTCCACCCGATAATGGCAAAGAATAGTACAAATGGTGTCAAGCCATTGAATCAAGCAGTGGGCGGATTGCTCGGCATCCCCGGAAAAACAATTTCAAATGCTTTTCAAAGAAGGGTGCAAGCTAACAAAGGGGAAGGACCTTGGTCAATGTTCGGAGGAGGAAGCGGATGGATAACATGTTAGATCACAATAGAGAAGTCAAGTATCAAGTTACGGACCGAAAAATACAAGAGTTTCTCCATACAAGAAAGACGTGGAGGAAGTATGTATCGAGATGTAAATAAAGATGGAACATCCAATTCACCTTCTTGAAGTCAGCCAAGTAAGTATTCATCCTATATTGTAGGGTTCATTATATGTAGCATTTATTTGGCATTCACACGATTTCCCAGCTTGCAATTCTACCTCCTCAGGTTTAGAGAGGAGAATCCTCATATCAAAATTGCATTGCAGACTTTTGAGAGGTTGAAACCTAGTTTTGTAAGGAGGATGCGTGAGAGGCATACATCTTTATTGCATTTACCACTTGAAATTTGAATACATCATGCAAGGATTGAACAAAACAGAAAATCGGGTGGAGTTCATGACAATTGCAACCGCCAATCGCGGAGATTTGTGGCCCCGCCCGAAATGTGCAGCCAAGGAGCATACAATCAAGTGTACCAAATTGATTTATGGAGACAAGTGGTCAAGCAAAGAAAGGTGATGATGAGGAGTGGTTTGATCATAACGCTTGATGTTGGCGTGTAAAAAATGTGGGTTGGATAGAATTAGAAAATGTCCACGGAAATGGATGGCAACGGGTTCGAGTACTAGTTAATTGGAAGACATTTGAAAAGCAACACGTGGACCAGGCCGAGAATTCAGGGGATCCAAGAAAGGCTTTGAGGTACAAACCCTGTCTTGAGATTAGTACGTATGACGAAGTCCCAAAGAATTTCAAGAGGAAGTGAAGAAGGTAATATCGATTTTGTTCCACACAATTACATAGCACATTGGCGGGCCAATCGGTTTAAAACAATGTGTGTCATCATTTCGGAAGATACAATTGTATCATTTATTGACTTTGCGAAAATTACGAAGATCAAGATCCGAGAATGAGCCCCGATCCAATGCACCGCATACGGACAAGTTTCTATACTTGTTCACATAACATATAGGCATGACAAAAGTGCTCGATATTCCCCTTCTTCTCGTGCGCATTTAAGAAGACCGTCCAAAGAAGAGAAAAAAAGACGTAAGGTTGGAGCAGGTCGAGGGAATAGACTCAACAACGGTAGGAAAGATCATAAAAAGAGACTCACTTTTACATTTCGATGATAAAGTGCATGACTCATTATTTGTGGAACACTCGCCTACAAAAGCATGTTGCATGGCTTAAGGAACAGGGAAATAGAGTATGAGAAGCATTGGTTTTGGAGTGATGGCTGCTCATCACAATTCAAGTCGAAAACCTTTTTTTTTTTAGGCGGTACTTCACAATCAATGACAAGGAAATAGTGTGGAACTACTTTGCCACTTGCTCATGGTAAAGGTGAACATGATGGTGCAGTCTTTGTTATCAAAAGGTCGCTAAGTAAGGAACAACTCAAACCCAATGGTGTGCAACCGAGGCATGCTAAAGATATTGTAAAATTTACGTGTACATATTTCAGCCATCTACCGGTCGATGAAACAGATGAGATCAAAAGATATTTTTGGGAAATTGAACCCTCTTTGTTGTGGCAAACATGGAAGAATATGAAATTGAAACACTCAAAGGCACAAAGAAGATTCATCAGATCGGACTGTCGGCCAGGACTAGACCAAACAGGCTTGCTCATAGATGCCCATCATGTTTACCGCGTTTTGCATGGATCATAATTGGGACTCCCGCATCAATACGTAGATTTGGAAAGTGGGAGGTAACCGACTTAAAACCGAGGAGTTGAGAAGAAAAAGGAGACTCTTGAACAAGCCAATGAATGGATCAGTAATTTGGTAGAGGTAGGTGACAATTTTGCGATGAATCTTTGAGGTAGACAATTCGAGGGGGTGTGGACTTCTACATCCTCAAGTTACCTGAACCCAAATGCACACTTGAAGATTCATACAAAGATGGATGGGGGCAAAAATTTGGAGTGCATGAGGTTATCTTAAGTGGATTGTATTATCAATTCTTGGGTAATTTCAAGTATATGTTGCTCACTAAACAACCCAAGCCTCGTGCACGCCCATGTGGTAAGATATCCTAAAATTGATATGGAAAAAGTAGAAGGCACTGAGACATGTACAAAAATTTCACGGAGACCCATGAAAAAATTATGGCCAGTCTCCCAATAACAATGTAATTGTTTGACACTTAACGAAATTGATGTTATTCTTTTCAAGTGATTTGTTGTTCCAGCACCTAAGCATGTAAGCACATATTTTTATATATATTAACAATAGTGAGGATGCACAAGGGTGGTGTGCATGGACACGAACTTACTTCGAATTGAAGATTGAATTGTTGTTTATAAGAATGTAGATTTGTGACATTGGAATAAGGTTCAATTATTTATTTTGGTACCATCACTATCCCAACATTCTTGGCAAAATTATATTGTCAAGGCGTTTCCTTGATGTGACATGTGTCAATTCGAGTAGTCATACGAAATATTGCAGCCTGGTTACGAATTAATTGTTCCGGCGCGTGTGAGGTTTATCATTACACTGTGGCGCTAAGCCGGAGGACTTAAGCGATGGCGCCCACAAGCTCACGCTCAGCCTACAAGCTCTCGCCAATTCATCCGCCCGCCAATTCCTCCTCTGCGCACTCGCCCAATCCTCCCAATCCTCCCAATCCTCCCAATCCTCCTCTGCCTCCTCCCAATCCTCCCAATCCTCCTCTGCACTCCTCCTCTGCACTCCTCCCAATCCTCCCAATCCTCAGGCATGGGCGAGCACATAGCGAGGGCAGTCACCTCAGCCGGCTTACTAGCGTCGAAGGGTGTTCCCTCCACTCTTTCGCCTTCTGCCGGAAGTGCTTCCTCCCACTCTGCTTGCCTCCTCTCCCGCCCACTCCCTCACGCCTCCCGGTTTGAGGGAGTGCGATTCCGATTCCCCATCTTGATTCCTATGAGGAATCAGAAAATGAGAATCCGAAATGAATTCAGCGAGGAATATGTCACCGCCGTGATGCGAGGGATGGATAGGCGAATCGAAAGAAGAGGAAGAGGAAGACGAGGAAGAAGAGGAAGAGGAAGAGGAAGAGGAAGAGGAAGAGGAAGAGGAAGACGAGGAAAAGGCGACTTGGAGGAGCTCGGGGCTTTCCTTAAAGGTACATGCAAATTTTCATTTGTTTCTGTTTTCATTTTTTTTCGCTTTGTTTAATCTTCGTTTGTTTAATTTTTCGTTTGTTTCATTTGTTGCGGATGGAGAATGAATGCGGGAGCAGATGAAGATGAAGAAGACACCCCCCTTGAAGAAGACACCCCCTTGAAGAAGACACCCCCCTTGAAGAAGACACCCCCCCTTGATGAAGAAGACAACCCCCTTTGAAGAAGACACCCCTTTGAAGAAGACATCGGCCTCGGGGCCAAAATTTTGTAACAATTTTGTAAAATTTTTGTACATTGGCCTAATGGCCTTTTTTATAAAAATCTTGTTTACCATCAAACTTTGTTGTAACTTTGTTTCTTGTTTCATTGAGATCTCTTCTTCTTCATCTATGAAATGTTATTTTTGTCTATCTATCAAATTTATGAAGTTCGAATTCACAATGCGGTCCATTCAGATTACGCTTGAATGTAATGCTCTAGCTCTTTCATTAGTTTCAAACACTAAGCATTTTAATCACTTTCAGCGATTGCCGGTGAGTAAAAACTTTGGAACACACACGAGCACTTATGCAATAAACAACCTACCTTTAAACAGGTTATATGGCTTAACAATAATAAGCCTTTGACCTTACCCGCATGACAAGAAGCACATTATGACATTAAGCAACTACATAAAAGTATCTCATCATTTGCAAGACAATAAGCGATTCGCCCATTAAGACTCAAACCATAGCACTTGCAGTCAATTTTTTTTTTTAAGCACTTGATAAGTTTTAAGCATCCCTTTCAACAAGATTGAAGTATATATAAACAATATAGCAAAACTTATAGACAAGTCTGCATTGAACTACATAAACAATATAGCAAAAACATTCTTAAATTAAGATAAAGATGGTACATGAAAAGTGTAGGATTCCTTGGCCTAAATAAATGACAAACAGACCAATAATCATGGAGAATGACAAGCGTCATCACCATAAACCTTCTCCAATTCCTCCTTCACAAACCTGCAGAACTGCAACTGTTTTCCAGAAAGTCTTTCCAAGCATAGCTTCATAATCTTTCTATCTGTCTTAGGCCAAGGCTTGTATCTATGTGTATTCTTCACCAGTAACTTCATTTCTTCCTCAGTCTTGGCCTGCAGTATTTCTTCTATCTTTGGGGTGAGTACTGGTAGCACTTCATCATGGACATCCATCTTGAATGCAGGTACCCGCAGAAATTTCCAGGGTTTGCTAAGGTAAGACTTGTACAATGAATCATCAAGAAGCAAAGTCTTACCCGAGAATCTTGGGTATGACTCATATATTTTCCCAAGTGGCTTCATCATGACTGGACAGCCAGGTTTGTTAGGGTGGTGAAAACTGGTCTGCACACATTTTTCCTGTCCCCATACAAATTCAAATCTGTCCCTCAAATCTGGACATAGTACTTGCAGCACATCTTCCACATTGGAGAGTTGCATTGATGACCATATACCAACACAACACTTCTGTAACAAAGTCTTCAAGAAGAACACTGCTTCAGTGTGTACAATCGGGTCTGTTGTTTTTTCCACAACTGGTGCTGTGTTTACAGCTTCTTCTATAGCTTCTTGGACAGCTTCTTGGACTGGTGGTGGTGGTTCTGCTGTTGCAATCAAATCAGTCACAATTGACTGTACTCCTATAGGACTTTGCAGGTGTTGTGCATCTTCAAATGGCACCATTGTCCTTCTTTGAACCCTCAACGGTGAGACCTCACTTGCAGGACGGATTAACACATCCTTTTTTGGTGTACTATTTGAAGCACCTGCAACATGGCCAAAACCTAGCTTAGTCAAATACACCCTCTCTGCACCTTTCGGGCAACCATGAATACATTGTCCTCCTCTCAACAATGAACAACAAGCTATATGATACTCATGTTGGCAATTCGATTGCTAAACTTAACTTTTTAAGCTTTAGTGAATTCCGCACCACATCTTAGAACATGTATAAAATGAATCTTCCACTAGCAACTTATCTCGTATAATAGTAGAGATGCTAAATGTTGCGGAGTATCCATTTTCAGCTTCCACAAATTGTTTATGTAGAAATGCGTAAGTCTCTCGTTCTTCTTCGAGAACTTTTAACTCCTCCTCAAGTTTGAGTTTACGTTTGACCTGCTCATTAACGGATGTAGGGTTCATTGCTTTTTGTACCTTGTTCCCGTGCCAAGTTTCCATCCGGACACTGCTCCAAATCTTTAATTTACGCCTCCAACTCACATGTTGGATTAAGCTTGAACTCCTCCCCGTTTTGTAGCCAAATCATTTGTGGCTGTCTTAAAAACTGTTTTCACCTCTTCCAACATCATTTTACGTAATTCGGAGGCCTTCTCATTGCCTTTCAGCTCACTTCCCTCGCTTCCAGATTCTTTGTGATAAGTAAAGCCCGATTTTCCAATCTCCTGTCTTGCATTCTCTAAGGTTTTATGTTTTCATCACATGCACCGACCTCATTTGATCCAAATTGCCACCTTTGGCTTTGCCTTCATTTCAGTTTTCCTAACATGTGCTACAACATCCGCCTCTGTTTTACTTGTCTATTGTTGTGGTATCTTTGACATTGCCGCGACAAATGCAGCCCAGTTTACTTTGTGTTCCTCGGTGCAAGTATTGATCTAGTGCAATTTTTTCAAGCATAAAAGCAAGGGCGGTTGCTTTCTTACTTCTTTGTTGTGACAATTCTTGTAGATTTTTCGTGAGTGTTTCCAACTTCTCTTGAAGATGCTCCTTTGCACAGTGCCATTTTATCTTTCCCTTGTTCAACTTCTTTGTCCAAACAGAATCCCAATCTCGATCCGTGACATTATTTTCCAACCAAGCTTCTTCCTCGTGGGGCTTCACCCCCGAATTGCACAGACCTCTGATGGTGTGAAAATCATCCGCGCTCCATGCCTCCATCGTCAACAGTGAAACACTGATCTGAGTTTTCGCGCCCAGGGGAAAAGGAGGGAGAAGGGCGTGACGGGCTTCGACGTCCGCGAGTTTCAGCACTTAAAGTGCTTAAATGCTTCGCCAAAAGTTGTACCCCACTAGCGATTTTACACCCACTAGGCCTTTTGCCCTTGTTTGGGATTTTTTAAATGGAAGCCTGATGTGTTTTCCCAGCAGATAACCTGGACATTTAAACTCTCCATCCTTGTGATGTTGTGCACTGATCATGCCTTTTTCATTTAATGTTTCCACTATTTTGCAGTTTACATGGCATAATCTTTCATGCCATGTTTTTAAAGATGGACAAGTAACAAGATTTACACTTGGCAGATAGTGACCTGCATTTAGACCAAAAAGGTCTCCAACACGTTTTGCAGTGAACACAATTTTATTATTCATGAACACTTTATAATGCAGTCTTTCAAAAACTATCTTGTGTCCGTTGTGGTACAGAAATCAGATCTCTCACTAATCCTGGTACACAAAGCACATCCTGTAGCTTAACTACTCTTCCTTGCAGGTCAAATAACTCAAGCATTCCAGTATCTTGAATCTCCTGGAGTTCCCCGTTTCCAAGCTGGACATGTCCACCTCCTCTTCCTTTGCATCTCTTAAGCATCTTTGAAGAACATGTTACTGTCCTCTTAGCTCCTGAATCTATAACCATGAGCTTGGAATCATTTTTCCTATATGTTAGAGAAAACAACTTAGTACATACCTCATCATCTTCATTTTGCTCATCTTCTTCATCCTTGGCTTCTTGAGTAAGATTTGTTGTGGAATTTCCCCTGGCATATCACCTCTATTCCTGTTTGCATACCCTTCTCGATCTACTGCTCTCTTGCCTCTGCCCTTACCTTTAACAGAGCCCTCTCTAGGGCTAGGGCAGCTCGTAGACACATGCCCTTTACCCTCACACTTGTAGCATACAACTTCCCTTCCAAGCTTTGGATAATCATTCTTAAGATGTCCAAACATATCACAATTGTAACAGGGACCAATTTTGCTTATGTTATTTGGGTTATTTCCTTTTTTACCTTTGTACTTCCCTGTGTACAACACCCCAGTTGACTGATCTTCATCATCAACACCCTGCTCTAGTTCTGTTCTCACCATTTGGATAGCATGTTCCTTAGATCTTGCTACATTCCTCAATAATATAGCCAACTAATTATTAGACACAGATCTTGCAATGGCCAGAGCTTGATACTGCTAATACTTGTTAATAAAGGTATTCTTCACAGGATAGCCACAGAAATTGCACAAAGATTTGTCAAACCCCTCATAACCTGTAGCAACATTAATGAAGCTCATTTCTTAGATCCTCGTGCTGCTCAGGCTGCTACAGTTGACCACATAAAACAAGTGTTTTACCCGCGATAGGCATAAAGTAATTCGTAACGCTTGTTGCAATCAGTTCGGTATGTAAAGAATGGATACTTGCTTCTAGATTTTAATTTGAAAGTTGAATAATAACAGATTTGCTTTGGTTGCACTAGGTAACTTAGTAACTTAGGTAACTTTGTTATTGGATCTTTCAACTTATATTTGTTGTTCGTTTCAGAGGAAGAGGAGGAGAATGTTTTGTCTCCTCAAGAGAAGCATGCAATCCACATGAACACCTTGGAGTTAGGTGAAATGTCTTCCAATGTCATTAAATTAATATTTAGTTATTATTCAAATCTGAAATTTGAGTAAGCATGCTTGCATTCCTTCTAATGTTGCCTTTTCACATTGTGAAGGAAAAACAGGCCGTTTGTTTCTTTTGAAAATCTCGAACGTGGATCAAATGTATTCTCCATTGAACAAGTTCATGGCAGAGAAGAACAAAGTATGACAAGAACGTTCATAGGTACTCGGAAAACTACACAAGTACAGAAGTTGGACTTAGTGGTAGAGTATTTGTTGAGAAAACACTCTCACTCAGTTGCCTCCGAGGAAAAAGTCTGGTCAAGCAAAATTTTGTGTATCAGATTTGTTTCTTGTTTTTTGAAATCTTGAAATCTGATCAATTTGTTAGTGTTGTTTCTAAAATAATGAGAAATCTTATCAATTTCTTGCTGATTAACTCTGATCAACTTGTTTTTGAAATGAGTATTATCTTACAAATGATAACATGGTATTATCTTATGAATGATAACAGGGTATTATCTTACAAATCATAATAGAATATGCTATTTTTGAGTATTATTTGAAACAAGGTATTAGCTTATAAATGATAACAGAGTATTATTTAAAATGGGGTATTATCTGAAACAGGGTATTATCTTACAAATCATAATAGAGTATGCTATTTTAAGGTATTGTTTGAAACAAGGTATTAGCTTATAAATGATAACGGAGTATTATCTAAAACATGGGATTATCTTACAAATGACAAGGCATGAATTTATATTTTTTGAATGGACGATTGTGACTCCAGCATAACGGGGTATTATCTTACAAATGAGAAAGGAGGATTGTGGCCAAGTACTCCGATTTCAAAAATCCATTTTTTTTCCCTGCATCCCAATCATCTCAGGAGTAGCCGAACCTACAGAACAGTGGCCAAAATTACCGTTGCAGTAGTTAAAATGGATCATACAAAAAATCAATTGGAAATGGATTATACAAAAAATCAATTGGCGGCCTGAGGCCATCCTTCATGCTCCCATCCATCTAACCAAAATATGAATGAAATCTTGAAAACCCAAAACATACCAAATTGTTTTTTCTTGATTTTTAGGTATCAATTTTATTTTTATTTTTTTTTGTGTTCTAGACAATCAAAAACTTTAACCCTTAGAAAATCCACCTCAGAAAATCCAACTTCAAGGCGGGACCCTTAAACCTTAGAAAATCCACCTTAGAAAATCCAAATTCAGGGCGGTATTTTTCTAACCTGGACAATAATAAGTTTGATGCGCTCCTTCATTGGGTCCCATAGACCGATTGGTCTCCGTGGACAATAAAAATTATTCATTCTTTCGTTCTTAAAAAGCAAGATGCTAACACACGAAGGGTTGCTCTCTGGTGGCCCCTTTATTGGGTCCCATAGACCGATTCGTCTCCGTGAACAATAAAAATCATTCTTTCTTTCTTAAAAAACAAGGTGCTACACACGAAGGGTTGCCCTCCGGTGGCCTAAAAGTATGTTTTCATGTTTTTTGTTTGGCCCATTTCATTTTGAGGACTGCAATGAATATGTTATGTGTGCATAAGATTGCACACGCTCTTTTCTAAACAGAATAGCGACAGCTGCATGTGCACACGGTAATCCCAAATCTTGCCACATTCCACAGGTGCATGTCCTCTTATCCACATCAACAAGCCCAATGTGTGTCGGAGTATGTATCTCAAAGACAGCATTAGTGGATGGCAAAATTCGGTATAGTCTTCCACGCTCACAAGGGATTGCTCTGCAGGTCCAACCAATGCATTATGTGCTGCCGGTCCAAGCAAATCCCTGGTAGCTTCCCCATTAACCCTTCTTTCATAAAACCATGACATTAAATTCTGGCGTATCAATTCCAACATCCCAAGAATAGGCATATCTCTAGCCTCTAGCAACCATGCATTTAGGGACTCAGCAATGTTGGATGTCAAATGTCCAAACCTTTTTCCCGAAAACTTACATGTAGCCCAATGTGAAGGGTCAGCAGTGTTCATTATCCAATCAGCTGCACCACTATTTATAGCTCGTATTTCTCCAATGACATCATCAAAATCTTGAGCATTAGATGCATATGCAGCTTTCCACAACATCCCTACTAGCTGAGTGCTTTTGAATGCTTTCCTGAAATTGTCTGCTAAATGGCGCATGCAATATCCATGTGTTGTATCACTTCCAAACACCAACGTGACACCATCCACTAAACCCTTCTGCCTGTCTGAAATAAATGTTAGTGCACCTGTGTATTGAAGAGCATCCTTTAAACTTTGAAGAAACTAACACCAGTTATCATCGTTCTCTGCTATTACCACTCCAAATGCAATTGGAAACAAAGCACCTTGTGCATCAATGCCTGTAGCTGTCAGAAGAATACCAAGATATCTACCCTTCAAATGAGTCCCATCTAAACCAATGACAGGCCTACAATGCGCAAACCCCTTTATGCTTGCATTGTAGCTAACAAAAAGGCGAAGAAAGCGGCCTTCAACTGTTTCCTGAACAAATGCCACACTACCAGGATTAGCTTCCAATATGTTTTGACAATAATTACGAAGTTTTCGATATGCAACAGTATGATCCCCATGGATTTGAGAATGTGCACTTTCTTTTGCTTTCCAAGCTACCCTGTAGGAGATAGAAATGCCTTTTTCACGACGCAAGTCAGCAATGAGTTCCTTTGGTTTGTAAGCAGGGTGATCTTTGAACTTCTCCAACGATTTTTCAGCCAACTATTTTGAACTTGCTTCTTTGTTTCCCAAGTGTTGCGTGCCACCACAGTTGTGCTCTTCCCTATTTGACTTGATCTGGCATGCTGGACCACCGTGAATACAAGATGCATGCAACCTCCATGGACATGCAGGAGATTTGCATTGAATAGTAAATCTAGCAAAATGATTATACGTCATGAATGTTGAAAGAAAGGTTTTGAATGAATCAAATGGAGAAATTTACCTTCCTTTATCTGCTTTGATCACCTTCAGCTCAACGTGAGAATTGATTGCATCATCCCTCACTGCTCGTCGAAGTTCTTTCAAGGATTCAAATTGGCTTCCCTCGGCCAAGGCCATATCTCACTGCATAATTTATGTTCAAACATTCAAACGTGCAATAAGGATTTTACAACAGAATTTAGAACAGATATTGCTGCACAGATAAAGCCTGAATACAGTCTAAACTTGACAGTCTAAACTGAAAAAACAAGAACCTAAGAGAGAAGTGGTCTCTAATGGACAGAAACTGAAAAATATATTTGCTGGTAAGCAAGATAGCACAAATAACCTGCTGCAAAACATTTTTAAAAAAGCCTTCCCTGGAGAGTTGATGATGCTTGGAGGAGCTTCATCCAGTAGGTCTCCCCGTGGCTGGAGGCAAAGAAATGCAGCTAATAAATGTTCAGACAAGCCAATTGACATAGAATATACTGAGGCTGCCTCAGAATCCAGTAGAAGGAAGACCCGGGAGCACCAGGCCCGAGCAGAATCGAGCCAGAAAAGGCAGCTGGTTCTGGAAAGACGTGTTCCTTCGAAGAAAGAGCTGCTATAGATCAGACCCATACACCAGATGGGAAGAGGTTACCAGATTTAGAGATAGTGGTAGAATGCAAGCCAGCAACATTTAGTGACGAGACAAAGATGGGTACTCCAGATCTAAGTCCACTAGTCCAACAGGGTGCAGATTTGGCTACTGTTGCATGCAGCAGTATGATATGAATTCTAATTTTGGCGCACTTTGGCAGAGAGCATTCAAGGCCACAAGCAAGGAACTGCAAGGCAGGGAAGCTACCAATGATTGAGCGTTCCAATTTCCCTCTCACGCTATTCTAATCCAGTAGAATTTTGTCCAAAACAATGGCTCATACTAAAACAGTTCATACTAATCTGTTTCATCCAATTATCGGCTCATACAAAACCTGCGCTACCCATCTGGTTGTCTGCTTCTAAAAAGCAAGAAAGAACAAAAGAATCTACAAAAAAACTTACCTGGATTTTGCAATTTTGTTGCATGATCCGACAAAACCGTGCAAAACCTGTGCAAAACCGTGTTTATGGTCGGATTCCATAACCCAAGCGTTTAAGAGCATCGAATTTCATTCATGCCGCTCGAATTTCGTTCATGCCGCCGCTTCTCTTCTTTCTGGCTGCATCGAACTCTTTTTGACGCTATTTTTGTGAGAATGTACCGTTGAGTATGTGTAATTGTATTTGGTATAGTTACGGAAGGGCATTTTGGTAATTTAGTAGTATGTACATATAGTGTATATAGTAAACAAGGGCATTTTGGTAATTCTAAAACCCATAAGGCAAACTCATAAGGGCATTCTCATAAGGGCATTTTGGTAGTTTCCCTTTTTTTTTTTTCCTTTGATGTGGTTTCTTGTTTCAAGCCTTATTTATGGTCTGAATGAGTGCGTTCATTTTTTGTTGTTTTAATTTCTTTTGTTTTATTTTCTTTTGTTCATGTATTGCACATGGACTGAGAAGAGACATGTGAAGGTCAGTGCATAAAACAATTGGGATTGGCGTGATTTATGTTCTTTGAATAGGCTTACAACATGTCATTTCCTTCAATAAATTTAATGCTCTCAAATATACTATGATGGAAAAAGTGGAATCCTTCAAAATCCTGTAAGAACTAATCCCATCATTGCTTTTCCATCGTTGATAAGCCTTTCACAAAACTGTTACAGGAGTTGTAAAAGCAGCAAGCATCAGCAGCAATATAACTTCCTTGAATTATTCATCTGCAACATATTTTTCTTCATCAATTTGGAAAACCTTTTTAGCACGTTTCAGTTCTTCGTTCATGTGGAGAAGCTCCTTGACTCTTGCAAATTTGCGTGCATCCTATAAAGTTATAATGCTTGGGGTTAGACACAGGTAACAATTGGGCTTGTTTTTCTACTCATTCTACCTTCCGCACAAGAAACATCACATCTTCGGTTGTTGGTTTTCCTCTTCGTGCTGCAACTTCTTGAGCTTTATGTATCTGCATTAAATATTTTAGAACCAGATAAATCTTTGTGAGAATTAACAGAAAATGGAACCTTTTCCGAAACAAATAAACAACATGAAAGCATTCGCAAAAAATGGAAGTGGAATTGTGGGCTAAGAAGATAATATTTATTATTATACTCTACAGAAATAGAACCTTTTCACGGAACAAATAAAGAACGTGAAAGTATTACTAAATGCCAGTGGATTTATGAAATTATTATCCTCCATGAAAGGTAGAATTTAAATGTTTTGCATTGTGAACTCAAAGTAATGTGGATTAACAAAATAAGCAAAGGTGTGAAGGACTAACCAAATCTGTGATATACTCGATCAGAATGTCCTCTACAAGTAGAACAGTCTCAGGCATTGGCTGTACATATTGAAATCATAAAAGCATCATTATAAATAATAAGAACAAGATCTTGACAGAAAAATCAGTACAGTAACAGATACTCACATCAGCATCGTCCCCAAAGCCATACATCATATGACGTACTGTCCTATTACATAAACAAATCAGACCTTATGTTAACAATTAAATTGCATCTTTACAGAGAACACAAGACTTCCCCAAGAGTTGTATATAACTACGAAATCGTTATGTAAGAAAATTGACTTCAATATACAGGATTGGCTGCAGATTTAAGTAATCTGAATGCCCTATACTTGAATAACAATCTGCTCAGATCAGAAGTCTGGCTACTCTTGCCAAAATTTGGGAATTCATCTGAGTCCATTTCCTCATGGATTCCTGAAAATCAAAGGACCATGTAGCTACGATTCTTTGATCACAAACAAATAATCCTCCAAAAGATAAATCAAAGGGGATCACTTACAATCCTTGCTAAAAAGACCTCGTTTGCGCTTCAGAGGGGCTTCCTGAGGCTGGGCAACTAGTCTTGTCCTAGAAGACGGACCAGCTGAATCGGCCATATCCTTGCGAGAGGGACCCTAAAACAGAACGTGCGTTTAGAAATATTTATACCAGCATAAGATTTGATCTCGGCCATACAACTGTGCAATATTCTGCATATGTGGCACCATCTAAATACACTTTGGAACTTTTTATAAACGTCTTCACGAAGAAATCCTTTGCCGTGGGAGGATGGAATTAGGGTGTTTCTTATATTGATCAGAAACTCGGCGGTCTCGATGAGATTCTTCTCTTCTAAGTTAGCCGGTGATCTTAGCGCAGCCCATCTTCGGCAGCCATATAATCTGGTAAATTTTCAAACTTTGCCTTTCAAATTTGCAATGCCTAGAAGGCGCAAGACTCCATTGGATCCACTTCCACAACCTAGTCGAAGCTTAATAACAGTAGGCTCAGTGGTTGAATCATCTCAGCCACAGGGTACCCAGTCTTCAAAAGGAGACATACACTTTTACCATCAGCGTGCGGCTTATGGCTTTATGTCTAACTTCTATCCTCCTTGATGGCAAACTTTGGCCCACAACTGAACACTATTTCCAAGCTCAGAAATTCAAAGACTATGTTGACATTGTTGAACAGGTTAGATTGTGCAGAACCCCATCTGATGCAGCTGCCCTCGGCCGAAGTCGAAGTCTGCCATTGAGATCTGACTGGGAACATGTTAAGGATGATGTCATGCGAACTGCCTTGAAAGCCAAGTTTGAACAGCATAGCAATTTGTGGAAGGATTTAAAAGCTACACAAGGTTTTCATTTAGTAGAAAGAACTGGGAACGATTTTTACTGGGGTGATGGTGGAAATGGGAAAGGAAAGAATATGTTGGGCAAGTTACTTGTTGAATTAAGGGAGGAGTTTCTAAAGGAAGGTCGGTGATCTACTTCTGTTGTAAATTCACCCCTTTTTCTTTTGTCTAAAGTAGTACAATTGAATGGAAAAGCAAGGGGACAATTCTTAGCCTTTTTTCTGAATTATACGAAGATGGCTGACCGTAATGTTCACCATGGCTATGATGGAGACTTACAGCATAGTGGCCATACTAAATTCTGCAGAAGTTTTGATGTTTTAGGTTAGCTGCAGAACTTTGAAATTATTCTATAGCAATAAAAGATGTCACATCTTTCCAATTTAAGAGCAATGCCTTTGCTTTGATTTGTAGCAAAACCCACTCCTCCGCTATAGCCTTGCTCTGTTCCATTGTGTTATGTGTTGCCGGAGTTGTTGATTTGATTCCGTCTGACAGGAACTAAATCTAGGCATTGGAGCAGTTGGCAGTTGCTGTTTGATTTTGAATTTGCGTTGCCCTGTTTTAGCTTGGCTACTACTATTGTAAAATCTGCATTTTGTTGTATTGTGTGTTTCTGAATCATTGCACTGTTTGAACACCTTTTTGTGCTTCAAAATCTACATGATGATAAATTATAGAAAGAGCAGAAGATAACTAAATGCGGATAGTATATTCAATATAGAAAACTTGATGGGAACAGGCTTCCCACCGTAGCCTATGATATATGCGGACTCTATGAATAGACACGACTATTGGCCAAGGACACGACTGTATAGATGGATTGCCATGTCATCATATGACGTGGCTAAGATAGATGAGGTGGAGGATTGGATATATTCCAACACCCTCCCTCAAGACGAACACCTCAACCCAGGTTGATGCGTGAGCCATCTTTGGCTTCTTCTAAATCGTCTCCTTGTCTTCTTCTGCATGTCTTCAAGCTCCATGTTTGAATCAACAGCTTTCCTCCTGAATTTCATTGTGTGAAGAGATATAGTTTGCACTTCATTTGTGTAAAGTTTTCTTTGTGTAAGCTTCTCTCTATTTGCTATCTCTACAGCTGCCATAAACAATAATTCAAGAGTAGTATGCTATAACATAAGTGCCAGCATCATAAAGTTATTTGCAAATTCATGGATAAGATCTCCTCGCTGCTTAGCTGCTGCAATAGCAATCAATTTCTCCATTTCATAAGTTGTATCTGTTTTCTTCTTGTTCTTATGTTCATGGAGCTGTCTCAAGTTTCTTATCACAGTCCCATTGGCAGTTTCTAAAGTGCTCATATAATGGATTCCCTCCCTTGAGCACATAGAAATTGTTGAGGTCTTTCGATGATGGCCTCTTAAATCTCTTAAAATTAGATGTCCATTATCAAACAAATAGAGATACACCTGAATTGCTCCGATTGGGTTTTGATAGTAAGAATAGGCACTCTCATGATCCCAGCATCTCGAACTTCATCACATTTGACTGTAAAAGTAAGAGCTTTTGAATCACCATCAGTCTTGTTCTTCTGATTCTTCAGCAATTTTGCAGCACCGTCCTCTCTGGCCCTTTGATCTTTTTCTTCTTGGTCTGCATTCTGAGTTTTGGGCCCTCCCTTGATTTTAGCCGTACTTCTCTTTGCCCATAAGCGAGGCTGCTTCAACTTTTCTGCCTCACGTTCATTGCCTGCTACTTGGATGCCCAGATGCTCCAATTCTTCCTTTTCTTTCTTAATCAAATACATGGAACTGTAGACTGTGATTCTTGCACACAGCAGAGGCGCATATGCATCCAGGGGAAATTTCTTACTTCTAATCAGAAGATTATGGGTATTCCGGTCTTGGGCATCACCGACTTCTTTACAAAACCCCAAACGTGTTGACAATTTTGGGCCATCATGCCTCACAATTCTATTTAAATCTCTAGCAATCTTCATAGATCCAAAGGATTCTTTCTTGGGCTCAATCTCTGGCAAATCAGTCTTCTGGATAGAACCATGAGTAATCATCTTCACACTGGCCTGATTTCCAATATCTGCAACATCTTTGCCTACCTTGCCATGATTTATTAAATCCTTTCTTAGCTCCAACGAAGGGATTTCTTCACTGGGCTGGTGGGTCATGGCATCTTCAATGGCCAAACAATCTGTTTTATTATCATTTCGAAAATGCTTCTCTGTCCTAATCCTTAGGAATCCAGGATCTTCAAATACTTCCTCTGAAACCTTTTTAATGGCTTTTGCATAATCTGCTACAGCGGCAATAGCCCTTCTGCTTTCTTCCACATAATTTTGGCAAAGGGCTTCGAATTGGGCTATGTCCGCTTCGTGATTAGGGTTATCTGTACTCCCATCAAGATCGGCCTGGGCTCCAACTTCTTCAAGGCAAGAGAATCTGCCGAATCTTCTGGAAGCGTCCCTTTGAGGCAATTTTCTGCCTTGGCAACAGCTTCAAATGGCCGATCCTTTTCTACAGTGGCAATTTCTGCACTTCCAATTTCGATGTCTTTCTCTCTAGCAAAACATGCTGGGGATTCTGTGCAAAATCCTTCACGGGTGATCAGCCCCTTGAGCACAGTGATTCTGGTCTCCCAAATGTTTGCTTCTTGTTCAGAAGCATCTGCCGGAACTGTAAAGCAGATAGTTAATAAATTCTTGGCCCTCAATTTGAAGACCCATAATATGTTCTTCAAAGCATAGTTCAATGAATTCTTCTTCCTAAATTTCTTCAATTCTGTAGGCGGTTTCCCTGTATCTTATCTGGTTTCTCCTTCATACTCAGGTCCTAAGATCAAGAGCCTACAGGCTCTGATACCATGATAAATTATAGAAAGAGCAGAAGATAACTAAATGCAGATAGTATATTCAATATAGAAAACTTGATGGGAACAGGCTTCCCACCGTAGCCTATGATATATGCGGACTCTATGAATAGACACGACTATTGGCCAAGGACACGACTGTATAGATGGATTGCCATGTCATCATATGATGTGGCTAAGATAGATGAGGTGGAGGATTGGATATATTCCAACACATGAATATTACTGGTCTTAACCCAGTTCTTGACGAATTGAAAAGCGGATTAAGGGTTCAATACCAAAGCCTGAATTTTCTACGAAATTCCATTAAAACCGTATAAGGGGAAGAAAAGGGTGAAGAAGCTATTTGTGGAGGTATGCAATGCAACGAATTTGATGGCAAAGGATGGAAGGGGCACATCAAATACCTATTGCGGTGGATTATGAAGGGCATAGAAGAAAAACTGTAATGAACCACAACGAATTAACCCGCATGGAATTGGGTTTTCGAATTCGTAACCCAAGAATTAGAGACTAATCCGTTGGATTAGCACCAGATGGAAGCAACAATTTACAAAGTGGAGGTCAAACTTTCTCTGCAGGGTAGATCTGGAGTACATTGGGAGGCCGGGCTTCCCTCTGGGCATCACAGGCATCGAATCGGTTGCTACCCCTTGCAGCAGTGCAAATACAATAACTGTAGCAGTAGGAGCTGTTGGTTCTGCAGGATACAATAACTGTAGTACATGCTCCCCATCGGATCCAGCAAGGGGAAAACCAGTCTCTGGCAAGGCCCCCGAGGCTCAATTGGCGCTAAACAAATCGCCTTCTCAGGTTGGGGCTTCCAACAATCAGTTTGATCATTTTGGGGCCTTTGCTCCTTATGAAGTAAGTCATGAAGAAACCCTTACCTACGTTTGCATCAGGTGCAAAAGCTTCAATTTCTAAAAGAGCTCAGGCAGGTGCTCATGCACGTGAAAGCAATGGAATAATGGTCCTAGCTCTGGACCAAGACTCAGTTCAGTCTATAGACACACACAAAAAGGGCAGAAGAGAGCAATCAGGGGTCCAAGTTATGGGTGATCTTAATACTGTGGCAGTAGTTTTAACAAATTTTGTGATGGAAAGTGTAACAGAGGACGAAGGAGAGAGAATGGGGCAGTAGTTTTAACAAATTTCGTGATGGAAAGTGTAAGAGAGGACGCGAAGGAGAGAGAATGGGAAGCAAAGAAAAAGCTAATTAACAAATTTCGTGATGGAAAATGTAACAGAGGATGCGAATGAGAGAGAATGGGAAGCAAAGAAAAAGCTAACAGATCACATTTAAGGGTCTGAATGGTACTTGAACCTACTACCTCTGAAGTGATGCCATGATGATTTGGATGAAACTAAATCACACGCGCCAGACCCGAAACCAAATCACACGCGCCAGACCTGATGGTTAATCGTCACACTATCCTCCCCTCAAGGCCCCCGAGGAAATTTGGGGCAGACCGAAATCGATCTGCAAGAGACTGAAACCAAGGAGTGTGACGACAACCATCTGGACCCCCAACTTTATTACGGATTGCCCACACCACTAGGGCATGAGTTATCCAAATCATACTGTCACATTTAAGAGTCTGAACGGGACTTGAACCCACTACCTCTGGAGTGGTATCTGTGCATCCTAACCGAAAAGGCCACGATGATTTGGATGAAACCAAATCACACACTCCAGACCTGATGGTTAATCGTCACAGGTACTAGCATAAGATAGTATAGATCAAATGGAGACAACGAAGAAAACAAAAGGGAATATCAAGAAAGTGTCACATGTAAGTCCCATGTTAACTTAGATGATTCAACTCTTCATACTAGGAAATAAAATCTTGAAATAGTAGATATGGAAGTCGAAAATTGAAAATGCTTGGCACACAAAGTGCTACCGCTACTCAGAAACAAACATCCAGTGTGGTGAAGAGAAATATACTGATCATATGCCTTTAGAAAACAGGGGAAAGAAGGGTGGGAACAGAGCATCAAACTAAGAAGATTGATGTTAGTCTAGTGAGGATGGCACAAAGCAGAGGGGCTCATCCAAAAGTTTCAGCTTGGAAAGGACAGGACTTAGAAGAATAGTGAATAAGCCGAGATTTTCAAAGTGGATTCAGAACCATAGCCAAGATACCAATAGACGCACTAGAGTTACAGAAGCGGTTCAAAAATTAGAAAAGGGTCTCATTCAGAACATAGGGATAGCAATGAAGCGTACTAAGCCTAGAATGGTCACTGGCATTAACTTGGAGGCAGAAGATGATTTTCCAGTGGTAGAAATTGATCATGAGATGCACAAAAATACCTAGAAATCTTGATCTCGAGCTCAGTTGTAGGCTTTGTTATTGGAGACTTCTTGGATTTGCAGAGATTAAGTACATGGCTATCAGTACACCTGAAGAGTTTAAGTTTGTCACAACACCAATCATTAAAGGCATTGGGCAATAACTTTTTCCTCATTATGTTCGAATGCGAAGCAGTTGTGGACAAATTAGTTGCCCGTGCAGGAGATCCTTTTGCAGGAGATTTTATTCTATGCCAATTTTACACACCAAGCATCTCTCTTAGTCACATTTCTGCTATCAAAATCCCATATTGGTTTAAAATCAAGCACCTGCCTCCAGACCTATTAGTCCCAGATTTTCCTAAAATCTATTGAGAACACGCTGGGTTCATATGTCTCTCACTCAATTGCGAAAGGGCCTAGAATTTATGTTGCTATCCCGGCTAACACACTGATCCCCAAAGGTGTGACTATGAAAAGTGGAATCTGTTGCTTAAAATATTTACTTAAGTGGATGGGAAATAAGGAGGATGTTCCCCAATGTGGAGTTAGAATGTGTAACTAAGCCAAGCCATACAAACACCAATGGTCAATGTGCCACCAAAAGTCAAGATAAAGAGTATGTAGCATGCGACTGCTGGAGATACACATAAAGAAAATACTCAAGAGTCACATGAACCCTTCCAGCTTACTGTCACTCCCCATTTATGCCCGCCCTAAAAGCAACTATTGCCATCCCCTGTTTTCCATCAATTGTAGAAAGTATGCCTGATAACACACCTCCAAGTATGCCAAAAGCTAAAGCGGACATCCTAAACGGGGAGACTCAATGGCAATGGTGGCCCCTAAGCATGCACAAGAGCTAGAAATATGGCCACGAACTCTAGAGGCTTCCACAACACATTAGATACAAAAACTATAGAGGTTCCATAACCAATGTCATCATTGTCTAAGTATATCACAGAGGCAACTTCTATAGAGAAGGTGGATGTTGCAGACACATTAATCAAGGATGCACGAGAAGCATGGCATCTTGAAACGGCCTTCATGCTATATAAGAGCAATTCTAAATGGGCAGATACAGATATAGCAGATGATGTGGAAATGCTAGATAACCCATTTGCCGTAATAGGCAAGACAAATAAGATGGATGCTTATGTGAATCTAAATAACATGGGTAAGATGAAAAGGAAAAAACTTCAACTTCCTCTTTTAGCAACTCCTCTGGAGGTGAATTGCTATTCAAAGAAACCTAGATGCGTGAAATAAGAGAAACGGTCATACTTTTAAAGTTCACAATGAATTTCGAAGTATGGAACTTGCATGGTATCAAGGGGGTCAAGCATGGTCGTGTTTTAGCTGCCATCAGATCTTTGAAGATAGATATCATCCATTTGCAAGAGCACAGGCTTCCAGACTTTGAGACTAGGTCTATTGGCAGTTGGGTTGGTAGTAATTACTCTTCTTACAGCCATGTTGCCAAAAGTACTAAAGGAGGTACATGTATTCTATAGAAGGGATAAGTGCAAAAATATCAGCGCACTGGTGCTACAAGACAGAACTTACTTATCAAGATGGACTTTATAAAGGCCTATGACTCCCTTAGGTGGGATGGTTTGCAAAAAGTGATGAGTCACATGGGATTTCAAACAGAGCTCATTGATATTTCAATGGGTATGAATAAGCGCTTATGCATCAATCTTGGTAAATGGAGAGCCTTCGATTCTTTTTTATCTTAGAAAAGGTATAAGGCAAGGTTGCCCGCTTGCTCCTTACCTCTTTCTAATTATGGAAAACCTTCTCACAAGGATGATTGACCTCAAAGTTTTAGAAGGGGGCGTTAGTGGTTTAGTTTTGCCAGGTCAAGGAGAAAAACGTACAATTATGCAATATGCGGATGACACCTTCATGTTCCTCAGGTATGATGATGGGAGCTTTCAGTCTTTTCATGAGATATTGGTTGATTTTGAGATTATATCTGGTATTGTCCTCAATGCCAATAAATGTATAGTGCTTTGGGCTTTAGGAGGGGACATTGACCCCAGGGCTTCTGGATTGGGCTTTCCAGTCGTAGCTGCTGGGGAAACAGTGAAGCTCCTAGGTTTTCCGCTCGATCTTTCAGATAGCATGAAGAGCCTTAAGCCCCCATCTTAGACAAACTATAGAATAAGGTTGGGTTGTGGTCTGCTAAAGGTCTATCAGTGGCAGGGAGAGTAGTTGTTGCTAATGATGGGCTATCCAACTCTCACTTATATTTTCAGTACTTGTAGCCAGAAAGATATATACAACCAAATATAGGTCATTACAAGAAAATCAATATGGGGAGGTATGGTTAACATTGCATGGTTCGAAGTGTATAGATATAAAAAGGTTGAAGGTTTAGGCTATAAAGATCCCTTTAAGCAAGCTTAAGCCTTAGAACAAAAAATGAACCCTCCTTTCAGGCAAACAAGTCGAACTGGAAAGAATGGCAATGTGAATATAGGAATGGAGAACATGGACAACGAAGATAAGGTCGCATGCAAAAGTCTTATAGGCCCTTAAGGCATCCATGGAAAAAACTAAGAAAAGAGTGTACAAAGGCCCTCAAAGACATCCAAGAGAAAGAACGGAGAATTATGGGAATGGAGCACGCACCTATTTAGAGAATACATACTAACAGCACCATAAACGAAAAAATGATTTGCACAACCATAGAACAAACGAGCTAAAAGAACCTAGAAAACAATACAAGAAAACTGTACATCATGATGCATGCCTAATCTAAGCAATCAGATGAACCCCAAATGACTAGAATGTCAAAGCACATAAAGCCTATGAAGACAAGCGTAAGCCCTGAGGAGACTACAAAGACCCCGCTTCAACGTCAGCGACTAGCGCTAAAAGCGAAAACATGGGCATGAGCCTGAAATCTATAACTACAATATAACATTGAAACTCGGACATGACAAAAGGCAGAATGAATGAGAATCACCAAAAACTAGACAATGTGAGCACGAGGACAACATCGAGGAACAAAACAAGCATGGAGTGTGATATGGCACTAGCTTGGGGGCGTGGCTCAGAGAAAGGATTTGCAGAGACAAACACAGAGGCAAGGGCTTTTTATTTGATTGAATGTTAAACCTTAGGAGTTTAAAATTATAACTTATAAACCATTGAAATGCTAAAGGCTATAAATAAGGAATTATTGAAACCTTAATAGCTAGTAGGAACGAAACTGTTAAAACAAATGCAACAAAAAAACAGTAACGAATGGCTTAGCAAAACTTTCGACCAACAAATGGTCCGGAAACAACTCCTGGCCCAGCGGAACTGGCCGGATGGTAGAGAAAGGTGCCGGATTTAGGCCAAAAGATAACGGAAACCCTCAATTTAGATCTGTAACAGCTTTTTAGAATTGGGAATGCAGGAATCGATCTAGAGAATTAGAGAAGCAGGAAGTGTTCAACTGTGGCGGATAGCCTGATTGCCCAAACCTGTTAGAGATTCATTAGAAAACTGCTGATAGAAAGCCTTTCTTAGTTTTGAAGTATTCCAAGAAGTCTCAGAGAGGCTATCCAGTTGGATTGGCAGACTCTCAGAAGTGGGAAGAATTTGAGCCCAGACTTGCCGTGTTTGCAAATCAGAGCCCGGTTGGGTGGAAAAGTTGTGCCGAAAGAGCTTGATCTGGAGTTCTAGATCATTTTGGCTAACCGTGTTTGTCAGTTTTGCAGGCAGGAAAGACCGTTTATATCAATTGGTATCAGAGCAGTAGCATCCTAAGATCCTGTGAAATGGCCCAGAACAAATTTAATCTCCCTGTAGCTCAGTATAACCAGGCTATGAATGCTGCTGCGCAGATTGCAGTTCAGATTGGAATGCCTACATCTACTAGTTTTGAGGAAAATCAAAGGAAACTTGAATATGTAGCAATTCTGTATGGGCATCTGTCAGACATATTCCAGCAGCCTCCTTTGCCTACAAGCACGCCACCAGTTACTCCACCACCACCTGATTCTCCTATTGCAGTTGCTAATGCCAGAACAGGTCGAATTAAATGGTTGGAGAAGGTAGAAGGAATGCCGTCATATGCAGGAGATAAACGAAGTCCGCCAGCAGTTCTGGGATTCTTGGCCAGTTGGGAAAGTTTTTTTGAAAGAGTTAAGGCTACGGAGGAGCAGAAATTGCAAGCCATGGACAAATATTTAACCGATGTAGCCAGAATATGGTGGCAAGGACGGAAGAAATTGTTACCTCAGATAAAAACCTGGGCCGCTTTTAGAAAAGCATTCGAGTCGCACAACTTGCATGCAAATTATTATCCAGATCTTAAAAGACAGTGGGATCTTTTTAAGCAGGGGGAACATGAATCGGTACATCATTTTTACTCCAAGTTCTCCTACTTAGCGGTGCAGATGGGAGAATTACAGCCAGGAGGACTCTCTGAAAGTGAAGTAACGCGAAAATTTGTAGCTGGACTGCGAGATCCATTGTATGCAGAGCTATGTTTTGCAGAACCGTCGACTATTGATGAAGCGGTGCGAAAAGCTGAAGCCGCAGAGATGAAACTCAATCCTAGTATAATGCGGTATGATATCTGGGAGGGGTACCCTCAGGAGAAAAATTTTAAGCCAGATAATGGCAAGGCATCCGAAAGAGAGAATAAGAGGTATCGAGTAAGTGCCTTGCTTGGCAATGAAGAAACCCGTACGAAGGGAAGCAATGGAGAACGCGGGATGGCCAAAGCACAGGCAAAAGCACCCCCGGGAGGATGTTTCATATGTGGAGGTCCACACTATAAGAATCAATGCCCAAAAGTTATATCCAAAGCAGATTCTGACCAACCAAAGGAGGATACTCGAGCAAAAGCCCGAATATCTGCGCAGATAGCCCATGTTCGTGTTGCAGAAGAAGTTCCTGAAAAAGTCCCTGAAGTTTCCCACGCTAAGGTTGATAAAGAAAAGACGGAAGCTTATGAAAGGAGTCGGCTTCAAATCGGCTATAGATAAGTAGAGTAACACGTTAGTGTAGACATGTGTTTGTTGTATGATTTGAGCATTGTATTCATTTGGTTTGAGATAATGAAAGTTTAGTTTCAAATGAATGCTGTTCTAGAGTTAGAAGGGGGCAACTGTGACTGCATCACAGAAGCCAGACCCTTAGAATTGTTAGGCAGATGGTAAGTTTACCAGCCTAGAAGAAATCCTTGAAAAGCAGATAGTCAGGAGACTAGCTTGGAAAGAAAGGTGGATATTCCAGCAAAGCGGATAGTCAGTTGACTAGCTTTGGGAAAGATTGTTATTCCCTAAGGCAGATGATCGAGGACGATCAGCCTTGGGAAAGGAGGGAATTGATATAGCACTAGCTTGGGGGCGTGGCTCAGAGAAAGGATTTGCAGAGACAAACACAGAGGCAAGGGCTTTTTATTTGATTGAATGTTAAACCTTAGGAGTTTAAAATTATAACTTATAAACCATTGAAATGCTAAAGGCTATAAATAAGGAATTATTGAAACCTTAATAGCTAGTAGGAACGAAACTGTTAAAACAAATGCAACAAAAAAACAGTAACGAATGGCTTAGCAAAACTTTCGACCAACAAATGGTCCGGAAACAACTCCTGGCCCAGCGGAACTGGCCGGATGGTAGAGAAAGGTGCCGGATTTAGGCCAAAAGATAACGGAAACCCTCAATTTAGATCTGTAACAGCTTTTTAGAATTGGGAATGCAGGAATCGATCTAGAGAATTAGAGAAGCAGGAAGTGTTCAACTGTGGCGGATAGCCTGATTGCCCAAACCTGTTAGAGATTCATTAGAAAACTGCTGATAGAAAGCCTTTCTTAGTTTTGAAGTATTCCAAGAAGTCTCAGAGAGGCTATCCAGTTGGATTGGCAGACTCTCAGAAGTGGGAAGAATTTGAGCCCAGACTTGCCGTGTTTGCAAATCAGAGCCCGGTTGGGTGGAAAAGTTGTGCCGAAAGAGCTTGATCTGGAGTTCTAGATCATTTTGGCTAACCGTGTTTGTCAGTTTTGCAGGCAGGAAAGACCGTTTATATCAGAGTGAAGGATATATCAACCCTAGCCACAGTTACACAAGCACATATGGTACTCGAATATGAACCAACAAGTCAAGGGAGCATAGAGATAGCCAAAGAAAAAAATGAATGTGTCAAAAATGAAAAAATAAGACCCATGGGAAAAACCTAAGCCATGGTGAAGATATACATATGAAGAATAGAATAGAATAGAATATGAAGGAAGGAGAGATTGGGCGCAAACAATCATACATAACTGTGCAACATATAACCAAGAGATACCAAAAAATGACCCTAATGAGTAAATGAATAGGTCGAAACATTGCAGACAAATTCAACGAACAGACAAGGGCAAAGTGGACCTAAACACACACCTGCACAATGATCCCTATTCTTGGAGCTAGAGGGTGCAACCATGATAAATGTACATGGCAAAAAGCTTTCATGAAAATGAGAATTCGAGTTACATAGCAATACGTTAGAATCCCAACCAGATGAACTAAGGAAAACATACATACTATGTTCAAGTCCCCATGATAGGGAGTACAATGCCAGAGAGACATGCATTTGGTGTTTGAAGGGGGACACGGACATCGATTATGTGCGACTCATGTCGTTACAAAGAAAAACCATGCATCTTAAGTTAGAAGGAACCATAAGCGATAAAGTTCCATTCAATCCGTATGATATCAAATGTGAAACACAATACCCCATGATCACAATAGGATGAAACGCCTATGCATAATATGCCAATGTATGTCAATTGTACACATGCTACAAAACATTCAATGCTATTGCTAGGAGGACAGCAAATGCATGTTAAGAGGCATATACGCTTAAAATTCAAGGAAATAAGAAAAGTATAGCCTGACAAACAAGAGAAACGAACAAGGAGAACCACTATAACAAAGCTTCAAGATGCATTACGATAGCAAGCCCTATATGCAAACTTACTCTCATGCCACTTGTACAACAGAGCAGGTCACAAGCCATCTTACCGGAATAGATCATGTACATCTTGTTAAGGAATATGTTAACCGTTTTCCATGTAACCCTTGCACATGTATGTGATCAACGCAACCATTGATTTCCTCACATAATCTGCCATGATGAGCAACCTTGAGATGTTGATTACTATGGGGCACGATAGAAGTGTATATGCAAGAGTATCACATGCAACAACTTATATGTTCACATAGCATTAGCTGTAACGTAGAAGATGGAAAGCCCAAAACGAGCAAGCATAAAATACAATGAACAAGGACACGAGATTCGACAAATGCAAGAGTAAAATACTATGAACAAGGACACGAGATCCAACAAACGCAAGAGTAAAATACAATGAACAAGAACACAACAAACACAAAACACCCCTACCAATGCAAGCCCTACCAAACTCATAGAAAAAGCATAACAAATGTAAGGAGGGAAAAAATGTACTCGGTAACCCTAAAGAAAGGGGCAAGGAAAAGTGATACCTGGTATCCCTGCCCAAGAAAGCAACTTCGTCACGGGAAGCGGTGGCAGAATCGGCCATGGGTGCCGGATGCAGGCCAGATTTGAGGTCTGATGCAGGTGAGGGTGCCGCAAAGGCCAAGGAAAAGAAAAATTGAGCCATAGAAGCACCAGCCGAACTCAGACATGGGCTATTGCAGCAAGTTTGAAAGGAGATTGTTAAACGGACCCCCAGCACCAACCTGTCGTGCAAACAAGGCCCAGAATCAAGCAAAAGATTAATCAAAGCAAGCTGGGTAGGATTGAGAGTAAGCCAGGAAGCAGAGAAACAAGGTAGGGAACTGGAACTTCAAGATTTCTGAGAAAAAAATATGAGAAACTGGAATGCAAGCTGGAACTTCCTGAACCAAAAAAAAAAGCTGACAACTGCAAACATGGGAAAGAAGTAAACAATCCAACTAAGGGCGGACAGAGCGCAGAGATAAGATGGCAAAATAGGGACCCAAACTGAAGAGGCTATCATCGGAAGAATTCAAAGCAAAGGATCCAGTAAAATCACTCGAACCACACATGCTTAGCCGCAGAGCAAACCAAAACTACTCGAATCAAACCAGCTTGTAACCGCAAATCAAACACAGTGAAAAAGAACAAACCAATCCATCGAATCAAACTCACCGTTGAAAAGCCAAAGAACCAGAGTAAAGACAACAGCACCTCGAAAGCAATTACACAAAGCTAACCCGTTGAGAAGAAAGAATTAGAAATAATTTGACGCTTACCTGTATAGGAGTTGAAAAACTTGTGGAGCCAGAAATGAGCAGAATAGAAAGGAGTCAAGCGAACGCCGATGGCTGTAAATGAGGAAGTAGGCGGTATAAATAGAAGAGCAAGGTAGGGCATCCCCATCCAAGAAATGTCGATTCTATTGCTATTACAGTAGAACCGTGGCATTATTAATTTCTATTTTGCAATCCATTTAGCATTTCATATGTAACAAGGCTTTGAGGCAGAAGCAAGTTGCAAGAAATTGAGCCTTATTTTTGTGCACTGGGCAGGATATCATTCTATGGGTGCAGAAAGTCCTAGTAGATGGATCACCGCAAGGTATATTGGATCCAAGACTGCAACAAAATGTGACGTTATTGCAAGTAACATCTGTTTTAAAATTGGCTATTGCATGCACTCAAACATGCCCTCTTGAAATCACCTGCCATGACGCATACATGCCGAGCATCTTTCATATAGCACGTAGACGCGATTCTCGCAAATCTCTGGGAACCCCCCCTATCGCCGCATCTTGCCCATAGTTTTTCCCGAGGCACAGTGTCAAACGGCTTCGCAAAATCCATGAAGCAACAATATAGATCCTGACGGCGGTTCCTGCTGTCTTCAACCAGAGCTCGCAACGTGAAGATGTGGTCAATGGTTGAGTGCTGGGGTCTGAATCCTACTTGGGTGAGGGCTTGCACCTCTGCTGCCTCTGCCTTGTTCCCCGCAACCGCTGTTCGAGAATCCCAAAGAAGCGGTTTTGCGCATTACCGAACCCGACCATGATTGTTCGGTAATTGGCTGGGCAGTGTGGGTCACCTGCCTTATAGATGGGAACAACTCTGCTATTGGTCCACTACAGTGGGAAGCCTTCCTATAATGCCTTGTTGAACAAGGCGGTCAGCACTGGTATTATGGAAGGCCCTGCCCACTTCTGCATACCATCCAGGTCTGGGGCTTTCCCATTGGCAAGACGCTGCAAGCCTTGTTCCACGTCCGAATCTGGGGTTCGCACAACCTGCCAAGCCAACTTCAAGTAAACTGGTAAGTGGTCTGAGTCGATCTCTTCATCCCTATCAGTTGTTCCCACCTGGAAGTGCTTGACGACATGCATATCCTGCTCAGGCACCAGCACATAGTCCACCACACTAGATCCTTCCCCCTGGTTTTCCTGTCTACAAGTGCTCTTGCGGGTGGACGGCCACTATGCCAGTCCATTGCAGATAACCAGGTCAAAGATACCACAGAGCAAAATCAACTGTACCATAGCGCGTGACCTGATTGTTATCTGATGTTCGTGGCCAAGCTCCTTCTGCAGGACACAGCTGCAATATATCATCAGTCAAGGGATCAAATCTCATGGGTGTTCTACCCGGTCGCGCGCGCGTGAAGTCTCCAAGGAGTATGACATTTGCCTAACCTTATCTTTCACGTGATGTCATCATATAGATCGACATAGGAGTCCAGCCTATCCACATCCGGAAAGTGGGTGTGATAGAAGTTGCTTTCGCATGTGGAAAGTAGCGGTCGCCACAAAGAGGGATCTGCTATCGCGGTTTTGCACACGCACCCACAGTGCTTGGTTGTGCTTGTCTGCCTTGAACAAGGAGATTGATCGTACCAAGGCCGTTTCGGTAGTAGCGGGCAACCCCTCATGCCCCCGCTTTACGTGCAATCATTAAAGATTGAGTGATCTTTGGTATCCCCGGCAAGTCGGGTATCCTCTTGGTCCCGCATGCTCCCATGTTTCCATGAGGAAGATGAGATCCATGTCTCAAGGCAAATCGAAGTTGAGACTATCTCCCTTACGCCATGGGAAGCCCCGACAATTCCAGGAGACCATGCGGAGGCACAATTCCTATTTGTTGGCGAGGGGCAAAAGTGGGGAGTCGATGGCGGCGAGAAGGGGGATGGCGTAGTGGAAGCGGCTTGAGATGTGCGAAACAAATGTAGGTGAGGCAACTTGAGCGTGGCGTCGGCTAGGAAGCGGCATGGCATGGCCAGGGGCTGCTGGAGGGTTAGCAGGATTCGTAGCAGCATTTGGTGGCCTGAAAATTTGCATCTTGCCCCGAATCAGTCCTGCAGCTCCTCCCTGTCTGCGAAATGAAGTCTCCTGTGCATCCATGTCCAAGTTCCAAACTTAAGAAGTGAGATTTTTGTTTCTTTAACAATGCATGTGATTTGACACGCTAGTGGTTTTAATGCCTTTGAGCTTTGTGCACATGTGTATTGTAGGTATGAGAATGAAGGTCAAAATGGAAGATGATTCCTCATTATGCCGCCAATTTGTATTGTACTATGAACACATTGAGTCACATGCTTTGAGTTCAAATGCTATGAACTTGGATTTACTGGAACTTCATAATGCCACAATTAAAATACACCTCACATACTCCAACAATGGACAATTTGTCAATCTATTTTGCTTAGATGTTGCAGAAATATGGAAGTAAGGAATGATTACGACCATATTCCATATATCACAAGCAAACCCTCTTCTCATAACAGTCAAATGCGATTGCTCGTAACATCTCTGACCATGCATGCCAAAAGGGAACGACACAAAAGTTCAATTGAGTAATTTGATCCAGAAGACCAGGGTTATCCTAGGACACATATTTGAGGACGACTGGAGTGCTGAGCACATGTTATGTTTAGATTATCGCATTAGGCAAAGAGTGCATTGAGCAAAAGGTCGACTAGTTGCCCATAGCAAGTAGAGCTTGGCTGGTTGGTCATGGATGTTGGTCATCAAAGTGGAAATTATATTTTGAAAGTGACTGAATTAGCCGGATGTGCCATTTCCCATGTAGTAGATTTCATAAAAAAAAATTTGGAGACATTTCGTGGGACACGAACTACTATTTGAATGATGGGATTAGTAAATGGAGTAGTTTTGGTGCCAAGATACGTAAACCCTAGTATATATAGGGTTTAGGTTTTGTATATATAGGGTTTAGGTTTTGGCAGCCTTCCTCACCTCTGAAGTGGTTGGGAACTTGCATGCATGGTTTCCTCGATGATCCAAAGAGAGACTCCTAGGATAACTTAGATGCTTTGAACACATCCGTGCAGTAGATGTCCATTTCTTTTTTGGGACGTTTTGTGGGACCCGAGATACCATTTGAATGGTGGGAGTAATAGATGGAGTGGCTTTAGTGCCGCCATATGTAAATCCTACTAAATCTACAAGGAATTGGTTTTAGAAGCCTTCCCCGCCTTTGAAGTGAATGGCATAGAACCATCGGCATTGATCGGAACCACTTTGCGTCGCAACATAATGCAGACAAAACAAAAAAAAATTGATGGTATGAGTGGCAACATGAAACTGCAGAATAAACTTTTTTGCGTGACAAATGCGAGCATGAGAAAAGGCCTTTGTGCTTTGTGCCGTGTGATGGAATCGCAAAACTTAGAAAAAATGCTACTTGGACTTCTGCAATTCGTCGAGGTATGAACTTCCGGCTCAGTGGAATCTAGGCCTAAGTGCCTCTAATTTGGGTGGCTTAAGCATAAGTGGGGGTATGAGTGGGGTTGCATGATCATCTCACGTATTGGGGAAGTGGAGGAGGTGGGAAGGGCAAGGGGCTGCCAAATGGCAAAATGCATGCGAGAATAAAAATTATGATTTAACGATACGGAGGGAAACGGAAGAAATGTGGTAAAACTTCCCGACAAAGATGTGCCACCTTTTACGAGAGAACCCCCCCTCTTCCTTACCAAACTCAACAATACAAAACAAACCCTTTAGGCTTTAGCTCTGCTGCTCTGCAGAAATGGCGTTTCTACACGCACCCCTGACGGACCTGCCACACCGCCCTTCCACCCGTCTATATATTTCCTCTCTGCCATCTCTTCGACATCCTCAACTCTGGCGCCATGGTCTTAAATCTTACTCTCGTTATCAGCATTATCGGTATGTCCCCTAAAACCTCCACTTTTAGGTTTAATCTCTGCTTCTCATGCGTTTTTCTTTCATCTGTTGCTTCTTTTCTTTCATCTTTCGTAGATTTAATCTCTGTTTCTCATGCAATTCGTTTCATCTTTCAGGCAATGCTTCATCTTTTTTCGTCTTTGCCGCTCCAATGTAATATGTCGCTCTTCCTTTTTCGTGTTTTTTGTTTGTTGGTTTGTCCTTCTGGATCTGAGGTTTGGTTTTTGTTTTGTTTCTTGTTGATGTTAGGCGTACATTTTGGCGCATTTACAAGAAGAAATCAACCGAATGTTTCTCGTCATTGCCTTACATTTCTGCCCTTCTTAACGCCCTTTTTGGACTCTATTATGGACTCTTGAAGCCAGGAGGAATGACTCTTGTCACTCTTAATTGCATGGGCTGCATTTTTGAGTTGATCTATATAGCCATATTTCTAAGGTTTTCTCCAAAATCTTCAAAGGTAATTGATAAGCAAAAGCAAGCCAAAACCGAGCAAAATCGTTTACTAACTCGAGATATGAATGCAGGTTAAAACTGCCGAATATTTGGCAATCGTTGTGCTTGTTTTTGGAGCGGCTGCTTTACTCACATTTTTTTTTCTTCATGGACACAAACGGTTTATAATAGTCGGATCACTCTGCGCTGCTGTTGCAGTTCTCATGTATGCAGCTCCTCTGTCCGTTATGGTAACGGAAACTTCTTGTTTCTATAGTATTTTGTCCTCCGTTCCTGTCTAGTCTATTCTATTCCAGTTTATTATATTCTACTTTATTCTTTTTCATTTCTTGCTTCAGGATCTTCCAGATGCTTAATCAGCTCTTTACTTTTACTCCAGAGACACGTCATCCGCACAAAAAATGCAGACTTCCTACCCGTTAGCCTCTCTATTTTTCTTCTGATTAATGCTGTTATATGGTCAGCATATTCCTTTTTTTCCAAAGACATCTTTGTTGGGGTAAGTATATGTCTTAACTTTTCATTTCGAATTCCAGTGGCCATATTGATCATCCGTCTGACCATTGCAGATCCCAAGTATGGTAGGAGATATTCTTGCAGTGATGCAGTTAACCCTTTATTTTATATACAAAAATGGGAAACCAGAAGAAAAAGAACCGTTCAGGAAGGCCATGAACACGCCAGAAGATAAGAATCACAGCATAGAAATGCCAACAGATCACTCCTTCAAAACCAATTTGGATGAAAGGCAAAACGAAGGGATACCAAGGCAAACCTCTCTAGGCAACCAGCGGGCGCGGCATAGAACTGCATCTGGAAAAGTGAGTGAATTTCTAGATGAAGAGCTAGCAGAGGATCAGGCTAAAGGAGACCATAACAGGGGTATTCAAAGGCAAGGATCTGGCAATGTAACAGATTCAATACATGAGAAAGGTTGGAAAGGAAGCATTCCTAGGCAGGGATCTGTGACCAAACCTAGTTACAGAACCAGCTCTGGCAGAGTGGTGGATTTTCTAGATGATCCTAACTTCAGGCTGTTGCAGGTCACTCCAGTTTCATCTTAGTCACTAACTCATTCAGTACACATGTAAAATCTATTTTGTTTTTGTTTTTTTATTCCTTCAAGTGCCCTATTTTGGAGCCTTCCGAATTATGCTGGAAGTACATCAACACATGTGTGTATAATATATATCTAAATTTACTCTCACAACTGTTCAAACGACATCATTTCCATTTTAGGAGCTTGGAAGTATGATGCCATGTTTGTTAAATAAGTGACGTCTTTTTGCAAAGTGACTTGATTGTGTTATTATAAAAGAGAGAGGTTTCTTCAACATTTTGAAGGTTTGGGATTGGTGTATAGAAGGAAGCAAAAGCATGGGGGAAAGACGACCGAGTCACAAGGCAACATGCAATTTATGTTAATAAATTAAATAAAAACATTTCTTATATGATTGCATGCTTGAGCACTATATCCAAAGTTGGCATTGACGAACACGTCTAGGCAAGTGGATTCTATGATCATTTTTATTCTTGTCCGGGCTGGCAGCTCGCCTTTAGAAACTTGCAGAATCTACGTTACCTTGACTTCACAATGTCTCAATCCTTCACAATGTCCGAAGATGATTTTGATAGAATGCCTATAGGCTTGCTCTCATTCCTCACAAACTAGCGCATTGGAGAATGCATTAAAGAGAAGAGATCCACCCTCGTTAACATCTTTCACTAGGTAAAAGCAGGGTTTGAAATTAGAAATCGCCATGACAAGTAAAAACACATGCTTATATTTAAGGCTACCGGAAATACACGAATTTATAGTGTAGTTATCTGGAAATCTTTAGAAAATTTTATAAAAAAGGCCAGAAAAAATGCAAGATACATTTTCTTATTTTTTAAATCGAAATTTTTTTAAAATGGCCAGATAATTCAGGGTCGAAACCCCCCCATTTCGAACCCTAGGTAAAAGTTAAGATGCTTATTCTCATTAACATCTTGAATAGGTAAAAAACTTTGTATCAATTTACCATAAAGCCCAAAATTAGAATGGAGTGAGGTAATTGTTTTTGTCTCTTTACGGGTTGTTTTGAAATGGCAAAATGCCTTTGCCATTGGAGAATGTTCAAAAGCAATAATTGCTTCATCCACATTTTTGTTGCTTAATGGCTTAAACTAGACTATTAGGCTCGTGGTTCACTAGCATGTAAGTCGCTTTTGCTTCGTTGGCAATGAAGGAGTCATGTCGTTCCCTATGCCACCTATGCCACGAGAAGCCCCTGACTTTGGAAGAGGTAATTCCCGTGACTAGAAAATTTCTGGTTGAAATTGGTAATTCCCGTGACTTGAAATTTTTTGGACAAGGAAATTCCCTGACAGAAATTTCAAGGCCCCTCTTTTTTTTTGGAGGCAGTCTGCTCGCCCTACGCCAAGGCAACGACGGAGTGAAAATCGAGAGACATTTTTGCATTTGGAATATTATTTCCAAACTCAAATATATCAAGTATGCCGGTACTAGCTATTATGTTAAAATCTTACTAGAAACGTGTGCCCGGCGATGCCGGGCATTAGTCATGGATGTGTGGAATGGGTAGATGTAATGGAGTTCATAGGTGAAATAGATAGTTATAGGTTTGTCGTGTCCGTAGATGCGATGGAGCATGAAGATGTCATAAGTATTTTGCATGTTGAAGTAGGCAAATAATGGATATTCCTATGAAGGATAAAAGTTGACCTTGCATTTAGGTAGGAACAAAATATTAAAGACAATGCCTACGAAACCTATTCAGATTTAGTTGTCAAAATGTCAATTTTTAGATTAAAGAATATCTACAAAAGCTATTCAAATTTAGTTTCAAAATGCTAGCTTCAAAAATTAAAGTAGATGAGCAGAATGTTAGATGCACGTACACAAAACATGCACATCTTCAAATTCCAAATCTACTTTCAAAAGTTATGAAGGTGGGCAAGGATTTCATACACCTCACCAATGACAAAACATTCTATCATTATTATTGAATGATAGGGAGTAAAGGGATAGGGGTTTGTAGTTCTGTTTGAAATAATTAGTGCATTGTAGTTCTGTTTGCAACCTCCTTTCTTCGGAACTCTAAAAACGTAAGGATCGATTTCCATATTACGGGAAGGCCGGTTACATGCCTTCCTTGGCATGTCAATCTGCCTCCACTTGCTGCCGTGGCGTGCCAGTTTCCATGCCGGGAAAGGCATGTAACCGCCTTTTCTCTGCATGCGTAATAAGCGATAGGGCGAAATTATCATCAAATTTCGCGTTTTTATTCCAAATATTCTTTCGCTTATGAGCGGCCGCCCTCTTCCCTGTTTGCCCTATTCATTCCGGCCCTATTCTCGAGCCCCGTTCGCCCCTGTTCGGGCGCCATTCCGGCTGTTATTACGCCCCGCTATTATTTGGTCCTTCTTGTTGCATGTTCCTTCGAATCCACCGGGTTAGCCCGCGGCCAGTTAGGCCTTCTGAGACCAAAGAAAGAGATGGCTTAAACATTGCAGGGGAGCTACGGAAGCCATAGTCAAGGTGTTTGTTTCCGCCAAGAAGAAGATGTCGAAGAGGCAACATTTAGGCATTACATTTAGCCATAGATTTTTTCTTGAAGATTTTTTCTTGTGAAAAAGCCGAGCCCCTCGATTCGGAGCCCGCTATTGCATTTGTTCATGGATCTTGATCAGATTTCATGGAAGCCATAGGCGAGGCAGTTTCTTGAGGCAAGTTTCTTGAGGCGTGTTCTTGAGGCGGGTTTCTTGCATTTTTTCTTTCCGCAGATATGGAATGCGAAATGATCTTGCGTTTTTCTTCTGCAGATATGGCTTTCTATGGCCAAAAACTGGATAGCTACCTTGTTCGTAATTTCGCCCTATCGTTTATTACGTAAGGGAAACCACTGATCTCGAAGATTCCCTCGGGAATATTCCCTCGGCCCGCCCCAGACTCGGCGGGCCAAGCGGCTTCGCCGCGCCTGAAGCCGCCTCGTCTGGGGGGCCTTCGAAATTCCCTCGTGGAATTTTCTCGAACCGTGGTTTCCCTAGTACATAAAGCAATATTCGTCAATTGTACTTTTATAAATACACCTTTTCATTAAATTGCAATGGTGGAAGTTGTTGAGGTTAGATTGGAACCCATGGTCTATGAAGATTAGTTGGTGTGTATAAAATATTGCCCTAAGCAAAGTAGTGTTGCCATCAATATGGATAAAAAATCTAGTGTGATTATTACCCTTGCAACGATTTTGGCCATGACCAAGGGTTGTGAAACGTGGAACTAAAGGATGTTCAATTATTCCAAGGGTTATCCAATTTTGGCCATGACCAAGGGTTGTGCAACGTGGAACTAAAGGATGTCCAATTATTCCAAGGGTTGTCCAACGTAAAGGATGCCCTTATGCCTAGAACAAAACCATGTTTACATTAAATTAAACACTTGACATTCTTTTAGATTATATTGAATTGCTCAATAGCCTTACGTTCTCTTAAATTATATTCTATTCTCTTAAATTATATTGCATTTGCTCCATATATATAAGCCACACGTTTATTATGCAATTAAGACAGTTGAAACAAAAGAGCTTTTAAGTTCAGAATTGGGTTCTCCAAATTTTAGCGTCATTAAAATTTGATGTTCAGTAAAACACCTAGTTTTATGCTAAATCAACCTCCCAAAGAAGAAAACATGGACAAAAAATTACGTGGAGATTGACACATTCGTTTGGATGCTCGACAGTCTAAACAAATCCGGATTATACTTTGAGATCAAAGAGAGACTCAATAAATTTTATAGTTTTTGCTTTGGAATAGCAAAGATAAGATACATCTTGGAAAAGGAATGTTAATGCAGCGCATTCATATAGGGTTCAAACAAAACGAATAGGACTCACTCAATTATTCTGCCTAGCAACTTGGCTTTGAATTGGGCACAATACATCAATAAATGCAAGCAAATACCATGACTATTTTTAGGCATTGCTTCTGTAGCATTTGTGCATGAAAAACAATCATAAATATCTCAAGAATCAGAGTATGCGAGAGATACACAAGATGGCAAAGAATTTCATGTGCGAAAATGATGGAACGGTAACAACCTTTGCCTTGAGACGTAATATAAAGAGACGTCCTATAATAAAAAAGGATAGGTAAGCAACAAACTCTACAAAGGAAATAATTACATAGTAGCTCATGCACCAAAGATTCAGTACTCATTCAATGATGGATTCTAGGCTGTGTAAGGTCAATGACTTTTGCCACAAAACAAAAGCCTTATTATTTGCATGACTCAAGCTATATGAGCTTTATTACATATACCTAGCAGACTCATGAGAGACCACTCCTAAGATATCTACCAGACCTTCAACAGACATCATGTCCACATCATTAATCGAAATCAATGGCTGCCACAAATAAAAAGTTGCCAGCCACAAAGGAAACAAAAAATTCAAAAGTTTACATGCGCAGCTCAACTATGGCTCAAATTGAGCAAAACCTATACGTGCGCAATAGGGCTTGAACAGGAAAAAACAAAAATAATAATCTGCTCTCAGCCCTATTATTTTACGAAATTATACAAACACTATCTGAGAGAGTTTGGGGTGGATAACTCGTATTATGAACCTCTAAAAATATATTGATAGTTGCAATATGATAGCAGCAACATGAAATTATATTTAGAATGGAGAATAGAAACTTGAAGCAGCCTTACTGGTCCCAAGAATGCACAATAACCTAATTCATTGAGCAAAGAATCCATGGCATAAGGGATGCACCTTATTTTGCTCAGTTGCTCAGTTACTGGCGGAAAGAGAACCACAACTTGCTTTGTCTTCCTGCTTGTTTTCAGAAGAGCTTAGGACCTGCATTTGGCCATGCATCATGCCTGAAATGTTGACCTCGGACTCGCTAGAACCTATTCTAGCAATCTCAAAAATTTGAAAATAGATTCTCTTTTAAGAATCAATGCATGGAAAGAACCGAATACTCAAAGCGAGGGCTTACCCAATGAGGGCTTCCATCCAGAAATGGCATATGCGATTCAACAGACCTGCTACTGTGAGTTAACAAAAGGTTAACCTGCAAATATCTAGAAAAGGGAAGCAACACCAACAGCATAAATGATATTCCAGAAGCCCATCTGGTGCCCAACTCAAGAAAAGTGACCAGAGCACAGATGCAAAGTTACAAACATGACATTATTATTCACAATACCTGAATCGATTGGGGATCTTGCTGCATATGTCTGGCCATAATTTTGCTAAAGCTAGCAGATGTTTCTAAAGCTAGGTAAGGTGCAAACTTTATCTAACTTCCCCTCTACAGACTTGGTTCCTTCATGCGTCGTATGATCCCTTGAAGTTGTGAACGCAGACCTCGACCTAAGAATATTGAGGAAAACAAAGTGAATGGTTGCATACATACTCTTTTATGCACTGAGCTCTGAACGAAAATCATTGCCAGTTTCCAACACCACAGCTCCATGATATCTATGCCAATACTGTGAACAAACGTTTTAGCAGCAGAAAAAAAGTATAAGCCACCGACCAGTCTTGTAAACATTTGCTTCTTTCTTCAAATATGTTGCAACGTGCTGGAAATTGTCAGAGGATGAATGCAAGCTATGTGTTCTACCTCATCAACATTCAATCTGCCAGCACCACAAACTTCACATGATAAAAAACAAAGCAGTATTTGAAACCAGGAAAATTTTTGAGATTAATATCATGCGTTTACCTAATTCTTTAGCTCCTGCTTGAAACAAATCGGGCTGGCTGAACCAGATTAAACACCCGAAACTAACTGCCTGTGCTAGGATAGTATTATATTAAAATTCCTAGCAAATAGAAATAAACTTACTGCATCATCGAGTTTCTAATTTGGAACCGCAATATCATTAGTTTTGACCCCATCCTTGTCTCCATCCTTGTCTGCTAATGTTTTCCCTAAGGTGCATCAAAGAACTACATGCTTGATACTGTGATAATGTTGCAAAATCATTCTCTAGTTTCTCCTGGAGATTGCATCTTTCCTTCTTTTCTTTAACTTTCAGGGCCTACAGTAAGTAATATGTCAACCAACCAAAACTATAAGGAAAAGCATAACATATATATGACGGTTACAGCTTCTAAGGAGAAGGAATGAAATCCATGTCACAATTGTATAAACTTAAGCAAATTAAAGAGGCCCAGTTTAAAGCACTGAAGCGTATCAAAGATGATCAGACCAACATGCATTTCCAAATTGGAAGCATATGGCTTCTCTAGTCTGAAGTTGCAATGCACATAGAAAGAAATACATGGTTGCAAGGAGAAGGAGAGACACGTACAAAAACATCTAAAAATAATATCCTTAAATCTTAGATCTGTTAGTTATTTGATGAGCATCGTTTGCTCTCAATCAACACAATCCAGACCTATATAGCAGTATAAAAATCCCGACAGATAAAGCCATGGGAACCATTTTACCAATGCCACGTTAGATGCTTGGCTAAAAAAAAGATTATGCTCAAGTCTAGAACATGAAGTAACAAGGTTTAAAATGAAACGCACTTATTTAAGAAGTGCGTTTGAAAGATTCCCTCAAAAAAATAAAAAAATTTTAAAAAGAGCAAAAAAATAGAGGCATTCAAGTTTTTTGGATATGATTTTTGCAAAGCCGTCATGAAAACAACACTTTTGAAGAAAAATACTCTAAAAGCATAGGACCAAAAAAAAAAAGGAAGCCATTTAGGGGGGTCAAGCAGAATTTTACGGGAGCCATAGAATTTCCATTGCCAAAATACATGCAATTGAAGTAGGTTGTGTTGCAAAGCGTGCATGAATACTCTCACGGTAGCAGAACACATCGTTTAGCAGAAATAAATTCTTTAAACTTTTAACAGAGAAGAAAGCATTCGAAGTAAGTATTCATATTAAATAGTGTTACCAAAAGTTGTTACATAGCACTATCTGTATAAGGTCTTTAAATAACAGGGCATGTCACAGCCAATTTGCAGAGAATGTTTCAAGTAAGAAATAGTCAGGTGCAGCGGTATAAATTTATACCGACAGGTTGAAATGAAAACCCGTCGGTATAAATTTATACCACAGGTGGTGGGTCCACCCAGTCCACAAGACTCTCATCACCTTGAGATTTTGTTTTCCTTGATCTCTCTAGCATCGTTCTTCTGTATACATTCCTTCTGTATGCATTTGTTTGATAATTTGAAGTACTTCAGCCTGCTTGTATTGACCATAAATTGTATTGACTATAAATTGTAATAATAGACGTCCAAGTCACAATGTCTTGATGTCAAAATCTAGAGTTGCCTCGTCCAAGCTTGATCTTAACAATTAGCCGACATTGTATTTAGCACTTTTTAGAGCTTGTGACGACAAAAAGAGCTTACCAAGAAACTACAATGGAAGAACCCTATTAAATCTTTTGTAGTTTTTATTAGAAAGGAATTTAACCTTTTCTTACAAAACCCAACACACATATTACTTTGAATCAAAAGAACATGTGATCGTTTTCAATTAGTGCCAACTCCTTGGCAGTTGCAGTGTTGCAGAACCTTGAATAAGCACATAACACATGGCAAGAACACTTTTTTGCAGATGGGCCATGCTTCCTTTTGGCATATCTAAACTTCTCGTCCCCGCATTGTACCATTGTGCCACAACCGAGATGAAGGTTTACACTAGGATTGAGACCATTATTACACCTTAAGTAACTTTAGAGTTTTTGAAAGTAACAACATAGTTACATCGTTCTCAATCTCCTTGCGCATGTCTCAGATAAGTGGAACCTTCTTGAATCTTCAAAAACCAATCTCATTTACGCCGCCAGGTCTTTCTCCTGAAAAGTTAAAGCTATTTTTGTTGATCCATTTCTCAATGGAATCTCTCTCCTCTGCAAGAACTAATGGAGCGAGTGAGATGAGAACTTTGTAAAAATTTACCTCGAGCAAAGTTCTCATATCGGCAAGGCCTGGAAGGAGTTGGTGAAGATGGGGTTTCAACTCGTGATATCGCATACCAAAGTTGGTTAATGAGATTCACACAATATACTCACTGATAAACCACAATATGCATTGTAAATTACAACATCCGCTTTTGAAGCCACTTTAATTTCTTCAAACAGAGCCATTGCCTTATTCACTTTCCCATTTAGGCCCAAGCAAGTCTAATAATGTGTTATAAGTGTAAGAATCTAAAAGAGTAACCAAAGATCTTTCATTTCTTTATAAAGCTTAAGGGCTGTTGCCACATCGTCCACTTTTGCAAAGCCGGCTATAAGATGGTTATATGACACAGTGGTTGCATATCCATTTATATTCTTAAACTCTTGGAAAAGCCTCAAAGCAGTTATTGGTTTTCCGCCTTGCCTTTGTCAGACCTAAGCAAGTTATGGAAAGTCTGGGGCATCAACTTGGTGACCTTTCTCTTCCATTTCATGAAAAAAATTTCATCAGGAAAAAACATGGCTAACAGTTTACCTTTATAAGCCTCATAATAGCAGTGGTTGCACAACTGACTGATTAAACTAGGACATCATTTATAGTATCAATTTAGTATCCAACTGTTAACTTGCTTACTTCCAGTATGGAAATTCCAATGCCATGTACAAACTTCATGTTATGTTTTCAGAAAATACATTTAATATATGTAGAAAAGAAGGAACGTCTGTGTATAACATCCAGGTCCAGTTTGACCCTAGATAAACTTTCTGCTTTTGTCTTTGTCCATCTCTACATGTGTCCATTTCTTTTGCCCACGCTTCTCCATCAAGCAGGAATGGTTTGCATCAATTATCAAACCATCCATTCTTTGGGTACGCCTCACCCTAACTATTTCATGATTTACGTAATACATACCAACCAACATTGCTCCGTTGAAGCAATCAGCCAGGCATTAAGTTCCAATTACCAACAAATAGTTTGCGGGTTCCACTACCAAACGTTTGCGGGTTCCCAACACAAAGTTTGCGGTTCTACTACATCCAACATGCTACCTTGGAGTTCTCGCCTTTGTGGAGCCATAGACAAATTGAATGCTTAAATAAGTCTACGAAGTTTTCTCATTGACCATAAATAATTTAAAGACTTACAAACCGAGATTACCTCGCATTAATCGGCCATATTTTGTACTTTCGGATCGCATGCCGAGATTGTTTGAAGTCCGGGGACCAGCTTAAAATTCTGTTACTTCACATCATATCAGCTTTCCAACACGTTCTTAACTGCCATCCTGTATAGAAAAACCATCCATATCTTTCATGATCATTCAGTTTCATTCAGTTCTTACATTCAGTTTCGACCCATTCGTTGTGTGAAAACCTGTGAGAACCGAAACAACTGTGAACCGAAACATCTGTGAAAACCTGTGGAAACCGAAACAACCTGTGAGAACATCTGTGGAAACCGAAACAACCTGTGAGAACCCATTCGTTGTGTGAAAACCTATTCCACATCTGAGAAAACTTGGACGAAGATGCTGGGCCGATTAAAACCCTAAAAAAAAAACAAAAAAATCTTCTTCAAAGCTTCTTTAAACTAAGAAACAAGCCTTCTGCATCACTAAGAAACTGATGCCGCACCAATAAAACACCTAAATCATTCGATTATCACAACCCTAAAGTTTTCCCAACACACAGTTTTCCTAGCCTCGGTATAAATTTATACCGTCAAAAGCATCTGCCATGTTTTAGCCAGGCAAAAATCATGTTATATCCATGAAAGGTCAAGTTATAACCATAAATAAAATTCCGTTTACAAGAATTTATAAGGAAATGTTTTTCAAGATAATGTATTGAATTTAAAAGGAAATATTTTTCAAGAGATCTCATGGTATAAATTTATACCGTGACTTCCTTTTTAAAAAATTTCGGTATAAATTTATATTTAGGCCAAGATTTTCATGTGGGAGATTCGTATAAATTTATACCGCTTTGAGCTCAATCAACGGCGGTATAAATTTATACCACTCGAAGTTCTTTCCACGGTCTTTTTGAGCTCACGTGGTAGAAATTTGAGCTCACATGGTATAAATTTATACCGTTTGATAAATTCGTTGTATTGTTTGGACTCACCCGGTATAAATTTATACCGTCCAATAACGTGGGGAACATTAAAGCTTTCGAACTAACACTAAAAATCACCTTTTATGAAACAACCATGTTGTATGATTACCTGGCCATGTTGTATGATTACATTTTGGAGCAACTCTAAGGCGAAGCTAACAAGTTGCATGTTGTGACTCAAACGACACCGGGTTAGCATGCGGGTTACAGTTTCATTGGTAGACAATGCTGAGGAACGTATACTCATTGGCAGAGGACACGAATAGCTCTAGTGACCATGGTCTCAACATGTCAGACGACAACATGCATTCTGAATTAGCCGCAGTGTAACTTTGTTCAAAATGAAAAATCTACACATTTTTTACAATTTTGTTCAAAAATTTGTAGTGATTTCAAAAACTTTAAATGCAATGCCTTTTTGTCGCTCTAATGCACTTGATGTTTTATTCAATGTCTATTTTTTTTTAGTCTCTGAAATTGCTACTATTTTTCATGCTAAACTACGAGGCTAAAAAGGGGTACCAAACAATTTTGCATGGAAGCTAAGTTGAATTAGCCCCTCAAAAATAGTACCTAAAATATTCAAATTGTCACACTTGTCACAAATTTACCTCGAAAAGGGACCTTTTTGAGGGAATTTTAGGGAATCTTTCAAAGATTCCTTTTAAAGTGCGTTTGGAGCAAATAAGTGCGTTTCATTTTAAACTTTGTTAAGTGAGAACATTAGAAGAAATAAAATGGATCTTACCAGAGATGTGTTCATATAACTGCTTGATGTTGCAATAGAAATGGTTGGAAAAGGTTCCTAGACTTTGAAGATAAGGGAGATACTCTGTGGGATCAATGTAACAAAAGCTAGATGGTTAGAAATAATCAATCCAGCAGGATGTGGGCAAAAGCAGAATGTGGACAACATGCTGCTAATCACCTCTATCATGATCTGATTTTTGTCCTTTTTGTGGCAGAATAAATAGAAATATACCTTGTGGGTCAGTTTAGAAAACACATGCCCTCCTTTTATGTCTTCTGCACTCGTAATCTCAAAGATGCATCTGTAATGTTAAAAATGAGATATCACTATCTCAGACATAGAAAATATCATGTAGTTATAATTGACATTATTATGAAGCAAGAACTATCACATACATTTTTTCTAATGCGCCAGCCAGTGCACAACAATTTCTGAGTTATTATTTGATTTGGAGCAAAAGGGAAAGGAATTAGATGCTTAAACTCTAGAGACTTAGAAGAGCATGGATAGAGCTACGGAAGAGCGACCATAAGCTCATTGAAATTGGCAAAAAGTCCGGCATTGATTTTACTCTGCAGAATATTTAATAACATTTAGGCACAGAGTTGAGACGTAGAAGTAGGTGAGTTGGTTGCATCACCTCAATGCTATTCACTGCACTATTGAAGTGATACATTCTGGAAAGTATCCATTGCATGACGAATTACTGCCCTGAATATTAAGTTGGAATGCCAGAATGCCAAGCAGTCAAATCCAAAAATTCTAAGAACAAATCAAATCATACCTTTGGGTTTTCAATGCGGGACCTGCAGAACTGGTTGAGCTCTCAGACATCCATTCTCTGCTCAGTCCGTCACTGAAGCAGTATAAAAATGCCGATAGATTCTGGTAAAACAAAACCGGAAAAATGTGCACAAAACAGAAGAAGCAAAACAGATTCAGTGCTAACCTGCGACTCGAAATACTCAAAATGGAAGCGCGAATACCCAGTTGAAAAAGAGATTTACCTGTGGAAATGGGAGCAACATAGAAGAAGTCCCAATAGATGAGACACCGGATTGCAATACAGTACAAAGTCGAATAGGTTTTTCTTCGGACTAAACCTGTGGGAGCTAAGAAAATAGAGGTCCCACTTCTTTCGCGAATAGAAGGTCTGAGACGCAGAGGCTATGGGCAAGTCCGGTTGTGAGCGCACTTCAGCAAAATGATACGAACTGAGGAATACCAGATGCAGAAGAGGAAGATGAAAAAATTCAATGCCTGAGTTCAAATTCTTGGCATTCAATTCGGCCAACTATAATCCGCAAGGGGGAACGCAAAGTGGAAGGGAACGCCACATGCGGCGTAAGATGCGGCGTTCCCTTTGGCACGGAACCCAACACCCTCACAAAATAAAAAAGAAGATAGTCTAAGGGTTTACAACAATTGTGTCTTGTCTCTCGAGAAAGCTTTTGACTCGATCTATTCTATGGCACTAAAATCCCTAAAAACTCCAGTTCTCACCATGACCTTGACCAAGCCACCCTGGGATTGTTTGAGCATTGCATTAGAAAAATATCGATTTTTTCGTAAGGGCTTATTGAGGCCGAACACCCAATCCTTTCCACTCACTCAAGATGGACCTGACCACAACCTTGTCCAAGTTCTCCCTAAGATTGTTTTGAGTAATGTACTAAAGAAACAACAATTTTTTCTTAAGGAGTGATTAAGCCTGATCACCCAATTCTTTCCATTCAAGATGGAGCTGATGATGACTTTGCACAAGTCACCTATAAGGTTGTTTGAGCATCACATTAGAAACCTTAAGGTGCGCTTGAGCCTGATCACCCAATCCTTCCATTCAAGATGGAGAGGACATATAGCTTACCCAAGTCACCCTTGAGATTGTTACATAATAAATAAAATAAAAAATTACATGAAGAAGTCACAAATATACAAAGGGCACGCTCCCTAGAACACAGAAAGAAAAGAGAAACCCTTATATTGGCAGTTACAGGCATTGGAATTTTTAACATCTTATTTTCTGATAACATCTCAAGGAGAAAACAGAAACCCCTAGGCATTGGGGTTTTTAACATCTCCTCTGATAACATCTCAAGGCACTTCCAAACTTTTTCCATTTGTGACAAATATATTGATTATAATGTCATCGATTCGCATAGCGAATCGCCATTCTTGCACGAGACGAGCATGCATGCATTGCATGCGTCGCATGCATGCATCGCATGCATTTCTAGGCCGTTCAGCAGGTTGAGAGATCGCTACTTATTGCAGAGTTCTTCATCGACATTTCATCGGCGCTTTCTCATCTCTCAGCAGTATCCATGGCTTCTATTCTTTGATCTCATGCGGAGGAGGGGCTTCTTCTTGCATGAGCTACGCTTTCTTAGCCATTCCTATCCTTTCTAACCTCTTCTATCTTTGCCCTTTTGTCCAGCCTAGGACAATCTTCAACCTTTTCTCCTCGGATCTAGTATTTGAAGTTCTCTGGTATTGGGATGTTGTTGTGTTCATGCGAGTCGCAATGCAAGAATGTCATCGATTCGACGTGAGAGCGAATCGCCATTCTTGCAGAGACGAAAGCATGCATGCATTGCATCGTCGCATGCATGCATCGCATGCATTTCTAGGCCGCTCAAAGAAAGTTGAGGGATCGCTACTTATTGCAGAGTTCTTCATCGACATTTCATCGGGCGCTTTCTCATCTCTCGCCAGTATCCATGGCTCCCACCCTTCCCCCTTTAAAATTGTTATTTATATGTTCATATTTGTTATAATTGTCGCGGCGTGCACGCTGACCAGACCCTCGCTTTTTCGGGTGTAAATGTTGTTTTTGTCGCGGCACGCGTGACCAGCCCTAAACTTTTTCGAGGCTTTTTCTCTATTGGTTTTTCTGTTGGTGATGTGCAGGTCCAGGGGTGATGCGCGACTTCGGTATTCTCTGTGGAGCGTGGGTTTTTTTTGTGGGAGCGTTTAGCAGCCCTGCGTTGTCCAAGCCCCTTGCCGAGATTTTATCGCTAGGGTTTTTCCTCGAAAACCCAAAAGGGCGGGGTTTTTTAATCCCGGCCATAAACTCTCGGCAGGTACACTAGCCAACATCTATAGCACACAATTTTATTTGGGGTCCAGGTGTTATAACTGGATATTCCCTATGTTTTTCATTTTTTGGGTAGCCTGCGATGTGCAGCTACCCACCCTATACCATTGTAGAAAAAACTGCTGAGATGAATGAAAAGCCTATCTATCGGGATGTTGTTGTGTTCATGTGAGTCGCAGTGCAAGAATGCAGTTAGAAATCCACAAACATTTCACATGTATATGTGCAGAAAAAGAAGCCATTTTTTCAGTATATAAAGGGACGTCCGACATGAGGAGCTACATTTTAGTTCAACTCCAATCTTGAATATTCTAGCTCCATTTTTATATTCTTGCTCACCGTTTGGGCTCATGGTCTTGTAATTTGTTGTTGTATCATGTGTTTTGTGTAGGTTCGTGACAGCTTAAATCATGAATTGGAATCCCTGACATGGTCTAGCATGTTTTGAGCCTGAATTCTTTCATTATGGAGATTTGTGGCAAGCAAGGAGGCCATGTAATCATTGTTACAGAGGGAAAACTAGCTTGCTCAGTTGTGTTATCAGTTCCAACTCGAGAATGTTGATCTTTAGGAGAGGGCACACCGGCCTTCAATATCAACCCCCTGCAGCCGAAGAACAGTTTCCTCGAGAAGTTTGATGGTACATGGTCCCAGCGTCATGTATTTTTAAATCATGTTCTGTTGGTGATTTAGTTGCATCCTCAAAGACATCCGACGGATAAATCCCAGGTCAACTTAGTCGGTTCTCTTCTCGCGGGCCAACTCTTAGTTGGTTTGCATCATCGCTCGAAAAGGACGATCCTCAATTGAAGAAGTTTTCATTGATGCACTAGAGGCTTACTTTGGAGATATTGATAGGCAGCAGATGACCTTCACAAGCTCAGCAATCTTAGGTAAGTGTTACATCCTGCTTCAGTTTATGCATCTGAATTCTAGCAAATTGCATCAGACACTTCTTGGGATGATATTACTCTTCAAGATTGATTTTGAAGATGACTTGATGTCAAACATCTGCTATTGACCAATGGATGATCCTGCAACCTTAGTGGAGGCTATAAAGTTTGCAATTGCATGTGATAATTGTCTTTTTGTAGCAGATGTACGAGCATCATGGCCCTCTCCATAACCGCCAATGGCTTCCTCCACACTCCCATCCCCCTCCCCCCAACTCCAACCATGTCCCTAAAAGTTGAACGTGCAACGGCAGTGTCAAAGTGATGGCAATCTATGCCTTTGTTGTAGAGGATAGGTCACAAGGTTTTTAAATGTCTGCTAAAGCAACCTATCCAGTAAGAAGACATGAAGGGCCAGTCTGATTAGTAGGGATCTCTCGGCAGTTGACTGAATGCTTTGGAGCATCATGATAGTTGTAGGAGTGCTTACTTTATGGATAATGTTTTTGCTTCTATGCACGTCATCCCTAGAATTAGGCTCAAGCATCCCAATTTCATTGGTATGATTGATGGACATAGCCATGACAGTCATGGCTTACATTGCATAACCGACAAATAGATTGGTGCTCAAGATCATTCTTGTTTACTGGTTCCAGGTCTAATCCCAGCTCACCTTAAGTTCTTGCTTCTAATTCAATACTTAATTAACTTCATGCACCATCTTAGTTCCATTTTCTGCCCCAGTTCATGTTCCAATGCATGTCCTTGTTTCAGTTCATGTTTCTGCTCTGGGTCTTGATCACCTTTCTGTCTCTGTTCCGGTTCCTGCTCCTACTTCAGTCATGTCTCAAACTATGACTATGTTTCAGCTTTCAGAATCCTTTGAGATCTTCTTGGTTTTCTTTTCCATCATTAGCTTTGTCTAAAAAGTTACTTGAACTAAGTTCAGTTGGGTATTCAAAGAGACATGTCTTAGATTCTTATCTTTCAAATATTGAATAAGAAGAGGGATTGAATGATTTGACTTCTTAAAGCTTTTAGAAGTATCCTTAGAAGCTTTTGAGATCATCTTGGTTTTCTTTGCCATCCTTAGCTCCTTAGCTTTATCTAAAGGGTTCCTTGAACTAAGTTTAATTGAGCTTCTATCTAAGAATTAAACCCTTGAGGCATTTTGATCCTGATTGACGGTATGTGTGGCAAGGTTCACATAATATTTACAACTATTATAGAATCAAAACCATCAATTTCGAAGCTAACTGATTGATACAAGCATGTCATATAGATGTTTATGAAATTGTGTAATATGAACTCATAAGAGACAACTCTCCAGCCTAACCACTTTCCTTTTTAGCATGAGCCTTCTCTTTGATTGCATGCCTAGATTATCACATGGCCTAAATGGCCATACGCCATTGGTTGTTCAAGCCATATGAATAGATATGCATGCAACATTTTTTCTGATATAAGTGTTATAGACATGGGGGCGTGACCATTTATTAATTTAACAAAGTTAGCTATGTTAAAAATCCACTTTTAAAGAGGTGACATGGCATGATGCCATTGGGCCCTAATGTATCAGAGAAGCTCAAGGAGGGCAGTATGTCCTCCCCCTGATTGCCCTGGAGGCAGGGAATCGACCCAGGAGCTGCCAAAAATCGATTTGGGGTTTTTGACCCTTGGCTTTCTATTGAACTAGAAACCAAGAGTTATGGTGGAGTATTTAATAAAGGCCTTTTGGCAAGAGAGTTCTCTGTAATCCATTCAGTTGATCCTCTGAGAGCATTCTTAGAAGAACCAGGGATTCTTCTGCACTAGTGGGGGAGTCTAGGACTTCAAGGGCGAGGCGATACAGTGTTGAATGCGGCTCTTGGCGGTAGCCAAATCAAGAACTGTTACATTGGTATCAGAGCCTGAGTTCGAGGCTGGGATGGAAGGGGATATTGACATGACAGCCGATCCTTTGATGGGATTAGCATCACTAATTCCCAAAGAAGGGAAAAATATTAATTTGGATGAGTTGGCCTCTACTGAGGAGGAGGTGCGAGAACTGGATGAACTCCCATCTAAATTTTGGCAAGAACGGATTGATGGGGAAGGGAAAGATCATCAAGTTGAGGAGATAGAGGAGGAGCCCGAAAAATCTTCCCAAAAATCCCACTCCCCTGATAATATCATTGACTGTGATCCGCATAACTTTCAGAGCGAGTTAGACTATGCAAATGGCAGGATTAGAGAGTTAATGAGGCAAGTTGCGGAAACCAAAATTGAGCAAGCGCACATTACAAGCTACTCAGGGAACTACAACTCCAGTTAGCCAAGCAAGCCAAGGAAGCTGCTGAAAAGGAAAGAAAATTGTTTGACACTATTAAACAGCTATTCACAAGGAACCCGGGGGGTGCCAATGTTAATAGTATGCAAGAAGGCCGCAATAATGGGTCAAACTAGCCAAGCTTAGGGAGCTAGAATGGCAGTTCCCATCACCACCTAACCCAACTCAAGAAGCTGGAGTTCACGAAACTCTATCAACAGAAGAAGGTAGGGGGTTGGAAAAAAGGGATCATCCTGAATTCACTGGATCTAAGACTGCAGAGCAAGCCATTCAATGGCTAAATTGGCTAGAAACATATTTTCGTGCCACCAAGCAAGGGGATGCAGCCAGAGTGTTGCATGTTGCACTACAACTAAGGGTGATGTCGCTTCTTGATGGGGCCTACTTATGGGAAGAGGCGTAGAAATAAATTCTTGGGCAGATTTCTACAAGTTCTTTAAGCGAGAATATGCCCCGTATACCATGCCTTGATTCAACTCAAGAGAATTAGACAAACATGTACTTCGCAACAACATATTAACACCCTAAGGGGAATCTTTGCAAGGATCAAAGAGATGCCAGCATGCATGCACGTAAGCTATTTTGAGAACGGTCTTAAGGATCGTATTCTCAAAGCACATATCAAACAAGTAAGTCCTAAGGACTTTGAGTCTGTAGTGTCCTTGGTAAGGACGTTGGCAAGTTCACCCAAGGAAAAATTAGGGGATGATGAGAATAAGAAGTCTCAATTTGGCTCTCGCCGTTTTCAAGAATGGAATTAGAAGATGGAGAATAAGAACGTGGTTTCTAATAAGCGTCCCTGAATTGCTCAAAGCAATTCAAGCAATTCTCCTAATAATGATAAAGACAAGGGCGAGACCTCTTCAGGGAAGAAGTCCACCAAGCCGTTTGCTTGCTATAATTGTGGTGCAAAGGGGCACATGGCCAGGGATTGCCCAAAACCCCACAAAGAAAAGAAGGCAATGGATGCCATAAGCAAGCCGAGGGAGGAACGAAGCAACTCTCGGCCATAGCTCGGGGCGAGTTCATTCGATAAGTAAAGAAGGTAACTTTGATGGGCAAGTTATCCATTTACTTGGAAAGATAAGCAATAGAAATGTTATAGTTCTTGTTGACTCAGGGAATACTGAAATTTCATTTCTACAGACTTAGCTCAAGAATTAAAGATGGAAATGGTTCAAGTGGCACCATACGAGATTGAGACTGAAGTTGGGAAGCAGATTCAACAATGGAGCCACGGGATGGCTGGGGTGCACTTGACCATTGAAGATTATGAGGAAACAACGAGTTTTGATTTGGCAAAACTAACAAGATTCGATGTGATATTGGATATCAAATGGCTGCAAATGATTAATCCTCCTATTGATTGAAGAAAACATCTGATAGTTATCTCCAAGGGAGGTAGGGAGATCACCCTTTAGGGAACTCCTTATGTAGCTTCCCCTAAATTAATAACAGCTATGCAAGCCAAGCGTTGTTTCTGACATGATATTGATGCAAAATATCTTGTCTATGTCCTTGACTCTCCCTTTCATTCCATAGAAATAAATGCCATTGATAAAGAAAACAAACTTGAGAGTTTGCTAGATAAATATTGGGATGTGTTTCAGAGGAACTCCCAAAGGGGGTACCCTTACGAGAAATATCACATGAGATAGAATTGGAACCAGGTACTAAGCCAGTGGCCAGGACGCCTTAAAGACTTAGTCCCTTGGAGCATGAGGAAGTTAAGAAACAAATTGAGGAATTGCTTCAAAAGGGTTTCATAAGGCCCAGCAAATCACCATTTGGGGCACCTGTGATCCTTGTAAAGAAAAAGGATGGCAGTATGCGCATGTGCATTGATTATAGGGCATTAAATAAAGCCACGATCAAGGATCGTTATACAATGCCTAGAATCGATGATATCATGGACCGTTTAGTGGGGGCAAACTACTTCTCTAAAATTGACCTGAGAAGTGGATATCATTAAACTAGCATTCAGGAAGGGGATGAGCCCAAAATAGCTTTTCGAACAAATCAGGGGCACTATGAATTTACAGTCATGCCCTTCGGATTGACAAATGCCCCAGCCACATTTATGCGGCTCATGAATAATGTGTTTCATGGATACTTAGATGAGTTCATCCAAATATTTTTGATGATATCTTGATCTACTCAAAAAGTAGAGAGGAACACTTAGAACATTCAGAAAAGGTATTGCCATTGCTCAGAAAGCGCAAACTGTTTGCTAAACTTTCTAAGTGTGAATTCCTAAAGGAAGGAAGAAAGGAAGGAACAAGTGGCCTATCTTGGACACATAGTCTCAGGAACGGGATTAGCCTCAGATCCAGACAAAGTGCGAACTAATGGATGTGTCAGATGTAAGGAGCTTTCTAGGCTTAGCCACTTACTATAGAAAATTTGTTCCAAAATTTGCAAAGGTAGCTGCCCCCCTCACTAACTTGCTTAAAAAGGCGCAAAAATTCCTATGGGGGAGAGCAAAATAAAGCCTTTGAACGAATTAAGATCTTGCTCTCAAGCGAACCAATCCTGAAAATTCCGAATTTAAATTTACCCTTTGAAGTTTACACTGACGCATGTGGTCTGGGAGCAGTCCTTATGCAACAAAGGTATGTGGTGGCTTATGAAAGCCATAAATTAAATCCCGTAGAAGGGAACTATGCCACCTACGAACAAGAATTATTGGCCATAGTTCATGCCTTAAAAACTTGGCGACATTACTTGAGATCCTGGACCAATAAAGAACCGCGCAAGTTTATAGTGTTAGGGACCACAAGCCGTTAAAATTTCTGCAAAGCCAAGCAGAAATAAGCCCCAGACGAGCACACTGGTTGGATTTCTTACATGAATTTCATTTTGAAACTCAGCATACCCCAGGAAAGAACAACCTAGTTGCAGATGCCCTCTCCCGAATAAAGTACATCAATGGGATGGCATCTTCAGAATGGGATTGTTTCCAACAAATCAGAATTCATATCAACAATATCAAGATCCAACCAAAAGAGAAGTTGCTCTCTGGACTCATAATTTATGGTTTTATAAGGGACGGATTTACGTACCTCTAAAAGAGAATCTCAGTAAGAAGATTCTTTACGAGTTCCACAATATCTCGCCAGCAAGGGGGGGATGGAAGACAGATAAATTGATTAAAAGACAATTCTTTTGGCCTGATATGAAACATGATGTAAAATCTCATGTAGCACAGTGCCAAGTTTGTCAAGCTGTTAAAATGGATCATGGCAAGACACGAGGATTACTATAGCCTTTACCCATACCTTTGGAGAGGTGGGAGTGCACAAGCATAGAATTCATAGTCGCACTCCCAGGAATAAGTCGGCAACAGACACAAGTATCTGTGATGATCGATTGTTTAACAAAGTATGCTAAGTTCCTAGCATTACGGGGTTATGCTACAGGACAAGATGTGGCAAGGGAGTATCTACGGGTTGTATACCCTATCTTTGGTCTGCCACGAAGAATTATAAACGACAGAGATTCTAAATTTACAGGACACTTTTGGAAGGATTTCATGAAAGGACTAGGAGTGAGTCTCAGTATGAGTAGTGGAAATCATCCCCAAACTGATGGACAAACAGAGCGAATTAACATGATCATGGAGGATATGTTAAGAAGCTTTGTGTTTGAGAAACAGTCTAAGTGGAAAGAATACTTGCCCTGTGTTGAATTCACACATGGGTACCAAAATGAGTTCCTTTATGGCACTGATGGGTAGGAACCCAAAGTCCTATACAGAGACGAATCAAGCCTTGAAAATTGATGCGGCTATCCATATGTCGGAAGATATGCAAGCCACATTATATCAGTGTAGGGCAAACTTAAAGAAAGCTCAAAATCGAGCAGAATAAGTGCCAATAAACATCGTAGAGAGTTAAACTTCAAGGAAGGTGAATACGAGTTGTTACGGATTGTTTACCCTTTGGCGCTCAAGGTAGGGGCCTTGAAACCATTGGTTGGGAAAAATTCCCAAATTGATGCGCCAATATGCTAGACCCTTCAAGGTGTTGAGGAGGGTCAACGTGGCAGCATATGAGTTGGAGCTTCCAGATGGAATAGGAGTGCACCCTGTATTCTATGTAAGCCAACTCAAAAAGGCAATATTGTCCACGAATAATGTTACAGCTCCGGTGACAATACCCCTAGCCCTTAGCTCAGAGGCAACTCCTGAGGCGATTCTAGATACTCGCATTCGGAAGCTGCCGAATTAGAATAATGCAGAGTACTTGATCTTGTGGCGAGGTCAACCACTCTCCGAGGCCACATGGGAGAGTGAAGAGTACGTGCAGCAAAATTTTCACCTGAATCAAAACCCTTGGAGGCCATGGAAGGATTACGAGTCAATATGAGGTTAGTTACCTAAGAATGAAGATGACTTAGGAACTTGCATCAGGGATGGCAAATTGCACGTCTACTAAACAATGAGCTATGAAACCATGGTCACTGCATGACCTAGGGAACAGGTTTTTGAAGGGACTAGGTGAAACTATGGTCACTAGGTGACCCAGGGAATGTGTTTCGAAAAACTCCCACCATCCTTGGGGACCAAGGACTTGGAAGGGGGTAGGTATGTTATAGACATGGGGCCATGACCATTTATTAATTTAACAAAGTTAGCTATGTTAAAAATCCACTTTTAAAGAGGTGACATGGCATGATGTCATTGGGCCCTAAATGTATCAGAAAAGTTCAAGCAGGGCAAGGTGAAGGCCACGGCTGCCTCTCCTTCCCCTGATTGCCCTGGAGGCAGGGAATCAACCCAGGAGCTACCAGAATTTGATTTGGAATTTTTGACCCTTGGCTTTCCATTGAACTAGAAACCAAGAGCTATGGTGGAGTATTTAAGAAAGGCCTTTTGAAGGGCAGCCACACCGTTCTTGGCAAGAGAGTTCTCGGTAATCCATTCTTACAAACTCAATTGGTCCTCTAAGAGCATCCTTAAAAGAATCAGGGATTCTTCTGCACTGGTGGGGGAGTCTGGGACTCTGAGGGCGAGGAGGTACAGTGTTGAATGCGGCTCTTGGCAGTAGCCAAACCAAGAACTGTTATAATAAGATTATAAAATGCAATGCCCAACGAAAATCTCCATCTCACCAACTGAATATGGCTGCATTAAAGAGTGCTTAGCTTGAGATTGAGATGTAAGCTAGTATGTACAGGATTGAACTCCTTTTGAAGATACTAAGAAGCAAGTAGAACCAATAAAACTAGATGACCAACTTGAAGCATGTTGATGCATTTAAAATCTAATGCAAACAATAATGGACTACTGGAACATATGGACACTGTTTCTATACAGAAATTGAGGTGAAATTCTTTCCAATAAAACTAGATCAACTTGGATCACATTGATGCACTTGAAATTCCCTGGTGGGGGGCTACAGGTACAATAGCATAGAAACTGTGCATATACAAGAATTGCGGTGAAATATTTTCAAATAAAACTAGATAACCAACTTGTAGCACATTGATTCACTTAAAGTCCAACAGAGACAAAATACAATACTAGGAAAGGGTCTCCAGTCCAATTGTGGACTGTGGTAAAATCGGATAAAATGCATCAAAATTTTCAGCATTGGATCAATACAAAATTATTGTCTCAATCTAAACCATTGAATGAAGTGGGTGAAATAAGTGGGTTCTATCTTGATCGCCCAATCTTGATATATAATAAGGTATTTGAGTGATCCTTACTATTTATAGATAGACCATTTTGTGGGGAGATTTCATGAGCTATATATACCATTTTTTCCTTTCTTTTAAAGTATATATAATACCTCAAACCAAGAGCTTTTAAGCCATGCAACAAAAATATCTTGCTTTCGAGGTTTACTCGTCCATAATTTGTAAGTGGTTTACTGTTGGTACACCCCTCTAGAGGTTGTGCCTATGCAAGAATTGCGAGGAAAAGAAACAAAGATTTATTGCGATTCAACAAAAACACTCTCTCAGATCAATACTTTTTTGTGCAAAATCGTTTTTGTACAAAAATCATATTTTTAGAACCGCCATGGTTTATAAATAACTTTTTTTTTTGGAAGGATCAGATATATATTAATTGAAACTCATCATTGACATACATACACCCAGTGATATCATACACCTACATAACTTATTATATAGGGATAACCACTCGGCTATGAAGCTGAACTTTTATAAGAGTGATGAAAGAGAGTCGTGAGCTTGGGAAGCCCACTCCTCCTCCTCAAATGCTGCAAGATATTGGCGGACCTTTTGTTTCAAAGATGGCCATATGTTACTAGGGCATAGATATTCGTGGGAGAACACAAATTTTCTCCGTCTCTTCCATATTAGCCATAAAAGGCATCATTTGCATAGATTCAAAGTATTCAGCTTGCCAAGATGATGGATACATGCCTAACAAGATCTTCTTTTCTGAAATAGAAGTCTCAAACTCTTCCTTCAATTTTTCCCATACTGTTCGGAGTTCCCTGCAGTGCATAAAACAATGTTCAATTGTTTCTTCTTCTCGCTCGCACATTGGGCAACTCGGTGATACATTACTGTTGAACTTGTTCACTAATATGTTTACCCTGCTTGCTCTGTGAATAATTTGCCATGGCAGTGTGGATACCTTTGGTGGCAGGTGGCTCCTCCAAACTCCTTTCCATATTTGAGTGATATGGTTATCTTCTAATGTTAACTCCCATTGAGAGGGGAGACTTATCAATTCATTCCCATGTAGGACCTTGTATGCTTTTGAACAAAATGTTTTTTGTCAAGATTTTCACGAGGTAAGCAGAAAGCACCTACTTGTGGAACCGCATAAGGCAGAATATTATCACGTATCATGTTCCAAATTCGCTTATCACACGTTCTCAAGTTAAACTTGCTTTGGAATGACTCCCAGGAACATTGTATCCCACTTCGATACCAATCTCCAATGCAAGATAAACCTGCCCCAATCCATCTATTTTGTGTTCTTTTGTTCACCACCGAGAAAAGTGGCACGCGGCCTCTGTTGATTTCCACTTGCAGCCACCACAAAGGCATAGACACAGAGGTACAATTTTTGATATCCAGGCACCATAGAACTTTTACTACCTCCCAAGCTTTTAATAGTCCTTTAAGAAATGGAGAAGCTCCTGCATATGGTCTCAATTTATAAAGAGGGCCCAGGGCAGATTTGCTTTATCAAATAGTTTTCTGCAAGGCGTACAGTGAATTAGTGATTGTTTTAAAAGCTCAAGGCCCGGAGATTTTGAGTCCTGTTGGAGAATTTTCCACATGAATTTACAGACTAGGATCTTACTGTGCAACTTAAAATCGAGCATTCCTAATCCCCCTTGAGCTTTGGATCTCAGACACTTTCTCCACGCTACTTTAACATTTGCTTCTTCCTCATTTCCACCCCAAACAAAATTTCGCACCATTTTTGTTAACTCTGCTAGCTTTGATTCAGGAGCCAACAACACTGATGCAGCATAAATATGAGTACTGCTGAGCACTGACTTAGCTACCATGGAGAGTTTACTGACCTTCCACCATCTCAAATGTTTGTCTAAACTCAGCAAGATCTCATCCCATAAGTTCAAAGATGAAGTGCATACCCCGATTGGAATGCCGAGCAACTTCGATGAAGACCCAACAGGTACTATGGTCCAAGGGAAAGTGGTAACGTGAGTCGGAAGGGGCTCATCTAATGGCCAAATAGCTGCGCATTAACCTAATGCTATAAAGAAAGAATCCAGTAACTGTTTCACATTCATGAGATTATCTTCATGAGGGTTTCTAAAAAACTTGGTGTGGTACAACACCAAACTCTTCTTTTTCATTTGCAAACAAAGCACCAAATAGTAAACAACGCACATCTTCGTAGCTCCAAGACGATGCATACATGCCTCCACATCTTCACGGATAAGCATACCTTAGCACACCATAAATCGGCATACCATACAAATTGGATTGCGCATTGACAAATCGCTCCCACCTAAGCTACCCTAAACATTCTATAATTTTAGATACATATTGATGCTAGATCTTAGCCTTGGCCCTTTCCTTCCATACCCTTGAAAGGCTTAAAAATGAATTGGATAAACTTTCATGATTTGTGATGTTGTAAAGTACAATGAATATAACTAATAGAAACACAAAGGAGATGAGGTAATTTGAACAAGGAAAAATTCCAAATATACCCCTCAAGTTTGCAAATATTCCAAAAATACCCTCCAAATAAAGAGCATTTTTGGAAACATAGTAATACGTCAAATTCAAAAGTTATCTTCATCAACATTATTGATTAAGGTGAGATCTTATCAACAAGATCAAATTCATCTAAATCAGAGTTGAAATTCATAAGTTATGCTCATTTGAGTTGTTTTTTATAACACCTTCAAAACACTGTACGTTGAAGATTTCAACTTCGTTATAGATGATTCTAATGCTGTTGAACATGTCTCACTCTTATCTACTATAAGTTTCATGAAGGGCATAAATCAAGAAAATGTTTGCACCACAGACAAAATCACTTAAAAGGATCTATGATGTGCAATGTTATGCCTGTTCAGATGATTCAATTCTCAAATTAAAGGATTAATTTATCTTTAGGTGGTTAATGGAAGTCATTTCGAACTTTGAACTAGCTAGCCCTAAGAAATAGTTTTGAACATGGAAATTTAGAATTTTGCAAATCCACATGATTTGTGTAATTCGTCTTTGAAAACGAGTTAGGATGTGCAAACCCTTGCACCTTCAAAGACCTTTCCAGGTCTGCAGAAATATTTGTTTTCGGGTGCACAATGTGTATCTTCAGTGCATATGCACAGCCCTTCCAAAGCACAATGGTCATTGTTATTTGTTAATACTTTTTCATCTAACCCAAGAACAGCATCAGACCATTCGCTTGAGAAGTGTCCAAGAGGATCCAGCGCCAACTTCACCTGCAAAAACCTTTGCATTTGTGGGTACTTTGCAGCAGCCCCCAAGAATGCAACATTTCTATTTTTTCCCCAATGTGGTAGCGCCCCATACTTGAAAAAGGCCATCTGTTCTATTTCTTCTAGAACGTCTTCATCTAATCTTGGCTCAAAAGCACTTTTCGATCTGTAGTAAGTAATATCTATGTCAACTGAATCTTGATTTGGCGCCAGGTAGGCTGAGGAGCTTTTGACATAGCGAAAGAGGAAGCCAACATATAGATCAGGGCCACAGAGACTGCTAGGTCTAATTTCTCGAAGCTTTTTAGTGTCTAATATGAAATCCTTGACCTTGGTTAGAGGGATTGAGAAGGTGGTTTGATGGAAAAATTCCCCTTTAACTCTTGGATCCCACGCACAGACTGCCATTGGGGGGTCCGAAGTATTTTGGCACTTACCTGATGCTTGAATCTTGTTTTGGAAACCAATGACAGGGTACCCTGTGAAGGTCATTGCATTGTTTTTCAGCCCAGCTGCAATGGAGAGGATGGTTGAAACTTGCAGCTTGGAAGAGGCGCATTTGCCTTTAGAGTTCTTGGTTGCCTCATATAGCTCCTCTGCACACAAGGAAGTTGTAAGCTATGGCATCTTCATCATACAAGGCACATAATATGGTTGATAATTTTGTAATATCAAGCAGAGGCAAAGAACATTTTAAATAAATTACAAGTGAGCCTCTGGGTGGCTAGAAGAGCACTAGAGAAAGGTTTGAATCCGAAATAGTCATTCGCTCCATTTCCAGCAGTTTGTACAGAGACTCTGTTATCCTTCCTGAAAACAGCCTTATGCTGTCCTGCATACCAGGTAATATCACCAAACTCGTTGGCATTACCAAATTCAACAATCTCATCTTCTAAGTGATCATCAGATGTTGCAACATAAGTGAGCGCGCGCTTAAACATAGGTTGAAGTTGAAGGGTGACCTGAGAGACAACACCTAGAACACCTAGATTAACCATGACAGCATTAAGCTCCTCATCTTGGTCACTGAAACTGATAATTCTGGCATAATCTTTAGAAAAGGGATCAGGAACAACAAGCCTAACTTTAGTAAGATAACCAGAGACATAACTTCCTGGGCTCCAAAGGGAACTTCCATGTGCACCAGTTGCAAGCATGCCGCCAATGGACAGACCATCAAAATATGGGGAATGAGGCAATGCAAGATCATGTGTGGCTATGGTGTCAACCAGATCTCTGAGTGAAACACCACTGTCTGCTGTAACAGTCATGGTGGCCATGTCCACACTTATGTTAGATGCATAATCTTGTGTGCTTATCAAAAGCCCTTGGCTTCCCCCTGGACATACTAACTTAGGTATGCTATGGGATCCCCTGCTCACTGCCTTCATCTTGAGACCATGCCGGACTCCATAGCCAACTGCTTCCACAAGCTCTTGCTCTGTTCTTGGATACATCACTTGGGCTGCCCTGCATGTTCCCCTGTCTGGCCACATCCCATATGTATTGGTAACAGTGCAATTTTTCGCTCCAGATTCGCATTGTATCGGAGATGGTGGACGAGTTTGCACTGCACAGATTAAAATGGTAAGAAATAGACCTAACAGAATAGATCTTTTAGAACAACCTGTAAGAAACAAGGAGATCATTTCTTTATTCTAATCTATATTTTGCTCAAAATGCATATACTGGCAGCATTGGCCTCCTGAGATGTTTCACTAACCTTATAAGTAGCGCTGGTGGAGTGCTAAAGAAATAAGACAGACCCTTAATCTAGTGATGGAACTTAATCTTCTTGAGAATTTCAAGGGCAGTACTGTTATATTAGATTCTAAGTGGCGTGGTTTTAAGCGCTTGAATGATTACTTTAGGATAGTGCATGCGCTTTTTCTTTTCCGTGCTCCACAGTTGAAAGGCATCCACACCACACCACGATTTGCACCCTTGTTCATACACAGCCACATCGTCAAGAAGAAAAGGAGTTTTACAAAGCATCTGTCTCGGTGCGGCTTTGCTTTTGCTGTTGACCGATTCCCATAAGCATTCCAACTTATTAGAGTCAGCCTATAATCTTATTTAACACTACTAATAGAATTTAGGGGGGTTTGATACGCTCTAATAGTAACGCTTTAAAACTTTGAAACGCAAAGTTAGTTGTAGCGCGTAATAAAAAACAAAATCCATTTCTTGAAATGCGTTACAAAATTTAGCATTTGTAACGCGTTACAAATATGTTTGAAATGCGTTACAAACAAATATTGTGTCAACTCTTAAACGCGTTTCAAAGTAGAAGCTTGAAATGCGTTACAACTCCTCTGAAACGCGTTACAAATTAAATGCGTTACTGAAACGCGTTTCAAGCTAGATGTTGAAATGCGTTACAACTAACCCTTACGTTACAAAAGATAACGTTCTAAAAACTTTTGAATTATTCTATTTCTTCGTTTCTCGACATCGGTAGCCTTCCTCTGTTGAATCCGCGATTTCTTTCTTCTTAGAATCGGCTCAACATGCAAAGCGATCCCCAGGTGGGTTATGCGCCTCTCTGAGGAAGAGAAGGGCTCGTGAGTTACGTAAACAAGGAATAGAACAACCAATTCTTCCAAGGGAGAGTTATGCGGGCCAATTCTCACCTTGTTGGTGTAGAGATTGTTGCGGTCGACATGAACGAATACCAATGGTTATAGCAGATCATCTACAAGAAAGTTGGTCCATCTTGGTGTGCTCGGAGAGAGAGTTTTGCAAGCGGCATAACACGCCCCTATCATTCCACTTACGAGACGAGGTTAGTATGGGGTTAGTATATGGTTAAGTTTATTTGCTTTTATATTTTTATTCCCTTTAAGTTCTATGTAATGGTGTTTGACGCAACACATCACATCATAAAAGTGTAACTCAATTATGTTACATTAGTTTTTCAAAAGGAGTTTGGAGAAATATCCACGAGGAAGATGATGAGGTGGACTCGGCCTGATGTCGATCTAGATGTCGTTTCGCATGCATACATTGTGTGCCTCTATGATGGGGGGGAATGCAATTCATCTTTAGCTTTTACATTGCCTAATTTATCTATGCCTTTAGATGTTGAGAAGATGCTAAAGCAAGTTGATCGAAGGCGTCTTGGATTATATGAAGGGCCATTGCCATCTATAGGTCAAATATTCTCTTATTGGGGTAATAGATACATGATTAAAGATTCTACAATTTTTGGTGCTGGTAGAGGCTTATTCATTCTAAATGATATAAAAGTTCCTTACAATGGGGAGGTGTCGGTCCTATTTACAAGTCAGCTGAGTGGGAAAAATTGACACAATACTCATTCCGATGGTGTATGGGTGTAATAACAATGCAGCTTCCATGGAGATGAGTGGAGTACAAGAGGACAATTTAAGGACCTATATTGATGGTCGACCATAAGAACATGGAAATATAGCAGGATTAATCAATAGTTGCGGAGGGAATAAAACTCTAGTGAATGGTGTGTTTGAAGAAAGAAATAATGACCAAGAACCTTATATGGCAGGAAAATGTCATAGTTTTGTCATGGTGATGGCTATAAGAAGTCTTTTCAAAGGTGAAGAGTTGATTCTAGACTATCCAATACGAACAGATGTTCCTCCACAATTTGTTAGTGATTGAAAAACCAAGATTATCAATTGTGAACTAAACTTGATTCTAAAGCTTTAGTGTAATGAAGGACTTGTTGTCTTACATCTTGTCATGTCTTTTAAATCTTTAATACTTTGAGTTTTAGAATAATGTGTATTATGCTTGATATGTATGTTAGCTTTCATATCGCTATGCAACGTCTTAATTATCCACTATAAATTGAAAAACTTATTGGTCTTTGGGTTTCATATTAGTATTATGTACTACTTGATCTTATTATTTTAAGAGAAGAAGAAGAGAGATTTTAACGTCCATACAAGAAAGCGTCCTATCGGACATGTGACACTTTACAACACACCCGGATGGGTCACCACTTTACATTCTTTGAAGTGGGTCCTTCCCCACCAACTTTACATTGCATGGCCACTTTCTAATGGGCATCGAGATATACGCAAAACAACTTACATAAAGATAAGATCATAAGGGGAAAATTAGGTGATTATTGAAGCCAAAGACCTAATCCACCATTAATTGAGAATGCAAGAGATGAACCCGGCTACTATTGACAATGCATATGATGAGGCTACCGCAACCTTATAGAAGATTTTGCAACTTTTGAGCAACTCATGGAAGATGTGAACACACACACACATATGGAGCATCATGAGAATGCAACTAATGACAATAATGACCAAGAATATCAATACAATATGTTGATGAATACATCATGAAGGAGGCTTGACAAAGTTATATGAAGGTTGTACAATATGTCGCGGTTGTCGGTCAATCTATCAATACTCGACATTCAAGCTTCGATTACAAGATATCAATATAGCTATTGGCTATATACTCAAGTACATCTCTCTTCCTTTGTGTCCATTCTCATAGTTTTTGTATTATCTACTAATATATAGAATCTCGGGTTTATAGGAAAATTATTGCGGAAGGAAATAACATGCCTAAAAATTCGGCAAGATGCACACAAACTAATCAAAGGCGCTTGGTTTTGAGTATGAAAGCATTCACGTGTGTCCCTAATGAATGCATTTTATATTATTAAGATAATAAGGACTATACCGGTTGCCCCATATGTGGATCGGGAAGGTATAAGGATGGATTTGGTGATAAAGTCCCAGCTAAAGTATTACGTTACTTTCCTATCATTCCAAAGATGAAGCACATGTTTAGAATGAAAAGAAAAGGCTGCTCTCATGACATGGCATGCACACCATGTCGTAACAAGGGCGGGATTATCGTTATCCCTCTGATTCTAGGGCATGGAAATTTATAGAGGAGACATGGTGCGATTTTGCAACCTAACCTAGGCACATTAGTATGGGGTTGGCAGCAGATGGCGTCAATCCATTTTTCTGCAAGCGGCCTCTTGGTCAGCTTTGGCGATAATGCTTGTAAATTACAATATTCCATGAGATGAATCCATAAAAGCGTAGCCACATAATGTTGGTCATGATCATTCAGGTATTTGCTTTAATATAAATTTAATATCTTTTTGAAATCGACTAACATTGATTGTGCATATAACAAAGGGCCTTCCCAACCAACGAATTTTGATGTGTACCTTTCTCCGTTAGTTGATGAGCTTCTACAACTATGGGATGGAGTGCCAATGGTTGATGCTTCTAGGACAAAATTCTGGGGACAAAACTTCATCTTGAGGGGTATTTTGATGTGGACAATGCATGACTACCCGAGGCCTCACCGTATATGCAGTGCGTGGTTAAATAGCCATTTACAATTTGGCGTGGTTGTGGATACACCATTTTAAGACCTTACATTGAAATGTAGGACTCCAAACAAAAGGCAAGTGTGCACATGTGCGTTGTCGTGAAAGGTTACGGCTCGTTACTCCAAAAGAAATGAGGAAGATGGTTTTGAGGGTCACGATAAATTTCTTCGAACATCATCCATTGAGGTCGAGAAGAGTTGAAAGCAGCGTGCCACAAAAGTCAATGACCTCAAAAGATTGGTTTAAGTTGTGGAATAATGTTGAAGAAAGCATGGATTGATGCATTCAATGAGGGGTGTGTGAAGGACCTGATGATATTGTGATGGATCCTCCCGATGGTATGAAGTGGCTTTCAAGATTTTATCAATTGCCATATTGGACGAATTAAAGTTCCACGAGCCTATTAGATCCCATGCACATAATAAAAATGTGTCGAGAATCAATATGGAAACACATTACGGGGAGAGAAAGACAACTTGAAGGAGCAAGGGAAGACCAACTTCAAGTCAAGCCTGCACAATGTGCTTGGATGAGATCAAACAAACCACCTCCATGGGTTCTAACAAAGGGTGACTATCAAAAGGTGTGTGCTTCGTTAAAATCTCTACGTACTCCAACTGGTTACTCCTCTTCCATGCGCAAATGTTGGACAAAGGATGGTAAGCTCCAAGGACTCAAGTCACATGACTTTCACAAGTTACTAGAGGTAAGTTATGCACACTTATTATACTCATTGATGTTTGTTTTTAAATTCACTCTTTCTTGCATGTAGGAGTACTTGCCAATTGTTCTACCAGGTACTCTACCTTCAAACATTTGTGAACCCATCTTCAAGCTAGCCAAACTATGCAGGTATAGCACTTGTACCTTCTCATGGTTAATAATTCACTTATGTTGATGTTATACCATGTTGTAGGTGGTTGTCATTGAGGGAGATTACCGTCAATGACCTACCGAGAATAAGAAAAGTGCGGTGAAGTATTGTGCTTATTTGAAAAGCGATTTCCCACTAGCTTTTTGACATCCAAGTGCATTTAATTGTTCATCTTGTCGATGATATCGAGTGGGCTGGTCGATATCATATCGATGGATGTTTTTCCTCGAGCGATTTATGAAGGTGCTCAAAGATTTTGTTAGTCAATTAGCAAGACACTGAAGGGAGCATGGCCAGGGTTGGATTGCTCAAGATTGTAGATTTGCGGTTTGTCCTTATCGAACTTAAGAGATAAAGAAGAATTGAAGCTTCTAGCTTTTTGATGAGTGTGGCGGTAGGCTATACAACAAAGGGAACAACTTATACATTGGCCTACAATGAGATGTCGACAATAAGAGACTACATTAAGTAATGAGCAATGTATGACAAAATGGATGCAAAAATATAAAGAGGCTAGAGAATGCATTGAGCTCCAACGTCAAGATTGGCGTCGTTCTCATAGGGGCCCATTTCCTCCCAGAGCTACAACAACTACAGATAAAATATCTTCTAAGTGGTTGTTGGATACTATATTGGATGAAGCCCGAAGGGGGGGACATCAATAAGTGTGAAAGAAAGCAAATAGCATTTGGAGCTAGTCAAAAGGTATATCTAGTGGTTGCTAGTATTTTCTTAGTTTAATTCAATTCTTATGTATGCTCACGATCTTATGCCAATTGATAGGTCACTAATCACGTTTCACATTTGATTACTATTTGTCTCATCTATGTTCCACGTATCAAGTCGAGCAAGTGCAAAGGGCGAGGAATTTTGTAGATCTTTGATATTGATTATGTGGGGAAGATCTGAGGAGATAATAGAGCTTGACTATACCAAATTTACAAAAGTTATTTTCAAAGTTAGGTGGTATGATGTCATTTTCACGTGGGAGGGATGCCCTTTGTTGAAGAAGACAAGAATGATCTTTGTGCTATAAGCATACGAAGGACTATACCAGATGAAAAAAAGAGCCTTATGTGTATCACGAGAAGTGTGAACAAGTGTACTTGCATCCCTCGACAAGTGAGATGTTTGGATTTAATAGTTTTTCTCTTTTAATATTTTTCTTTTGGAAGTTTGTATTATATTTTTTCGATTCTAATACTACAATATTTTGGAAGTTTTTCTAATTTGTTTCCCTATAAGCGATCCCAATTGGTTATATATTGTCTATGTGAACCCTAGATCCAGAAGGGTATATGATAATTTGGGCGTGGAACTTGCAAGCACATCCGGATACAACATCAAAGAGAACATGATAACGTGAATGTTGGCCAAGATGATGAATCATTGCATGACATGAATGAGAATATGGAAGGGCCATCGACAAATACCTTGCTAGAAGACTATCGAGGCAGAGATGTACCACAGCATCACATTAGAGGTGATGCTTGATGTTGAAAAGAAAGAAGATGTCATTGTGGATGAGACAATTAATGTCGACCGGGATGCTTTTAACACTTGAAGAAAGAGATGAACTTATACAAGATGTAAATTCTAATGAGGTATTCTAAATTAAAGACCCCTCCCTCCCCCCCCCCAAACTCCCATTCCTCCCTTCTTTTTCTTGTTCTTAGTGTTAGTCTTTTGGTTTTATTCTCATTCGACAAAACCTTGACCCCAATATAGAGGTTTCTTCTATTTTGATCGGGCAAGGGAGGGCCAAATGGTTATCGTGGGTTCGATTCCTCATGGGTCAATTTATTGGCTTAAGCATCTCAACTTCTACTATCTTCCAATTAACTACCATGTGCTTGGGACTACAATCGTGCAATCGAGCTGTCATTTCGAGCCTTACGGCATGCAGATCGTCACGATGTCACCTTTATTCTGAGCCATCGTTCTTGGCGGCAGTTTGGAACCGGTGCATGGGGAGGGTTTTTAGTTCTCCCTCTTGAGGTTTCTCTTCAAACCCTCGAGGGAACCACACTAAGCTCTCAACAACTTGAGGTAGGGAAGGGCGCCAAATCCTAAACCCTCTGATTTAATAGGGTTTTAATTATCGGGGAATCAAAACAACTCCATCTGTTAATCCCACCATTCAAATGGTAGCTTATGTCCCAAGAAATGATCCTGAAAAAAAAAATTGGCCATCCACCACATGGATGTGCCAATCCCCAAATTTTCCCTTTCTCGACATAGGGGCACGGCGGAAAAATGACTTGTTCCACCAGTTCGGCCAAACTATCGAGCTCGGAATGGGGTTCTAACTCTGGGCATAAGTCCAAAGCATCCAACTTACTATAGGAACCAGGTATTATGACCAACAAAGCCAAACTCAAATTGCTATAGGCAACTAGTCAACCTTTCGCTCAATGCACTACTAGCCTAGTGCTATAGTGTAAAGATAGTATGTACTTAGTAATCACGGTATTTGATCGATTGTCTACTTAACCAACCATGTGCTTGGTGGGATAACTTCGACCTTTGGGATGCAATCGTGCAATCGAGCTGTCATTTCGAGCCTTCATGAAAATCGGCATGCGATCGTCACGATGTCACCTTATTCACGAGCCAGCGTTGGCGGCAAGTTTGGAGGCTGGTGCATGGGGGAGGGTTTTTCGTTCTCCCTCTTGAGGTCTCTCTTCAAACCCTCGAGGGAACCACATCCGCAAGCTCTCAACAACCCGGGAGGTAGGGAAAGGCTGCCAAATCCTAAACCCTACAGATTTAATAGGGTTTAATTATCGGGGAATCAAAACAACTCCATCTGTTAATCCCACCATTCAAATGGTAGCTTATGTTCCAAGAAATGACCCTGAAAAAAAAATTGGCCATCCACTACACGGATGTGCCAATCCCCAAATTTCCCCTTTCTTGACATAGGGGCACGGCGGAAAAATGACTTGTTCCTCCAGTTCGGCCAAACTATCGAGCTCGGAATGGGGTTCTAACTCTGCGCATAAGTCCAAAGCATCCAACTTACTATAGGAACTAGGTATTATGACCAACAAAGCCAAACTCAAATTGCTATAGGCAACTAGTCAACCTTTCGCTCAATGCACTCCTAGCCTAGTGCTATAGTGTAAAGATAGTATGTACTTGGTAATCTGGGTATTTGATCGATTGTCTACTTCGCAACCATGTGCCCTGGGATAACTCTGGGTTTTCGGATGCAATCGTGCAATCGAACTCTCATTTCGAGCCTTCTGGCATGCACAGTCGTACGATGTCCAACTTGTTACTAGCCATCGTTGCGCGGCAAGTTTGGAACCAGTGCATGGGGAGGGTTTTTTCGTTCTCCCTCTTGAGGCACTACAAGAGAAGGGGTCCATTAGTGTCATTGATTATGTCGTTATTTGGCCTAAAATAAAAACTCGAATTTTTTTAATAACTGACGCTATTGGTGAGGCAACCCGGTGACACAAATGTGGCAATGAGAACGTCAGATATAATGTCAGCATGTTTGTCACTTATAACATCAGTGGCAATGTCACCTTTAACGTCAAATATAATGTCAGAACTTTTGTCACATATAATGCCATCTATAACGTCAGTGACTACGTTTTCTGTAATATCAAACATAGTGTCACCTATAAGGCCAACTATAATGCCAAACATAATGCCACTATTAATGTCATTGGTGAGGTCACCTATAGAGTCGCATGTAGCATCATCTATAGTTCCACTTATAACTTCACATATAAGGTCGCTAATAACACCATTCATAATGCTAATACTTATGTCACAGAGTATGTCAAACATACTATCACCTCTAGTAGCAGCTTTAAGGACACTTCTAAAGGCATAAATAATGACATCTATTTCCTCAATACCAATGTCATCTATGTTACCAATATCAATGTCATTTATTATATCTTCTATATCGTCAATAATAATACCATTTCTTAATCCATTGTTGCCACATATAATTAATATTTCTTGATCCATTGTTGCCACGTATAATGGCACTAATTATATTACTAGAAAGCAATTGGACAACATCAATATCATGTATTGTGTCACTTCTATAATTGGATGAGGTAAATAAATTTGTGCTTTAATAAATTTTTAAAATGAGTGACCATTCAATTTACAATGGATTCTATAATACAATCTTATAAATTCACTGAGCCAAGATGCATAATTTCAACCATGGCTTTGTAATGTTTGTGTCGTACAAGGCTACGAGAGCTCTTAGCTGCTCCGTACGTGGTATAACATGCAAGAGCCATCTTTTCAAGACGGGAATAATGGTGTTGTTTAATCGCGTATGGTGCTGAGCAAAAAGGCATTCTTCAATTTCTTCCCACCTAGAGGCTTCAAACAAGACCCTGATCATCAAAGCTTTTCGCATAATGAAAAGGTGAGATGTGTGCCACTGCTAGTACAATGCCCAGATCTGCATTTAACAGTGTTAACAGGCCATTTTGAATGCCACCGCAAAAAACTACCATCTTATTTCCTTGAATCTTGTCTTGCACTTCGTTGTTGTAACCATACATTTGTTTCTGCTGCCTTCTAGATACAACTAGAACCATACCTATGCCCATGTTAAATGTTCGTCTCAATGTTGGCTTGACAAAACAATCTGCAATTTCAAGAAGACAGCATGCAAGCATGGTGTTAAGAGACGTGAGGCAGTGAGTGATAAGAATACCAAGCCTGGAAGTCATTTTGACACCTGTCATATTTATGTGAGCTGGAGATCATTCTAAACATTACCTTGAAGGATAATTAGTAATACCAACAACCTGATAAAAATAGCAGCCTAGCTGGAGCAAAATATCACATTTGTTTAAACATTTGGAGCTGCTGGAGCTGCATTTATCAAGACATTCAGATCAGGGAATGGACAGATAAGTTGGGCAAACACTGCGAATGCAGCAAAGCTAAAGAGTAATACTATCTCAAAGATAGCAATACACCATCTTCAAAGACCTATAACAGAACACAAAAAAACATTAAAAAATATGCCAATTTGAAAAAAGCCACATTCAATTGAAAAGAAGAAAATACTGCTTCAGAAAAAATGGTTCCAAGTTAAAACTCACCTATGCAAGCTATTGTTACCCTAGAACTAGAAGCGCAGAAGCTTGATTGGTTGCTCTTATAAATCCTGGTAAAAAATGCTCTTTTGTTAATCAAAGCACTGAGGTAGAAAAATACATTCAAGCGTAATCTTAATATAGACCCGTTATATAGCACCTACTATTACTTGTGCATCGAACCTTGCTTATTTAGGAAACTCCAGAGAAGACTGTAGGAGCTATTTGCGATTCCTAAATCACAGGAGCTCATGAATCGATCAGTATGGCCTTTTAACCTGCTGGGAAAAGCACTCTAAATTGACAAGCAAATAAGTAGCCCTATACAAGAGCTAGTACAAAAGAAGGGACACAATCACAAGAAGGGCATTGCGCAGGCCCTTAAAAATAGTTCTGACCTGGCGCTCACAATCTACAGAAGAACAAGTATGGTCGTCGCATTTCAATCTGCCATCATATTTCATGTAAATGTCAAGCGTCAAGAATAGGGCAAGCAGAGGCCGAAGGGTGGATTTTGCAACGCTGATTATTCCTCTCCGAAGTCTTTGTAGCCTGGCAAGATCATAAATACAAGGACAGCCTCTGTCGCTGCTACCGTCACCAATTCTCCCCATTCGAGGGCCATAGCCGCCATCGTGATTTCTTTCTTTTTTCCACTAAAAATGGCACTACGGCCGAACTAGAAATAGAAATATTATCAATATCATAATCGGGTCGCATTCCATTCCGGTGGTGCATTACGTCGCCCGCGTCGACTTCGACCAAACGGGGAATGCGGTTGTATTCTTAGATTACGCATCACCGGTTTTAGCGGGGTTAGAATCGGGCGAAATAGTGAGATCATGCGGCTCCCGATTATGATATTGTAGGGGTAACCGATCTGGTCCCCTTTACGTTCTTGGCAAGGAATTTAAACTCGGTGCGCCCGTCGCGAAATGCCACAAAAACGAAAAGGTCCCATCGATTACCCCTACTCTAAAAAAATAGGGAAATTTTAGGCACCCACCCTATCACACCTAGGGTGCCCAAAGTCCAGTCACCATTTTGGCACCCTTCTATATTCGGGCGGTCGATATTGGGTGTCTAAACACCAGCTAAATTTCTAGGTGGATCTCTTCTTAACTGGTGCGTTAAACTTCCATCACAAGTTCCGCTTTGTCAGAGACCCAATTTCATTGATTTGCCAAGGATTTCATGTTGAAGTTGAAAATCGGTTTTTTTGCCCTCTAAATCAGATTAGGAATCACAGTGATATCTCTTACCTGTTATCTCTTACAATCTTTGAACCTTTAATGATTTTCGGTCTATTTCATTGCAGAGAAAAACCATTCTTATGCCAAAATGGCTAATCTGCCCATAAGAGATATACATGCAAATTTTTATTGTTCTAGCAATAAGGGATCTTATGTTTTGCCCCAATTTTTTAAGCATATTGGTCTTCAGTAAGCGGCATCAAGAGAAAAGAAAGGCAAGACACAAGATCTAGACTAAGCAAGATCCTAGCTTGTGTAGCAGGTTCACACCATAATCTATCTGGCAATCATCTATGTTGCAGCAATCATTGAAAGTAATCGTGCTTGTTGGCATATGATGTGGCTAATATTTTTTTTGTTTGGACACTAGATAGTGTGATATCGCTTGAAGGGAAGAACTGTTTGAGTGACGAATTCATGTCCAACTCTGCCACATAATTTAATTTGGATGTCTATAATGTGATTTCGGCCTAAATTTTGCCATTTTTTTTGGAAAAAACCTGAAAATTGTTTTTTGGCGAATTGCCACTCCTTTATCCCCTGCTTTTTGTGTTTGTGATTCTAAATACATAATGATGCAATCTTAGTGACTATATCAAAGGCGATATGAACACAATTATTGACACATTAACATAACTTGTGATGTTGAAGCAAATAAGATTGTGTACTATGAATGGTAAGGAATAAAGATAAGATAAATTGACCAAAATGCTGCATCTTCATTCACATTATGGAAATGCCCTTTTATTTCTTTATAATTGTCAAAATGCCCCCATATTTTTTGTATTTATTGAAATGCCCCTGTATGTGCACCATCCATCGCTGCAGAGCCACCATAAGACCGCAAATGGATATGAATGGGATCTGGCAGTTTATAGTTCCAAGCTTAAGGATTGATTTACGCCATGATGGGAGTAAGTCGAATAGATTGCTAAGCTACCACACTATAGACACTTTGAGGTCTCCAGAAACCCTGGTGGTTGAGAGATTTATTGGATTATGAAAACAAAGGGAAAAAGAACTGGAAAAGGTAGAAAGCAAACCTTGTTCTCCATCAAAGCTATCATAAGTGAATTTGGCTGCAGGTCCGTCAGAATGCTTGAACTGAGTAGATTGCCACAATAGTTTATCATAGCCAATAAACTCGCCTTCATAAAGGATGGAAAGCTCTTAATAGAAGCAAAAGATGGGGATCTAAAACATACTCTATTTTTATTTCTTTTGTAGAATAGAATGGTAACTACTTGAAGTTCAAGGAGGTTTGCTATGATGACAATTCACGGTCGGCCTTGGGTTTCTTGTGAGGGTCTTGCTAATCACAGTGATTAATATTCTTCCTAGTATAAGAATTAGGGGCATTTCAACAAATATAAAAATTACAAGGGTATTTTCACAATTATAAAGAAATATAGGGGCATTTATTAAATTTTCTCTTCATATTATCAATATTAACACTCGTAATATCACTATATGAACTGGGACAATATTTGATAGTAGTGATGATACTAATAGTACATCTATTATGGCATATACTATGGTCACACAAACATTGACAGAATCCGTGACACTAAAGGTGTTGTTCTATTCGATATTAATACCACCACCCATAATGTCACTAGTGGGCACTGACACTAGTACTAATGGTATATGTGTAACAACTACTAACACTATATTTGATGCTAATAACAACACCTATAACATCACTAGTAGTCATTGACACTAATACTGATGTTATATGTGTAACAACTATTGACACTATAACTGATGCTAATAACAACACCTATAACATCACTAGTGGGCACTGACATTGACATTGATGCTACATGTGTAACAATTGGTGACGTTATAATTGGTGCTAATAGCAGCATCTATAGTGTCATAGCAAACTTACTGACACTATTGGTGACACAAAGAGTGAGGCTACAGGTAACACAAAATGTGGCATCTGTAGCATCACCTCTGTAAAAAATGTCACCAATAAGGTCATAATTACTCTTTCTAATGTTCTGGTGACGTTTTGATGACACTAATTGACCCCTTCTCTTGTAGTGAGGTCTCTCTTCAAACCCTCGAGGGAACCCTGCACGCAAGCTCTCAACAACTTCAGAGGTAGGGAAGGCTGCCAAATCCTAAACCCTACAGATTTAATAGGGTTTAATTATCGGGGAATCAAAACAACTCCATCTGTTAACCCACCGTTCAAATGGTAGCTTATGTCCCAAGAAATGATTCTGAAAAAAAAAATTGGCCATCCACCACATGGATGTGCCAATCCCCAAATTTCCCCTTTCTCGATATAGGGGCACGGCGGAAAAATGACTTTTTTCCACCAGTTCGGCCAAACTATCGAGCTCGGAATGGGGTTCTAACTCTGGGCATAAGTCCAAAGCATCCAACTTACTGTAGGAACCAGGTATTATGACCAACAAAGCCAAACTCAAATTGCTATAGGCAACTAGTCAACCTTTCGCTCAATGCACTACTAGCCTAGTGCTATAGTGTAAAGATAGTATGTACTTGGTTTGATCTTCAATATTTCCTTGTTTTCAATCTGTCCTATAATGATCTTTCTGGAGGTCTTCCTTCTAGCTGGTCAAGTACTACTTTCAATTTTAGTGTTGTGGGAAATCCTAAGCTTTGTGCCTCTGATCAACTCCATTGTTCTGCTGAGACTTTGAATCATGCTAGAAGAAAGCCTGGTTTGATGGCTTGGATTACTGGAGCAGTTCTCTCAACAGCGGTGATTCTTTCTTTAGTTGGATCCTTTTGCTTTTTCAGAAGGTACAGGAAATTTGCCGAGGAGGAGGAGTACCCACAAGGCACCTGGATGTTCACTCCGTTCCAGAAAATAAACTTCCATGCTAGGAATGGGAAAAAGAACACTCTGTAATTCATAAAATAGGCTTTTTATTCTCTGTTTTATCCTGTCTTTTATTTTGGAGCCTTTACCTTCTACTATTGCAATATATTTCTTCCAAGCTAACTTTCCTTGCCTTCCTTCAGATCAATCTTTTCCTTTCCAGCAAAAGATTATTATCTTTGCATGCAGCTCTAAGGCGCTTGTGTAAACCATAGAGTCCTTTTAAACCAGATCCCTGCAATAATTGCTCATAGAATATACATCCTTGCTACTGGAGCAAGGACTTTATTGTAATATAAGCTTTTAAGTCTTCAACAGTTTTATTAGCTTCATCAGCTCTGGAAAACGATGAACTTAGCTGCATATCCAAATCGGATGCCTTGTCCATATCAAGCTTATCTTTTAAAGCAGTTGCCTAACTCCGTGCTTCATCTGCTGCTGCACTAGATGCTCCAAGCAGGGATTCAAGTTCAGTGATCTTAGCTCTGGCTTGTTCGGTGATTTTGCTTTATTTTCTGCTCGTTCAGCTGTGCTTAATGATGTACTTAGCTGAACTTCCAGGTCAGATATACAACTTGTTGCTTCGTCTAGCTTTATTCCTGAATTAGCAGTATGATTATTGGCTGCTTCAAGTGCTGAATCACGTTCCTGCAAGGTTGTCTGAAGTTCCAGAATGTGCTCTTCACGCCATGTGGTCCTTTGCACTCTGCCGAATTGTTTGACTTACAGTTAGTATCCCTGCAGTTGATATTGTTGAAGAACTTAGCCGTCTTATCATGAATTCTCTCTATCATATTATAGAGCCTTAAAAAGGTAATGTAAGTTTTAGCTTAAATTTTGGTTCTCTTAGCTTGAGTTAGAGTTCATATATATTAATTATGTTCGGCAAAAGCTTCTTTACTAAGTTTATCTTATTGATTGTATTTCATTCATAGGAAATAACATGGACGATGTCTTGGAGGACCCTGTCACTTATGCTATTAAAGTTATCTTAAGCACGTTTACTGGATCAGTGGAGGAGCATTTATGAGCATCAGATGTAATGGCTGCAGAACCTAATACCACTATTAGAAGGGCGTATATGATGAATGCTACGTATCGTCAGTGGTATATAAATCATTATGGTCCTCTTTCTACCACTACCACTCCCACACAGTCACATCCCGTAGCCACTAGAACCTCCTTGCCCACTCCTTCTAACACTCCACTTGCTGGGACTTCTGAACATACACCCTTTAGAGATTCTCAATCTGTTGATATAAATGACTCAGAAGTTGGTCCAAGAAAAGGAAGAGGACCAGGACGAAGGAGAAGTAGAATTGCAGATGAGCAAGGACCGATTGAGTATCCATGTGTAAGTACTTATTTTTGCATTTTAGTTATTTATGGAATTGAAATTGTAGCATTTAAAGATATGCGAGTTAGGATTTAAGATTAAATATTGGATAGTGTAGACATTATTTCCATGTCTTAAAATTTGTAATGTCATAAGCTAACATTATTTATTGATTTTTAATCATCCAATGTGCGCTTATCTTTCGGATTGGCCGATTCGTAAATATTAAGTAGGATACCATCATCATTGAAGAGGGATCACGTGGCAAAAGAAGTTCCAACGGCGGTCCTTCCTTAGGTTGTCCTTCTTATGGTGCGGGGTGCAATGGAATTCTCAAAAATATAAGTAGGGCAGCAAGGGAAGTATTATATTGGAAGAACCCACATTTGGACATGAAACATCGGAGGGGGAGCATATTGATGCGATAAAGTAATTGTTGTTTTAATTTTTTTATTAATGATGATTTTTAACAAGCTAAACGTAAAGTTCCACATGTGTGATATAGGTCTTCGAGAGATTAGAGGAATGGCACAGAAAAGGATGGAGTAAAAGGAGGATTATAGGACGATCTTTTAGGTGCGTTAAATTTATAACTTTGTTTAAATACACATTTTAATTATATTTAAAACTACTTTTACAGGGTTTTTAAATTTAGATTGATTGATGATATCGCCAAGGATAAAATCACGACATGTCCTCCACAATTAGAGGACAATCGTCAGGCATGGGAACACCTTTGGAGAGAGGGACAAAGGAAGAAACGGGGTGAGAGAGTAGAATATGCTCAACAATGTTATGCGCAAACGTGAGTTTTTCTTTTTAATGTAAATTTATGCTTAGTCTATATTATAGTTAAAATTTATTGGATTTTTATTCTTTTATTTATAGGCAAAGGGAAGTTCCGGGCAATCCGGCGGGAAGTGGAGGCAAAGTTACATTTCGTACTCGATTTGTACGTGTTAGCAAATTTTTTATCTTGTACTAATTTACATATGTACTTACAGTTTTTTTTTTTCATTTAATAGTATGAAATGTATGATCGACCTCCGTCGGAAGAGGAATCTCGTCGTAGTAGTACTCTCAGCTTCTGTAAGATGCAAAAACATCTAGCAAGGCATGGCATTTGGCCAGTAGAGGAGCGACATCGAAAGGTAAATTTTTCTAGATTATGAAATTAGTAATGAACTTATAATTTAATTTTATATCATTTTCTTGTATAGGCCATTGAGCAATTGCTTCTTCTGGATGATATGGAAGTACAAGCTGATAATGAAGATCTACCTAATAATGTTGAACAAGATGATATTTATGCACATCAAAATTATGATGATGAGCATGATGGTAGTGGTGCAGCAGGCAGCTATGCCTGCTGAAACAATATTGTATTTCTGTTGAATTGATAAAAAAAATTCTTTTTGTTATGCTTTATTTTGTTATTATATTAGAGAATCTGAAAATAATGAATAAAAGTTCGTCCAAATTTTTTTTTTGTAACGGTTCATGAACTTGCAATGCGTTTCAAGGGTTTTTTTTTTTAATTTAATATTGCTCTTTGAAATGCGTTTCAATATTGAAACGCGTTTCTGTTTTATTTTAGTTGAAACGCGTTTCAAACGTGTTATGCGTTACAAATCCGTTACGCGTTTCAAACTTGTTATGCGTTACAAATTCGTTACGCGTTTCAATTGACCCTATCATTCGTAACGCGTATCAAATCAATATTGTAACGCCATTTTTTTAATTATATTATATTATTTTTTTAGTTAAAAAAAGCAGATCAAAAAGCGTTACAAGCGTAGGGGTTTTCTTCTAGTGTTTTGATCTGCTGTGCATTTTATTGTGCTTATATGGGTGTTACCGGTGTGATGTGTATGCTGATGGTGAAAAATAGGTCTTGCAATTGTAATGGTTGTGTAAGGTATGGATGGATGGATGGATAGATAGATAAAAATTTTAACGGCTACAAAGTCCCAGATGCGTGATGGAAGCCTGTTGAAAGCATGGATAGCAGATGAGCCCCAAATCCCTAACGCGTGATCCGTGAGTAGAAAAACTAACGAGAAATAACCGCTGCGATTTTTGTCAGAAAGAACAGGCATAAGGTTTCCCCCCAAAAAAACTTTTCCATGGCTCTTCCTTGGGTTCAAACGCGGTCCTGCTCATAGGCGATACTGAAGCTGCAAGAATCCGTCCAAATCAGGCCGATTTGTGCGTGGTGGTCCAGTGATCGCTCTGTTCCAGCCCCTAGGTAAGGTTTCAGATTGGATTTGCTCTTCATTTTCAGATTCGATTTGCTCTTTCTTCTGCCTCCCTCTCTGGCAAATCTAGCTCTTCAAATACCTTATACTGTAAAGCCGGATTACTGTGAAACCCAGCTCTTCAAATCCCTTATACAGCGCAGATTCAGTATATCCCATGCAGGAGTTTCCAGGCACTCTTAAGCTCTTTAGAAAAACTATCTGTTCTATCATTCATGATCTGAATGCCTGAAACATCTGAGATATGATATATTGATTAATCATGTTATAGACATTAGTTTGCTGCATTTTAAAAGAAAGAATGAAAGACTTACGAGACAAATAGAATTAGTATTATCTTGCCTGGATAATATAAGAGAATTGACTTGGATATCTAGCATAATAACAGGGGGTTTCCCTTGTATTTTTGTACCTTTTTCCCTATGGTCATATGATTGCTTGTCGTATTTCATGGGACATACTAATGCGTATATCTAGAGTGCGCATACGCTCTAATAAATTTTCATCATATTTTTCAATGGTTAACCCTTTGAACATGCAATATTTTGATATTTTAGGGTTCTATACTTCTATATTCCTAAGAAACTATTGTTTTTTTACATGCAAGGATCGAGGACCATGAGGTTAGGGTTTTCTGTTGCTATCAGCGAAGAAGCGGCTGCGTCTAGAAGCAGTAGTTCTTCTTTACAGGCACAGTCTAACTAGTGCCATATCCAATCTTCTATTTGCAAGAATCATTCGGCTTCCATAGTCTGGCGAATCCTTCAATGCTCTATTTTTTGCAGGGATAGGTTCAATACTGTATACGTTTTATACGCAATACGTATTTTTCGTTTGATACGGCACAAATTTGACGTTTAATACGTCAAAAATACGGCTAAAAAAATTTCCGGCGTCGAAAACTTTCGCGTAAGCGAAAACAACTGTTTCGCTTACGCGAAGTCTGGTTCGCGTAAGCGAAACAGTATTTTTCGCTTACGCGAACCAGAAATAGTTTCGCGTAAGCGAAATGAACTGTTTCGCTTACGCGAAAACATCTTCGCGTAAGCGAAACAGTCAACTTCGCGTAAGCGAACGCGCCTTGAAATATATATAGAAAACTTCGCGTAAGCAAAAACTTCTGCTTCGCTTACGCGAACCGCCCTTCGCGTAAGCGAAACGCAAAGAATGCTTACGCGAACAAAAAAAAGTTTCGCGTAAGCGAACCTTTATACTTCGCTTACGCGAAAAGAGTTTCGCGTAAGCGAACATTAAGGCTTCGCTTACGCGAAAGCCGGCGAGGGGATTCGCGTAAGCGAAAACTTAGACTTCGCTTACGCGAAAGAAAGTTCGCGTAAGCGAAACAGAAGGTTTCCCTTACGCGAAACTTTTTTTTTCCGGCCGGCGAGTATTAAATACAAAAAATACGTATTTTTCCCAAAAATACGTATTTTTGCACTTTATACGTCTGAAAAAATAGTTTCATACGTACAGAACCTATCCCTTAGGGAAGGTAGATTCCCTTATAAACAGATATTATGCTAGATATTCACGGCCATAGCTGCAGAGGATGTTAAGGCTTGCTTCTTAATTTGGTAGTCAAAGCAACAAGCCTACAAATGTTTTTGTTGCTGCTGGATGCTTTAATCATCCCTAATGTTTCAGGGTTCTGGAGTCTGGCGATGCAACAGGGATGGTGTAGCCGAGATAGTCCTTATACTTATTTGTCTTAGAAATGGGTTCTTTTTAAGAGGAATTCTCATTAATTTATATGCTTTACAAGTCAGAATGGTTTTAACAAGTTTAAATCCAATGTTGTTACTAAGAACTTTCAGGTGTTTTACAGGTACAGAAGAAGGCAGCATTTAGTGGATGTTACTGAGATATTTAATCAGCTTGCTTATGAGAAAAAATACCGCTTTATAAAGCTTGGCTTTTGGGTAAAAGCACGCTGTGGTGTATCAAAAACATGCATTTTGACGCCACATTTTGGCACCACCTTTGTGGTAAAATCGGGTGGTGCATACCGGCTTTAGATTGCGGGAGTGCGAATTAATGAGCGTCGGTTATTTTGAATTTTATGCCACGTCATTGTCCACCTTTTTGAATTAAGAAAGAATCACCTCTTCCTCTGTTTTTTTGCCGCTTCTTGCCGATTGAACCCTAATGGAGTCGGAATTGAACGCCACTGGTTACACGATGAAATCTCTCCTCAAACAAGAGATTGTGCCCCATGAAGATCTAAAGAAGCTTTGGGGTGACAGAGTTCCAAATAAATCGGCTCACGTGTTTTTCCCCAAATGTTTTGTTCAAACCGAAAAATTAAGGCATATGTTTTCTTATGCAGGGTTGAAGAATCGAGCAATGAACAATACAAAGAGTTCATGCAAATTTACAAAAGAATTACAGGGAAGCCACATACATGGGGTGGAATGGCTCCCGGAACCCGGCAAAGGCTTATTATCCGCATATAAAGGGGAGGCATTAATGGAAGAGCTTCTGGATTATTATAAAACTCCCCGATGAGAAAGCCGAGGCCGGTTCTTCTAGACCCAAGAGATAGGTTCAATATCAGTATCGCGTTTTATACGCAATACGTATTTTTTTTCGCTTGATACGGCACAAATTTGACGTTTAATACGTCAAAATACGGCTAAAAAATTTCGGCGTCGAAAACTTTCGGCGTGGCGAAAACAACCGTTTAAACTACGCGAAGTCCGGTTCGCGTAAAAGCGGCTTAAACAAGATTTTTTCGCTGGCACCGTAATAGTTTCGCAGAAAGCGAATGAACCGCTTTCGCTTTACGCCAAAAACATCTTCGTAGTTTAAACAAATTAACTTCGCTGTAGTTTAAACGCCGCTTTGAAATATATATAGAAAAACTCGTGAAGTAAAAATTCGCAAGCTTTACGCCAACCGCCGCCGCTGTAGTTTAAACGCAAAAGAATGCTTTACGCCAACAAAAAAGTTTCGCAATAACCTTTTATACCGCCACGCTGAAAAGAGTTTCGCTGCAGGTTAACATTAAGGCTTCGCCACGCCGAAAGTCGGCGAGGGGATTCGCTGCGAGTTTGCAACTTAGACTTCGCTACGCTGAAAAGAAAGTTCGCTGTGAAACAAAAGGTTTCTTTACGCCGAAACTTTTTTTCCCACGGCCGTTAGTATTAAAACAAAAATAATGCATTTTCCCCAAAAATACGATTTTTGCACTTTTATACCGCCCCAAAAAATAGTTTCATACGTACAGAACCTATCCCTTAGGGAAGATAGATTCCCTTATAAACAGATATTATGCTAGATATTCACGGCCATAGCTGCAGAGGATGTTAAGGCTTGCTTCTTAATTTGGTAGTCAAAGCAACAAGCCTACAAATGTTTTTGTTGCTGCTGGATGCTTTAATCATCCCTAATGTTTCAGGGTTCTGGAGTCTGGCGATGCAACAGGGATGGTGTAGCCGAGATAGTCCTTATACTTATTTGTCTTAGAAATGGGTTCTTTTTAAGAGGAATTCTCATTAATTTATATGCTTTACAAGTCAGAATGGTTTTAACAAGTTTAAATCCAATGTTGTTACTAAGAACTTTCAGGTGTTTTACAGGTACAGAAGAAGGCAGCATTTAGTGGATGTTACTGAGATATTTAATCAGCTTGCTTATGAGAAAAAATACCGCTTTATAAAGCTTGGCTTTTGGGTAAAAGCACGCTGTGGTGTATCAAAAACATGCATTTTGACGCCACATTTTGGCACCACCTTTGTGGTAAAATCGGGTGGTGCATACCGAAGCGGAGATTGCGGGAGTGCGAATTAATGAGCGTCGGTTATTTTGAATTTTATGCCACGTCATTGTCCACCTTTTTGAATTAAGAAAGAATCACCTCTTCCTCTGTTTTTTTGCCGCTTCTTGCCGATTGAACCCTAATGGAGTCGGAATTGAACGCCACTGGTTACACGATGAAATCTCTCCTCAAACAAGAGATTGTGCCCCATGAAGATCTAAAGAAGCTTTGGGGTGACAGAGTTCCAAATAAATCTGGCTACAGGTATTTTCCCCCAAATGTTTTGTTCAAACTGAAAAATTAAGGCATATGTTTTCTTGTACAGGTTGAAGAATCTGAGCAATGAACAATACAAAGAGTTCATGCAAATTTACAAAAGAATTACAGGGAAGCCACATACATGGGGTGGAATGGCTCCTGGAACCTGGGCAGTGGCTTATTATCTGCATATAAAGGGGGAGGCTGTTAATTGGAAGAGCTTCTCGGATTATTATAAAACTCCCGATGAGAAAGCCGAGGCCAGTTCTTCTAGACCCAAGAGATAGGTTCAATACTGTATACGTTTTATACGCAATACGTATTTTTCGTTTGATACGGCACAAATTTGACGTTTAATACGTCAAAAATACGGCTAAAAAAATTTCCGGCGTCGAAAACTTTCGCGTAAGCGAAAACAACTGTTTCGCTTACGCGAAGTCTGGTTCGCGTAAGTTTAAACAAGTATTTTCGCCACGCCGAACCGGAAATAGTTTCACAGAAAGCGAATGAACTGCTTCACGCTAAAACATCTTCACAGTAGTTTAAAAATTAACTTCGCTGCGTAGTTTAACGCCTTGAAATATATATAGAAAACTTCGCAGTAAGTTAAACTTCCGCCACTTACGCCGAACCGCCTTCTCGCCGCAGTTTAAACGCAAAGAATGCTTACGCTAATCAAAAAAAGCTCATGTGTTTAACCTTTATACTTCTACGCCAAAAAGAGCTTCAGCTGAAGTTTAACATTAAGGCTTCGCTACGCCGAAGTCGGGCGAGGGGATTCGCTGTAGTTTAAAAACTTAGACTTCGCTATACGAAAAGAAAGTTCACCTGAAGTTTAAAATGTATAGGTTTCGCTTTACGCGAAACTTTTTTTCCTACGGCGAAGTAGTATTAAATACAAAAAATACGTATTTTTCCAAAAATACGTGATTTTTGCACTTTATACGTCTGAAAAATAGTTTCATACGTACAGAACCTATCCCTTAGGGAAGGTAGATTCCCTTATAAACAGATATTATGCTAGATATTCACGGCCATAGCTGCAGAGGATGTTAAGGCTTGCTTCTTAATTTGGTAGTCAAAGCAACAAGCCTACAAATGTTTTTGTTGCTGCTGGATGCTTTAATCATCCCTAATGTTTGAGGGTTCGAGTCCTCCTGCATGCAAATGGGATGGTGTAGCCGAGATAGTCCTTATACTTATTTGTCTTAGAAATGGGTTCTTTTTAAGAGGAATTCTCATTAATTTATATGCTTTACAAGTCAGAATGGTTTTAACAAGTTTAAATCCAATGTTGTTACTAAGAACTTTCGTGTTTTTACAGTGTACGTAAGAAGCTGACATTTAGTGGATGTTCTTGAGATATTTAATCAGCTTGCTTATGAGAAAAAAATACCGCTTTATAAAGCTTGGCTTTTGGGTAAAAACCAAGCTTGTGGTGTATCAAAACATGCATTTTGACGCCACATTTTGGCACCACCTTTGTGGTAAAATCGGGTGGTGCATACCGGGGATTTTGATTGTGGCGTCGGTTATTTTGAATTTTATGCCACGTCATTGTCCACATTTTTGAATTAAGAAAGAATCACCTCTTCCTCTGTTTTTTTGCCGCTTCTTGCCGATTGAACCCTAATGGAGTCGGAATTGAACGCCACTGGTTACACGATGAAATCTCTCCTCAAACAAGAGATTGTGCCCCACGAAGATCTAAAGAAGCTTTGGGGTGACAGTTCCAAATAAATCTGGCTACAGGTATTTTCCCCCAAATGTTTTGTTCAAACTGAAAAATTAAGGCATATGTTTTCTTGTACAGGTTGAAGAATCTGAGCAATGAACAATACAAAGAGTTCATGCAAATTTACAAAAGAATTACAGGGAAGCCACATACATGGGGTGGAATGGCTCCTGGAACCTGGGCAGTGGCTTATTATCTGCATATAAAGGGGGAGGCTGTTAATTGGAAGAGCTTCTCGGATTATTATAAAACTCCCGATGAGAAAGCCGAGGCCAGTTCTTCTAGACCCAAGAGAAAGCATAGGCAAATCCAACCTGACGAGGAGGAAAATAGTAAAAGTGACAGGGATGATGAAGATGATAGGGAAATAACCAAATCAGGTTCCTCTAGACCACACATTCAATCTGAACTCACAATCAAAACAGAAAAGCAGAGCAATGTTCTGAGACCAAAACATGCCATTGCAGGTATGTTCCATTATTAGTTGTCTTACAACAGAAAAAAATCTCAAGCTTGATCTAGATTGTTTCTATCAACACAGAAAAGGTAACATCAAATCCACTTCAAGAATCAGGTATGTCTACTACCATTTTGCATCATGTTGGCTGTGTTGTCATGTTGTGTCTCTATGATGCGCAATGGATGCCAGAACGATAGATGAGGTATGTGTGGTGGTGGTGAGTTGTTGGCATCCACCATGTCCCACACCACACCCCACGATCTCCCACCACTACACTCTACCATCTCCCACCGCCACACTCCCACACCACACACCACCACCACACTCCACCACCACACACCACCACCATCACCACACTCCTCCACCACCACCACACTCCACCACCACCACCACACTCCTCTACCACCACCACCACACTCCACCACCACCACACCACACCACCAGGACTCCACCATGTCCCACACCACACCCACCACCACCACACACCCCACCACCACCACCACACCTCACCACCACCACACACACACACCACCACCACCACACCCCACACTCCACCACCACCACACCACACCCCACCACCACACCCCATCACCACACTCCACAATGTCCCACACCACACTCCACCACCACCACACACCCCACCACCACCACCACCACCACCACCACCCCCCCACCACCACCACCACACCACCACCACCACCACAGCGTGTTGTGTGGTGTGTACTGTGCAGCGTATGTTGTGTGGTGTGTGGTATGTGGTGGTGTGTAGAGACTACCTTGTGTTGTGTGGTGTGTGATTGTGGTTTTCCATCAGTACGTGGCTTACTATGTTAGGAGGCTGACATATACGTAGTGTTTTGTTTTTCTGCACTATGGCGACTTGTGAAGGAATGGTTGGCTGCAACATCACTAGGTTTGATAGATGCAAGCAACGATTGCAAACAAAACGAGGATAGGAAAAATGATATCAAAAGAAAGATTGAGTTGATGGAGCATAAAGCATCGAAATTAGAGCTGATTTGCACGGATGGCAATCAATCATGACAAAGAAATCCGCGGCGAGAGAGGGTGTTGGGGTTGTGTTTAACTAAAGGATGAAGAGCTAAATGGTACAAAGTTGCACGGGCTGAAACGATTAAATAAATTAACAGAAACTGAAATTGAGCTAAAGGCATGTGAAGACTTATTCTTTGAGAGCTGCTACCTCGAATGCAAAGATTTGAGATTTTTGCCGAAATGAGTGGTCATGACACTCCTTTAGATCCTGCACTTCCAATGCTTCTGGCGAAGAAGAGGGTGATGAAGGTTGTCCATTTTGGGACGTTATGCGAAATGGGAGGGTAAAATGTTGCCAGTTGTGATAGCAGAATGCAGTCACCAGTATCACATTCCATGTCTATCACACCATTTGAGGTAAATATTATCATCTCTAACCCTCGTCTAAAGACTCTATTGATTTTGAATTTGTTTTGCGGACACTCTAGAACCTCTTTGCAGCCCCGTTGTGGCCACATTATGGTGAGACATGGCTTTTGGGTTTTGGTGTTCGAGTGGTACCACAAGAACCAATAGACACAAGTAAGTCCAAAGAGGGGTGAAAGCAAGGTTTGGGAAGTCTCGATGCTTGTACTCAGGTCTCTTTCATCCTGGCTTAGTCTCTTCCATCCCAGGCTGGCTTAGTCTCTTTTTTTTGCAAACAATATAGATTCGGCTGCAAACAAGTGCCTTAACTAATGTTTCTTGATATTGTCCAGGTCTCTTGACTTAGTGTTTGCGAGAATTGCCTAGAAATTTGAGACCAAGGATATCCAACAGTTATCCATGCCTCGATTAGTTATGAGGCGCAAGATACCTCCCTGTTGTACCTAGAATTCACCCCATTTGATACTCAAAGTCAATCCCAACCGCCGGCGGCATGGAGACTCCAAAACGAAATTTGGATAGTCAATGAATGCGGTCATTATCAAGTAAGTCCGATGCCACATACATGATTTATTTTTTGTATTTTTACTGTGGTCTTCCTCATTTCAATTATGTTGCGAGATAAATGCTCATGCTGGCTGGAAGCCATGACGAAGAGATTCCTAGTGCATCTAATTTAGGGGGGAAAATTAATTCCCTTGAGATTCATTCTCAGACGGGGTCCTTCACGAGAAAAAAGTTTTGGTCTTGAATATGAGCCAAATGCGGATCACGGTGATGAAGTTGACAAAGAAACCCCTGATCTGGACAAGATGCACGGCGCTCAACGAGTCCAATACAACCTCAACCAACAAAAACCAAGAGGTTAACTGAAATTCTCCTTGTTCGGATTTTAATGGGGTTTTAGGCAAGTTTTATGACTTGAAAGAGAGGATCCCCTGCATCGGTAGAGCGAAGTGACCATCCGTGAACCATCCATCAAAAGTCTTGCTAGCTTTCGGGCCCGGATTTCAGGAGTTCTTAGAATGGTGTTTTTCAAAATTTGAGATTGCATTGTGGTCCAAAGATGGCTAAGAGTAATGTTGACTTGTTGACGAAAAGTTCTTTGCAGGAATATAAGGGCGATTTCTTTTTATTTGGAATCGGGATGATTGCACCAACACAAAATTAAAAGTGGTTAATAAGCCAATTTTCCTTAAGGATCTGTCCAAAGTGTACCAGAAATTTTGGAGATACCGGTGACAAACACATTGTTGATAGATGACAAGAGATATATAAGGGTTTACGCCAACCAAATAGAACACAATGATATGTCCAAATAGTTTTGCTCCCGGCAGGTTGGATTCCAATTTCCTTTTGGAGCAACTCAAACCATGGTGGAGGGACTTAAGGCGCGAGAAAGTGTGCCCGGCTTATGTGAAGGAACATCAAATGTGGAACATGTGGGATTACGAAGAGTCAGCAAGAATCGCATGAAAATGCTCGACAAGTATTTTCATAAATGAATCTTGTAAAACTCTTTGAAAGTCAATATAAGTAAAAGAATTTCTATGATATGTGTTGTACTTTTTCAATTTAAAATATTTGAATGGATTGTGAGCAAATGTTCTCGTGTGTGTTTAGAACTAGAAATGATAGAGCTTCGGCAGTCCCTGACTATCTAAAGCTAAATACACATCTGGAAGTGTCTTTGAGTGGAACTGGCTGCCGTGATTAACTCCACCGACATCAAAATTTTGGAAGCCGATCACGCAGTGGTTCAATGATCAATTGATCCTCCTCTTCTCAAGGTGATACTTTCATCTGATTTGTGATCATCAGGATTGTTCCAGATGATATGCATATGTTTGCAGATACATGGAATACTACTTGATTCTCCAAGGAATGAGCCATCCCTTTCATTTCTTTGACCCTCTTTTTCACTCGACATTGTCCAAGGACACAAATAGTTACAAAACAATAAGGAAACATGTGAATCTGAATAAGTGCCAGTACATATTTTTGCCTGCTTGTGATGGACATCACTGGACCTGTTTTCTGATTGTAAGCCACGCGTGTCTCGCACAGAGATATAAACCAGGGATATATCACTTTGATAGCTCGGGCTTGCATGGCAGAAGCAGACATATTGAGAGGTTAGTGCTTGCTCATTGCATTTTGCTGTTGTGGCACAATGACAACAAACTTTGAGTGCAGGTTCCGGAATTGCTTGGACCGCGATAATTTCAGCTTTACAACCTCGGATGTTGTGAAAATTTCCGAACGCCTCTTCAAACCGATGGTCATTCATGTATTCCTGCCAGATGTTCGTTTATGCACAAATTTGTGAGGGGGTACTTAAAAAGGAGTGAATATATTGTTGCCCGATCTAGTAAGTCAACTTAAATGCGTGGACAAACCAAACTCACATTATTGACAAAGTGTGGTTAATTACTTGTCGTGGACATTTCAGACCCGGGGATCTAGTTGATGTTAGAGTGTTCATGCTTGAAGTTTTAAGATTAGAAGCAACAAAGAACTGAGAGGAACATATGTATTGGGAAGTATGTAGGTGCATGAGTCACCTCGTACTTAAATCACTGTATATCTTTCTTATGTACATAATTGTTATTGTAACCTTGATTCATTTCAATGAAAATTCATATTCAATTCATCTCACAAACAAAGGAATCAAGTGTTTCAGAAGAATTCAAATCTTCAAAAGAAATCAAAACAAACTCATTTTCACAGCTGAAGCACAAAACTTCACATGAGTTCAAAAAACTACGAGAATGGATTTACATTTCATCATCATCGAAAAGAACTTGGGTAAATTACTCAAAAATTTTCTCCTCATCTAAAGGATCCGAATATATCTGATCCTGTTTTTGACGTTTAGTTGGTGGCATGTGAAGTCGATTGCACGATATCGTGTTGTGAATACTATGCCTAAAGGCGTCTTTACTACAAAGATCATAGGCGACCGGTTGATCTTAAGCCCTTCTTGTAATACATACCTTCTATGACACTATCACCGGGCGAGGTACCATGTTCCATTGAGTTGGAAGTCTTTCTCCACTATCCATTTTGGTTTTGTGCACATCAGAATCCAAAATTCAGAACCCTCATCATTCCCTTTCGGAGCAACAACAGCAAAATTATCACCAACTCTAAGTGCCTCTGCTAACATCGTGGGATTGGAGGAGAACAAGGACTCTTGATTTCACGGTCCTCAATGTCGATGCACATTGGAGGATGGTACAATAACTTGAAGTTTCTAATCATCAACGTGGGTGCTTGTTCACACAAGCTGCCCCACATGCCATCCAAGCGATGGCTACGCGAAGCATGAAAGTTCCCTCGTGTGCAACCGCAATGGAGATTCGAGGATTGAATGCATGTACACAATGGATCTGCGCTTAGTGTCCAAAATCCTTTCTCGCACCCCATGCTTTCTTTCTATCTATATCCTCCACCTTGACTTCCCAAAAGAACCTTTTTATATTCTTCCTCTTACTGGTTTCAGATGTGTTCATCCACTCGGATGTTCCACAAGTAAACATCTCTTCGGCAACTTCTACCACTTCATGAGCATTACCCAATTTTATGTTGTCAGATTTTTAATTGCGCTTTGTCTTAACTATCTCTTCAACTCGGCAGCTTTGCCATCGTGTTCACCTTTCCCGTGGTTAGAACCAAAAAATTCCACATCATATAGACATCGTTATCGTTTGTGTACCTAGCCACAAAGTAAAATGGTCTAGAAGCCTTGAATTGAGATCTTTGCACCATCCGAAAACACATAATGTCTCTTTGGAACCCTTCCTTTACGCTCCAGGATATTTGTGGTGCTTCATGAAGCCGGTTGTTGCCCGAACAAAGTATCGTGTTCCCTATCATCGATACATAGTAATGTGTTTCCTTGATAATCTCATCCGCCACCGAGTCATCTTGATATGTTATTTGAACCAAAATGGTAATCGGTTATTGACCCAAAGATTCGCACCTCCTCTTGTTCCTTGAATGTATAGTTCTCTTGCAAAATCCATCGCCGAGAGACATGCATCTGGCCGGGAGATTCTCGAAGCTCCTTAAACCGCTTTTGCTGCCATTGGTACCTGAAATTATGCGGTGGAAAGATTTTTAGACGCTCTTTCAGTTTATCCAGAAGCTCTGTCTCATTGTACTGATGAGTCAGTCTCCTACCAGAACTCGAGACGTTGTCTTTTTCATAGTCAATGTACTCCCATTTCACTTTCCTACTGCCACTTCCTTCCATGGGACAGGTCTGCCACTTCCTTCCATGGGACAGGTCTGAAACTTCTTGATTCCACACAGCTCACAATTTCCAAGGATGCACGCCTTCTTGTGAAACTCATCTAATTCACTCTTTGGACACAATATAGATCTCCACAAGCTTCCCCAGACTTGCAATTTTATCTTTGGTGTGCCCCTCGTGCATTGACCAAGTTCATGTGATCTACAAACATCGCAGGTGCAAGTGCAATTCTTCGGATGTTTGGTTCTCATCCCATTGAGTCCATCCACTAGCATTTGCATCCTCACGTGCTGAATGCAACAGCAACTATTGAAGTCCTTCAATTTCACAACAAACCAGGATTTTAGCTTCTCAAAAGCTCGAAGACGAATCTTAATTTCTGGATGTTGGTCCAGAAACCTCTTGAACAATAGCATCTGCATGAAATGAACACTAAACTGTTAGGATGTGTATACCACACCAAACCATGCACCATACCATGCCCCACACTCATCATATTCACCAGAACGAGCACCTTTGTTAGTCCTGTGCCTCCTGGTACAGGACTATTCATGCATCTGACCGGACCAAGTCAAGCTCAAGGATCCACAAATCAACCACGGGTCAGGTCATCAAGGGCCCTTGAGAAGACCAGCGGCAGCCCAAAAAGGAGGCGCTTCCGGACAAGTGATTCGGGCCATCACCGCCAGCGTCGGCGTGATCCTGGCACCTCAAGAGGCACCGCCCGGCATTCCTCCAAATCGGGCCTCCTTCGAGTCGCACCGAGATCAGTCAGAGTGTCTATATTGGGCCAAAGGCCATTGTACTATATATATGACTAGAGCTCGCACATGAGTTCTAGATGAGTTTTGAGTCTTGTCTCCTTTCAGTTTTTCTCTCTATTGCGAGAGCTCATGTATGTTCATCATTGATATCAAGGAAGCTTATCATTTTCCTCTCATTAGTTACATTTTTTCTTCTTCTTGTTCTCTTCTTGCAAATCCCCGCGTGACATAGTCCCCCCTGACTCTCTGTTAGATCCGCGGGTCCTCACAGAGGGTGTCTTCCGAGAGTTCCCGAACCCGGACCCCCAAACACTGCGCCGCTGCGGGTCTGATTCAATCCTACTTTCTTACGTCGCCATGTCCGTCCGAAATTTCACGCCCGGAAGAACTCCTTTCTCGAGCGGCATCTCGCTTGGGCGCCATCGTGTCGGGAACCGTTCGCGACATGTATGGATCTGCTTATGACATAGAGGGAGGCCATCTTCGGTCTAGGGCTCGGTCGGCGCCACCCACCCCTCGTGTCTGTCTCGTCCCGTTCCCGCCCCAAGCGTGCAAACTTCGATCACCTCATCACTATCGGGGGAGCCTATCGGGCTCAACCTTCTCAACCGTACTTTCATACACCAACATGCCTACATCCATCATTCTTCAGGGCCATAATGCCTCTTCCTTCACAACCATCATCTCCCGGGGTGGGCAAGGATATCCACAAGTCTCTTTTAAGCCTACCGGGGAATATCCTTTCCCTACATTTCCAAGCGCCCTTCCTGTTTACAACCTTACGGATCTCAAAACCAATGCTCAAGCGGCTTCCGCCTCAACATGATCACCCCTTCATCGGGGTCCTTGGGCACCATGCCCCATCCAACTCAACCTCAATATCCTCACTATATTGTTCTGTCCAGCCCAAAGACTTTTCACATCTACCTTCGGACTCAACCCGACTTATCCCACCTTTGGCAACACGAAAAGGCAAACCCTTAGACCAAAGTGCTCAGGCCCACATGGAAGAATTTGAGGCTCTAGCTGTCCTCAATGGTCATGCGCAACCTCAACTGAAATTCCACATCTTTTCCACCACCTGCGTGGCTCTCCTCATCAATGGCTCATGTCCAATAAAAGCCATTGGAAACAAGACTGGGTCCGAAATGAGAACTGCTTTTCTTTCTCATTATGGGACCCGCGGATGATGATCAACTTCATCTCAAGCAACTCAATGAACTTCAACAAGAGCCCACAGTGCGCGGGATTTTGCGGTCGACTTCACATTACGCCGATAAACTCAAGGAGTACCCAACACGAGCCGGTTTTTGTGCGGTTTCTCCAAGGACTTCCTCCAAACTATTCGACTCATGGCCGGAATACTGCGTCCCCAGACTTTGGAGCGGGCTATTGATCTTGTCAATCACTTTCGGTCAATGTTTCCTCCCGTGGCGTGGCTCTTTAGGAGCTCCCTTTCATTCCACTGTTATGGTTCCACGGGCGGTACATCCGGCCTCAACCGCGCCAATCCACAGCCTTGATCGGATCACGGTGCCATATCTCGCAAATACCAAGGCCACTTGGCAAATGAGTGCAACTCCACCAATGGCCCGCCTCATTGCAAGAGATGCAACATGTGCAATCATGCCGCGGAAGAGTGCACTCGCACTCATCCCACACCTTTCCCAACAAACCGGGTTTATCAAGTGCAAACCACACCTCGGCAACAATCGCACTATCGGCCACCACCGCCCGGGTGCAACCAACTCAACTCTATCGACAGGGGGGCAACAGCGGGGACCCAACTCCGTCCTCCTTTTTAATCCTTCTAAAGCTTCGGTGTTATCACTGTCAAAGAATGGGGTCATAGCCACCACGGCGTGCCCTCAACTTCCACAAGTTCGTGCGGCTTCACGGCACCAATCGACCACATCAGTCCGCCTCCACGGCTTACCAACTCGGATTGCTAATGGCAAACAAGGCCCGACCAGTTCTTAAGAAGCCACCAAGAGCGCCTCGGCAATCACGCTATCAACCAGCTCCGGAAATCAACCTCAATTTGGATCAACAAGCCGCGGGAGGAAATTTTTGGGCACTCAATCCTCCAAATCCGACCATCAAATTGGGTTGGTTTAGTCTCACGCCCGGACTAGGGCATCACGTCCCTTGACCATTATTCCAAATGGCACGCCTTTGCCGCTTTGCGTTGACACCATTCCTCATGAGGACGAAAAAAAGGTTCACTTTGCACCTGACTTGGAGAAACTCATGCCACATGTCATGCCAAAAGTTCGCCAAAGCATTTTGAACCTCATGCAAGCTGCTGAAGGCCGCACATTGGCAAATGTTCATGCCACCACCAGAGCTCAACAACGCCAAGATACACCTTTCACATCTCAACCTCCACGCTCTCAGACATATCCCAATATTGCTGCAGAGGTTGACTTACTCAAAGAAGTTGCTGCTTCATTACCACGCACTCCAGCACCCGTGGAACCAGCAGATCCTTTTTCTCATGTGCCTCTGGAACTCCAAGAGGAGCTAGCCAAGATCAAGATTCCTTTAAGCTTGGCAACCATTCTGTCCTGCTCTCAAGGACCAGTTACCACTCCCGACTGTTCTAGTTGGGGCTGTTGCTACCTCTACACCCACGGTCCATACCACGGTGGGCAATCAACAAGTCAATCATGTTCAAATTGACGGGGGTAGCGCAGTCAATCTCATCACGGATAAACTCCGCAAACAAATGGGCATCAAACAACTCTTTCGTGCCCCATATGACATCAAGTTGGCTAATGGCCATATCACCAGACCTCAAGGCGTCACGCCTCTTCTTCACATCAACATCGGTGATCTCCGCTTCCCCATGGAATTTGGAGTTTGGAAAGCTGGCGAAGATCCAGGTGACTATGAAATGTTGGTCGGCAGACCTTTTCTCCGCCAGGCCAAGAGTATCCATTCTTGGGCCCGCGGATCGATTAGTCATCATCGATGGTCACCTCAATGCCACCATGGACTTGGAAACAGGCGGGGATCATTTACGTTGAACATCACGGAACCCTCTCTCTCGGAACCGCATTAATGATTCTCAAGAAGCTCGAAATATTTATCAAGTTCGGGCTCCACTGCGAGTGCGCCTCGTCATCCTACCACGAATATGCTGATCCTTGGGGAGAAATGACTCTTGATCGGGACCGGTGTGGCGCTTTGCTTGACCCTTACGGCTCCTTGCAATCGAATCCAACGTGTTGATCACTTTTCGGATCTTTGAACCTCCTGGCGATGTACCGCTTGCCATGAAGCAACCTCTGCTTTGGATGAAACTTCAACAACCCCTTTTTCACCACGCAAAGTGCCACGCATCTGTTATGCTTCAACCGCCTGCTCATGTTGTCCAAGACACCCGAAGTGATCCCTCATATTCGGACTCACGAAGTCGAGATCGTGGGCGTGGGCAACAATCAACCTGTCGCATTCTTTTCGCCAAATCTTCCGCCCCTTATCGTAACAGGGCCGTCAAGCTGTTCAAAAATTCAAACACATTTTTGCCCGGAGTTACGAGAGATCTTGGGGAATCAACAAAAGCTTGGGGAACTCACCATTCCTACCAAATCGATGCACGACCGGTTTAGCAACGGCGATCGGCTCAACCCTAATTACCGTGATCGGCGTCAAGGCGAAATTGACAAACTCCTTCTTTGCGGGTTTGATCTATGAGGTCAAACATTACGAATGGGTGAGCCCCATCGTCATTGCCCTCAAACACAATGGTAAGATCCGGCGTCCATGGTGGACTACCGAAAACTCAATCAGGCCCGCGGGCGTGATCACTTTCCACTCCCCTTCACGGACCGGGTTACGAAGAGGTTCTTTGGACATGAGATGATGTACTCCTTCATGGATGGTTTTTTCGGCTACAATCAGATCTCAATCAAAGAATCGATCAGCTCAAGACTACTTTCACCACCCCGTAGGTACTTTTTGCCTACAAGGTGGTTCCTTTTGGATTATCAAACTCTCCATTAACGTTTCAACGCATCATGCTCTCGGTTTTCATGATTTCATGAAGGAAAATCCCTTCTTACAAATCTTTCAAGATGACTTCTCGCCTCTGACGTTCCATGGCTGACCATTTGGATAAATTGGAACTCGTCTTCCGAAATGTGATGAGTCCCAGGCATTAGTCTCAATCCTGAGAAATGCACCTTTTCGTCACCTCGGGGAGTTACGTTAGGCCATGTTGTCACCAAAAGGTATCACCACGAATCCCCGCCAAAATCGGTTGTGTGCTCAAGGCTCAAGCACCGGCCAATATCAAGGAGACACGCTCTTTCTGGGTAAGGTCAATTATTACTCCACCTTCATTCCCCGGACTAGCACCATTGCGGATCCCATTCATAAACTCACGGGTGACGAATCCACCCGGCTTGGAATTCCCGGCGGATCTTTTCTTTCCAGCGGTTGAAGCTTTTGCTTACTCAGGCACCGGTTCTTGTTCCTCCTCAATGGGACAAGCCCTTTCATGTTCATGTCGATGTCTCGGCGTTTGCTATTGGAGCAGTTCTTTCTCAAGAATATGATCGCGCTGCGACAAACCAAATCGATCGCCCGCCAGAAAACTCAAATTCAATGGCGCAACTATTCTCGCCACCGAAGCGTGAAGCTTTGGGTCTCATTTTACGTGGTCCAACGCTTCCGTCACTACCTTTGGGCAGTCAAATCAAGTTCTTTGTGGACCACCAAGCACTCCTTTATTTGATCAACAAGTCCACGCCCACGGGCCGCATTGCTCGTTGGGTCCTTCTTCTCCAAGAATTTGCCCCTTTTGAAATCGTTCACAAGGCCGGCAAATCTCATGTTGTCCCGGATTATCTTTCACGCATCAACACAGATGATCCCTCCACTGGAGTCTCAGACGCCTTTCCTGATGCTCAGCTCTTTTTAGTCACGGCAACACCACATTGGTTCCATGATTTTCAGCGGTACCTCCTCACGGGGTGCTCTTCCACCGAAAGGCGAGATGCTCTCTCTCATGGCGGCAATCCTGTCGCCATCAATTTCTCCGCGGTCCGGTGACTACACCATGGTTGCAGGACATCTCTACAAAAAGGGTAAGGACACCATCCTTCGACGCTGTGTTCTACCTCATGAAGTTCCAGATATTGTTCGAGAAGCTCATCAAGGGCTAGGTGGTGGTCATTTTCATGGTGACACCACGGCACGCAAAATCCTTCTAGCTGGGTATTTTTGGCCCACGCTCTTCAAAGACGCTCACGCCCACGCCCGCACGTGTGATGCTTGCCAGCGGGTGGGACGACCCACGGCCCGTGACGCTCTTCCCTTGACGCCGGTTGCCACGCCACTTCCCTTCAGCAAATGGGGAATGGATTTTGTGGGACCCATCGACCCTCCTGCGCGGCACACCCGTGCCCGTTACATTCTGGTTCTCACTGACTACGCTACCAAATGGGCGGAAGCTTGTGCACTTCCAGACAACACTGCAGCAAGCACAGCAAGGGTCCTTTATCAACAAATCATCACGCGATTCGGCTGCCCCACGGAGCTGGTCAGTGATCGTGGTGTCCATTTCATCAATCATACCATCAAGGAGCTGACGGATTATCTCCTGATCCATCATCACAAGAGCACACCTTACTATCCTCAAGGTAATGGTTTGGCAGAAAGCACCAACAAAACTCTGGTCACCATTCTCAAGAAAATTTGTGACGCTTCACGCACAGACTGGCAAACAAAACTTCCTACTGTTCTTTGGGCCTACAATACTTGTTTCAAGATTGCTACAGGTCACACTCCTTTCAAATTGGTTTACGGTCAGGAAGCTCTCATGCCGTTTGAATACATCCTTCCAACACTCCGTTTTCAACTGGCTACTGCTCATAATCCGCCTGCTGCACTCAAAGAAAGGGTCTATCAATTGGAACAATTGGATGAACTTCGAAGAGATGCTTATATTCGTGTTCTTCATGGACAACAGTTGCAAAAATCTTTACATGACAAACGTCTGAAGACAAAAACATTCAAAGAAGGCGATTTGGTTCTTCTTTATGATTCCAGGTATAAAAATTTTCCGGGAAAGCTTAAGTTTCGTTGGCTTGGCCCTCATCAAATTGTTCAAGTGGTTAGACCCAGCGTTTTCCAACTGGCAGAGTTAGATGGCACTCCATTACCTACATTGGTTAATGGTTTTCGTCTCAAAACATTTCATCACACAGAAAGCGACAATCAACAAACAGATACAGTTCACGAAGCAAACACCACAGAAAGTGACTAGAAAGGTGGCATATTATATTATAGTGGATATTTTTACAAAATGCGGGCACAGCCCAGCTACTTCCGCTATGGGCACTGCCCTATATACAAAAATGAGCTCAGAGCCCCATCTACTAAAAGCCTAAGAAGAAAAAAACCCCTCTACTCCGGGTTCGGAGCAGAGGTAATGCGGAGGAGGTGATAGAGGTTCTGCTCAGGGTCCCAGCGAAGGTGCAGAACCACCTCCATCCCGTTGGTCATAGGGTCGGGATGTTCAGCCATCCCGGAGCACCAGCCATCCATTCGCACGCCACGGTTGTGGCAGCGCCACAGGTCCAGACAATTCATTTTACAGGTGATCCACTCTTGACAGTTAGTCGGCATGGTGCAACCCTCGTTCAAACCAGCAGCCGCCATGCTAAGCGCCATCGAATGTCTTCACTTCACTCCCGGTTTGTCTTATATAGCCCACCGAGGAACTGCTAGTCGACGTGGACCAATCAGAAATTTGCCAACGTGTTTGCAATGCAAGGCTCTTTCTAAATGGAGAATCTTTTCTCCCGCCGCATATCTAGCCAGGGTACCTTCTGACACATTCGTTTTAATGATATCTCACTTCGAGTTGCCAGCATTAAATGCCCTTGCTTCTTTTTATACCCGTCCAACATTAAACTGTGTCCTTTGGCCACCTGTCACATCCGCTCATTCTCTCACGACCCATCTCCACCGTTCATTTCTTCTCCCTTAAGTTGTTCGGGGACTTAGCCAAATTTTTGCCTCTCAATCTCATCCTTGGCATCTTTCGACACCTGGCACCATCAACGGTTGCAGTTTCGCCCTCATCATACCTCTTCGCCTCCAGTTGCGCGCCCTAAACTTTGTCGTTCCTCTGTGCCTTCGTTCTTGGCTTTCGTCCTCCGCCTTTGAATCCCTCTTCTTTTCTGCAAATCTTTACCATGGCTGCACCAAGATTTTCTACACTTCAAGCTACTGCTCCCAGGGACCCGGCTCTTTTCGAGTCTGTATCCTTCTTGACGCCCACTTTCCGTGACGCCCTTGTTGGCCCAAATCGAGAAGTTGCTGAACGCCAAAAGCTTTACGAATTCTCTCAAATGGAACTTCCGGCTCCAAATCCTGACCAACTGAAGCAGTTCATCGCCAATATCGTTAACAGCCCGCATGGATACACCACAGTAGTCGATGGCACCACCATTTCGCTGACTCAACATTTGATTTCCGAGGTATTCCATATTCCCTTACAAACCCCTTGTTTATCATGGTCTGCCCTACAGGATCTGGATGTCACAGAGTTTGGTGCACCTCCTTATCATGCCAATGTGCATCGCCTGACCAATATAGATAAGCCTCACGAAACCTTTGTTAAGTTTCTGTGGCGAAAGTTCCTTGGGTATTCTATCAAGAACACCCATATCAATAAGCCTTTCTATAATATGGTGCTCACTGCTACACACTCCAACCACCACATAGATTGGCCCCAATTCTTTGTTCTACCTTCTCCAAGAAGTGGACCGCCTTCGGGTTGCCACTTCCATTTCTGAAGTTTATGTGGGAGGCCACCTTCAAGCCATCATCCGTCATTACTTTCCTCCCACACCACAAAATTCTCATAATTCCACTCAGCGGTCCCTTCCCCAGACTCACAAAGTTGGCACTTCACGTCCGTCTTCCACTGGTCATGTCCAAAATCCGCACTCCCATGTCACTGTCTCCTCCTCAGCTACACCATCCAGTTCACACCATATCTCCCAAACATCACAAACCAGGCAACAACAGGCTCCACCACCACAACACCCTCGTCAGCTGTTGTATCAGTATCAGCAGGATGCTCAAGCTGCTGTTCTAAAGTTACAAGAATCCCAGGAAGCTCTTATGAACGGGGTTCAAACGGCACTAGAGGCCTCGGATGCGGTCCACCGTGACCTTCAAGCTGCCACTGCCCAAGTTGCAACTTTGGAGACCAAACTTCAAGACAAGCACGGAGCTCTCTTACAGGCTCATCTGGGGATCTCAAAAGTGCATGGGGATCAGGTCAGCCAACTTGCGGATCAAATGGGCTCAGCTCAATCAGAAATTCAGAATTTGTTGGAGCAAAACAAGTCCAAAGACACTCTTCTGGGTGCCAAGGAAAAAGATATTTCTAAGCTCAACACCTTATACTCTGAGCTTTGTGACAATTACAGCACTCAAGTTCAAAACCTTACAGAGCGGGACGCTCAAATTGCCTCCTTGACGGCTCAGCTTTCTACACAGGCCTCTTAGCTCACCTCTCTTCAAGATCAAACTACGAGGAGGTGCGAAACAGAAGATTCTTGATGGCGCGAGATTGCCGTGCTTCGTCTCAATACACCAGGGCAATCCTCCTCCCAGGTCAACACTTCGCAGAAACGGGTCCGTGACCAATCACGCCTGCTGCTAGAAAAGGACAACCGGATCCGTGACCTTGAACAACAGCTGCAGCAAGCTATTCAGTCTGCTGATGAGGCTCAAGCAAAACTCGACGGCCATCATGCCATTGTCAACAGAATGCCTTTTGACTTCCCAGTTCCTTCCTGCTATCACGATTATGTGGTTGCTCGCCGCCACCTCTTCCTTTTGAAGTGGCATGCGGCGGATGGACTGTGGATATTCCCTGCGCCTTTGCCGATTTTCTTGGTTTGGCGGAAACTCTCCATTGAAGACAAAGGGTTATCTTTGTGCCCTTTTGGTCTTTGATCTCATACAATTGCCCGATCCGGAGTCTTTATCACCTTGAGTTGTTCAGCCCATGGCTTACATATTTCATGATTTCTATCTAGGTGATACGGGGGAAAACTTGAGAGATGGGCCACGCCCGACTCTTTCGGGGTGACCCCACGTGCAATGGTTGCTTCGGGATAACAATCCATATCTTGCTGATCATGCTCGGACCCACACTCTTCATCGGGTACATGCACGAGCTTGCCAATCATTTACCTCTCGGGCAAGCCGGGCTAGTGAATAAGGAAGTATCACGGGACATCCCGGGATCTTCCCTATGCACAAGTTTATATGCAGCACCTCGCGGTTATAATCAATTCACGGGCTCTGTTGGATAGCAAGGCGGTCCCCACGGGATGGGATAGCCCTCTGTCAACTCTCAACTCTCGATTCTCTTTGGGATCGTTGGTGTCAAGCTCTTGATCCGGATCTTGTCGGTCAATTGAGGAGACAGCTCAGCAACCCACGCCCACGGGCATGGTTCCTTCTCCCTATGCTTCCCTGGGTGTTCCTCCACGCCCCAGGTTCCTGACTTCTGATTGGCGCCTCCCCTTTTGGACAAAGGTCATGGATGGCCATCTTTGGATGGACTCCACCTCGGATCTCGGCGGATCTCCTGTGGGATCCCCCGTTTTGTTCGCCGTTCCCATTGGGAGGAGGGTGCCACTCTTGATACCACGGCCAATTGGATCTATATTGCTAATGGCGTGGTTGGCAACGCCCGGCGGTCATGCGATTCATGGTCTCCGACACCTTTATGCGAGAATGCCACCACCTCACCGGACCCTTGATTCATCTTCAAGCGGGTTTTGTGCTGCTCTCAAATGCCTTTTGCTCAGCTCCTTAAATCGGCAGCGCCCAATTTTTCACTGCAATCCGAATGCCAGTGTCAGTGCCTTCGGCCTCCAGACCTGCCTCCTCATGGAATGTCAGTTCGTTTCCTCCGACGCCCATGCTGCCCTTGAAGACATGGTACGATCTCGATTTCTTATTGATGCAGATCCTGCCCTTGGCCTCAACACACCTCCTGCTCTTCAAACACGCCAGGATCTCATTGGCCAGTATCATAATGGTGCCCGTCCTCACTCCCGTGAGGATCACTTTCAGACAGATGGCTTCCCGCCCTCAGAAACACTTCCTCCTTTTCTTCACTCTGAGTGTCGTTTGGTGGGGGGGAGTGTTAGTCCTGTGCCTCCTGGTACAGGACTATTCATGCATACGACGGACCAGGTCAAGCTCAAGGATCCACAGTCAACCACGGGTCAGTCATCAAGGGCCCCGCAGAAGACCAAGCAGCAGCCCAAAAGGAGGCGCTCAGACAAGTGACGGGCCATCACCGCCCGCGTCAGCGTGATCCCAGGCACCTCAAGAGGCACCGCCAGCATTCCTGCAAATCAGGCCTCCTTCCAGGAGTCGGCACCGAGATCAGTCAGAGTGTCTATATTGGGCCAAAGGCCATTGTACTATATATATGACTAGAGCTCGCACATGAGTTCTAGATGAGTTTTGAGTCTTGTCTCCTTTCAGTTTTTCTCTCTATTGCGAGAGCTCATGTATGTTCATCATTGATATCAAGGAAGCTTATCATTTTCCTCTCATTAGTTCTGTTTTCTTCTTCTTGTTCTCTTCTTGCAAATCCCGCGTGACATAGTCCCCCGGACTCTCCTGTTAGATCCACGGGTCCTCACAGAGGGCTGTCTTCCAGGAGTTCCCGAACCCCGACCCCAAACAACCTTAATAGTGCTGTGTACATTACCACACACCACACCTCACCCCACCACACACCATACCATTCACCACACACCATGTGGTGGTGGAGTGTGGTGGTGGTGGATTGTGGTGGTGGGGGATGGTGGAGTGGTGTGTGGTGGTGGTGGGGTGTGGTGGTGGGGGGGGTGGTGGAGGGTGGTGGAGTGGTGTGTGGTGGTGGTGGGGTGTGGTGTGGTGGTGGTGGTGGTGGTGTGTGTAGTGGTGTGTGGTGCTATGATGTGGTGTGGTGGAGTGTGGTGGTGGGGTGTGGTGGTCGTGGTGGTGTGTGGTGGAGTGTGGTGGTGGTGGAGTGTGGTGGGGGGGTGTAGTGGTGGTGGTGTGGTGTGGTGTTGTGGATTGTGGTGTGATGTGGTGGTGGTGGAGTGTGGTGGTGGTGGTGGAGGGGTGTGGCATGGGATGTGGTGGGATGTGTGTGCATGTGGTGGTAATGTGGTGGTCGCAAAGATGTGGTGGTAGTCTATGGTGGTGGGATAGATGGGGTGTGGTGGGGTGAGGGGGGAGATTCTCCAGATCATACATTAACATGCACACACCCACATGACACCATGGACATAACGCACACCACACCACACCACACCACACCACACCACACCATCACGACACCACACATCACATCACATCACTTTTATCCTATTTCGTCTGACATAAAAAATCTGCCTAGCCTGCTCTCATAAACACTTCTGAAATTCGTACACCCTGATAATAATTACATTCCTCTTCTAATCATTAGAAAAGGATCTGGGTCCTAAATCCTGTTCCTACGTCTGATTTTTGGCGTTTCATTCCCAATTCGCGCCAAATCGAAGAAGTTCATTCCGGCAACATGGTAGGAGGGATGTTCAGAGATCACTACGGCTATTGTAGGGTGAGCGAGGAGGGCATTCAAAGACATGTTAAATAGGGCTCGTGATAAATCTCACGAAGGTGGATATGCCTAAATGCACCTTCTTTGGCTGATTTGAATCCAACCTAAAGGCATACAACGTGGATCTTTGGGCCTTCAATGGCTATGCTTGGAGTCGATTGATGGGAAGAGAGCTCTTAGACGAGTTCATGAGCTTATGTTACATCTTTCTTTGCAAGGGCAAATGGTATATTTGTTCTCTGTCCACTTGTCCGCTATATGAAAAACCTCAAACCTCATCTGATTTTAGATGCTTTAGTGCGAAAACAATAATTTTGGATGCACCCACTTACCACCATACCAAAGATTTCACGCGGGGAAATCATGCGGCAAACCTCATCTGTTAAATTTTGTAAGATCCTTTTTATATATCATACTTTCCAATCCTTTATTCAACAAAAATTTGTATCTCATGCTTAGATGCTTTAGTTCACATCTTTGATAAAACAATAATTTTGGATGCACCAGTTCTTAAAAACGATTTTTAAAGCTTCTATAAAAATCCTCACGTTTTTAAAGGCATTTCCCAAAAATTAAAAAATATTGCATATTCTTTGCAGGAAATTTGATGCATGCACAATTTAGTTCTAAGGCGAAGCGTGCCAACAAGTAAATCGAAACTTATGCTACTTTCAATGGAAATACAAAGCCAAATTTTTGTAAAAGTTCAAAAACATTTTATAGTAAGATCCTTTTTTAATATATCATAAATTTCCAGAATTGTCTTTTGATTCAAAAAAAATTTTTTTAGTATTTCATGATTTTTAAGGATTTTTAGTTATAGCTTTTAACACAATAAAAAATTTTTTAAGATTTTTCCAAAATTTTAAAAATCTTCAAAAAATCAATCATTTTAAACACAATAACCACCACATGCACCACCATACTAAGCACCATAACTAAGAAAACATGATTAACAGAAATAAACTAACCTGTGATTCCTCCAGATAGTGGGCAGCATGTTCTTCTCTTACATTTCTCTCCAATCTTCTAGTTCTAACATCCTTTGTGTTAGGAGACACTCTGGTGTTCTCAATCCAAAATTTTTGAATCTTTTCTATATGTTCATCCTAAATTGCATCGAATCTTTTAGCCCTCTTGTAAGAAACCCATTTCCCACCATTGTAATCGATCTCTTCCCTCTTTTTCTTTGCCTTTTGCAGGTTTCTTGGGTGAACACCTAATACCTTTCCAAGATCTCGCTGGCTGATTTTGTCACTTGTTTCAGAATCTGCACGGCGTGGTACAGACATTGCAAGGCAGCTATTCTTGGCTGCTAGGCAGTCATTGCTGGTAGAGAGTTTGACAGTCTGCATGGAGTCCCAGAGGCTCCTTATAACGATGCTCTTGGCTTCCAAATCCTTTAATTCTTCACCTATGAATTTTTCCAATGTTTTATCCCTCAAAAAATCAAGTAAAATTTCTTTCTTCGTGCCATCCTCCATTCTTTTGGTCTGTTTATGGAAAGACGTTAGCAAACTAAGGACAATACGGCGTTTACTGCTTGCACTTCTTGATGAACCGGATCCTTCTGCCAATTCTGCAAGCTCCAATTTTTCTTCTCTTCTTCTTTTCCTCTGGCGTCTTTTCTTCAACATTTCTTGTTCCTTGGTTCTTCTTCGTTTTCTCACATGCCGTCTCCAAATGCCCGTTTGTGTACAGATTACCTCATTAACATCCATATCCACAATGGATTGGAGCTCGCAGCAGGGAGGGAGCCAAAGAACAGGACGTAGGCAAAGAACAGGAAGGGGCCAAAGAATAGGAATTTGAATTTGAATTTTAGTTTTTGAAATTAGAATTTCCCCCACAGCTGAGCGGGACTCTATTCTTAAATACCGGCAGCTGAGCGGTGCCATAATTATACTTTCATACCACAAAAGTGGTGGATGCAACGCCACATTTTGGGGGGACAGGGGGGACAGCCGAATTGGAACACCACAACGTGCTTTTACCCTTTTATCTCTTTCTGCTTTGCATATTTTTGTACAGGTACATCTTCACATATGGGAGTGAATAAGGCAAATTATGACAGCATATGTTTGTATTATTATTATTATTATTATTATTATTATTATTATTATTATTATTATTATTATTATTATTATTATTATTATTATTATTATTATTATTATTATTATTATTATTATTATTATTTGTCTGATGCTCTCTTGGGCCTCGAGAGACCGTGGAGCACATGAATAGACTATTTACAACTTTAACAAAAAAGAGCGGTGAGTATCAACAGCTCTAATATAAGGTCCTAAAGTCATTGGCGACATTTGTAATAAAGAGAGAAAATCGGTAGCTTGAATGCCAAAACTATTTCTAATGTGAGCGTATTCCGGGCAACATGTAAATACATGATCTTCGTCTTCAATCTGTCTCGTTTCACATACTTTACATAAGCGCTCTTCTACCTGGATCTTAGCCCATCTCCCGGTCTCAATTGCCAGCCTATGGGATCCTGTCCTGTATCTGGCAAGCAGGCATCTTTGAGACTTGGGTATGTTTGCTATCAGATAGATTTGACTCTCACCTGTTATCACTGGATTGACATTTTTTTGGTACTGTATCATTCTCTTTCCTGGGTTTACCCACATATGGCTTATTGCTTGCTTCTCCAGCATGGTTCGAGTTTCCTCTTTCTCGGGTGGCCAAGCGGTTATCCCCCATCTAGCAGCCCAAGCTATTATCTTGTTTTTCCATTCCGAGTTCTCCAATGCATGGTGAGATAACCGGGTTGTAGCTTGAGCATTCACTCTATTAAAGAAGTTTATTGACTGGTATAAACCTTCTAATTCCAGTGGTATCAGCCCTACTTCTGCAAGCATAATCGACTAGGGGATTTGAGATCTAATGCCGAGTTCCTCCTTTATGAAAGACTTTTGAATCGTTTCAATCTGTTTCCATAAGCTGGCCGAGATCTCTGGACCCCAGATTGGAGCACCGTATAGCACCACCGTCTGTACTAGAGTTTTGAAGAGAAGCTTCTTCAAATTCCAGTCCGTGAATGATGCTTTATTGCATTTAGCAGCTTTTCTGCCTGAGACCCTCCTATTTATGCAGATTTTCCAACTGTAATTGGATGCCAGGTCAATCCCCAAATATTTATACGATTCAACTATTTCTAGTAGCTCTCCCTTGTAGGTGAAATCCGGCCTTTCTCGTGAGCCAAAGACCATAATGGCGATGATGACGATGATGTTGATGGCCATGATGTTGATGATGCAGGCTTGTATCGACTTCGGTAGTAGAAGAGCCAATTACCCACTAATGCAAGGCCAGTTTGTTATGGACAATCTCCTATATGCATGCAGACTTAATCATGAGAAGGGTCCTTGACAACGATGATATGATGACTGCAGGCTTATATTGTTGAGTGTAGCAGGAGAACCACTTGGTTATGGACAAAGCTCTAACGTTGGCTATCCACAGATCTTATGATTCAATTCCATGGCAATTGCTAGACAAAGATAGAATGTTGCAGCTCCAAGGCATGCTAATACCATTGGAATGGAATCTGTTACAATCAGGATTCTTTGGATCCTAAGGAGGTAACATTAGAAATCTGTTTATGTCTTTGAGAGAGATTTGAATCTTACATTCATGAAATTTGAACAAGTAAGATTTCTTCCTACTTGGTTTTACGGTGGAACTGTTATGGCAATGTTATAGCCACTGAATTATGAATTGTACTATCTTAGAAGCATCATTCTAATTTAGGAGGACTGGGCACCATCTTGTGTGCCTTCAATGATTGGGCATTTGGTTTATCCAAAATTATTTTTAGCTGTTTGGTTTCTATTATTAGGTTGAAATTTGGTGCAATCTTGACAAATGTGAAGTCTAATAATGCAAATTACTAAGCGCAGTATCTCAAATGGTGGACCAGCAATTTGCTATGCACGAATAGCAAAACAAAGCATATTGGTCACACACTGATAACACATTGATTTCTAGGCTATTTGAAATTAGTGTGAGGAAGCTTTGAGCAACCACATATGACTACGTGGAATATTGTAACGTTCCTAACCGATATGCCCTTAGCCAACTGGGCAAAATCGTCTAGACGTTTATGAGTGGTCGCTTCTACCCATTTATGCCGGTGTCTCAGGAACGCCCCACAGGCACATTCAAGGTTTGAATACTCGAGCGGTCTGCCATGGGCCCGCTACAGTCCCTCCCACTAGAACTATGCTCGTCCTCGAGCATCCAGGGCTATACCATGTCTATGTCATACCATGTCACAATGATTACCAAGTCTTTGCAAATTACCCATGCATATAGGCACCCATGGAGACTCGAACTCGAGACCTACTCTGATACCAACTGTGACGTTCCTAACCGACATGCCCTTAGCCAACTGGGCAAAACTGTCTAGACGTTTATGAGTAGTCGCTTCTACCCATTTATGCCGGTGTCTCGGGAACGCCTCACAGGCACATTCAAGGTTCGAATACTCGAGCGGTCTGCCATGGGCCCGTTACAAATATGGAATTTAAAGCTGCAGAACTATGATTCGTAGCTATACCTCCACATTGGCATTGTGGTGTACATAGTTTATATGCATATTAAAGATATAGATTGTCAAGTATCAACATGCATGTTTTAAGATATTTTTTATCTTTAGATGTGTGCTCGCAATTCTTGGAGTGTCACTACCACCCCAAAACTGGGTCCACATGTTGTTTTTCAGTGTCTTTTTTGCAAAAAAACAACACCAAAAAACTACGTGTTGTTTTTTGTCCGGATTTGCTAGAAATGACGTGTAGTTTTTAGCAAAATTTTTATACATGTAGTTTTTTTTGTTAAAAGTCTACACGTAGAGTTTTGTCAAAATTATCTACACGTAGGAATTACATGTGTTTCAACATGTTGTTTTTTAAAAGTAGTTGTAGTTTTCAAGTGTTGCTTTCGTGAAAAAAAGACATGTGGTTCTTAATAAAACTTAAAAGGTCCACATGTTGTTTTTAACTGTTGTTTTGCAAAAAAAAAAAAAAAATACAATCGAAAAACTACATAGAGAATTTTGTCCGACTTTGCTAGAAACTACAATGTAGTTGTCTACACCTTTTTTTTAACTATATTGTTTTTAGTTGTTGGTTTTCCAAAAAAATGATATGTGGTTTTAAGAAAACAATGTGGTTAATCAAAACTAGGTGCTATTTTTTAGTATTGTTTTACATAAAATCCACATGTGGCTTTTTTAAAATAAGCATATACAAGTGTAGTTAGCAAAAAATTAACACGTCATTACTTAAGGGTAGCGGTTGTTTTGACTGTTGTTTTTTGGAAAAAATAAAAAAACCACCCACACACAGTTTTAAAATTTACAAAAACAACGCATGCTTTTTACCAAAAATACATTTAAAGATAATATTGAGAAAAAAAAGCACTATGTTGTTATGCTAATTTATTTATAAACCATGGTACAAACTATTGTTAATTTCTTGCCTTTTGGGAATCGAACCCAAATAATTCCATTAGGCATGGTAGTTCTTAAAGCATATTGTGACTTCCAATTATGTATGTTTGTTCTTATATGTAGTTATTAAACCATAGAGTTCCAGCTTTCAATGTTTATGAACTTTTTGTGATTCTAGACATAATAATCATGATAGTAACAGTTACTACCTAAACAATGTATTTTCAATGCATGTATTTCCAATGCATGTATTTTCAAGTATGGGAAGCTGATTCCAAATCTATATTCCAATTACTTAAACCTTGTTCTTTACATACTCCTGCTTTTCATATCCTCACTTTGTCTGCCAATTCCATGGGATTTCAAAATCCTGCAAAAGCTCCATTGCAGCTGGACGCTGCGACCAACCAGACCTTTGTTTCACAGTGCATGCCTTTATTTCTGTTGTTTCCCTAACTAAACTTTGTCAACCTGTGAACAAATGCAAAATGCCAAACCTGTGAAAATGCAAAAAATGGAAAACATATCTTATTCTCTACTTACAATATTTTGCCAGGGGACCTTTGTTTTTGCTGTACCTTAGCTAAACCTTCCGGAACCTGCCAAATTAATGCGAAAAGAATGTTACAAGAATGGTGTCACATGAATGCAGATAAAAGAAATAATGGTGTCAAGTAAATGCAGGTGAATTTTTTTTTTACATACGACTGGAAGGACGCCATCTTTATCCGTAACTTTCTAATGCAGGTTGGGTTTTAATAGACAACAAAACCCAGACCTCCTCTTCATCCTTCCAGCTTTGAACAAATTGAGAAGAAAAATAGCATCAGACCATAATATACAAACTCACCTCCTTTGAGCAGATCACTTTGAGCAGATTAAGTTGAAGATTTGAGAGCAGGCAGATTAAGCTAAAGAGTTGAGCAAATTACCTGGAGCACCAAATCACTGCCTATTTGACATTCCAAGCCTCACAGGAGAAAACTTTTATCTGCTAGTGTGTTGCATGAGGCCGCTGGCTATCTAGCTATGGTGCCGCTGCAGCAAATTTCTCAGAGCTTAGTTCTACGTCTATTAAATTGGCAGCGACACACTCCAATCTGGCCAAAAATTTAAGCTGCATGTATTCAATCTGGTGATATATCATTTCCTTCCAGCCATAACCTATTCACATGATGGAAAAAGCACCATATGTTCCCATTTCGGGATGGGATAATCGGCCCAGGTGATATCTTTTCAGCAAATAAGATCATAAAACTGAAGCGCTGATGCACCCCGGTGGATTCCGCCTAGAAAAAAGGGTGGTGAACCCTACATACGTCTGTGCTACTGCATTTGCTCCAGAGATCTGGCCAAATGGGCTCCACTGCAAGATCAGCCAATCCTAAGATCTAAAGATCTGTAAGACTACAAGATGCGCACAGCTCCAAGAAACAAGGCGGCAAAGCAATAGAGTGCAAATCGGCAAGAAACAAGGCAGGGCGGCAAGAAGGAAGGCGCCAAAATCGACCTGCCTGCCAATAAAGAGAAAATTTAACCTAAACCAATAGGAAGTTAGGACCAAGATCACGATCTTGGCCATTCATCTATGTGTCATCTCTGCCGTTGAAATGATGCACAATAGGATGTGAGGACCAAGATCACGATCTTGGCCATTCATCTCTGCCTCATCCCTGCCGTTGAAATGATGCACTAGGATGATTCATTTTCGTTAATTGTTTTCTAACGTTCTTGTTACCTTAAGGCCAGGCCAAATAGAAAATCAAATTTGTGCCTTGTGGACTTTTTGGGCATTTAATATGTATCACACCTAGGGTGCCAAACATCCGATCGGTATTGGCACCCTAATATTTTTGGACAGGGGATTTCGCTTGTCCCAACTTTCGGCAGGCAACATGTGAGACAAAATCCGGGAAGAGTGGCCCCTTTTGCAATCCGGGGAGAGCTCCAAATTTTTGCAAATTCGGCAAAAAATCGCGCCCGCATTGATCATTTTGCTTAAATCCGGTGGCTCCATAACTCATTCAAACAATAATTTGGATTTATCCAGAACTCAGATCTTTCCTTTGAACATATGGAGCTTCAAAACTCATTCAAAGCTGTTATCGCATAAATATGGGCTGGACGGAGTGCTTGGGCTCATATAAATAGGAAGGAAGATTGATACCTCGAAGAAGAGATATCGCAACATGCAGAACACCGTTTCTTGCAAACTACATGTCAGTTTTATTTTTAAAGACTTGGGCACCTGTGTGATATGAACTGTGGCAAAACGAATTTCCAGTGTCTAGAGGGTGCCCAAATTTGCCACGTATTTAAGTTTGGGCACCGATAGTGTAATTTCACCCTAAGTTATTTAAGTTATTGTTCTATATTTTATAAATAAAGCTCGTTAAAAAAGTTTTGTGCTCTTTTTACTCGCAATAATAATGGTGATACACTTTTTTAATTAGCATCGAGGAATGGCATTTGGGATGCCATTTTGGCATACGGAAGGGGCCTCGCAACTTGCGACAGTGGGGAACAAGTCTCCTTCTTGTGCCAGAATGGTAGACCAAATGTCATTCCCCTACAAGATAGAAGTTGGAGAGCAGTTTGTATTCCATATTTTCAAGCCGTGGAACTGTAGAGATCGTTGTGACAATCTAATACAGGAGCTGTTTTGCATAGATTCATCATAAATCTTGATAATTTTCAGGATCAAGTATATATCCAGAACAATTATAGAAATTTTGTTGTGCTTTGAGATATAGCGGCAAAAATCCTTAGCAAAAATCTTTCTTTACCTTGCTTCAACAGTAACTTTTACTATTAATCACCAGATGAGCAGAATGAGCTTCCCAACGTCCATTCCATGATGGATTGAGTAGACAGATGGTGCCACATAACTACACCACATCCTAAAACTGCGATCCAACTTCTACTGTGTTAATTTTGTTGTTTAGCTTTAACACAAGAATGACAAGTGACAACATCAATGAGATTGAATATATAAGAGAAAAAACTCTTTTCAATTCTAGAATGTTAGATAGATTGAGTTCTTGCTTTAAAAGCATTAGGCTCTAATAAATAGAGTACGTTTTTAGGAATTGTTAAATCAAGCACGAGGCCTTGTTTGCATATTGTTGTTATTGGTTGTAGTTTAAAGGGTTGGTTTTTAATGGGCTTTTTAAATGATCATCTTCTTCTACTTCTTTGCAATGTATATATGCATTGCCAAATAAGTTTAGCCTATGTAAAGTGCATGCCCTCTTGGACTTTACAACTATTGGAACTTTTGTTAGCGTCAGCAGGTTCTATTAGAACTCGTCCACGAGTGCATGAGACAAGCATGTCTCTGCGAAATCTTGTGGACCAAATAGCATGTCCAAACATACCATCAACGAGAAATTATTGCACATTGGGCTTGCGAGACTTGACCTCCGAGAGGCGGTTGTTGCCAGATTACACTTAGCAGACATAGGTCCTCAACCTTCGCATTGTCGGCATCGCAGAGATGAGGGATTGCCTAGCTACAGAGGCGACGACACATGTGATGCACATATAGGCGGATGGCATTATCTCAGCACATTAGGTTGGAGCAGCATGACTCGATAGTCCTTGACACCTCTTGATGGGATGTCATTTTCAACCTTCATGCATTGTGCCATGGCAATCACCTAAAAGGCACCATCTTTTCTGTTCAGAAGGATCTTACCCCCAGTACAGCTTTGCGGACGAAAAGAGGAATTGTGTCGAGTTTGGAAAGCTCACCGAAAAAGAAATGGGCAGTATAAAGTGGAGGTCGAACTATCTATCTACACGGTGTTTGACTATCATTATACAAATTGTGTTAAAAATTAAGTTTCATCTTTCTTTTTGTAGTATTATTTTGCCATGATAAAGAAAAAGTAGAATCATTTTTTTATAAGCAATAAGATAAGATAAGATAAGATAAGATAAGATAGATAGATAGATAGATAGATAGATAGATAGATAGATAGATAGATAGATAGGTAGGTAGGTAGATAGGATAGATAGATAGATAGGTAGGTAGGTAGGTAGGTAGGTAGGTAGGTAGGTAGGTAGGTAGGTAGGTAGATAGAATTTTTTGCGGGAGGGAACAATACAAAAGGGCAGAAGCCCGCACTGAACAAGGGGCTAAGGCCCAAACCTGGGGTCGAAGCCCCATCACAAGACTAACAATAAAATATTAAGATTTACATACAAAACACAACCAAAGAGATCATCCAAACGTGGAGAAGCGGTTAAAGTATCCCAACCGGGGTTTTGCGGCCATTGATCAAGAACAATTCTTTGAGCCTTTCCGATATCTTGCCATTTGTTGGAGCACGGCTTGTCGACCTTGCATAGCACGTCTCATCGCCGAAGTGAGCTGAAGTGGTGAGAGGTCCTCTTGTATAGAAAGTGAGTGCTTTGGAGGTGCACGCCATGTTGCGAGAACATAAAGTATATCCCCAGGTGCAAGAAAATGCACTAAAAGATGGTATGGCTGGTCACGAGAGCTCTCACTTTTTTTGGCCCTGTAAAAGATCATGGGCTTGAATGTGCATGATGTTTATAAAAAGTGCTTTCGATTGCATTGGTATCGAACCAAAGATATTCCCTGGACCCTCGCGGGGGTTTAGGAGACATAGAGAGGGAGGGAGGGAGGGAGGGGGGGAGCATGTTGGAGCCTAGGTGGCATGTTTGAGCCCACTTGAGCATAGTTTCAAGTTGGCCCGGTGTGCCATCCCGAATGATCCCAAACAATCTTGCTCTTGCAAAGGCGCTCTTGACTTCTAATTGCCACCTTTGGGAGGAGGATAAATCCAAATCCCTTTACATGGGTTCCTATTGCTTCACATCTTCAAGCTGCGACCTCTCGACCATGTCCCAAGTGCAAGCGACCAAAACTTCGCAATCCATAACGTAAACTCTACAATAACCTAGCAACACCACGGGGTTTACATTTGGGATCTTTGAAACGTGGTTGTTTTATGGATAACTAGGTGCACCATTTACGAACATGCATGCGAGCTATGGCAATCGAAATAATAGTTTGGATCTATCGGCTATCCCGAACGATCCCAAACAATCTTGCTCTTGCAAAAGCTCTTGACTTCTAATTGCCACCTTTGGGAGGAGGATAAATCCAAAACCCATTACATGGGTTCCTATTGCTTCACATCTTCAACTTCAACTTCTCGACCATGTTCCAAGTGCAAACGACATGGACCATCTTCTTAGTCAAAAAAAATTTTTGTGACATGGATATGACATGGTGATGATGTGGAGGTGATATCACGGTGACATCCGGTGATGTTGATGATGTGTGATGATGTGGAGGTGATATAATGGAAACTATGATATGTATGAACAATGGTGCTTGATTTTGAAAATTTTAAGCCAACTTTTTGCCTTTTCTAGAAATGTCATGTCAAAGGTGTGCTTTCTCTTTCTACCTTTGTTTTTTAGAGAGAGAAGATGGTTTTGGATCTTAGAAATGGCCAAATTGGATGAAACTTTAGCAATTTTTGATGATGTGTGATGATGTAGAGGTGATATAATGGAAACTTTGACATGTGTACACGGTGGTGCTTGATTTTGAGATTTTTAGACCAACTTTTTGCCTTTTTTAGAAATGTCATATCAAAGGTGTACTTACTCTCTCTACCTTGTTTTTTAGAGAGAGAAGATGGTTTTGGACCATAGGAAGGGCCAAATTGGATGGAACTTTAGCAATTTTTCATTGGATGAATGGTGTAATATTGGCTAGGAAAAATATTGGCCAAAGAAATAATATGAAAGATTGAAGAAACTGCAAACCCCTTGGTTTTAGTATATTTATGACTCAGGTTATTAACACGTATTGACTTATGTGTATGGTTTTTAGATGAGGTTGCTAGGGGCAAAAACTGGCAGGAGGTGCCATCTTTCGATCTGTACAGAGGTATTACATTTTGTATGTCAATGTAAACCTGATTGGGTATCTTAAAAATTGCTAAATTTGATTGAGTATCTTAAAATTGCATGCTTAATTTGAATTCAGGTGTTCGAAGTTGGGCCATTTTCTTTTATGGTCGAGCTGCGGAAGGCAGAAGGTGACACCATTGAGTTTTTGCAGTAAGTTTCTGTTTAATTTGGTTGGGAGAGTTTTCTAATGGTTTCGTTAAATAGAGTTTCCCAATGCATTTATCTTAGCAGAGTTTTCCACGTTTTGATGCTTTGCGGTGCCTACTCCTTACATAAAGGTTGAACATTTGTGTTATGCAGATCTGGTAAAGGTTTCCTACAGGTGGCCAGGCTGACAGCAATGGCTTTATCATCATAAGAAGATGCAATGGACTTGCTCTCAAGTATAGGAAGTTTTAGAATCCTAACCCCTGTTTTATTATTTGTTGTTATTGCGATGAGGCTGCCTTCCACCAACGATGCTTAGCTCATGTATCTTAGATGCATTGTGGTTTGCTATTTTGAAGGACAAAAGTTAGAAACATGCAAAATGTTGTCGATTATAGTTAAGGTTATCATTAAGTGTGACCTGCATCTGCAAATACAAAAAAGCGATGATGGGGGCTTTTAAGCCATGGTTGGGGCTTTTGCATGCTATTCCCTAATATGTACATTCAATTTTAGTTTTTTTTTTGAATAACGGATGCATGACCATGTGCTTGAGATTGATTGACATGTGTCGCTCTTCACGTGTTTAAGTTTGCAAAAATCCCGGCTATATTTTATGATGAAGTATGCCCGCACCTTCTTTGCTATAGAGCAAGTTCACCATTGCTAACAAAGAAGCACATCTGGTCATCTTCTTAGTGTGGGGAGAAACAATTACGTATATATGCATTTGGAATTTTGAAGCAGTGCAAATGTTGGTGCTTGCAACTCTGGAGCCTAGGTGGCATGTTGGAGCCAGCGTGGCATGTTTGAGCCACCTTGGCATGTTTGAGCCTAGGTGGCATGTTTGAGCCACCTTGGCATGTTGGACCCTAGGTGGCATGTAGGAGCCAGCGTGGCATGTTTGAGCCACTTTGGCATGTTGGAGCTTAGGTGGCATGTAGGAGCCCTGCATGGCATGTTTGAGCCACCTTGGCATGTTGGAGCTGCGTGGCATATTTGATACACCTTGGCATGTTTGAGCCCTAGGCGGCATATTGGAGCCTAGGTGGTATGTTTGAGCCACCTTGGCATGTTGGAGCCTAGGTGGCATGTTGGGAGCCCACGGCATGTATGAGCCACCTTGGCATGTTGGAGCCTAGGTGGCATGTTGGGAGCCCGTGGCATGTATGAGCCACCTTGGCATGTTGCGACCCTAGGTGGCATGTTGGAGCCCGCATGGCATGTTTGAGCCACCTTGGCATGTTTGAGCCTTGGTGGCATGTTGGTGCCTAGGCAGCATGCTTGAGCCACCTTGGCGGGGTTGGAGCCTAGGTGGCATGTTGGAGCCCACATGGCATGTTTGACCACCCTTGATATGTTGGAGCCTAGGTGGCATGAAGCCCATGTGGCATGTTTGACCACCTTGGCATGTTTGAGCCTAGGTGTCATGTTGAAGCCTAGGTGGCATGTTTGAGGCACGTTGGCATGTTGGAGCCTAGGGTGGCATGTTGGAGCCCATGTGGCATGTTGGAGCCTATAGGTGGCATGTAGGAGCCAGTGGCATGTTTGAGCCACCTTGGCATGTTTGAGCCTAGGTGACATGTTGGTGCCTAGGTGGCATGCTTGAGCCACCTTGGCATGTTGGAGCCCTAGGTGGCATGTTTGAGCCACCTTGGATCTAACCTTTGAAGGTATTTTTCATGAATGTAAAACAATACGATACATTTCCAAATTTGAGCACACAAACAATATTCCAGGTGGTGGTGCTTTGCTTAAGAAATAGCCTCAAGAAAACCTAAAAAAAAAACCATACTTCCTTAAGAAATAGCTGCGTAAAAACTATACCTAGTTATAAACCACACCACTTCAGAAAACCACACTTCTTTAAAAAAAGCGACCCTTAAAAACTACACCTACTTAAAACCACACCTAAAAAAAAAAAAAACAACTACTTAAAAACTACACCTAGTTATATAAACCACACCTAGTTATATAAACCACACCACCGGAAAAACCATACTTTATTAAAAAACAACCACTTAAAAACTACACCCACTTATAAACCACACCTCAAAAACCATACTTCTTTCAAAAACAGCTACTTAAAAACTACACCCACTTATAAACCACACCTCAAAAAACAACACCTCAACTTAAAAAATCACACCACTTCAGAAAACCATACTTCCATAAAAAACAGCCACTTAAGAACTACACCCACTTATAAACCACACCTCAAAAAACCATACTTCTTTAAAAAAAAGCTACTTAAAAACTACACCAACTTATAAACCACACCGCAAAAAAACAACACCTCAACTTAAAAAATCACACCACTTCAGAAAACCATACTTCCATAAAAAACAGCCACTTAAGAACTACACCCACTTATAAACCACACCTCAAAAACCCATACTTCTTTCCAAAACATCTGCTTAAAAACTACACTCACTTATAAACCACACCTCAAAAAACAACACCTAGACTTAAAAAATCATACCACTTCAGAAAACTATACTTCCTTAGAAAACAGCTACTTAAAAACTACACCTACTTATAAACGACACCTTAAAAAACCATATTTCCTTAAAAAATAGATACTTAAAAACAACACCTTATTATAAACCACACCTCAGAAAACAACATCCTCCTAAAAACAATTCATCTTTAAAAAAAAAACTACACTTCCGCAAAATGAAACCACACCTAAAAAAAAAACCACACCTTAAAAAAAAAAAGCTATAGCTCCTTAAAAAAAACCTACACCGTCTTCTTAATAAACCACACCTCCACATAACCACATGTAGAGTTTTTTGAACAACAACATGTGGTTTTTCTTTTACTGTTGTTTTTAAGTGTGGACCCAGAATTGGGGTGGTAGTGTGTGTAATCCTACTATAAATATCTAGCATAATAACAAGGGTGTCCCTTTTTATGCTAGAAATTCCCATTTGATCCCATCAAAACCCCTTATGCTAGTTTGTGTACACGTTTTCATTTGCATTGTTTTTATGATTTTTATATTCTATAGGCTTGTTCTTCACAGATCTCACAAACATATAACAATATATAATAATAAACAATGATTATATAACTTTCTTTTTGTGTATATGTTGTATTGTTATAAATTACTTGTTTGTTTATTTGGTATTGTTTTCTTTTATTAGGGCCCGAAGGGCCAAAAACTTTTTTTAGTATAACTACCAACACATAACTACCATTAACAATTAATTAATACAAACCATTGCATTCCACACTTAAAAATAAAATTCCGCCTTAAACCCCCTTTGGTTTGGGTGCATCACACGGGGGTTGACTTAGGGCGGCGAGAGCCCCTAAAATCATGTTACACATGTACAAAATCAACATCATATAGTACATTGTCTTAAATCTTATAGTATTTCGCAAATTGTGTTATACAACATACCAAAACTTGTACAGGCATACCCCACAAACGAGGATCTCTATGTACAGTCTAGATCGAGCAATAAAAGGCATATATGCTCATCCAATAGCTCTCGATGCCCGGAGTCACCCCCGTGTGAATATGCACCAGCATACACCAGTATAATTGTTGTAAAAGATAGTTTTTGGGATCTTGAATTATTGTTGAATAAAGATTAAATTCTTTTCCCATGTGTTTATGCTCTTGAAGTATGCATGAGTTATCTTCTTAAGTTTCTAGGCTTAAGTATACCAATAGTCAAGAATGATGGGATCTCCAGTTGCCTCAAGGGTTTGCTGGCTAGGCCCGTCACACATACCGAGACATACTCTTGGATGGACTACCTTGGCTTGTCATGTCTGTGATCTTATGGACTACCTTGGCTTGTCATGTCTATGTTGGCTTGCCACGTCTATGATCTTATGGACTACCTTGGCTTGTCATGTCCATGATCTTATGGGGTAGATGGGTTACCATGTTTAGGTGTTCACCATGTTTAGGTGTTCAGTTATTTCAACTATGTAACTTTTAACATTCTTCATTATTCTAGTATTGCCCTCCGACAATAGGAACATAAGAGTTGCAGTTTTTCTGTGAGTTTGTTGTGGAGTGTCGATGTATCGCTGTCTCTTTAAGCCAGTTCTCCTTCCTCCTCACCTGCTTTGTAACATTACCATTCTTTTAATATATTGATGACACAGTTCTTCAAAAAAAAAATATATATATAGGAACATAAGATATAGATATTCAAATAAAGTTATAGTAGAAGCTAAACAAAGTCATGATGCTACAAAATTGCAGGTCACACAAGGTCTAGAATTATGAATGGTGTTCATCTATCGAAGAATACTTTTGGAATGTTCTCTTAACACTAGCATGTCTCTGGGACCATTCCTGATCCATGGACCAGATCTAGCCCACATGACCTCTGCCACTTAAACCCATGTAACTCATAAAAGAAATTTCAATTTTATAATATACCAACATCATTTGAGTCTTCACTTGTTTCTTCATGACCTCTGAGAATTTCAAGACTAATGGGGTCACCTATACCTTGTGGTGATTGCTCAAACATTAGAGAAGTTAGCAGTTTTTGCACCAGTCCAGAACTGCCTTCTTCGATATTTCTAGCATAAAGTGACCTAAACCTTGCTAAAGTTGGAGGTATTTGTCTGTTCATCATAGAACACATTGAGTTTAATCTTCCCATATTTTCTTGCTATCATCTGATATCGGTGCAAGCCGCCAAACCCTATTTTGGTCAAAAAAGTTGTTTGAGGTTCAAGAATTGTTTCTCTCCCATTATAACAAGTTTTGATTTAATTCTTGTGGCCATGAGTTGCTAACTATACGAGCTATAGTTTCATGACTTTTTGGAGTGTTTATAAGTCATGTTAACCTCAATATTTACTAAAAGAATCTACTATACAGAATTTTGGACAAAAGTATATGTTAAAATGCTCCAATAACAACCATCCATAATGCCGTGTCGGTAATAAATGATGCATTCTATTTATATCGACATAGAACATAACTCTTATCAACTTACATATAGTGTAACTAGGGTGTAACCATGCAATATTGGAATTCAAACATGATGTACAATAGCCGGATTAACATATCAGAGCATAAAAAGTTGGGTCAACTCTGTAATTATAGGTCCAAAACTCCACAATGATTAAGTTAGTGATGTTTATTGATGAATTCAAGTGGATGTTGTGAAGTTTATCCATGACAATATATAAATAGACCATATAACATTTCATATATGCTTCTTTGGTTCATAGAAAGAGACACTACCTTTCCCCAAATATACCTTTAAAATAGTTCAAAATGTGAGAAGTGACATATATAAAAATCTCTTATATAGGTTGTATGGTCTTATTGAAAAAAATACCATGAAATCTGTTTATTTCGTAATAGCATAAATTTCATATCTGTGTTACTGCTGTAAAGCATTGTTGTCCAAGTAGAATAATATTACATGTAAGTTATCTTTCATGTATATTATAGTATTTATGGATGCAAATCTTTCTTCACAATAGAAATCTCTTGTTGCATGTTAAAGTAACATGTTATTTCTAAGGTTTTAATTTATATAAGCACGCATCACTATTTATGGTCCACGAGACCAATTGTATAGAAGGAAGGAAGGAAGAAACTTTTAACGTCCACGGAGCCCAATCGGGCTATGGGACCACAAGTACAAGACGGGACCGAAGTCCCTTACCAGAACATGGGCCGAAGCCCTTACAAACTCAATAAAACATAATCACCCCGGCCCAGATTAAAAACCACCTGGGAAAAAACTGTTGCCAGGATGACTACATATCCAAAAATCCATGCTATTGCAAGAAGCAACAAGCATGTCTCCAACAAACAGAACTTCGCCAAACGCCTCCGAACCGTAACCTCTTCTCAGCTGGGTGCTGAGAACTGGCCCGAACCCACGCACGCGCTAAGTCTCCATCTTCTCGCTAAAACCAGGGCAAATAGATGCTGGTGCAAAGATCCAGGTGCTGACCCACTGACGGAGCTCGATCAAACCACTAGACCATAAGAGCCGCCACCAGGAACAGGTCAATTCCCTAAACCCACAGAGCAGCTACCTGCAGGAAGGCGGTGACCCTGAAGGCACCGCTGAAGCAGAAAACAAGCGCCTCCAATAGGCCCGAACACCAATAACCCAGGCGCGCAGGGAAGGCGGCGCTCAGAGAAAACGGTCAGGGAAGTCGGTCAGGGAGGTGCCTGGCAAACTGCCAAGCGCCACCCATCACTGCACCTCCCAGGCGCCACCCTTCACTGCAGCCGGACGCCCAACAGGCGCCCAGGCGCTCAGGCAGGCGCCCAGGTCGGCGCTCAGGCAGGCGGGAGCATATATCTCTCATTAATCACATATTCATGAAAAGTGGGACTTATGCAAGTCCTACAGTATGTGTTAACCTATTAAAAATTTACTTATATCAATATTTATATGAGGTAATGCCAAAAAAAGCAAACATATGTACTATTTGTTTGTAATAAAATAAATACATTTGCATAACACTGAGCATTGTGCAAATAGGGTTTCAATACATATAATATATATAGAAATGTACATCTATTATATAAGAAAAATTAGTACACGAAAAAAATTGTAAGAGACTCATGTATTATATTTAACAATATCCAACATATATACTAATAGAACATATAAATCCATTCTGAAAATAAATATTTTCATATGCTCAAATTTTCTTTCTAAGGTTCCCAGTATCTTTTAACAAATACTGGACAGATAGAACATCCTTCATATGTTACTTTGATTAATAAAGCATGTATGTGAGATATCGCATTCAAATATATCTAGAAATACTGAAATTACACATTTAGAAATATCCGGCATGGTTGAAGATTTATAAGAAATATAAAGTACACATAGGTCCATCAAACATGTTTTTATTTTCTCAAATCTTTCTTCAACGACTTCAAATATCTTTCGGCAAGTACCGAAGAGATGCGTCGGCCTTGATATCCTGCATTGATTGCTAAACGCATCTTAGCTGCATTTGCCATTCGAGCTTCAGCACTTGTTTTATAATGGCGAGTAGGTTGTCCCAATTTTAGTGGACCATTTACAAGATAGGACAAATTACTTCCTTTGCTGTCGCTCCATTCCATGCTAGCCGTTATAGTAGTATTTGTTTCGGATCCTGGAGCTGAACCAACCCTTTCTCTAGGTTGCCAAACCTCAAAGATATGGTCCAGACATCTTTGAATTTCATTAGATTGCTCTGGCAGGCTTTTCTGGAAAATATCATCTTTGACGTTACAACGTAAGTATTCTTGTGTATCTGTAGATGTACATGCTTCTTGTAAATATGGCAACAATATATCCATAAGAAACTTGTCTGATTGATCTCCAGAATATATATAAGGATGCAACACCACATGTTCTGGATTTCTAAAAGATTTTCTGCAATCAACCATTATAGTATTATGAGCATTGTGCTCTGGGTACCTTCTCCATACCTTTCTAAGATCTTTAATAAGGAATGGCTTCTTATGAGAGAGCTTATTGTAGCCCAAGTTTGTGCACTTATGCTGAGACCATAAAAATTTGAAAACATCATCATTCTGGACAATTTGATTCAAGCAAATCATGAGGGCAGTCTCCGACATTGTGGTCCAAATTCCAACTTCAGCAAACTTCAAAAGTTCATTTATAAATTCCGCGCAATTTGGCCTAATTATTATTTTATACTTGTTATACTCTTGGTGCTCACATTTTAGAAGTACTCCATTCATGTCAAGGATAATAAGCCTTCTTGTAAGAAATGAAGATGTTTCAGGGACACCTTCAATATCTGCATAAAACACGTGTTGGATGTTACTTATAAAAAAAGATTGAAAGATACAGACCCTTAAGTTTACATGCTAAATGTTGGAATCTACACTAGATGGGAGTTTCTAGAAAACCAAGGATAAAAGTATCACATACATAAAGGCTACGCATTCGAAGATACAAGTAATGACACATAAACAATCACAAATGAAGCATGACACTTAGGAGCTACGAGCACAAACATACAAGAAGTTTAACTTCCAACGTGTTGGAAGAATGTAACATGAAGTACATGACACTTGTGAGAAACACAAAAGTACAAAGTTTCAACATGTGTTGGAACAAAACATAGCAGCTTCTTGAAAATCGTGACAAAAACAGTAAGTTCCAGCATTGTGCTAAAACTAAGAGGTATGACACCTAAGCAAATGTGGAATTACTTGTTGATTAATTATGAGGAAAAGACATCCTCCCAGATTGATGTGTTGGAAAATGAGTTAAGAAGACTGAAGTTCCATGAAAATGATGATATCAATGAGTTTTTGCAAAACTTTGACAATGTGATTGCAGACTTAGAAGGGACAGGAGTGCCCTACACCCAGCAACAGCAACTTCTGGCCATGTCTAGAGCTTGCTCTGGTTTAGGTAACATCTCTATATTTATGAGAACTATTGCCAAAACCAAGGTTGAAACAGAAAGAATGCTGAAAACAGAATTAGAGCAAAATAAAGTACTTGGAGAAAATGATGTCGCTTTCGATACTTTTGTTAAAGGAAAGGGGGATAACAAAAGCAAACAAGAAGCTCGCCATGGAGGAAGGATTGGGCCATATTTTAATTGCAACAAATATGGACATCCTCAAGGTTGATTGTCCCAATGTCTCAAGAGAAATAACATGTTATCACCGGGGAGGAAGAGGGCATATTGCTTCATCATGTTCAACTTCTAAGGAGAATACTAGTGCAAGGGGAAGAGGCAGAGGTGGCAGAGGGTCTGGCTTTAGAGGCAGGGGAAGAGGGAGAGCTGGAAAAGTTAACTATGAAGCAAATGTAGCTGAAGAAGTGAGCCTTGAAGAAGATAGTCTAGAAGAAAATGAAGAGGTAAGTAAAGCTCAGATTTTTGCTATTTCTAATGACAGAATTGATGATGACATGTTAATTATAGATAATGGAGCTGAAAAATCGATAACATGTTCTTCTAAACACTTGAAAGACCTGCAATGGAAGCAAAGGTGGTCACATTCAAGTAGGAAATGGGAATTTGCGTAAAATTGAAGATGTTGGAGTGTTAGAATTAGTTGATTTAGATGGAAATATTGAAATGTTCTTTGTGTTCGTACACTAGTAAGAAATCTTATATCAATTTCCCAGTTAGTAGACATGGGATTCAAGGTTGTATTTGAACAACTTGAATGTAAGATTTATGAAGGGAATAAATTAAGATTTCTTGGAGAAAGGGTTGGCAGTTTATTTGGATTAAATCCTAAATGTGTTGGCAATATAAACTTGACCACTGTTGCAAATATAAATACATGGCATGAAAGGCTGAGACATGCTGGCATGAAGCTATTGAGAACATGATTAAGAAAAATTGGATAAAGTGTGGAAATAAAGAATACAATAAGGAGGCATGTATGGGATGCATGTTAGGGAAACACAACCGACTTCACTTTTCTAAAGCCAAGAAAAGAGCTAAAGCACCACTCGAATTGGTTCACACAGACCTATGTGGTTCACTGAATGTTACTGGAATTACCGGCAAACAATATTTCATGATCTTTGTTGATGATTTTAGCAGAAAAACACAGGTTTATTGCCTAAGGAGTAAACATCTTGCTTTTGAAGCTTTCAAAAGATATGTTGCAGAAACTGAGTGCTCTACTGGGAGAAACATCAAGTGTGTTCGATTGACAGAGGAGGTGAGTACATGTCCTCTAAGTTCATAAAGTTTTATATTGAAAAGGGAATTAGAAGGCAGTTTACATGCAGCTACACACCTCAGCAAAATGGTGTAGCTGAGAGAAAAAACAAAACAATCCTTAATGCAGTTAGATCCATGCTAAAACACAGTGGATTACCTAATTTCTTATGGGAAGAGCCTGTGAAGACTGCAGTTCTTATCCAAAATGGTTTGCCCTCAGTTAGTATTAATGAACATTGTCCAGAGGAACTGTGGTCTATGAAATATTCCTGACTATTCTATTCTATTCTATTCTATTCTATTCTATTCTATTCTATGGATGTTTAACTTATGTGCATGTGCCAAAAGAATTAAGATCTAAACTCGATGACAGATTCACAATAGGATATTTAGTAGGATATGACGAGAACTCAAAAATCATGATCAAGGAACAAAGGAAATTGATCATGATACAAAAGAATATGACACTGAGGAGAATGACCTAGATGATGAAAATCACAGATCTGTGGAAAACAATGATCAAAAGGAAGGGAAAATGGAAAAGATTACACTCAAGGAGGCTAAAAGAAGGAGAACAGAAGAGGAAAAACTTAAGGAAGGAGTTCAGATTGATCACAAAGCTTATGGTAGACTACCAGATGGCAAAAGTGTCAGAATATAGTCACGAAAGGAGAATGTTGAACAAGCTTTAAGGGTTCTTGAGACTGGTGTACCAGAAAACTTTGATGATGCAATCAAAGATTTAGAAAGTAGCAAATGGAGACAAGCAATGAATGATGAAATCGACTCATTTAGTAGGACAGAAACTTACCAAGTTGTAGAAAGGCCAAGAAATAAAAATGTAGTGGGAAACAAATGGGTATAAAAGCTGAAAATAGGGGCAAATGGTAATCCCAAGCACAAAGCACGTCTTGTAGCTCAGGGATTTACTCAAAGAAAAGGAGTTGACTATGATGAAATCTATTCACCTGTTGGAAAATGAACAACATAAGAATGATAGTTGCTATTGCTAATGCACTTGATTATGAATTGCATCACATAGTTGTGAACGCAGCTTTTTTGAATGCAAAGCTGGAGGAGGAAATATACATGGAACAACCACCTGGGTATGAACAAGGAAAAAATAAAGTATGGAGGTTAAACAGAGCAGTGTATGGCTTAAAGCAATCACCTAGGGAATGGTATAAATGCATGGATTCATTCTTAATGGCTCAAGGATTCAGAAAATTAGATAATGATGGCAATGTCTATTTGTTTGAAGAAAAGGATGATTATTGTATAATAGGTTTATATGTTGATGGTTGTATAATGGCTGGGAAAAACCTGACTATTCTAAATAAATGCAAGAATGTCCCGAAGAAAAGGTTTATGATGACAGACCTTGGAGAACTCAAGAAATTTCTAGGGATTGAAGTGACTCGTGACAGAAAAAATAGAAGAATAAACTTGTCACAGAGAAGATACATAGAAACAGTGTTGAAAAAATTCAATATGGAAGATTGCAATGTAGTTAAGGCTCCAATCTTACTAGGTTACAGGATATCAAAGGAGATGTGTCCACAAAGTGAACAAGAAGAAAAGGATATGGAGGAAATCCCATACAGACCCTTGATTGGAAGTTTATTGTATATATCAAATAATACCGGACTGATATCGCCTATATTGTTAATGTCCTAAGCAGATATAATTATAATCCAGGGAGACAACATTGGCTTGCAGCAAAGAAAGTGCTGAGATATCTGAAGGGAACAAAGAATGTTGGTATTGAATATTCCACTGATAATTTGAATTTGGTAGGGTACTGTGATGCAGATTGATGTGGGGATCTAGATGAAAGGAGATCCACATCTGGATTCTTGCTTATGTTGGGAGGAGGTCCAATAAGTTGCAGAAGTAAAAAGCAGTCCTCAATAGCCCTATCTACAACTGAAGCGGAGTATCCATCATCAACATTAGCAGCTAAGGAAATTGTGTGGACTAGAAGAATGTTGGACGAATTGGGAATAAAGCAAAAGGACAAAACAGTACTCTACAATGACAGTCAGAGTTGTATCTCTATAGCTAAAAATCTTGTTATGCATGAGAGAACAAAACACTTATTCTTAATGGTTAAACCATTGTGATATTAAATTATCAATGGTTTGATCGTGATCTGAAGACTTCATCAAATACTCAAATGGAAAGTTATACTGGAGGGAAAACTTGGATCATATTTAGAAAAGGAACACGGTCGAATGGTGTTGCAGAACGGATCGGAAGTCTCCAAGACTGCCGGATCCATGTAAATAAATTAAGATGTATAGTTAGAATACATTTAGATTTGGTGGATAATAGTGCCGTGCTTAGAGGTAACCAAAAGCTTATTCGATAATGCTTCATTGTGTTCACATTGTTCAGTGTTATAATAAAACTTCTGGAAGGTCTTATCTAAGCAATTGATGTTCATTTCTTTATCAAAATATGATCAATGGTTTATCAAGCTATGTTAAGGTGATATGATAAACATTGTTAAGGTGAAATTTATCTAGAAATAAGTTAAGGTGCTTTTGATTATTGTCTAATTGTCATACATGAGTGACCACGCATGAGTGACCACATACCACTATGTAATATGGTTTTAGAGAATAAACTTTTGAGCATAAAAAACCAGAACTATAGTAGTTTTCAATGGTTTGCTATAGTGCTTTGTGTGATATCATGCATGTGAAGGCATATGCAGTTGTATCTGCTACAAGAGTAGGAGCAGTAAGGACTTATCGTCCTCATCATCTTTTTAGTTTGGTTCCATGGTGTTCTTAATTGACTCCATGTCTTAGAGCATGGAAACCACTTCAGGGGGACTAGTTTCTCAGTGCAAGAGGACCTTTCCTCTCTTCATCTATGTAATCGTAAGGAGGAGCTATGCAAAGAAGGGGAGGTACAACAACTATTCTTGGCAAAGTTTTATTTTCATTTTGTTTGAAGTCCCAATGACACAGGAGGGGATCACTCACCTCCAGAAGGTCCATGCCAACTACAGGCGAGAGCTAGAGAGGCACTGCTCGTCCACGATTTGAACTCCACTGAGGCGACGCATCACCCAAGACGTGTCAAACCCATACCTTGCTCTCACTCAGTGGCAAGCTATTAGGCCTAGCCCACAACGTTCCCTGTCCATCCCTGTGCACCAGAGGGATCAATTGTAGCTGGACAAGGCTTCCTTGTCAGCCGGTCTAACCTCGTGACCCACAGCCAGGTGGGCTCGCATAGGCCGCATTAATTGGGAATCAATGGACTAATCTAGAATCATCAACTAAAAGGCTCTGGGGTCTCTACCCCCCTTTGCCGATACAGAAGAGGTGCGCATAGAGCAATACAATATCATCCAATGAACCGAAATACAACAGGTCTAATCTAACTAATCTAATCAACTTGATTAGGATTTGTTCGTTAGTGGTTAAGGTTCTTAGGCTCTAGAGGTCATCTACAATTAAAAATAGATATAAATCCGGCTAATGCCTATCGAAAAGCATGCATTGACTAACAAATCGGCCATTCACCTAGTCTTTGGCTGACTCATAGTCTTTGAAGGCGCCCATGTTGCTTTGGAATCTACCGAGATGCTCGAAGTTTTGAGGAGATGCTTCGAACGCCGAAGCCATTCTTCCGGTGAAAGGGAATGAGTGGGACACTTGGGCAATGCACGCTTCTGAGGCTGGAATCCAAAAAGGGGACACTTTTTAGGGTATCCATGTTTTAGGGTTAGGGTCTAATGGGCCATATGGCTCATATGGGGTATTGCCATGCGGCAATATAGAATATACCCCATGGTACAAGCCTTTACCAGTTTTTTCTTAGAATTAAAAAAAAAAAAAAAAAAAGTTATTTTTTAGATTTTTTCTTCTCGAATACTATTATATATGTTACATTTATGTTTGCAGTATATGTCATAGGATCACACTTTTTGCGTTATGCTTAAAGATCCTTTAATCAAGACCATCAAATGTCAAGTTTAATAGTATATAAAATCGAATCGAATTAAATTTTCTTATCCATGGAGACCATGTCTATGGGAGCCCATACAAGAAAGAGCACAACAAGACTATCACTATTTGGGAATAAAAAAACTCCGAATGATTTTGACAGGGGAGCCATTTGAGTGCAACTATAGAGGATTAGTTACCTGCACATAACATGCAGATAGAAATTAAAGCATACTTTATAGCCACTTAACCCTCTGGCCAGCCATGGAGGGCAACCCTCCGTGTGCAGCACCTTGTTTAAAAAGGCAAGGGGTTGGGGAAATGTGCATGGAATGCCGCATATAACGCCGCATGCGGCGTTCCCTTTGCCTTGCGGAAAGGTATTATATACGAATTTTGAACCTGCGGGAGGCTTATTGAATACGAATTTTTCCTTCTCTCTTTCAGCCTCCACTCCCAGTCCAGGGCATTTGAAGTTTATGATCGGGAAGACTGGAGCCTGGCAGAGTTGAGCTGTTTGATTTTCTTATCTTCATCATTTTCTTTGGTTGTAAGATCAAACCCTAAACTTGCAGGACGTTCACTAGCAGCCTGATCTCGTTGGCCTTCTCTTGCAAACAGGAGCAACATCACATGCAGAATCATTGCTTACTTTTAGCAGGAGCTGGGGCTTTGTGTGGCATTTTTTGCTGGAGGTTTGTAAAACAGAAGTTTTTTATTTTCAGCCTTTGCACGCATGGCCAGAGATGGAGCTTTATTTTCCTTAAGGAGCACCGGAGTTAGTTTTACAACGTTCTTAGTACTTCCTTTTTTTTTGCCTTGGAAATCTGAGAGCACACTTGAATTTGAGAAAATGTACAGATCCACAAAGTAGTCCGACCAGATTATATGGAGGAGTTCGAATCCATGTTTTATTAGTCAAACACGACTGTCACAAGAGGTAATTTTCCTTCTGGAAGATTTCTAGCAAAGATAATAGCGCATCAACAAGAATCAAACAGTTAATCTGAAGCGATGAATTTGAGAATTTTAGTTTATACGCACGCTTGCCTTGTGCCGAATACCACTTCAGAAGAAAAAGATGGCGGCGGGCAACTACATAATCCAGATAGCTGGAAGGAGTGGAAAAATCCCGTGGAATGGTGAGAGCAAGCTGAATATATGTCTCATGTTGACTTTGAGCTTCTTCCGCAGATTGAATAGCTTGCTGGACGTGATGAGCCAAATCGCGGATCTTGTTATCTTTGTCAACTAGGAGACGGGATTGATCACGAAATCTTCGGTGAGAATGCGTGGCCTGTGAAGAGGATTGCCCGTGAGTGGAGAGTTGAAGCCGAAGAGTGGCGATTTCAGTATCATCAATAATTTTCTGCTTCTGAGCTTCAGTAACATGAGCCTGGAGAGGCGTGAACTGATCTTGAAGCGTGGAGATTTGTTCTTCAAGGAGTTTGATGCGCTCATCTCGAACTTCAATCTGGCGGGTTTGACTGTTGTAATCTTTGGAGATATCAGTGTACATGGTTTGAAGATCAGTAAGGAGTTTATCCTTATCCTTGAGCTGAGTCAAAAGTTCCCCGAATGGTGGATCAGAATCGCCTCGCTGATCCACGCAGTAGGGTGGTCCGCTCTTGTTCGGGCCATGGAGAGTTTCACGGCCCGTAAAAAAGAGCCTCGTGCTTTTGTTGAAGACTGTCTTCGAGAGATTGAACCTTAGTCATGGCAGCCTGTAAGTCTCTATGAACTGCTTCCGTGGACTCCACGTATTGCTGGATCCCATTCATGAAGTGTTCTTGAGAATCCTGAAGCTTGATCAGACTTTCTTGGACATCTTGTTGATACTGAAAAAGGATATTTCTGGAGGGGAAAGGGTGCAAAGGGAGAAGGGGGACTGTCTGCTGGTGGCGGCCTGATGGAGTATCTTAAGAGACTTGATCAGAGCTGGAGTGCTCAATTGCAAAGAGAGGGAGAGGAGGAAACCGGGATGATGGTTTCATGGTGTGGCACACGGCGAGGAGAGGAAGAGCGTGAGGATGGGAAGTTTCTTCCTGAAGGTTCTTGACAAATACGAGATGACGTTGGAGGGTTGTTTAGTGGATGCTTGAGAGGCAGTTTCCTGATGCGTGGGAGAACCAGGACTTGGGGCCGGGAGACAATGTTGAATGAGGGCTTGCAAATGTGCGCCCACAGCAGATTCTAAGCCAGAGTTGGGAGCAGCACGAATACGATCAATTTCATGAAGAAGACGGAGATACATAATTTGAGGCCAATCAATAGGATGGGAAGAGTGGATGGCCAGAATAGCAACATGGAAGAACTGTTTGTTGATGTGGGTGTTCTTGATGGAATACCCATAGAACTTGCGCCACATAAAATTGACAAAGGTATCATGTGGTTTGGCAATGTTTGTGAGTTTATGAGTGGTGGCCTGATAAGGAGTTTGGCCATACTGAGTGACATCCTGTTCCTGCAAAGCAGTCCAAGATAAAGAAGGCGTGCGGATAGGTAACTTGAATACCTGAAAAAGAAGAACCGGAGTGAGCAGAATATCCGTCTGATCGATCCTGGTTGCGTAACCATCCATGGTTTTGATCATGTAAGCAACAAATTGCCTGAGTTGGTGCGGATTTGGTGCAGGGAGGTCCTGCCTGGAGAATACAGCCCTGAGCGTTCTGCAACTTCGCGACTCGGTTCGGTCAGGAGATCTCGAAAGGTGGGAGTTGGAAGAATGTTGGACGAATTGGGAATAAAGCAAAAGGACAAAACAGTACTCTACAGTGACAGTCAGAGTTGTATCTCTATGGCTAAAAATCCTGTTATGCATGAGAGGGACATGGTTAACAAAAACATTATTCAACTAGAACATATAAAGTCTGAGGAACAACTGGCAGATATTCTCACAAAGGTCTTGAGTAGTAACAGATTCAATGTTCTGACAGAAAGAATAAGTTGCAGAGAAACTTTGAAATGATTTACAGTAGGCTCAAGCAAAGGATTGCAGACTAACTGTGAAATGAGCTGTAACAGGGTCAATAAGCAAGCATTAACATTATGAGGTGAAGGGGAATGTTAGAAAAACATATTTTCTAAGTTCACCTCATAATAGAAGAAATCGCAGAATAATATGTTTAACAGAAGATCAGCAAGTTCTCTAGACATGTTGGCTTATTAAGATGATAGACAGACTATACAACTTGACTAGAAAGTTGTTAAAGGCACAAGATTCATTGAGCTAGGGGAAAGAAAAATTAGGGTTATAAAGGTTTATTTATTCTTAATGGTTAAACCATTGTGATATTAAATTATCAATGGTTTAATCATGATCTGAAGACTTCGTCAAATACTCGAATGGAAAGTTATACTGGAGGGAAAACTTGGATCATATTTAGAAAAGGCAACACGGTCGAATGGTGTTGTAGAACGGATCGGTAGTCTCCAAGACTGCCGGATCCATGTAAATAAATTAAGATGTATAGTTAGAATACATTTAGATTTGGTGGATAATAGTGCCGTGCTTAGAGGTAACCAAAAGCTTGTTCGATAATGCTTCATTGTGTTCACATTGTTCAGTGTTATAATAAAACTTCTGGAAGGTATTATCTAAGCAATTGATGTTCATTTCTTTATCAAAATATGATCAATGGTTTATCAAGCTATGTTAAGGTGATATGATAAACATTGTTAAGGTGAAATTTATCTAGAAATAAGTTAAGGTGCTTTTGATTGTTGTCTAATTGTCATAAATGAGTGACCGCATACCACTATGTAATATGGTTTTAGAGAATAAACTTTTGAGCATAAAAAACCAGAACTATAGTAGTTTTCAATGGTTTGCTATAGTGCTTTGTGTGATATCATGCATGTGAAGGCATATGCAGTTGTATCTGCTACAAGAGTAGGAGCAGTAAGGACTTATCGTCCTCATCATCTTTTTAGTTTGGTTCCATGGTGTTCTTAATTGACTCCATGTCTTACAGCATGGAAACCACCTCAGGGGGACTAGTTTCGCAGTGTAAGAGAACCTTTTCTCTCTTCATCTATGTAATCGTAAGGAGGAGCTATGCAAAGAAGGGGAGGTACAATAACTATTCTTGGCAAAGTTTTTTTTTTTTCATTTTGTTTGAAGTCCCAATGACACAGGAGGGGATCACTCACCTCCAGAGGGTCCATGCCAACTACAAAGTAGAGCTAGAGAGGCACCGTCATTCCCACCTACTTGAACTCCACTGAGGCGATGCATCACCCAAGATGTGTCAAACCCATACCTTGCTCTCACTCAGTGGAAAGCTATTAGGCCTAGCCCACAACGTTCCCTGTCCATCCTTGTGCACCAGAGGGATCAATTGTAGCTGGACAAGGCTTCCTTGTCAGCCGGTCTAACCTCGTGATCCACAGCCAGGTGGGCTCGCATAGGCCGCATTAATTGGGAATTAATGGGCTAATCTAGAATCATCAACTAAAAGGCTCTGGGGTCTCTAACCCCCTTTGCCGATACAGAAGAGGTGCGCATAGAGCAATACAATATCATCCAATGAACCGAAATACAACAGGTCTAATCTAACTAATCTAATCAACTTGATTAAGGATTTCTTCGTTAGTGGTTAAGGTTCTTAGGCTCTAGAGGTCATCTACAACTAAAAATAGATACAAATCCGGCCTAATGCTCTGTCGGGAAGCATGCATTGACTAAAAAATCGGCCATTCACCTAGTCTTTGGCTGACTCATAGTCTTTTGAAGGCGTCCATGTTGCTGGAATCCACTGAGATGCTTGAGTTTTGAGGAGATGCTTCGGAACGCGAGTTTCACTGCGGGTGAAAGGGAATGAGTGGGACACTCGGGCAATGCACGCTTCTGAGGCTGGAATCCGAAAAGGGGACACTTTTTAGGGTTCCTGTCTCTTTATACCCATGTTTTAGGGTTAGGGTCTAATGGGCCATATGGCTCATATGGGGTATTGCCATGCGGCAATATAGAATATACCCCATGGTAGAAGCCTTTACCAGTTCTTTCTTAGAATTTCTTCTCGACTACTATTATATATGTTACATTTATGTTTGCACGTATATGTCATAGGATCACACTTTTTGAGTTATGCTTAAAGATCCTTTAATCAAGACCATCAAATGTCAAGTTTAATAGTATACAAAATCGAATTGAATTAAATTTTCTTATCCATGGAGACCATGTCTATGGGAGCCCATACAAGAAAGAGCACAACAAGACTATCACTATTTGGGATTAAAAAAACCCCGAATGATTTTCACAGGGGAGCCATTTGAGTGCAACTATAGAGGATTAGTTACCTGCACATAACATGCAGATAGAAATTAAAGCATACGTTATAGCCACTTCACCCTCCGGCCAGCCATGGAGGGCAACCCTCCGTGCGCAACACCTTCCCGCCATGGAGGGCAACCCTCCGTGCGCAGCACCTTGTTTAAAAAGGCAAGGGGTTGGTGCAATGTACATGGAATGCCGCATATAACGCCGCATGCGTTCCCCTCTCCTTTGGGGAAAGCTGGCTATTATATACGAATTTTGAACCTGCGGGAGGCTTATTGAATACGAATTTTGCCTTCTCTCTTTCAGCCTCCACTCCTAGTCCAAGTTTATGATCGGGAAGACTGGAGCCTGGCAGAGTTGAGCTGATTGGCCCAAGTGAAAACTGGTCATTATCATGCACACATAAATCCCACCTTGGCACCAGGGCCCCAAGCTTATTTGCTTGCTTCATTATCCAGGAACAAGCTTGTAGCTATTGCATCAATTCACACGGGGTCCCACAAAGGCGGATTGAGACAGTAGATGGGAGCGGCCGCGCATTGCCGCGAGAAGCGAGACTATGTGCCTGTTGCCAGTTACAGGTTATTGAAGATGAAAGCCATACTCTTCTGAGATGCCCTGCTTTTGAGATAGTCCGGAATCATTTTTTGACCTTAGCATTCCATTCCACGCTTCTACAACTTCTCAGAGCATCTGTACATGACTTGGCATTATACATACTTGAGGTTCTAGATCAACGTCTGCAATTACTGAGCCCTTAGTAGTCATTATCTCCGCTTATCTAGTATCATCATTACTGCAAAGGTTTTTCCCTTGAAAACCTTTCGAGGCAGGGGTTTTTTAATCCTAGTAGTAATGATTGTACTAGCCCATTGTATGGGTCCCATGACCTATTGGTCTCCATGGACGTTAAAAAATCTATTCTATTCTATTCTATTCTTATCTTCATCATTTTCTTTGGTTGTAAGATCAAACCCTAAACTTGCAGGACGTTCACTTGCAGCCTGATCTCGTTGGCCTTCTCTTGCAAACAGGAGCAACATCACATGCAGAATCATTGCTTACTTTTAGCAAGAGCTGGGGCTTTGCGTGGCATTTTTTGCTGGAGGTTTGTAAAACAGAAGTTTTTTATTTTCAGCCTTTGCACGCATGGCCAGAGATGGAGCTTTATTTTCCTTAAGGAGCACCGGAGTTAGTTTTACAACGTTCTTAGTACTTCCTTTTTTTTTTGCCTTGGAAATCTGAGAGTACACTTGAATTTGAGAAAATGTACAGATCCACAAAGCAGTCCGACCAGATTATATGGAGGAGTTCGAATCCATGTTTTATTAGTCAAACACGACTGTCACAAGAGGTAATTTTCCTTCTGGAAGATTTCTAGCAAAGATAATAGTCGCATCAACAAGAATCAAACAGTTAATCTGAAGCGATGAATTTGAAAATTTTAGTTTAAACACACGCTTCCACTTTGCTATGCCTCTATATGTTAACTTTAAAACGAAGGGCTTCCTGGATTTTGCCTAAGTATGTCTCTTTTTATTTTTGTGCATGCTTTTTCTTGAATAATCTCTAATGTTATCTTTATATTTTTTGCAGAAGTAGAAATGTGCTTTGTTGAAGAGTTCAATAGCTCTTAATTTACAAGGGGCTTTTATCTTTGGAGATGTTGTGCTTGCAGATGCAACAACAGTAGCATAGTTAAGAATACCAAAAGTGGTGCCCCGGTGAATCCGTAATGTTTTCCTATTTGCAATAGAAGAGGGTTTTGCTTAGATTGTTTCATCTTTTGCAGGTTTTGATTTGCATCGTAGTAAAAAAATTTTATTTTCACGGCATCTCAGGCTGTATCACGTAACAATTCTCTATTTTCCTTTCAGGCATGGGTTGCTCTAGGAAGTCGCACACTTGAAAATCAGGTTGGAAGCATTTCTTTCTAACCAGGGATAGGTTCTGTACGTATAGAATTATTTTTCTGGACGTATAAAGTCCAAAAATACATATTTTTACGTAAAAAACGTATTTCCCGTATTTTTTCCGCGCCGGCCGATCTTTTTTTTTTTTTTTTTTTTGCCTCGCGAAACCTCGTTTCGTTCTGAAACTTTTTTTCGTACAGAAGCGCCAAAAAAAAGATTTTTTAATTTTTTTTTTCTTTTTCAAAATTTTTTTCGCGTAAGCGAAATAGTGTTTCGCTTATGCGAAAATAGTTTTGCGTAAGCAAAACAGCTATTTCGCTTAGGCGAATTTTCGCGTAAGCGAAACAACTATTTCGCTTACGCGAAAAATTCTCTCCTTTTGTTTTTTAATAAATTTCGCATAAGCGGAACCTCTGTTTCGCTTACGCGAAAAAAGTTTTGCGTAAGTGAAACTGAGGTTTCGATGACACGAAAAGTTTTCGACGTCGGAATTTGTTTTTGCCGTATTTTTGACGTATTATACTTCAAATTTATGCCGTATCATTCGAATAATATGTATTGAGTATAAAACATATACAGTATTGAACCTATCACTATTTCTAACAGTGACAGCGAAGCTATCTTTTGATAAGCTTGGGCCTAAGTCACACCACGTTTAGGTGTCTAAAGTTCTCCTCATGACATTTTTGAGCAAGCTAAGGTGTGTCGGGATTTTAAGGTACATATAAACAGTTCTCTTACAGCTTATGGCCTATATATTTGCAAATTTTTAGAGATAATAGATTTTTAGAGATAACAGTTGGCACATGTTATTGCATCTATTAAAATACTTTGTTTGGCTTCCATGTATAGAACGATTTCATATGAAGCCCTCTATTATTGTCAGTAACTGTTCAGGTCACTGCTTACAATTTGACATCAAACTCTCTATGTTGTAGTGCTTCTATTGTGCTCCAGAGACTCACAATGCAACAAGTGGCTCATTTCTTGAGAATATAAATCACCAGTCTGCTTATTTGATTTCTCTAAGGAGCTAACGGTCAGAAGCTCCATTAAGAATAAAGTGTCCCTTAACAAGAAGCATATAATCTGTATATCTGATAGGCTTTAGATCAAGCAAAATTAGATCAAAAGAAGCAAAGAAAAAGAAAGCAAAAAAAAAGGGGGGGTGGGGGGATGGCGTTCTTTTTACATGTTAAAATTGTCTATCAAAAATTGCATATTTATTTAACACAAGTTTGCAATAACCACAAGGTCTACTTTTGCCATAACATTATTTAAAATTGTTCTGTCGCTCATATTCTAAACATATAAGCTATGCAAATTTTTTGCTTTTACCCATTGAAATAATTCCAGCCTTTATTGATCAATTCGTTATTTATCCATCTTTATGGATTTTTTATCCACTGTCGATTGGGAGCCATTGATTGGTGGTTGTGCCACATCCATGGCTACTAACATTTTGTTGAAAAATCGACATGCCGTTTCCTATGGTCTCGCTTGACCATATGGTGAAATTATATTAATCTAAAGAAAAACACCCAATGGTAGCATCGACCACGAACTGGATGCTACCATCATCAAGAAACCTTGCAACTCTGTCCTAGATGCCTACACATTTGCTAATTTTAATTTTGTCGTTCAATTTCAGGAATTCCATCGCCGTTCAATTTCGCTCAATTTCGTTACCCATCATCATTCAATTCCGCTCAATTTCAAGGATCCCACTCAATTTCAGGAATCGGCAGGCAGGTTTGCACCTACCATGCGAAAAGTTAAATTGGGAGTTGTTAATCTAAATGTACTAGTTTATTGTTAGTTCCTGGTTGCTAGTTAGTTACTCAAGGTGTTTGCTCGGCATTCAAGTACCTTTTAACTTGCGCTTACAAAAATGTTTGGGCTAAAACATTTTGTAAATGTTTTCTATGATAGGCCAACCTGTTGCAGAAATACATGTATGGCCTGTCTGTTCATGTATACTCCATATATGTTTGTATCTTGCAAAGACATGTGATGTGTTTAATATTGTGGTGAGGCAAATCTATTTCCACATATTGGTTTTCCTCGTTTGGTTAGTGCTTGCATTATTTTTGTCATACACAAAAGATCACGAAGGGCAAATCTCTTCACCTCAGAAATGGTTTATAAGGAACAAGATTGGATGCCTTCAGACTTATAGTCAGCAGCATCCTAGAATTTCAATGGATCTCATGCGCTGGTGGCTTAACAAGAAAAGCAATTTTGATGGATCAACCAATGTTGTCATGCCATGGTCACTTTCTGGAACCCTGTCCACCGCTTGGCAAAAGCATGACAAGTCACAGGAACTATTTCGCTTACGCGAAAAATTCTCTCCTTTTGTTTTTTAATAAATTTCGCATAAGCGGAACCTCTGTTTCGCTTACGCGAAAAAAGTTTTGCGTAAGTGAAACTGAGGTTTCGATGACACGAAAAGTTTTCGACGTCGGAATTTGTTTTTGCCGTATTTTTGACGTATTATACTTCAAATTTATGCCGTATCATTCGAATAATATGTATTGAGTATAAAACATATACAGTATTGAACCTATCACTATTTCTAACAGTGACAGCGAAGCTATCTTTTGATAAGCTTGGGCCTAAGTCACACCACGTTTAGGTGTCTAAAGTTCTCCTCATGACATTTTTGAGCAAGCTAAGGTGTGTCGGGATTTTAAGGTACATATAAACAGTTCTCTTACAGCTTATGGCCTATATATTTGCAAATTTTTAGAGATAATAGATTTTTAGAGATAACAGTTGGCACATGTTATTGCATCTATTAAAATACTTTGTTTGGCTTCCATGTATAGAACGATTTCATATGAAGCCCTCTATTATTGTCAGTAACTGTTCAGGTCACTGCTTACAATTTGACATCAAACTCTCTATGTTGTAGTGCTTCTATTGTGCTCCAGAGACTCACAATGCAACAAGTGGCTCATTTCTTGAGAATATAAATCACCAGTCTGCTTATTTGATTTCTCTAAGGAGCTAACGGTCAGAAGCTCCATTAAGAATAAAGTGTCCCTTAACAAGAAGCATATAATCTGTATATCTGATAGGCTTTAGATCAAGCAAAATTAGATCAAAAGAAGCAAAGAAAAAGAAAGCAAAAAAAAGGGGGGGGATGGCGTTCTTTTTACATGTTAAAATTGTCTATCAAAAATTGCATATTTATTTAACACAAGTTTGCAATAACCACAAGGTCTACTTTTTGCCATAACATTATTTAAAATTGTTCTCATCAAGCTCATATTCTAAACATATAAGCTATGCAAATTTTTTTGCTTTTACCCATTGAAATAATTCCAAAATTTATTGATCAATTCGTTATTTATCCATCTTTATGGATTTTTATCCATCAATGGATTGGGAGCCATTGATTGGTGGTTGTGCCACATCCATGGCTACTAACATTTTGTTGAAAAATCGACATGCCATTTCCTATGGTCTCGCTTGACCATATGGTGAAATTATATTAATCTAAAGAAAAACACCCAATGGTAGCATCGACCACGAACTGGATGCTACCATCATCAAGAAACCTTGCAACTCTGTCCTAGATGCCTACACATTTGCTAATTTTAATTTTGTCGTTCAATTTCAGGAATTCCATCGCCGTTCAATTTCACTCAATTTCGTTACCCATCATCATTCAATTCCGCTCAATTTCAAGGATCCCACTCAATTTCAGGAATCGGCAGGCAGGTTTGCACCTACCATGCGAAAAGTTAAATTGGGAGTTGTTAATCTAAATGTACTAGTTTATTGTTAGTTCCTGGTTGCTAGTTAGTTACTCAAGGTGTTTGCTCGGCATTCAAGTACCTTTTAACTTGCGCTTACAAAAATGTTTGGGCTAAAACATTTTGTAAATGTTTTCTATGATAGGCCAACCTGGTTGCGAAATACATGTATGGCCTGTCTGTTCATGTATACTCCATATATGTTTGTATCTTGCAAAGACATGTGATGTGTTTAATCTTGTGGTGAGGCAAATCTATTTCCACATATTGGTTTTCCTCGTTTGGTTAGTGCTTGCATTATTTTTGTCATACACAAAAGATCACGAAGGGCAAATCTCTTCACCTCAGAAATGGTTTATAAGGAACAAGATTGGATGCCTTCAGACTTATAGTCAGCAGCATCCTAGAATTTCAATGGATCTCATGCGCTGGTGGCTTAACAAGAAAAGCAATTTTGATGGATCAACCAATGTTGTCATGCCATGGTCACTTTCTGGAACCCTGTCCACCGCTTGGCAAAAGCATGACAAGTCACAGGGAAAAGCTCAAAGAAATGAGGATGATTATGAGGAAATGAAAATAGACACATCTGAGTTACAACAATTTTTTCCCTTTGAAGTAGGCAAGGTCACTAATCTTATCAAGGAGCAACTCAAGTCGTGTCGAGTGAAGTACATACTGGTAGTGGGTGGTTTTTCAGAGAATAGGTATCTTATAAAATACATAAAGGATGAATTTGAGGCAGAGGTGGTAGTACCTCCCAATGCAGGTTCTGCCATCATGCATGGTGATGTGAAGCTAGGTCTCCAATCCAATCTCATAGTAGCCCGAGTGTGCATCGGTGAAAAAGTATGCATCAGTGGATTCTTTAAACCCATTGTGAAAAAAAGGGAGCAGATCTCATCCAACTTCCTTGTATTCAATTCTTACTATCCTCCATTCGCACACTCCAAAGAGAATTGCATAGCATTGTATAGGTTATACATGGAGAACCCACCAGAGCATACAAGTGAAGGTGGATTTGTAGAGGAAGGCACATACGCTTTTGATATCTCCGAAGATTTCTCCTTGGGCAAAGGACGTTTAATTGAGGTAACAATGGCCTTTGGCAAAGCAAAGATTGAAGTGACTTGCCCATAATTTGTAGACGACAGAAGAACCTGTCCTTGCCGCTCTTGCCTTGGCTCCACCAAGGCCTTTCCGAAACCCTAGAAAGGGTTCACGTTTTGTTTTTTCATGAGAAAAGGGCTTTCATTATAAGCCCTTGGATCTTTTTGAATTAAAAGAGGGCTTTCTTTGTAAGCCGTCTGATCTTAACCATAGGAGGATGAAACAAAAATTGCACAAAAAACCCCCTGTTATGATTGATGGCATATTCATGGTTTGGTGCCACATCCATGGCTACTAACATTTTGCTGAAAAATCGACATGCCATTTCCTATGGTCTCGATTGACCATATGGTGAAATTATATTAATCTAAAAAAAAACACCCAATGGTAGCATCGACCACGAACTGGATGCTACCACCATCAAGAAACCTCACAACTCTGCCCTGGATGCCCGCACATCTGCTAATTTTAATTTTGTCGTTCAATTTTGCTCAATTTCAGGAATTCCATCGCCGTTCAATTTCACTCAATTTCGTTACCCATCATCGTTCAATTCCGCTCAATTTCAAGAATCCCACTCAATTTCAGGAATCAGCAGGCAGGTCCGCACCTGCCATGCCAAAACTTAAATTGGGAGTTGTTAATCTAAATGTACTAGTTTATTGTTGGTTCCTGGTTGCTAGTTAGTTACTCAAGGTGTGCTCGGCATTCAAGTACCTTTTAACTTGCGCTTAATGTTTGGGCTAAAACATTTTGTAAATGTTTTCTATGATGGGCCAACATGTTGCAGAAATACATGTATGGCCTGTCTGTTCATGTATACTCCATATATGTTTGTATCTTGCAAAGACATGTGATGTGTTTAATCTTGTGGTGAGGCAAATCTATTTCCACATATTGTTTTTCCTCGTTTGGCTAGTGCTTGATAGCTTGCGTCCCTCCACATGCATTCTTGTTGTGGCCAAGGATCATGCTTTATTTCTTCGTGGAGGTTTTGGGCAATAGAATGCTTGAGGTGCTTAGTATTGGTCACAGATTAGCATGCACCTAAACTTGCCTTCATTAACATCATTTCCTAGCATGTTCAACGTAGACAAAAGATTTCTCATGCAAAAACAAAGATTAGCATGATCACGAGTATGTCATTAACAAGGCTGGTATGGTATTACAGAAACTAGCCTACAAAGGTACAGAAATAGAGAAATCTTCGTCCACATTGGTATTAACGTTCTATGCTCATTGGATGGAAATATGTTCATATTTAACAAGCTGCACTGGCGGTAGAACAATAAGAGGAGCTCCCCATGTTTGGACTTATAGCAGGCCCTCTAAGTTTATGGAAGCCACTCTTCTATCGTCTTACACAGATGACATGTTTAAGAGTAGAGAACGGTTGTCCAGGGCTACATTTCAGTATGTACGTAGTGTGTTAGGCCCGTCACTTATTCGTCAGGATACATATATGCGCACAGCTATATCTGTGGAGAAAAGGATTTGCGTTGCTCTGACAAGAGTTGCAACTGGAAATACTATAACGGAAATTGCAGATCAATATAGTGTGGGCTATACAACGACACAGAGGGCTATATGCGAATTTTGCAAAGCAATGAAGGAGAATCTGCAAGACTTATGTATAAAATGGCCTTCTCCTGATCGCATGCATACCTTATCATGTCAGTTTGAACGTTTGAAAGGGATCCTTTTTGTTGTTGGGGCTATTGATGGTAGTCATCTACCGATTATTGCACCTACTGAAAATGCGCAAGATTATTACAACAGGAAGGGCTTTCATTCAATCTTGTTACAAGTGATTGTGAGCGCAGATTGTTGCATATGGGACTATGACGTTGGCTAGGCAGGCAGCATTCACGATTGGAAGTTATTTGAACAAAGCGAAGCTGGAAAGAGGATCAAAGCTGGACACTTGGGAAACTATTGTCTAGTAGGTGATGTGGCTTACCCTCCACGGCCTTGGATGCTTTCGCCATTCAAGGGTCATAAGGATGAACTTAGCAGAGGTGGAGTATCATTGGAATTATATTCAGTCTAGCACGAGAATGCCAGTAGAATGCACATTTGGCATGTTGAAGCCAAGATTCAGGACCTTTTTTGAAAAAGGGATTTGGAATGGTTAAAAAGGGCGACGCCTTTATTATATGCTATAGGCTATATTAATAATACAAGAAATTTATCGCGGCGGCCAAGGCCGCCGCGAACATTTCTCTTTTCTAAATGCACTGCAAGGGAGGCCGCCGCAATGTAAATGCATTACGAGGGAATTTGTGTCACCTTTGACCTGGGGTGAAAAATATGTCCAACTGAATCTATAGTGTTTTCTACCTATTTTAGAAGACCTTAAAAGGACATGGTTGCATGTCGTAAATGATCTACATGGAATTCAACCTAAAGGGACATGATTCATATATTTTGTTGAGCGTCATTCCTGATAAGGCTGAATCTATAGTGTTTTCTACCTATTTTAGAAGACCTTAAAAGGACATGGTTGCATGTCGTAAATGATCTACATGGAATTCAACCTAAAGGGACATGATTCATATATTTTGTTGAGCGTCATTCCTGATAAGGCTGTATAACTTTTCCAACTTACTTAAATCCAAAACATTATATGTCATTCCTATCAACGCTACATGTTTTTTTCCAACTCATTTAAATCTAAAACTTTATATACTCTTGTCAATATCATGCTTAATTGCTGAATATCAATGATCAGTTGGAGGCAACTTAAGAAAATTGACAATATTTATTGGGGTCGAACATGCTTACGCATTTCAAGGGTCAGAACATTCAAAGTGACATTCTAGATCAAGTTCCCTTTAAGATTCCTAAACTCTCACCTAGATTTCCCAAGTCGGGTAGTTTGTGATCAAGATTTTGTATGAAAATTTTAGAATAAGAAGATGGTTGATCTTTTACAACGTGTCATTTCCTCAAAGACAACTAAAGACAACTAATGTTAGAGAGTTCATATGCAAATTTTTGTATGCATGTGCTGCTCTAGATATAATTGCTTTTTTAATCTGCTTATAACTAATGGTCTTGTCATCCCCACAAACGCATCTCTTATCATGTTTTAACCTACAATGTTTGTCAAAATAACTTTGGAATTCACCGAGCCATAAGATTCGTATCATTACATTGGCCAAAGTGTTGTTTGTCTAAGGGTAATCTACTTATAGGAGAAATCTTGGTGCTTTTCCCTTTATATTTTCAACCCCTTGTTTGGGGTGCTAGGAGGTGATTGGCTTTCTTAACCTTTTGCACTATACCATTACACACTTAGAGAATCTGCATCGTATGATAATCATTGTCAAAATCACTCCCATCAGTCGATCCTGTCATGGCTATGGTTTAATCAATGCATATGTCTAAAGAGGTAAGGCCTTCACTATCGTAGTGATGCCCTATGCAGAACAAACATAGTATCAAGGATTTAGAAGCGACCAGAATACAACAGCACTATACCATGAATTTGTATTCCAAATCCTGAAGCTGCCATGAGCAAAACCGGTACAGACCACTATAACTACCAATGTCAAAACTATTTGCGACAACTAAATGCCGTTAGCCAAATACTTATGCCTAATGATCTCAAAAATCGGCTCCAGTCCATCCTGCACTCGTGGCAAATCCAATATTATTTTCCCGCAGGATCCTAGTCCATCCTGCACTTGTGGCAAATCCCATATTATTTTCCAACAGGATCCTGCAGCTGTATCCGACATACTATAGCCAGTTCCTGAGCCAAGCATGGATATCTTCCAGCACCATTCCTAGAGATCAAATATTCCATCTCAGTTACGAAAGGCAGGTGAACAAATCGCCAAGGATTCAGAGATCCTTCATAAGGAGCGACCTGCATTTCAAGTAAAACAGAATACTTAGTTAATTGACAATAAGCTTAAATGCATCGCCATGCAGCGCTCCATTAGCGAAAACATGAAACTCCAAAAAATTTATAAGCAAAGAAGATATGGCAGGGCCGGATAGAACGGCCTAAGGCTTGGCATAAGGCTGCTAGCAGAGGGAATCACTGGACATCCAAAAGCAGTGCATGAACATTGATCTGCTTGGCATCTAAAAATATGTTACAGAGGTGCTTTAGAAGCCGTTGCAGCCGCTACCAGATTGTCTATAATGCCCAGATCTTTTACGAAGACTCACAAATCACAGTGAGCAGAACTTACATCATCACTTCTTGGTCCTACAACACAGAAAAAGAATGCCTTGTCTGTAATGTCCTCTATTTCCACTTTATCCGCAAACAATATATACCTAGTAAATATGATCAGCATTACTTTCAAACTTCACAGCAAAATGGATAACTTAGGTGAGTTGAAATTGTAAGAAAACGTACTTATTTAACAAGATTTGTAAACTTTGCCGTATGCTTGGAGACACGTGTAAGATAACTGCCCTCTTCTGCAGTAATCCATTTCAACTCTGCTGCAATACATTAATATGTTTAACAGAAAATAGGCCAAGTATATATAAATGTATACTGGATTATCTAACAGGGAAACATCAATTTACTTATGTTCTAAACGTCAAAAATATCTTCTCACCATTACCCAGGCTGTGGCAAGATCAATTGTCCTTGCTGTTGGTGAGACAAAAACAGTTTCACAACCCTGCATCATGTAAGCAACCAAGGCATTATAGAAATAAATGGCATGCAAGCTCAAATGAATGAATAATTGCAAGGCAATATGATAATTATAATAAGAATAAAGTTCCAAAATGGTAAATTGCTAACTAGCTCAAAATTAGAAGACACATGCCTTATAATAAACAGACGCGTACAACACATTAACAGAAGTTGTACTTTTATAGATGCTATTTGCACATTAATAACTTTCCCTCTAAACCTTTCTTTGCATAATTAAGGAAATTCCATAGAACTTTAGCAATAGGTGGATCAAAATAAAAAAATTCAATATCTAAGCTTTTTCTATTATAAGTCTGCCATTCCTACGCAACCTGACCCGAAGCCTGTATTGGGAACTCTGGCAAATCATTTATGGTTTGCCTCTAGATTCATTTTCATTTGAATTATAGCCATGCCTCAAGAATCTCTTTTTGTTGCTTTTCCTAATTCTGAATAAACTTTTGAAGGAATGAATTAAGACAATGGACACATATTTGATAGTAGTTGTCATCTTCCTGAATCCTGAGAGGAAGGGCCAAGACACAGCCATGACTAGAGATTAAGTTACATTCTAAAAACTGGAAAGAGGGAGCTTACATGTGATAAGCCAGTAGCCTTGCCAAGAGATGGCAGGAGATCGCGGAATAGATTCCCAGGAATCGGACCTGCAAATGCAAATGTTATTCTGGGAAGCAAAGACTATGCCGGTGATTCAGCTCATGCAACCTGTCACCTGGAGTTGAAGCCCTCGCATCCGACCATGTTGCAGTGGTTAGCTATGGCTATGCCGATGCCTTAAACCGTACCAAATTTCGAAGAGTCTCCTAGATATGGTTATGTCCACGATTTCTGCTCACGCAATCTGCCATTGGAGGTAAAGCCTCGATCCGACCATGCTTATTTGGTATCCAGTTCTTCTTGAACGCCAAGAAATCCAGCTCGAAGATTCAGCTATTTGCCGCAAAAATGTCAATATTTTTAGATGCAATCGCATTTTTAGATGCGATCGCTGTCTATTTCTGCTATTCATGCTATGACTTAGTACCATCGCATCCTTTGCTTCAAAGCTTTTCTGTGAAGAATCGCTCGCACCATCCCATCCTTTGCTTCAAAGCAAAGTTTTCTGTGAAGAATCGCTCGCTTGCTTCAAAGCAAAGCATTCCCACACATTGCAAACTCGACGGCTCAGATCGATGCCCCGGTGACACGAATATTCCAAAATGCTATTGTATAACAATTATACATGTTTAGAAAATAGAAGGAAGGGAAGGCAGCGATCAAGAGGTGAGCAAAAGTATTTTTCGTTTCCGGCATTTCTTTCTATAAGCTTAAGAAAGAGGCAACAGTTTTTTTTTTTTCTCCAAGGGTTTATCCGAGGTTCTTGGATTAGGTCATTCTTACAAAGATGATGCCTGCTCCGATTTCTGAAGCTGAAGCCAGGCTTGAGAAAGCAAGGAAATGGCAGCAGCTCAACACAAAGAGATACGGTGAGAAGCGTAAACATGGTTTTGTAGAGACGCAAAAGGAGGATATGCCGCCTGAACATGTCCGCAAGATAATAAGAGACCATGGAGATATCTCTTCTAAAAGATACCGTCATGACAAGCGTGTTTATCTTGGAGCACTCAAATTTGTACCCCATGCTGTGTACAAGCTATTGGAAAATATGCCCATGCCATGGGAGCAGGTTCGGGATGTGAGAATTCTGTATCATATCACTGGAGCAATCACATTTGTTGACGAAATTCCTTGGGTGGTTGAACCTATCTATTTAGCACAGTGGGGTACAATGTGGATTATGATGAGGCGTGAGAAGAAAGATAGGAGGCATTTTAAACGGATGCGTTTTCCACCATTTGATGATGAAGAGCCACCTCTTGACTATGCAGACAATCTTCTTGATGTTGATCCATTGGAGGCTATACAATTGGACCTTCACGAGGTTGAGGATTCTGCTGTGTACATGTGGTTTTATGATCATAAGCCTCTTGTGAAAACGAAGTTGATCAATGGGCCTAGCTATAGAAGATGGCACCTATCCTTGCCAATAATGGCAGCTCTGCATCGGCTTGCAGGCCAATTGCTATCGGACTTAACTGATAGAAATTATTTTTATCTGTTTGGCATGGAATCGTTTTTCACTGCCAAGGCTCTGAACATGTGCATTTTAGGAGGTCCAAAGTTTGAACCTTTGTATCGTGACATGGAGAAGGGAGATGAAGACTGGAATGAGTTTAATGATATAAGCAAGCTGATAATAAGGTCCCCTCCGTACCGAATACAGAATTGCGTTTCCACATCTATACAATAATAGGCCCCGGAAAGTGAGATTAGGAATTTACCATGCTCCCATGGTGATGCATATAAAGACGGAAGATCCTGATCTTCCAGCTTTCTATTATGATCCGTTGCTTCATCCAATCCCAGGTTATAAGACGGATCGGAGAGACAAGAAACTAGTTGACGAGGAAGAAGATGATGGCGAAGACTTCACTTTGCCAAAAGGTGTCGAGCCACTTCTGGAATCAACACCTCTGTATACTGATACCACAGCTTCAGGAATTGCATTGCTGTTTGCTCCACGACCCTTCAACATGCGTTCTGGAAGAACAAAGCGAGCAGAAGATGTACCACTTGTTTCTGATTGGTATAAAGAGCATTGTCCGCCCACTTATCCTGTGAAGGTTCGTGTGAGTTATCAGAAGCTTCTGAAGTGCTATCGTTGAATGAACTACACCATAGGCCACCAAAAGGGCAAGAGAAGAAGCAGTTATTCCGCTCTTTACGTGCGCGACGAAGTTCTTCCAGACTACCCAGTTAGATTGGGCTGAAGCTGGTCTGCAAGTCTGCAAACAGGGTTACAACATGCTGAATCTCTTGATACATCGGAAGAATTTGAACTATTTGCATCTCGACTACAATTTTAATCTGAAACCAGTTAAAACATTGACCACAAAAAGAACGGAAGAAGTCTCGCTTTGGAAATGCTTTTCATCTTTGTAGAGAAATTCTTCGGCTGACAAAGCTTGTTGTTGATGCAAACATTCAGTTTCGATTAGGCAATGTTGATGCCTACCAGCTCGCTGATGGACTGCAGTACACATTTTCTCATGTTGGCCAGTTAACAGGAATGTACCGCTACAAGTACAGGCTTATGCGTCAAATAAGAATGTGCAAAGATTTGAAGCACTTGATTTACTATAGATTTAATACTGGACCTGTCGGCAAAGGTCCTGGGTGTGGTTTCTGGGCACCCGATGTGGCGGGTTTGGTTGTTCTTCCTCCTCATGGTGTTGTACCCCTTCTAGAAAGGTGGCTTGGCAATCTTCTTGCAAGGCAATTCGAGGGTCGTCATTCAAAGGGTGTGGGGAAAACGGTGACAAAGCAACGGGTTGAAAGCCATTTTGACTTGGAGCTAAGAGCAGCAGTCATGCATGATGTGCTGGATGCTATGCCTGAGGGTATAAAGCAAAACAAGGCAAGAACAATTCTGCAGCATCTAAGTGAAGCATGGCGTTGTTGGAAAGCTAATATACAATGGAAGGTGCCTGGTTTGCCTGTCCCGATTGAGAACATGATCTTACATTATGTGAAATCAAAAGCAGATTGGTGGACAAATGTGGCACATTATAATAGGGAACGTATTCGTCGAGGTGCTACAGTTGATAAAACTGTGTGTAGGAAGAATCTTGGTAGGCTAACCCGCCTCTGGCTAAAGGCTGAACAGGAACGACAACATAATTATTTGAAAGATGGGCCATATGTTACTCCTGAGGAGGCTGTGGCTATATATACGACCATGGTTCACTGGCTGGAGTCTAGAAAGTTTTCACCCATACCATTCCCACCACTCTCATACAAGCACGATACCAAGCTCCTGATCCTGGCTTTGGAAAGGCTGAAAGAGTCATATAGTGTTGCTGTATACGGTTAAATCAGCAGCAGAGGGAAGAACTTGCGCTGATTGAGCAGGCATATGACAATCCTCATGAGGCTTTATCACGAATCAAGCGTCATCTTCTTACACAGCGTGCGTTTAAAGAGGTCGGGATAGAATTTATGGATCTTTACAGTCATCTGATACCCGTTTATGAGATTGAACCACTGGAAAAGATTACAGATGCTTATCTTGATCAGTATTTATGGTATGAAGGAGACAAGCGCTCCCTATTCCCGAACTGGATCAAACCTGCTGATTCTGAGCCCCCACCTCTGCTGGTTTATAAGTGGTGTCAAGGAATCAATAATTTACAGGATGTATGGGATACCAATGAAGGTCAATGTGTGGTCATGTTACAAACTAAGTTCGAAAAGTTCTTTGACAAAATTGATCTTACAATGCTAAACAGACTTCTGCGTCTCGTACTTGATCACAACATAGCAGATTATGTGACTGCAAAGAACAATGTTGTTCTTTCATACAAGGATATGAGCCACACAAACTCTTATGGTCTGCTAAGAGGATTACAATTTGCCTCCTTTGTGGTTCAGTATTATGGTCTTGCGTTAGATCTTCTGGTTTTGGGACTTGCACGAGCAAGTGAAATAGCTGGCCCACCTCAGATGCCAAATGAGTTCATCACATTCAACGATGTAAAGATTGAGACTCGGCATCCAATCCGGCTGTATTCAAGGTATATCGATAAGGTGCACATGCTGTGCCGCTTCACACATGAGGAGGCTCGAGATCTTATCCAGCGATACCTTACGGAACATCCAGATCCTAATAACGAGAATATTGTTGGATATAATAATAAAAAGTGCTGGCCTCGGGATGCTCGGATGAGGTTGCTGAAGCATGATGTTAACTTGGGGAGAAGTGTTTTCTGGGATATCAAGAATAGACTACCCCGGAAGCATCACTATATTGGAGTGGGAGAACAGCTTTGTCTCTGTTTATAGCAAAGATAACCCAAACTTGCTATTTAGCATGTGTGGTTTTGAGGTACGGATATTACCAAAGTCACGAATATCACAAGAAGCTTTTGGTAGCAAGGATGGCGTATGGAATTTGCAGAATGAGCAGACAAAGGAACGCACTGCTGTTGCCTATCTTCGTGTTGATGATGAGCAGATGAAAGTATTTGAGAATCGTGTTAGGCAGATCCTTATGTCCTCAGGATCAACAACATTTACCAAGATAGTAAACAAGTGGAATACCGCGTTGATTGGTTTGATGACTTACTTCCGTGAAGCCACAGTGCATACGCAAGAGCTTCTTGATTTGCTGGTGAAATGTGAAAACAAGATTCAAACCCGTGTAAAGATTGGGTTGAACTCAAAAATGCCTAGCAGGTTTCCACCGGTTATCTTTTACGCGCCAGAAATTGGAGGCCTTGGTATGCTCTCTATGGGCCACATATTAATACCTCAGAGCGATTTGTGGTATAGCCAACAAACTGATGTGGGAGTTACTCACTTCAGAAGTGGCATGAGCCATGAGGATGAGCAGCTGATACCAAACTTGTACCGTTATATTCAGCCCTGGGAAAGTGAATTCATAGATTCACAACGCAGTATGGGCAGAGTATGCACTAAAGAGCCAGGAAGCACAAGTACAAAACAGGAGGCTAACATTGGAAGATTTGGAAGATTCTTGGGATAGAGGAATTCCTCGTTATTAATACACTCTTTCAAAAGATAGGTGCACACTGGCATATGATAAAGGGTGGCGTGTGAGGACTGATTTTAAACAGTTTCAAGTCCTTAAACAAAACCCTTTCTGGTGGACGCACCAGCGTCATGATGGGAAGCTCTGGAACTTGAATAATTACCGTACAGATGTCATTCAAGCCCTTGGTGGAGTGGAAGGCATCTTGGAGCATACTCTGTTTAAAGGCACTTATTTCCCAACATGGGAGGGTCTGTTTTGGGAGAAGGCATCAGGTTTTGAAGAATCTATGAAATACAAAAAGCTGACAAATGCTCAAAGATCAGGGTTGAATCAAATTCCAAATAGACGTTTTACACTTTGGTGGTCACCTACGATTAATCGCGCAAATGTCTATGTTGGCTTTCAAGTTCAGCTTGACTTAACAGGAATATTCATGCATGGAAAAATACCCACTCTGAAAATATCTCTCATACAGGTCTTTAGGGCACATCTTTGGCAGAAAATACATGAAAGTGTTGTCATGGATTTGTGCCAGGTGCTTGATCAGGAGTTGGATGCCCTGGAAATTGAGACTGTGCAGAAAGAAACTATTCATCCTAGAAAGAGTTATAAAATGAATAGTTCCTGTGCTGACATCCTTCTTTTTCGTGCCTATAAGTGGCATATGAGCAAGCCAAGTTTGGTTGCAGAATCAAAAGATGTCTTTGACCAGAAGGCAAGCAACAAGTACTGGGTTGATGTACAATTACGATGGGGTGATTACGACTCTCATGATATTGAACGCGATACGAGGGGCAAAATTCCTTGATTACACCACTGATAACATGTCTATCTATCCAGCACCTACAGGTGTGATGATCGGCATTGACTTGGCCTACAATCTACATTCTGCTTTTGGGAACTGGTTTCCTGGTTTAAAGCCACTTCTTGGCCAAGCCATGAACAAGATTATGAAGGCAAACCCTGCCCTTTATGTGTTGCGAGAGCGTGTGAGGAAAGGTTTACAGCTATACTCATCTGAGCCCACAGAGCCATACCTGTCGTCTCAAAACTATGGAGAGCTTTTCAGTAACCAGATTATATGGTTTGTAGATGATACCAATGTCTACCGTGTTACCATACACAAAACATTTGAAGGAAATCTGACTACTAAGCCAATAAATGGTGCAATTTTTATTTTCAACCCTCGAACAGGACAGCTGTTTTTGAAGGTCATTCACACTAGTGTGTGGGCCGGGCAAAAGCGTCTTGGTCAGTTGGCAAAATGGAAAACTGCTGAAGAAGTGGCTGCATTGGTGCGTTCTTTACCTGTTGAAGAGCAGCCCAAGCAAATTATTGTGACCCGCAAAGGAATGCTTGATCCTTTGGAAGTCCATCTGCTTGACTTTCCAAACATTGTGATAAAGGGTAGTGAGCTTCAGTTGCCATTCCAAGCTTGTCTAAAGATAGAAAAATTTGGTGATCTCATCTTGAAGGCAACTGAACCACAGGCAGTACTATTCAACATATATGACGATTGGTTAAAAACCATATCTTCATATACTGCCTTTTGTCGGCTGATTTTGATTCTTCGTGCACTTCATGTGAATAATGAGAAAGCTCAAATGCTTCTTAAGCCAGACAAGACCATCGTTACTGAGTCCCATCATGTTTGGCCTTCATTAAGTGATGACCAGTGGATGAAGGTTGAAGTTGCATTGAGAGACCTTATACTATCTGATTATGCAAAGAAAAATAATGTTAACACATCAGCATTGACTCAGTCTGAAATTCGTGATATTATTCTGGGAGCTGAGATAACTCCTCCTTCGCAGCAGCGCCAGCAAATAGCTGAAATTGAGAAACAAGCCAAAGAAGCAAGCCAGCTAACTGCTGTCTCTACAAAAACAACAAACGTTCATGGTGATGAATTAATCGTGACCACAACCAGTCCATATGAACAAGCTGCATTTGGATCAAAGACAGACTGGCGTGTCCGTGCAATATCTGCAACCAACCTTTACCTGCGTGTCAATCATATTTATGTGAATTCGGACGATATTAAGGAAGCTGGGTACACTTATATTATGCCAAAGAACATTCTTAAGAAGTTTATTTGTATAGCTGACCTGAGAACACAAATAGCTGGTTACTTATATGGTATAACCGCACCAGACAATCAACAAGTTAAAGAAATCCGTTGTATTGTAATGCCCCCGCAATGGGGCACTCATCAACAGGTAAATCTTCCAGCAGCTTTGCCAGAGCATGACTTCTTGACTGAGTTGGAGCCCCTTGGATGGTTGCATACACAGCCCAATGAACTACCACAACTGTCTCCTCAGGACCTGACATCACACGCCAAGATCTTGGAGAACAACAAACAATGGGATGGAGAAAAATGCATAATCTTGACATGTAATTTCACACCAGGCTCTTGTTCCTTGACAGCTTACAAGCTTACACCTACTGGCTATGAATGGGGCCGTCAAAATACGGATAGTGGAAGCAATCCTCGTGGTTATTTACCTACGCACTATGAGAAAGTACAAATGCTACTTAGTGATCGTTTCCTTGGATTTTACATGGTACCTGACAATGGGCCGTGGAATTATAACTTTATGGGTGTCAAGCATAAAGTTGGTATGAAATATAATGTGAAGTTGTCAACTCCACGGGAGTATTATCATGAAGAGCATCGCCCTACACACTTTCTGGAATTTAGCAATTTAGAGGACGCGCAGAAGATGGAGGGTGATCGCGAGGACCCCTTCAACTAAAGAGGCGACCTTCTAAGTTTGTGCTTGAGAGGAATCTAATCAGAGATATTGGAAACACTAATGAGTTTTGTATATAGCCTTCTCCAATGCATCCTTTATTTAAAAGGAAAAATGATTGATCTCAAAGCACTGAGTATTTTTTCAAAGAATTTAGATGCTTTAGAAATATTCTTATCCTACAAAAATGCTTGAAATGGAACGTTAGTAACATGTTTGTTAGTCCATGCATGATGCACTTCATATTTGGCTTGAAATGGAACGTTAGTAACATGTTTGTTAGTCCATACATATTTGGCAGGCAGCCAATTGTAACTATATATGTTCAGCCACCAAATGTGATTATACCTCTTTCATATGAAATAGATGCTTGAATTGCTTACAAAGCTATGGAGAGGAATTTTACAACCGTTTCTTAACCGTATGATGGTTCACCTGGTAAAAATACGCTTAGTGCCTTTTTTAAGAGAACCTGCTGCGTGAAATGTTTTACTTGATTGGTTTGCTATTCCTTGTGGTTTAGCTTGAGAGGAACCTGAATAGAGAATATTGGAAACACTAATGAGTTTTGTACATAGCCTTCTCAAATGCATCCTTTATCTGAGAAGAAAAACGAATGATCTAAAAAAAAAAAAAATTCTCTTTCTTAGAATTTTTCTTCTCGAATACTATTATATATGTTGCATTTATGTTTGATGTCATAGGATCACACTTAGTTATGCTTAAAGATCCTTTAATCAAGACCATCAAATGTCAAGTTTAATAGAAGACAAAATCAAATTGAATTAAATTTTATTATCCACGGAGACCATGTCGATGGAAGCCCATATAAGACAGAGCACAACAAGACTATCACTATTTGGGATTAAAAAAACCCCGAATGATTTTAAGGACAAAAAACTTAACAGTAATAGACTCACTGATAAACTATACATCTATACATTTGTACATACCAATATGATGATGCAGCATAATAAAATACTAACATTGGTTTAATTGCAATTAACTATGATAATTGTTTTTTGTTGCCTTATAAGTAACCACTATGCAGAAAATCTCGTAAAACCATTGTGGTATAGAAAACTAGGATGAATAAAAAAGGCATCAAATGTCAAGTTTAATAGAAGACAAAATCAAATTGAATTAAATTTTATTATCCACGGAGACCATGTCGATGGAAGCCCATATAAGAAAGAGCACAACAAGACTATCACTATTTGGGATTAAAAAAACCCCGAATGATTTTGAGGACAAAAAACTTAACAGTAATAGACTCACTGATAAACTATACATCTATACATTTGTACATACCAATATGATGATGCAACATAATAAAATACTAACATTGGTTTAATTGCAATTAACTATGATAATTGTTTTTTGTTGCCTTATAAGTAACCACTATGCAGAAAATCTCGTAAAACCATTGTGGTATAGAAAACTAGGATGAATAAAAAAGGCATTTAAATTAGTACAAAAGACCACGCTATAAATCTTTTCAACTTCTTTAAGCCACCTGACAATAGAAAACCGACATAAAGAACCACTGTCAGATTTAACGTGGTGTTGAAAAACCATGCTTTAAACCATCATCAATTTAATAAACCATGTTGTATTAGAAACCCCAATGAATGACTATCAATGATGTAGAAACCATGTAATAAACTAATATCGCTTTTAGTAAACCATGCTATAAGAAAATTCAACATGAGTGACCACGTAATAGTTATGAGAACCACTATGTAATATGGTTGTAGAGAATAAACTTTTGAGCATAAAAAACCGGAACTATAGTAGTTTTCAATGGTTTGCTATAGTGCTTTGTGTGATATCATGCATGTGAAGGCATATGCAATTGTATCTGCTACAAGAGTAGGAGCAGTAAGGACTTATCGTCCTCATCATCTTTTTAGTTTGGTTCCATGGTGTTCTTAATTGACTCCATGTCTTACAGCATGGAAACCACCTCAGGGGGACTAGTTTCTCAGTGCAAGGGGACCTTTTCTCTCTTCATCTATGTAATCGTAAGGAGGAGCTATGCAAAGAAGGGGAGGTACAACAACTATTCTTGGCAAAGTTTTTTTTTCATTTTGTTTGAAGTCCCAATGACGCAGGAGGGGATCACTCACCTCCAGAAGGTCCATGCCAACTACAGACGAGAGCTAGAGAGGCACTGCTCGTCCACGACTTGAACTCCACTGAGGCGATGCATCACCCAAGATGTGTCAAACCCATACCTTGCTCTCACTCAGTGCCAAGCTATTAGGCCTAGCCCACAACGTTCCACGGCCATCATTTGTGCACCAGAGGGATCAATTGTAGCTGGACAAGGCTTCCTTGTGAGCCGGTCTAACCTCGTGACCCACAGCCAGGTGGGCTCGCATAGGCCGCATTAATTGGGAATTAATGGGCTAATCTAGAATCATCAACTAAAAGGCTCTGGGGTCTCTACCCTCCTTTTGCCGATCTGAAGAGAGTGCGCATAGAGCAATACAATATCATCCAATGAACCAAAATACAACAGGTCTATTCTAACTAATCTAGTCAACTTGATTAGGATTTGTTCGTTAGTGGTTAAGGTTCTTAGGCTCTAGAGGTCATCTACAACTAAAAAATAGATACAAATCTGGCCTAATGCCCGCCGGGAAAGCATGCATTGACTAACAAATCGCCATTCACCTAGTCTTTGGGTGACTCAAAGTCTTTTGAAGGTCCCATGTTGCTTGAATCCGCCCGAGATGCTTTCGAAGTTTTGAGGAGATGCTTGAACGCCGAGCCTTCAAATTCTGGTGAAAGGGAATGAGTGGGACACTTGGGCAATGCACGCTTTCCGGCCGAAATCCATAAAAGGGGACACTTTTTAGGGTTCTGTCTCTTTATACCGATGTTTTAGGGTTAGGGTCTAATGGGCCATATGGCTCATATGGGGGTATTGCCATGCGGCAATATAGAATATACCCCATGGTACAAGCCTTTACCTGTTCTTTCTTAGAATAAAAAAAAAATCAAAAAAAACAGTTCTTTCTTAGAATTTTTCTTCTCGAATCCTAATATATATGTTACATTTATGTTTGCACGTATATGTCATAGGATCACACTTTTTGAGTTACGCTTAAAGATCCTTTAATCAAGACCATCAAATGTCAAGTTTAATAGTATACAAAATCGAATTGAATTAAATTTTATTATCCATGGAGACCATATTTGGGATTAAAAAAAACCCAATGATTTTGGACAGGGAGCCATTTGAGTGCAACTATAGAGGATTAGTTACCTCGCATATAACATGCGAGATAGAAATTAAAGCATACTTTATAGCCACTTCACCCTCGGCGCCATGGAGGGCAACCCTTCGTCTTGCAACACCTTCCCGCCCATGGAGGGCAACCCTCCGTGCACAAAGACCTTGTTTAAAAAGGCAAGGGGTTGGGAAATGTGCATGGAATGCCGCATATAAACGCCGCATGCATGGCGTTCCCTCCTTAGCTATGGAAAGTCGGGCTATTATATACAATTTCGAACCTGCGGGAGGCTTATTGAATATGAATTTTGCCTTCTCTCTTTTCAGTCCACTCCCGAAATTCCGGGGGCATTTGAAGTTTATGATCGGAAGACGGAGCCCTGACAGAGTTGAGTTGTTTGGTATTTTCTTATCTTCATCATTTTTCTTTGGTTGTAAGATCAAACCCTAAACTTGCAGGACGTTCACTAGCGGCGATCTCGTTGGCCTTCTCTTGCAAAACAGGGCAACATCACATGCGGAATCATTCTTTGGGCTTTTTTTGCGTGGCATTTTCTTTGGAGGCTTGTAAAAACGCAAGTTTTTTATTTTCACCTTTGCACACATGGCGGAGATGGAGCTTTATTTTCCTTAAGGAGCACCGGAGTTAGTTTTACAACATTCTTAGTACTTCCTTTTTTTTTGCCTTGGAAATCTGGGAGTACACTTGAATTTGAGAAAATGTACAGATCCACAAAGCAATCCGACCAGATTATATGGAGGAGTTCGAATCCATGTTTTATTAGTCAAACACGACTGTCACAAGAGGTAATTTTCCTTCTGGAAGATTTCTAGCAAAGATAATAGTCGCATCAACAAGAATCTAGAATCATCAACTAAAAGGCTCTGGGGTCTCTACCCTCCTTTGCCGATACAGAAGAGGTGCGCATAGAGCAATACAATATCATCTAATGAACTGAAATACAACAGGTCTATTCTAACTAATCTAATCAACTTGATTAGGATTTGTTCGTTAGTGGTTAAGGTTCTTAGGCTCTAGAGGTCATCTACAACTAAAAATAGATACAAATCTGGCCTAATGCCTGTCGGGAAGCATGCATTGTCTAACAAATCGGCCATTCACCTAGTCTTTGGCTGACTCATATTCTTTTGAAGGCGTCCATGTTGCTGGAATCCGCTGAGATGCTCGAGTTTTGAGGAGATGCTTCGGAACGCGAGCTTCACTGCTGGTGAAAGGGAATGAGTGGGACACTTGGGCAATGCACGCTTTCCCGGGCTGGAACCGAAAAGGGACACTTTTTAGGGATCCCGTCTCTTTATACCCATGTTTTAGGGTTAGGGTCTAATGGGCCATATGGCTCATATGGGGTATTGCCATGCGGCAATATTGTTAGAAATTGAAGATAATATACTCAAGAAACTGAATATAGATGTCTAGCAAGATTTACAACTTTATGGTCATAGTGAAAAGCAAAAAGTGGTCACTAATTTTCACTTGATCATGTACAAATCAATAATCATCATACAAGTCAATAATAACATATCTTTCATAATCTCCTCCTTTCATGTCTCACGCACTGCAAGTGCCTGCCAATCTGTGCATCACTCCAGCATTTATATGTATATTTACTTTCCAATCTGGGTACATCCACTTGACAATTTGTGCATCCCCTTCATATAGAAAGTTCTACAACTTGCCTAAAAATCCGGAGTAGATAGACTTGCTGACCTTAAATTTCGGCCCTAGTTGACTTTGACTTTGACTAGTCAACTCAAAACCCTAAGTGGCCGGCAGGGGGTAGGTGACGATTTCTAGTGAGCCTAGCAACACCCGTGTAGTACCTGCCCGCCACCTTTGACTTTGACCCGCCACCTTTGACTTTGACCCGCCACCTTTGACTTTGACCTACTGCCACTGCTTCTCATAGGTCAGTATGCACATTCTAATCCACTGCCACTGCTTCTCATAGATTAGAATGTAATATCACATGTCAAAGCTCTCCCATTTACATGACTTATATGCTGAAACCCTTCACTCCTCCTTCAGCTTATAAGTCTGCTACATTTAATTGCACTCTGAATTTTACAAATTTTACCTCTGACAATGCTTTTGTAAACACATCTGCTACTTGACTATTGGTTTCCACATATCTCATTTGTATGAGATTCTTCTCTGCTAAATCTCGTATGAAGTGCATACTTAGTTCAATGTGCTTGGTTACGTCATGGAATCTTGGATTTTTTTACAATTGCAATGTAACTCGATTTGTCACCCATATTTCTAGAGGATCTTTTTGCATACATCCTAACTCATCCAACAATCTTCTTAACCAAACTAATTCTCTCGGCAACTAAGGATGATGCAAAGATATTCTCGCTTCAAATTTGAACTCATTGCCATCTTTGCTTGTTTCTTGCACCTCCGGTTATGACACCTCCTCCTAAATATATAGCATAGCCGTAGTAGATTTCCTTGTATGCAGATCTCCTCCCCCAATCTGCATCACTATAACAAGTCATAGTTAGGTTTTCTCGAATCAAAACATATACCATGAGTTTGTGTTCCCTTTAGATATTTGAGAACTCGCTTGGCGCCTCCCAATGTTCTTTAGTAGCATCATGATTCCTTCGCTTAAGATGTTTTACAAAGATAGGCAATGTCGGTCGTGTCTTTGTTTGCCGAAAAAGAGTAGACACCCAATCAATGCTCTATATGGTACATTTTCCATTTTATTTTCTTCATCATTTGAGACGTTGTGAACATCGGTTGACCTATGCCCCGTTGTCATTGGAATTTTGGATGGCTTTGCCTCAACCAAATTTTGAACCTTTTGAGCATATTTTCTATATGTGTTCTTTGATGCAATTTTATCCATTTCTCGCATCCTATCCCTGATAACCTCAATTCCAAGAAACTTCCTCGGGTTCACCCAGATCTGACATTTGAAACCTTGACTTTAAAATGCTTTTGCACCTGTTGAGGATTTTCAAAGAATTTGCAATCATGATACAATCATCCACATATAAGGCTATCATGCAATATTCTCCATCTTCTTCAAATCTATAGAGATTTCCATCATTATGTAACTTTTCAAAGCCCTGTTCTTGTAAGAAACCATTTATACATAAGTACCATTCTCTTGGTGATCAAGCTTTCAGCCCATAGACTGCCCTATTGAGTTTCCAGACCATATCCTTGCCATGTGAATATCCTGGAGCTTGCTTCATATAAGCCTCCTCCTCAAGTGTGGCATTTAAGAATGTTGTCTTCACATCCATGTGATGCAGCTCTAAATTTAATGCATTTGCCATAGCAAGCAAAGCTCTAATGCTCGTGAGCTTGACTATAGGAGAATAGGTTTCATCATAATCTCTTCCCTTTTTCTGTGTGTAACCTTGAGCAACCAGCCTTGCCTTAAATTTCTTCGCCATCGAGGATTTACTTTTACTTTGTACAACCACTTGCTTCCAATTACATTACGTTTTGCTATCAGCCTTGACAAGGTCATAAGTTTTAGTTTCTTCAAAGGATTTGAGTTCATCATTCATGGCGACTATCCACTTATCTTTGTCCCGACTTTGTAGAGCATCTTCAAAGTTTTGTGGAATGATTTCATCTTCTAAAATAGCCATAATCTGCTCTGGCTCAAATGTAACGTGTCTTCTACTTTTCCCTGACTAATCTCTGCCATATAATTTTCCCTCCTCTAGTTTAGCTTCCTCTACTAATTTTTTACTCACCTTGAGTTTTCCTTTTCTTTTTTTCCATATGATGACCAATTGACTCGACCTTCAATCGCACGCTCGAGTCTCCATTTCAGTTTGCATTGTTGGACTCCCCATTTCTGCTGTACTCAAGTCCTGCTTTTCTTCTTCATAACCATCTGCATCATCTAAATCAAACATAGGCATCTCTGGTCTTGTTGTGACAATTTTGGTTCCCTTTTTGTATCTATCCTTATAAAGTATGTGCTCATTAAATAAGACATCTCTGATGACTAATACAGCCTCTTTGATTCCGGACATATATTCTATATCCTTTAGAATGCTCATCATAGCCTACAAGAAATCCAACTTCAGCCTTGTTGTCTAATTTCTTTCTCAATTCAAGAGGAACATGTGCATAAACTAAACATCCAAATGCTTTTAGCTTCTCATAGTTTATATTTTTATCCGATTCCATATAGCATCCGACGTTTCCTTTTAAACTTGTTGTAGGCGCAATGTTTTGTATTAACACAAAGGTTTGTAACGCCTCTTCCCAAAGCTTGTTGGGCGTACCACTTCCTTTTATCATGGCTCGACCGCATCCATTAATGTCCCGTTCTTTCTTTTTTCAAACTCCGCTTTCTTTGAGGTGAGTATCTGCAGTTAACCGTCTCTTAATTCCCCAACAAAGACACCGCCAATTGTTTAAATTGCTTTGCAAGATATTCACCTCCTCTATCCGATCTAATACATTTGAGTTTGAGATTGGTCTCTCTTTCCATTTTCAGCCACATATTGTTTGAAAACACTCAATGCTTGAGATTTTCTTGTCAAACAATATGTTCTACATTTTCCCTACTATAGTCATCCGGTTTCTCGCTTTGCACATTTAAGGGACCACATAAATCAAGATGCACTAACTTCGAGAATTTGTCGAGCCCTTGTTTTACTTTTTAGCAAATGGCAGCCTGTTTAGTTTGCCCAAAGCACATCCTTCACAAATAAACTCATTTGACTTCTTTCATGATAATTTATGTAACCTTGCTTAAGCAACCATTTCAAATTTTTGCAATTTGTGTGTGCCAATCTTTTATGCCATAGATCTACACTCTCTTCTTGAATTGTATTTATGCTATGATGCACAACACTATCCATCTCAAATAGATTGCCAACTCTTTTTAGCAAAAACTTCAATTCATTGTTCGGAATACATTACATTTGTCTCCTTCAAACACAACTCTATATCCCAAATCACAAAGTGCAGCTATGTAAATTAAATTTCGATTATGGTCGAACACACAAAACGCCTTCTATATTCACAATATTGCCTTCAAGATCTTCTAACCGCAAAGAACCCCTTCCTTTTTTACTTCTTGAAGAGCTCCATTTCCAACTTGTATTTTTCTTCGAGCTCGTGGTTGATATATTCTTCAAAAAGCTCGATGATTGGACTCACCGATCTTTCACTCCACTATCAACTATCAAATGATCCGATTTATTAGTGCCCATACTTTCATGCACAATAGCAAATTCAATGTTTACCTCATCCTCGTCTATTTCCTCAAGAACCCCTTTTTCATTGATCTCCTGTTCTTGAGCAACATATGCTTTCTCATAGCCTCGACCTCTTCCTCTTCCCCGATCCGCCCTCGCTAGATTCTCTTCTTCCCTCTAGATTTTCCAAAACCCTTTGGTGTTGGACATTTTGATGCTATATGACCTCTTCCTCCACATGTATAGCAATTTAAATCTCTCTTAAGCTTAGGGCACTCATTCTTATAGTGTCCCCGACTCATGACAGATTATAGCATACAACCTTTTCCTTTCTCTTTACAAACAAAACTTGAGTGTCTTCATTTTGCCTTAAGATCTTCTTTTTTGTTCCCATTCGGTTCTTAAGGTAGTTTCAGCTTCTTCCCTAGACTTGCATGAATTTCTTATGAATAAGGCCGAGTCTCATTGTCACCTATGGCTCTTGATATTTGTAGAACCCGACTTCTCTCCTCGAGATTACAACTCCAAAGACCATGCAAATCTACTATTAAGTTATCAAACTTATTAAAGAACTCTCCCACATCTTCATCCTCTCTTAATTTTAAACCTCTTAATTCATTTTCAAGTAGGTCTATTTGAGAGGAAGCTTTTTCCTCATAATGTTTCAACAGAAACTTCCACATGTCTCTAGGCCCAAGAGATCTAAGCTTAAGGCGTATAGAGGGACTTACCTTGCATGAGATGATCCCTTGTGCTTCTTTGGCCTTAGCTTGCAGAGACTTCCCTCCCCGCTGAGCCACTAACTCCACCAGCGTCACCTCTGCTTTAGACTTCTTCTGCCGGGATGGCTGCAGATTCTCGCAGACTCACCCTCAAGATCCCCTGCTCTCGAGCACTCACAGTCCCATCTGGATCTACGAGATCCCAGAGGTCTTCAACCTCTAACACGTATTTGATGGCATCCTTCCATACCTGGAACCCTGGTCCACCTTTATACACATCTATTGTGTTCAACAAACTTGCAGCAAATCTACTAGACATGTTTTAGCTCTGATACCACTGTTAGAAATTGAAGATAATATACTCAAAAAACTGAATATAGATGTCTAGCAAGATTTACAACTTTATGATCATAGTGAAAAGCCAAAAAGTGGTCACTAATTTTCACTTGATCATGTACAAATCAATAATCATCATACAAGTCAATAATAACATATCTTTCATAATCTCCTCCTTTCATGTCTCACGCACTGCAAGTGCCTGCCAATCTGTGCATCACTCCAGCATTTATATGTATATTTACCTTCCAATCTGGGTACATCCACTTGACAATTTGTGCATCCCCTTCATATAGAAAGTTCTACAACTTGCCTAAAAATCCGGAGTAGATAGACTTGCTGACCTTAAATTTCGGCCCTAGTTGACTTTGACTTTGACTAGTCAACTCAAAACCCTAAGTGGCGGGCAGGGGGTAGGTGACGATTTCTAGCGAGCCTAGCAACACCCGGGTAGTACCTGCCCGCCACCTTTGACTTTGACCCGTCATCTTTGACTTTGACCTACTGCCACTGCTTCTCATAGGTCAGTATGCACATTCTAATCCACTGCCACTGCTTCTCATAGATTAGAATGTAATATCACATGTCAAAGCTCTCCCATTTACATGACTTATATGCTGAAACCCTTCAAATATAGAATATACCCCATGGTACAAGCCTTTACCAGTTCTTTCTTAGAATAAAAAAAAAAAAAATCAGTTCTTTCTTAGAATTTTTCTTCTCGAATACTATTATATATGTTACATTTATGTTTGCACGTATATGTCATAGGATCACACTTTTTGAGTTACGCTTAAAGATCCTTTAATCAAGACCATCAAATGTCAAGTTTAATAGTATACAAAATCGAATTGAATTAAATATTATTATCCATGGAGACCATATCTATGGGCACCCATACAAGAAAGAGCACAACAAGACTATCACTATTTGGGATTAAAAAAACCCCAAATTTGTTTGACAGGGGAGCCATTTGAGTGCAACTATAGAGGATTAGTTACACGCATAACATGCTGAGATAGAAATTAAAAGCATACTTTATAGCCACTTCACCCTCCAAAATGACCATGGAGGGCAACCCTCCGTCGTAGCACCTTTGTTTAAAAAGGCAAGGGGTTGGGGAAATGTGCATGGAATGCTTCATATAACGCCGCATGCGGCGTTCTCTCTGCCTTGCGGAAAGCTGGCTATTATATACGAATTTTGAACCTACGGGAGGCTTATTGAATACGAATTTTGCTTTCTCTCTTTCAGCCTTCACTCCCGGTCCCCGATATTTGAAGTTTATGATCGGAAGACCGAGCCCGCGAGAGTTGAGTCGCTTTTGATTTTCTTATCTTCATCATTTTCTTTGGTTGTAAGATCAAACCCTAAACTTGCGAACGTTCACTAGTAGCCCTGATCTCGTTGGCATTCTCTTGCAAACAGAGCAACATCACATGCGAGAATCATTGCTTGGGCGGGGCTTTGCGTGGCATTTTTGTTGGAGGTTTGTAAAACGTAAGTTTTTATTTTCAGCCTTTGCACGCATGGCCAGAGATGGAGCTTTATTTTACTTAAGGAGCACCGGGGTTAGTTTTACAACGTTCTTAGTACTTCCTTTTTTTTTGCCTTGGAAATCTGAGAGTACACTTGAATTTGAGAAAATGTACAGATCCATAAAGCGGTCAATTTGCATTATATGGAGGAGTTCGAATCCATGTTTTATTAGTCAAACACGATCACCACAAGAGGTAATTTTCCTTACGGAAGATTTCTAGCAAAGATAATAGTCGCATCAACAAGAATCAAAATGGGTTAATCGGCGATGAATTTGAAAATTTTAGTTTAAACGCACGCTTCCACTCTGCTATGCCTAAGTGCGATTTATCTGCGTTTTGCGATTAGCAGATAAATCCGCTTCTTGAGGCTAGTTGAGAGAGTCCCCCTTGGAGTATTTATAGCCTTGTTGCATTCCTCTCATTTTCATCAGCTGTCTTTGAGCCTTCCCCTTTGTGGTCGCTTGCCCCATCCTCTCCCCCGCCCTTTAGTTTTATCTTAAATCCATTCGATCTAGTCTATTGATGTCTTTATACGCTTCCCTCTATGGCGGTCTCTCTGCCTATAGAGTTCCGGCCGAAGGGCTTAATGGTGTTATGTCGTTTATTTTATCTCCAGCAATCTAGTTTCAGCCGATGCGTTATTTCGTTTATTTTGTTTTATTTTTTTGCATGTTTTCTTCTCGGTTTTCTCATTGCTAGGTTAACCTCGATGCCTTTTTTAGGATGAAGAAGTCCGGAATTCAAGGATTCACTTGTTTGGATGGGGCTAACTGTGCGAGGGCTTCTGTTCTTGGATGGGCTTCTTTGGGATGTCGTTTTTGGATGTCTTCCGGATGGTTTCCAATATTACGGTGTGCTTGTGGCGTAGAGTTTAGAGCTTTGTAGCCATTTGATGTTTTGGCCCGTGAATGCTTGTTGGATGGAGTATTAGCTTGGGCGTAAATTTTGCTTTTGGACCATGACTGGTCAGGCCTATATTGATTTGCAAAGTTAAATTGCTAGCATTTTGGGCGGTTGTTTCTCTCCTGGCGTTACGCATGTTTGTTGAAATATGGAAGAATCATGCGGATGTATCGTAGAGAAGAAGCCAAGCATCTCGGGGGTCATGTCCCGAATAGGGCTCGACCACCCCCCGTCTTGGAGAACAAGTACTCACATCAAGATGGGCCAGGAACAAGGGAAGAAGGTGTCCACTATTGATCCAAGAAGGCCTTCATATAGTGCATCAAATTCGGTGGAGATCCGCCAAATATAGGAACAATGAGTAATGATGTAACGGCTCTCTCCTCCACGTCATATATTCCAACACGGTTAAGGGCCATCATCCCCTTCATAGTTTTATTTTTGAAGCTCACGGGCGGCCGGAGATGGGCTCGAGTTCGCATCTCCTCAGGCGTGCCATTTCAAGGGCATTATTTTGGGTGTCGATTCGGAGATGCCTTTGCTGTGATTGTAGATTAAGTTGTAAGTCTTCACTTTATTTTTATTCATTTTGATTGGATAAACATGGATGCAGAGGTCGTTGGCTTCTAGGCCTGTCTTGCCAAACTAAGTCCATCCAGAAGTTTCCTATCTAACTCTCTTTTACATTGGCTTGATCTTTACTTTGTCTCCTTGCCCTTCAAACCGCATTTTAGTATTCCTATATTCTGCCTGCCTTGCGGTCCAATAAGCTACCTTCTCATAATGTAAGAGTCTGGAGCATTTGTTGCAGTTTTTGCAAGACTTCAGGGCAGACTCTCTTCGCGTGATTGCATTCCTTATTCTTTATTTCCAGATCCTCTGCACTACAGCCACTACAGACATGAATTTATTTTTGTCCTAGCTTCATTTTTTATGGTGGTGAAAATTCATGTTTAGATGGTAGGGTTTGAACATATATCCACCAAAAGTTTGCTAGTTGCAGCCCCTTTCTATGAGTGGAGATTCTTTCTAAGCTTCTTCGGTAAGATTATTGGTTCATTGGGAGGCAGGTGCAGCAATCTTATTTTATACATCCTGCATGATCCAGATCTATTTAAGTCAGTTTGCCTTTGGAGTAGGTGTTAAGCCCGCACCTGCATTGCAAATTGCTTTAGGATGCATTTCTTTGAGCGAGCTGGAAGACTTGTTTGTGGTTCTTTGACCGACCCCCTACCGCTGGTTTGCGACTTCCTACTTCTACAAATTGGTGCATTGGATAAGTCCCTTGTCCGAATTTGATATTTGAGTCCTTATGTTGACCCTTTTAATGTTGAATTTCATATTAGATTCCTTTATGCTGGTCAGATTCATTTGTTGCATGTCTAGAGTTGTTCATATTATATATTTGGATACACTTGATGTGAAGCTGCCCTCTTTCTCTAAAGCATCATTCAGGCATTCGTTACTTTTTAGCCTCTTATTTTGTATAGGCCACTCTTGTGCATTTTGTTAAAACGTTCTGAGTTGGTTCTCATTTAGTTGCATTAGTTGGTTGGTTACTTGTACTACATTTTTTTAGGCATTTGTATTTGCATATGTGTTTGATTTGGTTCCAATATTATTTCAACAATATTATTTGAACTTGTTTATCTGTTTATGGTATACTTTGGCGGAAGAGCTTTCACAGTTAGGATTGTTGATGGGCCAGGGACAGAGTATGCTTATGGCTAGCCTTGCACCTAGATTTACCGGTGGGTCTCATATTAAGTTTGATTCGCCAGCAAGCTTTCTGCAGCAGTGCCTGATTCATAATCATAATTGGCCTTGTTCTACATTTAGTTAGTTTAGTCACCAGCAAGCTTTCGATAGTGGACCCTTTTCTACAATCAGAATTGGCCTTGTTCTACATTCTATGGTCATTGTACAAATTGAAGTGATACATCTTCGCGGCTTTGGGTTTTGATTGGTATTTGTAGTTGATGTATTTTTCCAACTTGGGGCGTTGCTCTTTTTCAACCTTTCCCATTTTAAGCCGTGGAGTGGAGTTTGCTCTTCTCTCTGCTTTTCAAATATGTAGTTTTGGGTCGGCCTTTGTTTGGATATTTTGGTATTGGGTTTGGAACCTGAGATTGATTAACTGCAGTTGGCAGCATTTATATTTATATATTGTACATCTTCTAGAGCTAGTTACAAGTTGAAGTCCTGAAATTAAGTTTGAGATGTTCTAGTTTTCTAGAGACTGCTATTTTTTGAAGATTACCTTAATTATCTAGAAGATTAGATTTCTAGGAAATGCCGCTTTTCGGAGTTGAGATTATCATGATTATTTAGGAGATTTATTTTTCACTAACTTCAATTCTTATGGGTTAAGCTTAGTTTGTGGTGCGAGTTTGTTTTAGCATGGGGTTCTTTGGGTAGCGGGGAGTTTGATGTTGCTTGAGTACAAGGGGAGTCTCATGTTGCTTTCGAGTAGAGTATAAGGTCTCGAGGTGCATGTTTTGGGTTTGTAAGTGTAGTTTGTGTTTGCCGTATATAAGGTCTCGAGGTGCATGTTTTGGGTTTGTAAGTGAGTTTGTGTTGCAAAGTTGAATAAGTTGTGTTGTAGAAGATTGTGGTTGCTTGATTGTTAGGCATAGGGGTGGTGCTATTTGAGTTTCTTGGATTTACACCTTGTGCTCATAGTTCCCATTTAAGTCTACATTAATAGATTATCCTTTTGTCTACCTTAGTGGATTACTTCAATTTTGGCCCAACGTAATCTTGGTTCTTTGTGTATGGCTTTACTCTTTGCCAAGCTTTGCAGATCCATGGAAATGCATGTATCAAATATTTCCTAGATTAGCTCGTCATTTCAAGCATTTTGTGCATGCTCAATTTTGTTTTGTGATGGTTTCTAAAGAGACCCATTGCGTTAGTGCATTTTTCTTCCTAATAAGTTGTTGCCCTCTTAAGAGTTCTTTGCTCCTTTTCATGGACGTTGTCTACTGTTTCTTTTGAGTTTGTTATAATGTTTGAGCTGCTAGCTTGTCAGTCATATGGGCTCATGACAACCCTCGTCTTTAGGAGGCCTTTCAATATGCATCTTTAAAAAAAGATCCTAATCCTGTCATAATCATTTGTATTAAAAGGCAAATGAGTTTGATTTTCTAGTTTAGAGTTTATGAGAGTTATACCATCTATTTTGCATTTGATCGTTGATACACATTCAATATCTTTTCGTCAATATCGTTAGTTTGGGATTTCAAAATTTCATGATATTTGGTTAGCTTGTCATGCTAGTTTGGGGTAGTTGCTTCTTCTAGCAATGTTTCGAGATATATGATTGGACATGCAACTTGTTGTCGAGGTTCTCAAGTTTAGTTGTGGTGCGAACCTGTATAAGTTGTGGATTGCTGATTGCTAACTTTGTGCCCTTAGTTGCATTATGTCTACTCTAGTGGCTTCGTTAGGTTTGGTGAGTTCTGGCTTTGGTGGTTTATGAACACATACGTTTATTTGAGTTATAGTCAAGGCAGGTTCATTTTGGATTGTTTGCTAGCAATAGATCCTCTAACCCGAACATTGAGGTTGTATTTACTCGTAGCTCCCCCTAGAGTTGTACGTGTCTTTATTTGTCCTTGCTTGGTCATGGGTCCCCACCATTTGCAGTGCGAGTTGACATCATTTAATCATGCCATTGAAGACATTTGCTTTTTTCATTCTATTCCTACTTTCTTTCCAACTATCAATGTGCGTGGTTTGCCCATTTTCTTGTGGGGTTTGATTTGCTTCTTCGATCTAGTGGTTAGTTATAACCTCGCTACCAAGAATGCATAGTCTTGTAGTTTCTATTGAAATGGGAGTATGTTTTTTCCAGTAGTTCATAACGTTTGGAGTCTTAACAGTTCATCTCGAGGATCTACTTGATGCAAGTATTCTACATTGTACATCACACTTTAATCCTTGTGCAAGTTTCATAGTTGTTTAGATGGTAGTATGCTTGAACTTTTGGAAGTTTTACAATGTATCTTTTTACAAGCATCTTGAGTTGGTGGTAGTTGTATGGGTTTCGTTACTATTTGATTGAGTAGGATGTATCTAGTTGAGCTTATCTGAAATTACTAATCAAAGATTATTATATATTATAGGTGCAACATTAGTAGTTGTAAAGTTTGCTATAGATCATGGGCTGACAAGGGAGGTTTAACAATTGCCTTATGCTTAGGATGGGGAATTAGATATAGAGGGTTGCTATAGTGCTTGTTGACCATGCCGGGATTTAGTTTAAATTTGAATCATTGACGTTTGTGCCTAGATATGTTGGGCTTTCTAGATGTTTATGTCCTTAGAGAATCTAGATTTGCATCATTGGCCCTTATGCCTTGATATGTTGTGCTTTTTGTTGCTGTACTCTTGTCTTGTTTGCTATCCTTCTAGCTCTTCTATTAGCTCCCTTGATTAGGTTTTGTATTACTCCCTTGGCTTTCCTTGTTGTGTTTGTTTCCTTTTATAGTTTTTTCATGCATCATGATCTTTTCTAGTTTGTTGTTCCTTCCCTTGCACTTTTATTTCATTTTTGTGAGATGCTCTAGGATTGGTTCTTTTTTTAAAGTTTTTTTGAGTTGTTAAGGGGTGTCGTAGTATTCTTTTAGTCATCTTGGTAGTTTGGATGTGCCCTGGTCTCTTGCTCCCCATCGCCTGCTCATTTTCTTTTCCTTTGTGGTTCTTGAGACCCTTAATTATCTTAGATATTTAGTTTCTGTTTTTTACGCCTCTATTTTCAAAGATGTCGTTTCTTGGTGTTGGTTGAGTGCAACTAGGCTCTAGAAGTCTGCGATTTATCTCGCGTTTGAGATTAGCGGATAAATCCGCTTCTTGAGGCTAGTTGAGAGAGCCCCCTTGGAGTATTTATAGCCTTGTTGCATTCCTCTCATTTTCATCGCCCATCTTTGAGCCTTCCCCTTTGTGGTCGGCTTGCCCCACCCTCCCCCCCCTTTAGTTTTAGCCTGCGGTATAACCTTGCATTATTGAAGTTTTCTTATAGCCAATGTCTTAGTTTTTCATGTTGATTGGCTCATTGTTTGACTTCTTGATCTTGCGATGGTATCTTGTACAATGGGTTTGGAGGCTCTCATGCCAAGCATTGTTGTTGGGGCAACTCTTATGTCTAGACTGTTGGGATTTGAGTGGGGGCGATGTTGAGGGCCCTTGCGCCATGGTGGTGGGCCCTCGTGTGCCAGAGATATGGCGGCCATTGTGCCAAGATTGGGGTCCTCGTACCAAGGGTTTCTTTGTTCCTTTTGCAGATTTGCTCAAGATGGATGTGGAAACTACTTTCTGAAGTTTTATGAGAATCTTGACATGTTGGGTCATATTGGACATTAGCAACGGAGGCCTATAAATCTTTATGATCTTATTGAGTTTTGAATCCTTTATGGTACTTTGACACTTTTTGTATGCCCAAAAAGGCCGGTGTGCATGAGGGATTATTAGAAGTAAAAAATTATTGTACAACTATTTTGGAAATAAAGGGGAGGGCCACATGGCTCATTTCACAGCATGTTGTTTCTTGGTGTTGGTTGAGTGCAACTAGGCTCTAGAAGTATGTCTCTTTTTATTTTTGTGCATGCCTTTTCTTGAATAATCTCTAATGTTATCTTTATATTTTTTGTAGTAGAAATGTGCTTTGTTGAAGAGTTCAATAGCTCTTAATTAACAAAGGGCTTTTATCTTTGGAGATGTTGTATAAGCTTGCGGGATGCAACAACAAAGAGCATAGTTAAGAATACCAAAAGTGGTGCCCAAGTGAATCCGTAATATTTTCCTATTTGCAATAGAAGAGGGTTTTGCTTAAATTGTTTTATCTTTTGCAGGTTTTGATTTGCATCGTGGTAAAAACTTTAAGTTTATTTTTTATTTTCTCGGGATCTCAGGTTGTATCACGTAACAATTCTCTATTTTCCTTTTAGGCATGGGTTGCTCTAGGAATGTTAGAAAAACATATTTTTTAAGTTCACCTCATAATAGAAGAAATCACAGAATAATATGTTTAACAGAAGATCACCAAGTTCTCTAGACATGTTGGCTTATTGAGATGAATATGTAGCATAATAACAGGGGGTTTTCTTTGTGTTTTTGTACGCTTTTCACTAAGGTTTTCCTATGATTTCGTGATGTATTCAAATGGATATACTAATGCGTACATCTAGAGTGCACCATTTCTGAGCCATTGATTTTTAGCCTTTTTTTTTCAATGGTCAACAACCAATGGCTCACAACAAAAGCCCCTTTTTTGTGCGTGTGGTGCATAATGGTCAACAACCAATGGCTCACAACAAAAGCCCTCTTTTTGAGTGTGTGGTGCATAATGGGCACATGAAGGGCTTGAAAACCAATGGCTCACAACAAAAGCCCTTTTTTTGTGCGTGTGGTGCATAATGGTCAACAACCAATGGCTCACAACAAAAGCCCTCTTTTTGTGTGTGTGGTGCATAATGGGCACATGAAGGGCTTGAAGGGCGCATGTAGTGCAGTTTCCCCGCCGGCAACACATTTCTTATCATAACTTTTGATCCAGAGCTCTGTTTGAGATGATTTTTATTGCGTTGGAAAGCACTCTCCGAGATCTTTTTGATAGTGTATGATATGGATATGTTTGGTTAAGCTATGTATGCTAAAACAGCAATTTTTCGGCCGGGTTTGGTAGGCTTTCACATCCTACCAGCTGATTAATACAGGATTGCGCTATTGGATATTGTTTTATGGCTCATCTCGAATGAAGCTTGCAAAAAATTACCATGCATTTTTAGATTTTGAGGCAGTTATTAAGCAAATTCCAAGGCTTCTAGATCCTTGTGCTAACAAGCAGAAAAGTTTTCCACTTTAGTTTCTCACCACAAGAATCCTTGGAGGACAAAGGCTGCTTTTAAATTCCAGTTGAAAAATGTTTGTATATGGGTGTTGCAAACTTTATGACTTTCAGAATAATGGGATCAATCTGCTCTATCTTTATGGTAACTTTTACTTATGTTCTATTTGTTTTATTGTGATGAAATTCAAAAAAGCTACTGAAAGCCTCAAATGAATTCTAGTTTTTTTTCGTTTGAATTCTAAAATTTTTTGTCACACCTTAGGAGGGGGGATCCCGTCCCTAAAACCCCGAAGGGGCCAAATTTTTTTTTTTTTTTTTTGCAACACAAACTATTAACATCCAATATATAAAAATTAAATCCCCCAACACATAACAACCAACACATAACAACCATTGACATTAACAACCAACACATAACTACCATTGACATTAATTAACACAACCATTGGGTCCAACACATTTAAATTAAAATCCCCCTTAAACCCCCTTTGGTTTGGGTGCATATTCACACGGGGGGTGACGTAGGGCAGCGAGAGCCCTCATAATTGTATTTTGCACGTACGAAATCAACACCATATAGTATTCCGCTTGAAATCTTATAGTATTTTGCAAATCTTGTTATACAGTATAGCAAATTTTGTACTTGCATACCCCACAAACGAGGAACTTTACGTACGGTGTAGATTAAGGAATAAGGGGTGAGTATACAACTATAGACTTGACTATACAACTTGAGTTTTGAATCCTTTATGGTACTTTGACACTTTTTGTATGCCCAAAAAGGCCGGTGTGCATGAGGGATTATTAGAAGTAAAAAATTATTGTACAACTATTTTGGAAATAAAGGGGAGGGCCACATGGCTCATTTCACAGCATGTTGTTTCTTGGTGTTGGTTGAGTGCAACTAGGCTCTAGAAGTATGTCTCTTTTTATTTTTGTGCATGCCTTTTCTTGAATAATCTCTAATGTTATCTTTATATTTTTTGCAGAAGTAGAAATGTGCTTTGTTGAAGAGTTCAATAGCTCTTAATTAACAAAGGGCTTTTATCTTTGGAGATGTTGTATAGTAGCATAGTTAAGAATACCAAAAGTGGTGCCCAAGTGAATCCGTAATATTTTCCTATTTGCAATAGAAGAGGGTTTTGCTTAAATTGTTTTATCTTTTGCAGGTTTTGATTTGCATCGTGGTAAAAACTTTAAGTTTATTTTTTATTTTCTCGGGATCTCAGGTTGTATCACGTAACAATTCTCTATTTTCCTTTTAGGCATGGGTTGCTCTAGGAATGTTAGAAAAACATATTTTTTAAGTTCACCTCATAATAGAAGAAATCACAGAATAATATGTTTAACAGAAGATCACCAAGTTCTCTAGACATGTTGGCTTATTGAGATGATAGACAGACTATACAACTTGAGTAGAAAGTTGTTAAAGGCACAATAACAATGTAAGATCGGCAAGTTCTCTAGACATGTTGGCTTATTGAGATGATAGACAGACTATACAACTTGAGTAGAAAGTTGTTAAAGGCACGAGATTCATAAAGCTAGGGGAAAGAAAAATTAAAATGGAATGGCTGCACTATAGGGTTATAAAGGTCTATTTATTCTTAATGGTTAAACCATTGTGATATTAAATTATCAATGGTTTAATCGTGATCTGAACTTTCGTCAAATACTCAAATGGAAAGTTATACTGGAGGGAAAACTTGGATCATATTTAGAAAAGGCAACACGGTCGAATGGTGTTGCAGAACGGATCGGTAGTCTCCAAGACCGCCGGATCCATGTAAATAAATGTATAGTTAGAATACATTTAGATTTGGTGGATAATAGTGCCATGAGGTAACCAAAAGCTTGTTCGATAATGCTTCATTGTGTTCACATTGTTCCGTGTTATAATATAATAAAACTTCTGGAAGGTCTTATCTAAGCAATTGATGTTCATTTCTTTATCAAAATATGATCAATGGTTTATCAAGCTATGTTAAGGTGATATGATAAATATTGTTAAGGTGAAATTTATCTAGAAATAAGTTAAGGTGCTTTTGATTATTGTGTGATTGTCATGATCTATATTTGATCAAAAGGAAAAATTCTCTAACAGTGGTATCAGAATAGTTATAGACATACAAAATGTCAAGCAGGTCTGGAGCAGGTTTGTTGAATGCTATAGAAGTCTTCAAGGGAGATTCTGGCTTTCAAGTTTGGAAGGAAAAGGTTAAGCATGTTTTGGAGGTAGAAGATCTCTGGGATCTAATAGAAACAACTGAAGATGAAGCAAGTTTAAGAAGAAGAATTGTGGCTGAAGGAAGCTCAAATTGATTAATTATGAGGAAAAGACATCCTCCCAGATTGATGTGTTGGAAAATGAGTTAAGAAGACTGAAGTTCCATGAAAATGATGATATCAATGAGTTTTTGCAAAACTTTGACAATGTGATTGGGTTCTTAGAAGGGATGACAGGGAGTGCCCTACACCCAAAGAACAAACAAGTTCCGGCCATGTCTAGAGCTTGCTCACGGTTTTAAATAACATCTCTATATTTATGAGAACTATTGCCAAAACCAAGGTTGAAACAGAAAGAATGCCAAAAAGCAGATTAGAGCAAAATAAAGTACTTGGAGAAAATGATGTTTAAGATTTCGGATACTTTTTGTTAAAGGAAAGGGGGATAACAAAAGCAAACAAGAAGCTCGTCATGGAGGAAGGATTGGGCCATATTTTAATTGCAACAAATATGGACATCTGAAGGTTGATTGTCCCAATGTCTCAAGAGAAATAACATGTTATCACTGTGGAGGAAGAGGGCATATTGTTTCATCATGTTCAACTTCTAAGGAGAATACTAGTGCAAGGGGAAGAGGCAGAGGTGGCGAGGGTCCGCTTTAGAGGCAAAGGGAAGAGGGAGAGCTGGAAAAGTTAACTATGAAGCAAATGTAAACAAGAAGTGAGCCTTGAAAAAGATAGTCTAGAAGAAAATGAAGAGGTAAGTAAAGCTCGATTTTTGCTATTTCTAATGACAGAATTGATGATGACATGTTAATTATAGATAATGGAGCTGAAAAATCGATAACATGTTATTCTAAACACTTGAAAGACTGCAATGGAAGCAAAGGTGGTCACATTCAAGTAGGAAATGGGAATTTGCAGAAAATTGAAGATGTTGGAGTGTTAGAATTAGTTGATTTAGATGGAAATATTGAAATGTTCTTTGTGTTCAGACACACTAGTAAGAAATCTTATATCAATTTCAAAGTTAGTAGACATGGGATTCAAGGTTGTATTTGAACAACTTGAATGTAAGATTTATGAAGGGAATAAATTAAGATTTCTTGGAGAAAGGGTTGGCAGTTTATTTGGGTTAAATCCTAAATGTGTTGGCAATATAAACTTGACCACTGTTGCAAATATAAATACATGGCATGAAAGGCTGAGACATGCTGGCATGAAGCTAATTGAAAACATGATTAAGAAAAATTGGATAAAGTGTGGAAATAAAGAATACAATAAGGAGGCATGTATGGGATGCATGTTAGGGAAACACAGCAGACTTCCTTTTTCTAAGGCCAAGAAAAGAGCTAAAAGCACCACTTTCGAATTGGTTCACCTGCAGACCTATGTGGTTCATCAAATATTCTTTGGAATTACCGGCAAACAATATTTCATAACCTTTATTGATGATTTTAGCAGAAAAACACAGGTTTATTGCTGAAGGAGTAAACATCTTGCTTTTGAAGCTTTCAAAAGATATGTTGCAGAAACTGAGTGCTCTACTGGGAGAAACATCAAGTGTGTTCGATCTGACAGGGGAGGTGAGTACATGACCTCTAAGTTCATAAAGTTTTGTATTGAAAAGGGAATTAGAAGGCAACATTACATGCGATTACACACCTCAAAGAAAATGTTGTAGGCGAGAGAAAAACAAAACAATCCTTAATGCGCTTAGATCCATGCTAAAACACAAAGGATTACCTAATTTCTTATGGGAAGAGCATTGTGAAGACTGCAGATTCTTATCCAAAATGGTTTGCCCTCAGTTAGTATTAATGAACATTGTCCAGAGGAACTGTGGTCTATGAAATATTCCTGACTATTCTATTCTATTCTATTCTATGGATGTTTAACTTATGTGCATGTGCCAAAAGAATTAAGATCTAAACTTCGATGACATTTAGATTCACAATAGGATATTTAGTAGGATATGACGAGAACTCAAAGGATTACAGAGTGTACAATCCAACAAATAAGAAAATAATTATAAGCAAGATGTAACATTTGTTGAGAGTAGGTTATATAAAACCTACAATAAAAAGGAGGAGTCCGAAAATCATGATCAAGGAACAAAGGAAATTGATCATGATACAAAAGAATATGACATGAGGAGAATGACCTAGATGATGAAAATCATGGTCCGTGTGGAAAACAATGATCAAAAAAACCAGGGAAAATGGAAAAGATTACACTCAAGGAGGCTAAAAAGAAGGAGAATGTGAGAGGAAAAACTTAAGGAAGGAGTTCGGGATTGATCACAAAGCTTATGGTAGACTACCAGATGGTAAAAGTGTCAGAATACAGTCACAAAGGGAGAATGTTGAACAAGCTTTAATGGTTCTTGAGACTGATGTACCAGAGAACTTTGATGATGCAATCAAAGATTTAGAAAGTGACAAATGGAGACAAACAATGAATGATGAAATTGATTCATTTAATAGGACAGAAACTTACCAAGTTGTAGAAAGGCCAAGAAATAAAAAATGTAGTGGGAAACAAATGGGTATACAAGCTGAAAATAGGGGCAGATGGTAATCCCAAGCACAAAGCACGTCTTGTAGCTCAGGGATTCACTCAAAGAAAAGCAGTTGAGTATGATGAAACCTATTCACCTGTTGTGAAAATGAACATCATAAGAATGATAGTGACTATTGCTAATGCACTTGATTATGAATTGCATCACATGGATGTGAACACAGCTTTTTTGAATGCAAAGCTAGAGGAGGAAATATACATGGAACAACCACCTGGGTATGAACAAGGTAAAAATAAAGTATGGAGATTAAACAGAATAGTGTATGGCTTAAAGCAATCACCTAGGGAATGGTATAAATGCATGGATTCATTCTTAATGGCTCAAGGATTCAGAAAACTAGACAATGATGGCAATGTCTATTTGTTTGAAGAAAAGGATGATTATTGTATAATAGGTTTATATGTTGATGATTGTATGATGGCTGGGAAGAACTTGACTATTTTAAATAAATGCAAGAATGTTCTGAAGAAAAGGTTTATGATGACAGATCTTGGAGAACTCAAGAAATTTCTATGGATTGAAGTGATTCGTGACAAAAATAGAAGAATAAACTTGTCACAGAGAAGATACATAGAACAGTGTTGGAAAAATTCAATATGGAAGATGGCAATATAGTGCTCTAATCTTACCAGGTTACAAGATATCAAGGGAGATGTGTCCACAAAGTGAACAGGAAGAAAAGGATATGGAGGAAATCCCATACAGACCCTTGATTGGAAGCTTATTATACATATCAAATAATACCAGACCTGATATCAACTATATTGTTAATGTTCTAAGCAGATATAATCATAATCCAGGGAGACAACACTGGCTTGCAGCAAAGAAAGTGATGAGATATCTGAAGGGAACAAAGAATGTTGGTATTGAATATTCTACTGATAATTTGAATTTAGTAGGATACTGTGATGCAGATTGGTGTGGGGATCCAGATGAAAGGAGGTCCACATCTGGATACTTGCTTATGTTGGGAGACGGCCCAATAAGTTGCGTATAAAAAGCAAAGCATTAACATCAATAGCCCCATCTACAATGAAACATATTTTCTAAGTATCCATCATCAACATTAGCAGCTAAGGAAATTGTGTGGACTAGAAGAATGTTGGACCTAATTGGGAATAAAGCAAAAGGACAAAACAAGAAGTTACAATGACACAAGATTCAGTTGTATCTCTATGGCTAAAAAAATTCTGTTATGCATGAGAGAACAAAAACACTTATTCTTAATGGTTAAACCATTGTGATATTAAATTATCAATGGTTTGATCGTGATCTGAAGACTTCATCAAATACTCAAATGGAAAGTTATACTGGAGGGAAAACTTGGATCATATTTAGAAAAGGCAACACGATCGAATGGTGTTGCAGAACGGATCGGTAGTCTCCAAGACTGTCGGATCCATGTAAATAAATTAAGATGTATAGTTAGAATACATTTAGATTTGGTGGATAATAGTGTCGTGCTTAGAGGTAACCAAAAGCTTATTCGATAATGCTTCATTGTGTTCACATTGTTCAGTGTTATAATAAAACTTCTGGAAGGTCTTATCTAAGCAATTGATGTTCATTTCTTTATCAAAATATGATCAATGGTTTATCAAGCTATGTTAAGGTGATATGATAAACATTGTTAAGGTGAAATTTATCTAGAAATAAGTTAAAGTGCTTTTGATTATTGTCTAATTGTCATACATGAGTGACCACGCATGAGTGACCACATACCACTATGTAATATGGTTTTAGAGAATAAACTTTTGAGCATAAAAAACCAGAACTATAGTAGTTTTCAATGGTTTGCTATAGTGCTTTGTGTGATATCATGCATGTGAAGGCATATGCAGTTGTATCTGCTACAAGAGTAGGAGCAGTAAGGACTTATCGTCCTCATCATCTTTTTAGTTTGGTTCCATGGTGTTCTTAATTGACTCCATGTCTTAGAGCATGGAAACCACTTCAGGGGGACTAGTTTCTCAGTGCAAGAGGACCTTTCCTCTCTTCATCTATGTAATCGTAAGGAGGAGCTATGTAAAGAAGGGGAGGTACAACAACTATTCTTGGCAAAGTTTTATTTTCATTTTGTTTGAAGTCCCAATGACACAGGAGGGGATCACTCACCTCCAGAAGGTCCATGCCAACTACAGGCGAGAGCTAGAGAGGCACTGCTCGTCCACGACTTGAACTCCACTGAGGCGACGCATCACCCAAGACGTGTCAAACCCATACCTTGCTCTCACTCAGTGGCAAGCTATTAGGCCTAGCCCACAACGTTCCCTGTCCATCCCTGTGCACCAGAGGGATCAATTGTAGCTGGACAAGGCTTCCTTGTCAGCCGGTCTAACCTCGTGACCCACAGCCAGGTGGGCTCGCATAGGCCGCATTAATTGGGAATCAATGGACTAATCTAGAATCATCAACTAAAAGGCTCTGGGGTCTCTACCCCCCTTTGCCGATACAGAAGAGGTGCGCATAGAGCAATACAATATCATCCAATGAACCGAAATACAACAGGTCTAATCTAACTAATCTAATCAACTTGATTAGGATTTGTTCGTTAGTGGTTAAGGTTCTTAGGCTCTAGAGGTCATCTACAATTAAAAATAGATATAAATCCGGCTAATGCCTGTCGAAAAGCATGCATTGACTAACAAATCGGCCATTCACCTAGTCTTTGGCTGACTCATAGTCTTTTGAAGGCGTCCATGTTGCTGGAATCCGCTGAGATGCTCGAGTTTTGAGGAGATGCTTCGGAACGCGAGCTTCGCTGCTGGTGAAAGGGAATGAGTGGGACACTTGGGCAATGCACGCTTCTGAGGCTGGAATCCAAAAAGGGGACACTTTTTAGGGTTCCTGTCTCTTTATATCCATGTTTTAGGGTTAGGGTCTAATGGGCCATATGGCTCATATGGGGTATTGCCATGCGGCAATATAGAATATACCCCATGGTACAAGCCTTTACCAGTTTTTTCTTAGAATTAAAAAAAAAGAAATCAGTTCTTTTTTAGATTTTTTCTTCTCGAATACTATTATATATGTTACATTTATGTTTGCACGTATATGTCATAGGATCACACTTTTTGAGTTATGCTTAAAGATCCTTTAATCAAGACCATCAAATGTCAAGTTTAATAGTATATAAAATCGAATCGAATTAAATTTTCTTATCCATGGAGACCATGTCTATGGGAGCCCATACAAGAAAGAGCACAACAAGACTATCACTATTTGGGAATAAAAAAACTCCGAATGATTTTGACAGGGGAGCCATTTGAGTGCAACTATAGAGGATTAGTTACCTGCACATAACATGCAGATAGAAATTAAAGCATACTTTATAGCCACTTCACCCTCCGGCCAGCCATGGAGGGCAACCCTCCGTGCGCAACACCTTCCCGCCATGGAGGGCAACCCTCCGTGCGCAGCACCTTGTTTAAAAAGGCAAGGGGTTGGTGCAATGTACATGGAATGCTGCATATAACGCCGCATGCAGCGTTCCCTCTGCCTTACGGAAAGCTGGCTATTATATACGAATTTTGAACCTGCGGGAGGCTTATTGAATACGAATTTTGCCTTCTCTCTTTCAGCCTCCACTCCTAGTCCAAGTTTATGATCGGGAAGACTGGAGCCTGGCAGAGTTGAGCTGATTGGCCCAAGTGAAAACTGGTCATTATCATGCACACTTATATCCCACCTTGGCACCAGGGCCCCAAGCTTATTTGCTTGCTTCATTATCCAGGAACAAGCTTGTAGCTATTGCATCAATTCACACGGGGTCCCACAGGCTACGGATTGAGACAGGTAGATGGGAGCGGCCGCAATTGTCGCGAGAAGCGAGACTATGTGCCTGTTGCCAGTTATAGGTTATTGAAGATGAAAGCCATACTCTTCTGAGATGCCCTGCTTTTGAGATAGTCCGGAATCATTTTTTGACCTTAGCATTCCATTCCACGCTTCTACAACTTCTCAGAGCATCTGTACATGACTTGGCATTATACATACTTGAGGTTCTAGATCAACATCTGCAATTACTGAGCCCTTAGTAGTCATTATCTCCGCTTATCTAGTATCATCATTACTGCAAAGGTTTTTCCCTTGAAAACCTTTCGAGGCAGGGGTTTTTTAATCCTAGTAGTAATGATTGTACTAGCCCATTGTATGGGTCCCATGACCTATTGGTCTCCATGGACGTTAAAAAATCTATTCTATTCTATTCTATTCTTATCTTCGTCATTTTCTTTGGTTGTAAGATCAAACCCTAAACTTGCAGAACGTTCACTAGCAGCCTGATCTCGTTGGCCTTCTCTTGCAAACAGGAGCAACATCACATGCAGAATCATTGCTTACTTTTAGCAAGAGCTGGGGCTTTGCGTGGCATTTTTTGAATTGGTTTGTAAAACAGAAGTTTTTTATTTTCAGCCTTTGCACGCATGGCCAGAGATGGAGCTTTATTTTCCTTAAGGAGCATCGGAGTTAGTTTTACAACGTTCTTAGTACTTCCTTTTTTTTTGCCTTGGAAATCTGAGAGTACACTTGAATTTGAGAAAATGTACAGATCCACAAAGCAACCAGCCAGTTATATGGAGGAGTTCGAATCCATGTTTTATTAGTCAAACACGACTGTCACAAGAGGTAATTTTCCTTCTGGAAGATTTCTAGCAAAGATAATAGTCGCATCAACAAGAATCAAACAGTTAATCTGAAGCGATGAATTTGAAAATTTTAGTTTAAACGCACGCTTCCACTTTGCTATGCCTCTATATGTTAACTTTAAAACGAAGGGCTTACTGGATTTTGCCTAAGTATGTCTCTTTTTATTTTGGTGAGGCATGCTTTTTGAGGCTTGAATATGGATGGCGTTGGAGCATGTTAGGATGGCGGATTATATTTTTGTGTGCTCGAGTGGATGTCCGAAATGTGCTTTGTTGAAGAGGAGTTCCTCCGGCGTCTCCGGCGTTTTCACCGAGCGCCGCCTTCCCCGAGCGCCGCTATTATTGGGCTTATTGGATGCGTTGGTTTTCAGCTTCATGTTTTCCGGCCACCGTCAAACGTTGCTATGGGGGTTTTGGGATTCTACCTGCTTCAAGGCAAAATCTCTTATGGTCTAGTGGTTTGATCGAGTTACTCGGGGGGTGGGCACCGGATTTCTCTATTTGCCCCGGTTTCAAAGGATGGAGGTTTAGCGGCGTGCATGAGTCCGCAAGTACTCACTTAATTGTGAAGAGGTTAATTTTGGGGCGTTTGTTGAAGTTCGCTTTGTTGGAGGTATGCTTGTTGCTTTTTCAAAGCAAGATAGCTTTTTGGATCTGTGGTCATCATGGCAACGGTTTTTCCCCAATGGGGTTTTTTAATCCGGGCCATGGTGCTCACGGGCTTCGGCCCATGCAATATATTTTTTGTTTTCTTTGTACTTGTGGTCGCATGTCCTTTGTGACGCTGCCTTTGTGGTGCGACGTAAAAATATACTTCCTTCCTTCCTTCCTTCCTTTTTATTTTTGTGCATGCTTTTTCTTGAATAATCTCTAATGTTATCTTTATATTTTTTGCAGAAGTAGAAATGTGCTTTGTTGAAGAGTTCAATAGCTCTTAATTTACAAGGGGCTTTTATCTTTGGAGATGTTGTGCTTGCAGATGCAACAACAGTAGCATAGTTAAGAATACCAAAAGTGGTGCCCCGATGAATCCGTAATGTTTTCCTATTTGCAATAGAAGAGGGTTTTGCTTAGCTTGTTTCATCTTTTGCAGGTTTTGATTTGCATCGTAGTAAAAAATTTAAGTTTATTTTTTATTTTCACGGCATCTCAGGCTGTATCACGTAACAATTCTCTATTTTCCTTTCAGGCATGGGTTGCTCTAGGAAGTCGCACACTTGAAAATCAGGTTGGAAGCATTTCTTTCTAACCAGGGATAGGTTCTCAGACGATAGAATTATTTTTCCGATAATAAAGTCCCAAAAATACATATTTTTATGTTTAACGTGTTTCCCATATTTCTTTTTCATGTTTTTTTTTTTTTTTTTTGCGTGAAACCCGGTTTCGTTTACTGTGAAACTTTTTTTTTAAGGTAAAAAGATTTTTTTAATTTTTTTTTTCTTTTTCAAAATTTTTTGGCCTAAATAAATAGTTTGCAAAAATAGTTTTCGAGTAAACAAAACAGATTTTTTTTAGGCGAATTTTCGCAGAAACAACTATTTCTTTTACGCACAAAATTCTCTCCTTTGTTTTTTAATAAATTTATTAACCTCCGTTTTACTTTTGTTTGAAACCTTTTCATGACATAAAAGTTTTCGACGAATTTGTTTTTGCATATTTTTGACGATTATACTTCAAATTTATGCCGTATCATTCGAATAATATGTATTGAGTATAAAACATATACATTATTGAACCTATCACTATTTCTAACAGTGACAGCGAAGCTATCTTTTGATAAGCTTGGGCCTAAGTCACACCACGTTTAGGTGTCTAAAGTTCTCCTCATGACATTTTTGAGCAAGCTAAGGTGTGTCGGGATTTTAAGGTACATATAAACAGTTCTCTTACAGCTTATGGCCTATATATTTGCAAATTTTTAGAGATAATAGATTTTTAGAGATAACAGTTGGCACATGTTATTGCATCTATTAAAATACTTTGTTTGGCTTCCATGTATAGAACGATTTCATATGAAGCCCTCTATTATTGTCAGTAACTGTTCAGGTCACTGCTTACAATTTGACATCAAACTCTCTATGTTGTAGTGCTTCTATTGTGCTCCGTGCAACAACTCACAATGCAACAAGTGGCTCATTTCTTGAGAATATAAATCACCAGTCTGCTTATTTGATTTCTCTAAGGAGCTAACGGTAGAATAAAGTGTCCCTTAACAAGAAGCATATAATCTGTATATCTGATAGGCTTTAGATCAAGCAAAATTAGATCAAAAGAAGCAAAGAAAAAGAAAGCAAAAAAAAAGGGGGGGCGGGGGGATGGCGTTCTTTTTACATGTTAAAATTGTCTATCAAAAATTGCATATTTATTTAACACAAGTTTGCAATAACCACAAGGTCTACTTTTGCCATAACATTATTTAAAATTGTTCTGTCGCTCATATTCTAAACATATAAGCTATGCAAATTTTTTGCTTTTACCCATTGAAATAATTCCAGCCTTTATTGATCAATTCGTTATTTGTCCATCTTTATGGATTTTTTATCCACTGTCGATTGGGAGCCATTGATTGGTGGTTGTGCCACATCCATGGCTACTAACATTTTGCTGAAAAATCGACATGCCATTTCCTATGGTCTCGCTTGACCATATGGTGAAATTATATTAATCTAAAGAAAAACACCCAATGGTAGCATCGACCACGAACTGGATGCTACCATCATCAAGAAACCTTGCAACTCTGTCCTAGATGCCTACACATTTGCTAATTTTAATTTTGTCGTTCAATTTCACTCAATTTCAGGAATTCCATCGCCGTTCAATTTTGCTCAATTTCGTTACCCATCATCATTCAATTCCGCTCAATTTCAAGGATCCCACTCAATTTCAGGAATCGGCAGGCAGGTTTGCACCTACCATGCGAAAAGTTAAATTGGGAGTTGTTAATCTAAATGTACTAGTTTATTGTTAGTTCCCCGGTTTGCTAGTTAGTTACTCAAGGTGTTTGCTCCGGCATTCAAGTACCTTTAACTTGGCGCTTACAAAAATGTTTGGGCTAAAACATTTTGTAAATGTTTTCTATGATAGGCCAACCTTGACATGTATGGCCCCATTCATGTATACTCCATATATGTTTGTATCTTTGCAAAGACATGTGATGTGTTTAATCTTGTGGTGAGGCAAATCTATTTCCATATATTGGTTTTCCTCGTTTGGTTAGTGCTTGCATTATTTTTTGTCATACACAAAAGATCACGAAAGAGCAAATCTCTTCACCCCGAAAATGGTTTATAAGGAACAAGATTGGATGCCTTCGTCTTATAGTCGCGATCCTAGAATTTCAATGGATCTCATGCTACCGGTGGCTTAACAAGAAAAGCAATTTGATGGATCAACCAATGTTGTCATGCCATGGTCACTTTAAGAACCCCGTCCACCGCTTGGCAAAAGCATGACAAGTCACAGGGAAAAGCTCAAAGAAATGAGGATGATTATGAGGAAATGAAAATAGACACATCTGAGTTACAACAATTTTTTCCCTTTGAAGTATGCAAGGTCACTAATCTTATCAAGGAGCAACTCAAGTCGGTCATGAAAGAAGTACATACTGGTAGTGGGTGGTTTTTCAGAGAATAGATATCTTATAAAATACATAAAGGATGAATTTGAGGCAGAGGTGATAGTACCTCCCAATGCAGGTTCTGCCATCATGCATGGTGCTGTGAAGCTAGGTCTCCAATCCAATCTCATAGTAGCCCGAGTGTGCATCGGTGAAAAAGTATGCATCAGTGGATTCTTTAAACCGGAGCAGATCTCATCCAACTTCCTTGTATTCAATTCTTACTATCCTCCATTCGCACACTCCGAAGAGATTTGCATAGCATTGTATAGTTCATAAATGGAGAACCCACCAGAGCATACAAGTGAAGGTGGATTTGTAGAGGAAGGCACATACGCTTTTGATATCTCCGAAGATTTCTCCTTGGGCAAAGGACGCTTGATTGAGGTAACAATGGCCTTTGGCAAAGCAAAGATTGAAGTGACTTGCCCATAATTTGTAGACGACAGAAGAACCTGTCCTTGCCGCTCTTGCCTTGGCTCCACCGAGGCCTTTCCGAAACCCTAGAAAGGGTTCACGTTTTGTTTTTTCATGAGAAAAGGGCTTTCATTATAAGCCCTTGGATCTTTTTGAATTAAAAGAGGGCTTTCTTTGTAAGCCGTCTGATCTTAACCATAGGAGGATGAAACAAAAATTGCACAAAAAAAACCCCCTGTTATAATACTAGATATTGATCAATTCATTATTTATCCATCTTTATGGGTTTTTTATCCATTGTCGATTGGGAGCCATTGATTGATGGCATATTCATGGTTTGGTGCTACATCCATGGCTACTAACATTTTGCTGAAAAATCGACATGCCATTTCCTATGGTCTCGATTGACCATATGGTGAAATTATATTAATCTAAAAAAAACACCCAATGGTAGCATCGACCACGAACTGGATGCTACCACCATCAAGAAACCTCGCAACTCTGCCCTGGATGCCCGCACATCTGCTAATTTTAATTTTGTCGTTCAATTTTGCTCAATTTCAGGAATTCCATCGCCGTTCAATTTCGCTCAATTTCGTTACCCATCATCGTTCAATTCCGCTCAATTTCAAGAATCCCACTCAATTTCAGGAATCAGCAGGCAGGTCTGCACCTGCCATGCCAAAACTTAAATTGGGAGTTGTTAATCTAAATGTACTAGTTTATTGTTGGTTCCTGGTTGCTAGTTAGTTACTCAAGGTGTGCTCGGCATTCAAGTACCTTTTAACTTGCGCTTAATGTTTGGGCTAAAACATTTTGTAAATGTTTTCTATGATGGGCCAACATGTTGCAGAAATACATGTATGGCCTGTCTGTTCATGTATACTCCATATATGTTTGTATCTTGCAAAGACATGTGATGTGTTTAATCTTGTGGTGAGGCAAATCTATTTCCACATATTGTTTTTCCTCGTTTGGCTAGTGCTTGATAGCTTGCGTCCCTGCTGCACATGCATTCTTGTTGTGGCCAAGGATCATGCTTTATTTCTTCGTGGAGGTTTTGGGCAATAGAATGCTTGAGGTGCTTAGTATTGGTCACAGATTAGCATGCACCTAAACTTGCCTTCATTAAACATCATTTCCTATCGATTTCTCATGCAAAACAAAGATTAGCATGATCACGAAGTATGTCATTAACAAGGCTGGTATGGTATTACGTAAACTAGCCTACAAAGGTACGTAAATAGAGAAATCTTCGTCCACATTGGTATTAACGTTCTATGCTCATTGGATGGAAATATGTTCATATTTAACAAGCCGAGGAGCGTTTGGTGGCCCTCTAAGTTTATGGAAGCCACTCTTCTATCGCCTTACACGATGACATGTTTAAGAGTAGACAATGGTTGTCCAGGCTACAATTCAAGATGTAATGCGTAGTGTGTTAGGCCCGGCACTTATTCGTCGGGGATACATATATGCGCCTATATATCGTGGAGAAAAGGATTTGCGTTGCTCGACAAGAGTTGCAACCGGGAATACTATAACGGAAATTGCGGATCAATATAGTGTGGGCTATACAACGACCACGTAGGGCTATATCACGAATTTTACAAAGCAATGAAGGAGAATCTTCAAGACTTATGTATAAAATGGCCTTCTCCTGATCGCATGCATACCTTATCATGTCAGTTTGAATGTTTGAAAGGGATCCTTTTTGTTGTTGGGGCTATTGATGGTAGTCATCTACCGATTATTGCACCCTCTTGAAAATGCGCAAGATTATTACAACAGAAGGGCTTTCATTCAATCTTGTTACAAGTGATTGTTTGTTGCATATGGGACTATGACGTTGGCTAGGCAGGCAGCATTCACGATTGGAAGTTATTTGAACAAAGCGAAGCTGGAAAGAGGATCAAAGCTGGACACTTGGGAAACTATTGTCTAGTAGGTGATGTGGCTTACCCTCCACGGCCTTGGATGCTTTCGCCATTCAAGGGTCATAAGGATGAACTTAGCAGAGGTGGAGTATCATTGTTATATTCAGTCTAGCACGAGAATGCAAGTAGAATGCACATTTGGCATGTTGAAGCCAAGATTCAGGATCTTGTTGAAGAGAAATGACACGCAGTTAAAAGGTATTGTTACTAGAGAGGAGACTTTTTTGAAAAGGGATTTGGAATGGTTAAAAAGGGCGACGCCTTTATTATATGCTATAGGCTATATTAATACTAAAATAGAAGGAAGGGAAGGCAGCGATCAACAGGTGAGCAAAAGTATTTTTCGTTTCCGGCATTTCTTTCTCCAAGGGTTTATCCGAGGTTCTTGGATTAGGTCATTCTTACAAAGATGATGCCTGCTCCGATTTCTGAAGCTGAAGCCAGGCTTGAGAAAGCAAGGAAATGGCAGCAGCTCAACACAAAGAGATACGGTGAGAAGCGTAAACATGGTTTTGTAGAGACGCAAAAGGAGGATATGCCGCCTGAACATGTCCGCAAGATAATAAGAGACCATGGAGATATCTCTTCTAAAAGATACCGTCATGACAAGCGTGTTTATCTTGGAGCACTCAAATTTGTACCCCATGCTGTGTACAAGCTATTGGAAAATATGCCCATGCCATGGGAGCAGGTTCGGGATGTGAGAATTCTGTATCATATCACTGGAGCAATCACATTTGTTGACGAAATTCCTTGGGTGGTTGAACCTATCTATTTAGCACAGTGGGGTACAATGTGGATTATGATGAGGCGTGAGAAGAAAGATAGGAGGCATTTTAAACGGATGCGTTTTCCACCATTTGATGATGAAGAGCCACCTCTTGACTATGCAGACAATCTTCTTGATGTTGATCCATTGGAGGCTATATATACAATTGGACCTTCACGAGGTTGAGGATTCTGCTGTGTACATGTGGTTTTATGATCATAAGCCTCTTGTGAAAACGAAGTTGATCAATGGGCCTAGCTATAGAAGATGGCACCTATCCTTGCCAATAATGGCAGCTCTGCATCGGCTTGCAGGCCAATTGCTATCGGACTTAACTGATAGAAATTATTTTTATCTGTTTGGCATGGAATCGTTTTTCACTGCCAAGGCTCTGAACATGTGCATTTTAGGAGGTCCAAAGTTTGAACCTTTGTATCGTGACATGGAGAAGGGAGATGAAGACTGGAATGAGTTTAATGATATAAGCAAGCTGATAATAAGGTCCCCTCCGCGTGCGAATACAGAATTGCGTTTCCACATCTATACAATAATAGGCCCCGGAAAGTGAGATTAGGAATTTACCATGCTCCCATGGTGATGCATATAAAGACGGAAGATCCTGATCTTCCAGCTTTCTATTATGATCCGTTGCTTCATCCAATCCCAGGTTATAAGACGGATCGGAGAGACAAGAAACTAGTTGACGAGGAAGAAGATGATGGCGAAGACTTCACTTTGCCAAAAGGTGTCGAGCCACTTCTGGAATCAACACCTCTGTATACTGATACCACAGCTTCAGGAATTGCATTGCTGTTTGCTCCACGACCCTTCAACATGCGTTCTGGAAGAACAAAGGCGAGCAGAAGATGTACCACTTGTTTCTGATTGGTATAAAGAGCATTGTCCGCCCACTTATCCTGTGAAGGTTCGTGTGAGTTATCAGAAGCTTCTGAAGTGCTATGCGTTGAATGAACTACACCATAGGCCACCAAAAGGGCAAGAGAAGAAGCAGTTATTCCGCTCTTTACGTGCGGCGAAGTTCTTCCAGACTACCCAGTTAGATTGGGCTGAAGCTGGTCTGCAAGTCTGCAAACAGGGTTACAACATGCTGAATCTCTTGATACATCGGAAGAATTTGAACTATTTGCATCTCGACTACAATTTTAATCTGAAACCAGTTAAAACATTGACCACAAAAGAACGGAAGAAGTCTCGCTTTGGAAATGCTTTTCATCTTTGTAGAGAAATTCTTCGGCTGACAAAGCTTGTTGTTGATGCAAACATTCAGTTTCGATTAGGCAATGTTGATGCCTACCAGCTCGCTGATGGACTGCAGTACACATTTTCTCATGTTGGCCAGTTAACAGGAATGTACCGCTACAAGTACAGGCTTATGCGTCAAATAAGAATGTGCAAAGATTTGAAGCACTTGATTTACTATAGATTTAATACTGGACCTGTCGGCAAAGGTCCTGGGTGTGGTTTCTGGGCACCGATGTGGCGGGTTTGGTTGTTCTTCCTCCGCGGTGTTGTACCCCTTCTAGAAAGGTGGCTTGGCAATCTTCTTGCAAGGCAATTCGAGGGTCGTCATTCAAAGGGTGTGGGGAAAACGGTGACAAAGCAACGGGTTGAAAGCCATTTTGACTTGGAGCTAAGAGCAGCAGTCATGCATGATGTGCTGGATGCTATGCCTGAGGGTATAAAGCAAAACAAGGCAAGAACAATTCTGCAGCATCTAAGTGAAGCATGGCGTTGTTGGAAAGCTAATATACAATGGAAGGTGCCTGGTTTGCCTGTCCCGATTGAGAACATGATCTTACATTATGTGAAATCAAAAGCAGATTGGTGGACAAATGTGGCACATTATAATAGGGAACGTATTCGTCGAGGTGCTACAGTTGATAAAACTGTGTGTAGGAAGAATCTTGGTAGGCTAACCCGCCTCTGGCTAAAGGCTGAACAGGAACGACAACATAATTATTTGAAAGATGGGCCATATGTTACTCCTGAGGAGGCTGTGGCTATATATACGACCATGGTTCACTGGCTGGAGTCTAGAAAGTTTTCACCCATACCATTCCCACCACTCTCATACAAGCACGATACCAAGCTCCTGATCCTGGCTTTGGAAAGGCTGAAAGAGTCATATAGTGTTGCTGCACGGTTAAATCAGCAGCAGAGGGAAGAACTTGCGCTGATTGAGCAGGCATATGACAATCCTCATGAGGCTTTATCACGAATCAAGCGTCATCTTCTTACACAGCGTGCGTTTAAAGAGGTCGGGATAGAATTTATGGATCTTTACAGTCATCTGATACCCGTTTATGAGATTGAACCACTGGAAAAGATTACAGATGCTTATCTTGATCAGTATTTATGGTATGAAGGAGACAAGCGCTCCCTATTCCCGAACTGGATCAAACCTGCTGATTCTGAGCCCCCACCTCTGCTGGTTTATAAGTGGTGTCAAGGAATCAATAATTTACAGGATGTATGGGATACCAATGAAGGTCAATGTGTGGTCATGTTACAAACTAAGTTCGAAAAGTTCTTTGACAAAATTGATCTTACAATGCTAAACAGACTTCTGCGTCTCGTACTTGATCACAACATAGCAGATTATGTGACTGCAAAGAACAATGTTGTTCTTTCATACAAGGATATGAGCCACACAAACTCTTATGGTCTGCTAAGAGGATTACAATTTGCCTCCTTTGTGGTTCAGTATTATGGTCTTGCGTTAGATCTTCTGGTTTTGGGACTTGCACGAGCAAGTGAAATAGCTGGCCCACCTCAGATGCCAAATGAGTTCATCACATTCAACGATGTAAAGATTGAGACTCGGCATCCAATCCGGCTGTATTCAAGGTATATCGATAAGGTGCACATGCTGTGCCGCTTCACACATGAGGAGGCTGGAGATCTTATCCAGCGATACCTTACGGAACATCCAGATCCTAATAACGAGAATATTGTTGGATATAATAATAAAAAGTGCTGGCCTCGGGATGCTCGGATGAGGTTGCTGAAGCATGATGTTAACTTGGGGAGAAGTGTTTTCTGGGATATCAAGAATAGACTACCCCGAAGCATCACTATATTGGAGTGGGAGAACAGCTTTGTCTCTGTTTATAGCAAAGATAACCCAAACTTGCTATTTAGCATGTGTGGTTTTGAGGTACGGATATTACCAAAGTCACGAATATCACAAGAAGCTTTTGGTAGCAAGGATGGCGTATGGAATTTGCAGAATGAGCAGACAAAGGAACGCACTGCTGTTGCCTATCTTCGTGTTGATGATGAGCAGATGAAAGTATTTGAGAATCGTGTTAGGCAGATCCTTATGTCCTCAGGATCAACAACATTTACCAAGATAGTAAACAAGTGGAATACCGCGTTGATTGGTTTGATGACTTACTTCCGTGAAGCCACAGTGCATACGCAAGAGCTTCTTGATTTGCTGGTGAAATGTGAAAACAAGATTCAAACCCGTGTAAAGATTGGGTTGAACTCAAAAATGCCTAGCAGGTTTCCACCGGTTATCTTTTACGCGCCAAAAGAAATTGGAGGCCTTGGTATGCTCTCTATGGGCCACATATTAATACCTCAGAGCGATTTGTGGTATAGCCAACAAACTGATGTGGGAGTTACTCACTTCAGAAGTGGCATGAGCCATGAGGATGAGCAGCTGATACCAAACTTGTACCGTTATATTCAGCCCTGGGAAAGTGAATTCATAGATTCACAACGAGTATGGGCAGAGTATGCACTAAAGCGCCAGGAAGCACAAGTACAAAACAGGAGGCTAACATTGGAAGATTTGGAAGATTCTTGGGATAGAGGAATTCCTCGTATTAATACACTCTTTCAAAAAGATAGGTGCACACTGGCATATGATAAAGGGTGGCGTGTGAGGACTGATTTTAAACAGTTTCAAGTCCTTAAACAAAACCCTTTCTGGTGGACGCACCAGCGTCATGATGGGAAGCTCTGGAACTTGAATAATTACCGTACAGATGTCATTCAAGCCCTTGGTGGAGTGGAAGGCATCTTGGAGCATACTCTGTTTAAAGGCACTTATTTCCCAACATGGGAGGGTCTGTTTTGGGAGAAGGCATCAGGTTTTGAAGAATCTATGAAATACAAAAAGCTGACAAATGCTCAAAGATCAGGGTTGAATCAAATTCCAAATAGACGTTTTACACTTTGGTGGTCACCTACGATTAATCGCGCAAATGTCTATGTTGGCTTTCAAGTTCAGCTTGACTTAACAGGAATATTCATGCATGGAAAAATACCCACTCTGAAAATATCTCTCATACAGGTCTTTAGGGCACATCTTTGGCAGAAAATACATGAAAGTGTTGTCATGGATTTGTGCCAGGTTCTTGATCAGGAGTTGGATGCCCTGGAAATTGAGACTGTGCAGAAAGAAACTATTCATCCTAGAAAGAGTTATAAAATGAATAGTTCCTGTGCTGACATCCTTCTTTTTGCTGCCTATAAGTGGCATATGAGCAAGCCAAGTTTGGTTGCAGAATCAAAAGATGTCTTTGACCAGAAGGCAAGCAACAAGTACTGGGTTGATGTACAATTACGATGGGGTGATTACGACTCTCATGATATTGAACGATACACGAGGGCAAAATTCCTTGATTACACCACTGATAACATGTCTATCTATCCAGCACCTACAGGTGTGATGATCGGCATTGACTTGGCCTACAATCTACATTCTGCTTTTGGGAACTGGTTTCCTGGTTTAAAGCCACTTCTTGGCCAAGCCATGAACAAGATTATGAAGGCAAACCCTGCCCTTTATGTGTTGCGAGAGCGTGTGAGGAAAGGTTTACAGCTATACTCATCTGAGCCCACAGAGCCATACCTGTCGTCTCAAAACTATGGAGAGCTTTTCAGTAACCAGATTATATGGTTTGTAGATGATACCAATGTCTACCGTGTTACCATACACAAAACATTTGAAGGAAATCTGACTACTAAGCCAATAAATGGTGCAATTTTTATTTTCAACCCTCGAACAGGACAGCTGTTTTTGAAGGTCATTCACACTAGTGTGTGGGCGGGCAAAAGCGCCTTGGTCAGTTGGCAAAATGGAAAACTGCTGAAGAAGTGGCTGCATTGGTGCGTTCTTTACCTGTTGAAGAGCAGCCCAAGCAAATTATTGTGACCCGCAAAGGAATGCTTGATCCTTTGGAAGTCCATCTGCTTGACTTTCCAAACATTGTGATAAAGGGTAGTGAGCTTCAGTTGCCATTCCAAGCTTGTCTAAAGATAGAAAAATTTGGTGATCTCATCTTGAAGGCAACTGAACCACAGGCAGTACTATTCAACATATATGACGATTGGTTAAAAAACCATATCTTCATATACTGCCTTTTGTCGGCTGATTTTGATTCTTCGTGCACTTCATGTGAATAATGAGAAAGCTCAAATGCTTCTTAAGCCAGACAAGACCATCGTTACTGAGTCCCATCATGTTTGGCCTTCATTAAGTGATGACCAGTGGATGAAGGTTGAAGTTGCATTGAGAGACCTTATACTATCTGATTATGCAAAGAAAAATAATGTTAACACATCAGCATTGACTCAGTCTGAAATTCGTGATATTATTCTGGGAGCTGAGATAACTCCTCCTTCGCAGCAGCGCCAGCAAATAGCTGAAATTGAGAAACAAGCCAAAGAAGCAAGCCAGCTAACTGCTGTCTCTACAAAAACAACAAACGTTCATGGTGATGAATTAATCGTGACCACAACCAGTCCATATGAACAAGCTGCATTTGGATCAAAGACAGACTGGCGTGTCCGTGCAATATCTGCAACCAACCTTTACCTGCGTGTCAATCATATTTATGTGAATTCGGACGATATTAAGGAAGCTGGGTACACTTATATTATGCCAAAGAACATTCTTAAGAAGTTTATTTGTATAGCTGACCTGAGAACACAAATAGCTGGTTACTTATATGGTATAACCGCACCAGACAATCAACAAGTTAAAGAAATCCGTTGTATTGTAATGCCCCCGCAATGGGGCACTCATCAACAGGTAAATCTTCCAGCAGCTTTGCCAGAGCATGACTTCTTGACTGATTTGGAGCCCCTTGGATGGTTGCATACACAGCCCAATGAACTACCACAACTGTCTCCTCAGGACCTGACATCACACGCCAAGATCTTGGAGAACAACAAACAATGGGATGGAGAAAAATGCATAATCTTGACATGTAATTTCACACCAGGCTCTTGTTCCTTGACAGCTTACAAGCTTACACCTACTGGCTATGAATGGGGCCGTCAAAATACGGATAGTGGAAGCAATCCTCGTGGTTATTTACCTACGCACTATGAGAAAGTACAAATGCTACTTAGTGATCGTTTCCTTGGATTTTACATGGTACCTGACAATGGGCCGTGGAATTATAACTTTATGGGTGTCAAGCATAAAGTTGGTATGAAATATAATGTGAAGTTGTCAACTCCACGGGAGTATTATCATGAAGAGCATCGCCCTACACACTTTCTGGAATTTAGCAATTTAGAGGACGCGCAGAAGATGGAGGGTGATCGCGAGGACCCCTTCAACTAAAGAGGCGACCTTCTAAGTTTGTGCTTGAGAGGAATCTAATCAGAGATATTGGAAACACTAATGAGTTTTGTATATAGCCTTCTCCAATGCATCCTTTATTTAAAAGGAAAAATGATTGATCTCAAAGCACTGAGTATTTTTTCAAAGAATTTAGATGCTTTAGAAATATTCTTATCCTACAAAAATGCTTGAAATGGAACGTTAGTAACATGTTTGTTAGTCCATGCATGATGCACTTCATATTTGGCTTGAAATGGAACGTTTAGTCCATACATATTTGGCAGGCAGCCAATTGTAACTATATATGTTCAGCCACCAAATGTGATTATACCTCTTTCATATGAAATAGATGCTTGAATTGCTTACAAAGCTATGGAGAGGAATTTTACAACCGTTATATGCTACTCTCTTAACCGTATGATAGTTCACCCGGTAAAAATACGCTTAGTGCCTTTTGAAGAGAACCTGCTGTGTGAAATGTTTTACTTGATTGGTTTGCTATTCCTTGTGGTTTAGCTTGAGAGGAACCTGAATAGAGAATATTGGAAACACTAATGAGTTTTGTACATAGCCTTCTCAAATGCATCCTTTATCTGAGAAGAAAAACGAATGATCTAAAAAAAAAAAACAGTTCTTTCTTAGAATTTTTCTTCTCGAATACTATTATATATGTTGCATTTATGTTTGATGTCATAGGATCACACTTAGTTATGCTTAAAGATCCTTTAATCAAGACCATCAAATGTCAAGTTTAATAGAAGACAAAATCAAATTGAATTAAATTTTATTATCCACGGAGACCATGTCGATGGAAGCCCATATAAGAAAGAGCACAACAAGACTATCACTATTTGGGATTAAAAAAACCCCGAATGATTTTGAGGACAAAAAACTTAACAGTAATAGACTCACTGATAAACTATACATCTATACATTTGTACATACCAATATGATGATGCAGCATAATAAAATACTAACATTGGTTTAATTGCAATTAACTATGATAATTGTTTTTTGTTGCCTTATAAGTAACCACTATGCAGAAAATCTCGTAAAACCATTGTGGTATAGAAAACTAGGATGAATAAAAAAGGCATTTAAATTAGTACAAAAGACCACGCTATAAATCTTTTCAACTTCTTTAAGCCACCTGACAATAGAAAACCGACATAAAGAACCACTGTCAGATTTAACGTGGTGTTGAAAAACCATGCTTTAAACCATCATCAATTTAATAAACCATGTTGTATTAGAAACCCCAATGAATGACTATCAATGATGTAGAAACCATGTAATAAACTAATATCGCTTTTAGTAAACCATGCTATAAGAAAATTCAACATGAGTGACCACGTAATAGTTATGAGAACCACTATGTAATATGGTTGTAGAGAATAAACTTTTGAGCATAAAAAACCGGAACTATAGTAGTTTTCAATGGTTTGCTATAGTGCTTTGTGTGATATCATGCATGTGAAGGCATATGCAATTGTATCTGCTACAAGAGTAGGAGCAGTAAGGACTTATCGTCCTCATCATCTTTTTAGTTTGGTTCCATGGTGTTCTTAATTGACTCCATGTCTTACAGCATGGAAACCACCTCAGGGGGACTAGTTTCTCAGTGCAAGAGGACCTTTTCTCTCTTCATCTATGTAATCGTAAGGAGGAGCTATGCAAAGAAGGGGAGGTACAGCAACTATTCTTGGAAAAGTTTTTTTTTCATTTTGTTTGAAGTCCCAATGACGCAGGAGGGGATCACTCACCTCCAGAAGGTCCATGCCAACTACAGACGAGAGCTAGAGAGGCACTGCTCGTCCACGACTTGAACTCCACTGAGGCGATGCATCACCCAAGATGTGTCAAACCCATACCTTGCTCTCACTCAGTGCCAAGCTATTAGGCCTAGCCCACAACGTTCCCTGGCCATCGCTGTGCACCAGAGGGATCAATTGTAGCTGGACAAGGCTTCCTTGTGAGCCGGTCTAACCTCGTGACCCACAGCCAGGTGGGCTCGCATAGGCCGCATTAATTGGGAATTAATGGGCTAATCTAGAATCATCAACTAAAAGGCTCTGGGGTCTCTACCCTCCTTTGCCGATACAGAAGAGGTGCGCATAGAGCAATACAATATCATCCAATGAACCAAAATACAACAGGTCTATTCTAACTAATCTAATCAACTTGATTAGGATTTGTTCGTTAGTGGTTAAGGTTCTTAGGCTCTAGAGGTCATCTACAACTAAAAATAGATACAAATCTGGCCTAATGCCTGTCGGAAAGCATGCATTGACTAACAAATCGGCCATTCACCTAGTCTTTGGCTGACTCAAAGTCTTTTGAAGGCGTCCATGTTGCTGGAATCCGCCGAGATGCTCGAGTTTTGAGGAGATGCTTCGGAACGCGAGCTTCACTGCTGGTGAAAGGGAATGAGTGGGACACTTGGGCAATGCACGCTTCTGAGGCTGGAATCCGAAAAGGGGACACTTTTTAGGGTTCCTGTCTCTTTATACCGATGTTTTAGGGTTAGGGTCTAATGGGCCATATGGCTCATATGGGGTATTGCCATGCGGCAATATAGAATATACCCCATGGTACAAGCCTTTACCGGTTCTTTCTTAGAATAAAAAAAAAAATCAGTTCTTTCTTAGAATTTTTCTTCTCGAATCCTAATATATATGTTACATTTATGTTTGCACGTATATGTCATAGGATCACACTTTTTGAGTTACGCTTAAAGATCCTTTAATCAAGACCATCAAATGTCAAGTTTAATAGTATACAAAATCGAATTGAATTAAATTTTATTATCCATGGAGACCATATTTGGGATTAAAAAAACCCCGAATGATTTTGACAGGGGAGCCATTTGAGTGCAACTATAGAGGATTAGTTACCTGCATATAACATGCAGATAGAAATTAAAGCATACTTTATAGCCACTTCACCCTCTGGCCAGCCATGGAGGGCAACCCTTCGTGCGCAGCACCTTCCTGCCATGGAGGGCAACCCTCCGTGCACAGCACCTTGTTTAAAAAGGCAAGGGGTTGGGGAAATGTGCATGGAATGCCGCATATAACGCCGCATGCGGCGTTCCCTCTACCTTGCGGAAAGCTGGCTATTATATACGAATTTCGAACCTGCGGGAGGCTTATTGAATATGAATTTTGCCTTCTCTCTTTCAGCGTCCACTCCCAGTCCAGGGCATTTGAAGTTTATGATCGGGAAGACTGGAGCCTGGCAGAGTTGAGCTGTTTGATTTTCTTATCTTCATCATTTTCTTTGGTTGTAAGATCAAACCCTAAACTTGCAGGACGTTCACTAGCAGCCTGATCTCGTTGGCCTTCTCTTGCAAACAGGAGCAACATCACATGCAGAATCATTGCTGGGGCTGGGGCTTTGCGTGGCATTTTTTGCTGGAGGCTTGTAAAACAGAAGTTTTTTATTTTCAGCCTTTGCACACATGGCCAGAGATGGAGCTTTATTTTCCTTAAGGAGCACCGGAGTTAGTTTTACAACATTCTTAGTACTTCCTTTTTTTTTGCCTTGGAAATCTGGGAGTACACTTGAATTTGAGAAAATGTACAGATCCACAAAGCAATCCGACCAGATTATATGGAGGAGTTCGAATCCATGTTTTATTAGTCAAACACGACTGTCACAAGAGGTAATTTTCCTTCTGGAAGATTTCTAGCAAAGATAATAGTCGCATCAACAAGAATCTAGAATCATCAACTAAAAGGCTCTGGTGTCTCTACCCTCCTTTGCCGATACAGAAGAGGTGCGCATAGAGCAATACAATATCATCCAATGAACTGAAATACAACAGGTCTATTCTAACTAATCTAATCAACTTGATTAGGATTTGTTCGTTAGTGGTTAAGGTTCTTAGGCTCTAGAGGTCATCTACAACTAAAAATAGATACAAATCTGGCCTAATGCCTGTCGGGAAGCATGCATTGTCTAACAAATCGGCCATTCACCTAGTCTTTGGCTGACTCATATTCTTTTTGAAGGCCCATGTTCTTTGGAATCACCGAGATGCTCGAGTTTTGAGGAGATGCTTCGGAACGCGAGCTTCACTGCTGGTGAAAGGGAATGAGTGGGACACTTGGGCAATGCACGCTTCTGAGGCTGGAATCCGAAAAGGGGACACTTTTTAGGGCTCCTGTCTCTTTATACCCATGTTTTAGGGTTAGGGTCTAATGGGCCATATGGCTCATATGGGGTATTGCCATGCGGCAATATTGTTAGAAATTGAAGATAATATACTCAAGAAACTGAATATAGATGTCTAGCAAGATTTACAACTTTATGGTCATAGTGAAAAGCAAAAAGTGGTCACTAATTTTCACTTGATCATGTACAAATCAATAATCATCATACAAGTCAATAATAACATATCTTTCATAATCTCCTCCTTTCATGTCTCACGCACTGCAAGTGCCTGCCAATCTGTGCATCACTCCAGCATTTATATGTATATTTACTTTCCAATCTGGGTACATCCACTTGACAATTTGTGCATCCCCTTCATATAGAAAGTTCTACAACTTGCCTAAAAATCCGGAGTAGATAGACTTGCTGACCTTAAATTTCGGCCCTAGTTGACTTTGACTTTGACTAGTCAACTCAAAACCCTAAGTGGGGGGCAGGGGGTAGGTGACGATTTCTAGCGAGCCTAGCAACACCCGTGTAGTACCTGCCCGCCACCTTTGACTTTGACCCGCCACCTTTGACTTTGACCTACTGCCACTGCTTCTCATAGGTCAGTATGCACATTCTAATCCACGCCCACTTTGCTTCTCATAGATTAGAATGTAATATCACATGTCAAAGCTCTCCCATTTACATGACTTATATCTTTGAAACCCTTCACTCCTCCTTCACTTATAAGTCAAGCTACATTTAATTGCACTCAATTTTACAAATTTTACCTCGACAATGCTTTTGTAAACACATCCGCTACTTGACTATTGGTTTCCACATATCTCATTTGTATGAGATTCTTCTCTAAAATCTCGTATGAAGTGCATACTTAGTTCAATGTGCTTGGTTCTGTCATGGAATACTGGATTTTTTACAATTGCAATGCAACTCTGACTGTCAGTCCATATTTCTGTAGGATCTTTTTGCATACATCCTAACTCATCCAACAATCTTCTTAACCAAACTAATTCTCTGGCAACTAAGGATGATGCAAAGATATTACTCGCTTCAAATGAACTCATTGCCACTTCTTTGCTTGCTTGTTTCTTGCACCTCCGGTTATGACACCTCCTCCTAAATATATAGCATAGCCAGAAGTAGATTTCCTTGTATGCAGATCTCCTCCCCAATCTGCATCACTATAACAAGTCATAGTTAGGTTTTCTGAATCAAAACATATACCATGAGTTTGTGTTCCCTTTAGATATTTGAGAACTCGCTTGGCTGCCTCCCAATGTTCTTTAGTAGCATCATGATTCCTTCTGCTTAAGATGTTTACAGCATAGGCAATGTCAGGTCGTGTGCTGTTTGCCAGAAAGAGTAGACACCCAATCAATGCTCTATATGGTACATTTTCCATTTTATTTTCTTCATCATTTGAGACGTTGTGAACATCAGTCAGCCTATGCCCTGTTGTCATTGGAATTTTGGATGGCTTTGCCTCAACCAGCTTGAACCTTTTGAGCATATTTTCTATATGTGTTCTTTGATGCAATTTTATCCATTTCTGCATCCTATCCCTGATAACCTCAATTCCAAGAAACTTCCTCAGTTCACCCAGATCTGACATTTGAAACCTTGACTTTAAAATGCTTTTGCACCTGTTGAGGATTTTCAAAGAATTTGCAATCATGATACAATCATCCACATATAAGGCTATCATGCAATATTCTCCATCTTCTTCAAATCTATAGAGATTTCCATCATTATGTAACTTTTCAAAGCCCTGTTCTTGTAAGAAACCATTTATACATAAGTACCATTCTCTTGGTGATTTGTTTTTTATAGACGCCCTATTGAGTTTCCAGACCATATCCTTGCCATGTGAATATCCTGGAGCTTGCTTCATATAAGCCTCCTCCTCAAGTGTGGCATTTAAGAATGTTGTCTTCACATCCATGTGATGCAGCTCTAAATTTAATGCATTTGCCATAGCAAGCAAAACTCTAATGCTCGTGAGCTTGACTATAGGAGAATAGGTTTCATCATAATCTCTTCCCTTTTTTATGTGTGTAACCTTGAGCAACCAGCCTTGCCTTAAATTTCTTCTTGCCATCGAGGATTTACTTTTACTTTGTACAACCACTTGCTTCCAATTACATTACGTTTTGCTATCAGCCTTGACAAGGTCATAAGTTTTAGTTTCTTCAAAGGATTTGAGTTCATCATTCATGGCAGCTATCCACTTATCTTTGTCCTGACTTTGTAGAGCATCTTCAAAGTTTTGTGGAATGATTTCATCTTCTAAAATAGCCATAATCTGCTCTGGCTCAAATGTAACGTGTCTTCTACTTTTCCCTGACTAATCTCTGCCATATAATTTTCCCTCCTCTAGTTTAGCTTCCTCTACTAATTTTTCTGCCTGAGTTTTCCTTTTCTTTTTTTCCATATGATGACCAATTGACTCCTGACCTTCTGTCTGCACTTCTGGAGTCTCCATTTCAGTTTGCATTGTTGGACTCCCCATTTCTGCTGTACTCAAGTCCTGCTTTTCTTCTTCATAACCATCTGCATCATCTAAATCAAACATAGGCATCTCTGGTCTTGTTGTGACAATTTTGGTTCCCTTTTTGTATCTATCCTTATAAAGTATGTGCTCATTAAATAAGACATCTCTGATGACTAATACAGTCTTTGATTCTGGGACATATATTCTATATCCTTTAGAATGCTCATCATAGCCTACAAGAAATCCAACTTCAGCCTTGTTGTCTAATTTCTTTCTCAATTCAATTCAGTAGGAACATGTGCATAAACTAAACATCCAAATGCTTTTAGCTTCTCATAGTTTATATTTTTATCTGGATTCCATATAGCATCTGGGACGTTTCCCTTTAAACTTGCTGTAGGCAGCATGTTTTGTATTAACACAGTAGTTTGTAACGCCTCTTCCCAAAGCTTGTTGGGCAGACCACTTCCTTTTATCATGGCTCTGACTGCATCCATTAATGTCCTGTTCTTTCTTTCTGAAACTCCGTTTTGCTGAGGTGAGTATCTGCAGGTTAACTGTCTCTTAATTCCCTGAACAGCACAGAATTGTTTAAATTGCTTTGCAAGATATTCACCTCCTCTATCCGATCTAATACATTTGAGTTTGAGATTGGTCTTTCCATTTCAGCCACATATTGTTTGAAAACACTCAATGCTTGAGATTTTCTTGTCAAACAATATGTTCTACATTTTCTGCTATAGTCATCTGGTTCTGCTTTGCACATTTAAGGGACCACATAAATCAGTATGCACTAACTCGAGAATTTGTTGAGCCCTTGTTTTACTTTTAGCAAATGGCAGCCTGTTTAGTTTGCCCAAAGCACATCCTTCACAAATAAACTCATTTGACTTGCTGTCATGATAATTTATGTAACCTTGCTTAAGCAACCATTTCAAATTTTTGCAATTTGTGTGTGCCAATCTTTTATGCCATAGATCTACACTCTCTTCTTGAATTGTATTTATGCTATGATGCACAACACTATCCATCTCAAATAGATTGCCAACTCTTTTAGCAAAAAACTTCAATTCATTGTTCAGAAATACATTACATTTGTCTCCTTCAAACACAACTCTATATCCCAAATCACAAAGCTGGCTAACATAAATTAAATTTCTGATTATGGCTGGAACACACAAAACGTCTTCTATATTCACTTCAAGATCTTCTAACTGCAGCAAACCCCTTCCTTTTACTTCTTGAAGAGCTCCATTTCCAACTTGTATTTTTCTGGAGCTCGTAGTTGATATATTCTTCAAAAGCTCAGTAGATTGGACTACTGATCTTTCAGCTCCACTATCAACTATCAAATGATCAGATTTATTAGTGCCCATACTTTCATGCACAATAGCAAATTCAATGTTTACCTCATCCTCGTCTATTTCCTCAGTAACCCCTTTTTCATTGATCTCTTGTTCTTGAGCAACATATGCTTTCTCATAGCCTCGACCTCTTCCTCTTCCTGATCTGCCCCTGCTAGATTCTCTTCTTCCTCTAGATTTTCCAAAACCCTTTGGTGTTGGACATTTTGATGCTATATGACCTCTTCCTCCACATGTATAGCAATTTAAATCTCTCTTAAGCTTAGGGCACTCATTCTTATAGTGTCCTGACTCATGACAGTTATAGCACACAACCTTTTCCTTTCTCTTTACAAACAAAACTTCAGGAGTGTCTTCATTTTGCCTTAAGATCTTCTTTTGTTCCCATTCGGTTCTTAAGGTAGTTTCAGCTTCTTCCCTAGACTTGCATGAATTTCTTATGAATAAGGCCAGAGTCTCATTGTCACCTATGGCTCTTGATATTTGTAGAACCTGACTTCTCTCTGAGATTACAACTCCAGCACCATGCAAATCTACTATTAAGTTATCAAACTTATTAAAGAACTCTCCCACATCTTCATCCTCTCTTAATTTTAAACCTCTTAATTCATTTTCAAGTAGGTCTATTTGAGAGGAAGCTTTTTCCTCATAATGTTTCAACAGAAACTTCCACATGTCTCTAGGCCCAAGAGATCTAAGCTTAAGGCGTATAGAGGGACTTACCTTGCATGAGATGATCCCTTGTGCTTCTTTGGCCTTAGCTTGCAGAGACTTCCCTCCTGTTGAGCCACTAACTCCACCTGTAGCGTCACCTGCTTTAGACTTCTCTGCCGAATCGGCTGCAGATTCTGCAGACTCAGCCCTGCTCAAGATCCCTGTTCGAGCACTCACAGTCCCATCTGGATCTACCAGATCCCAGAGGTCTTCAACCTCTAACACGTATTTGATGGCATCCTTCCATACCTGGAACCCTGGTCCACCTTTATACACATCTATTGTGTTCAACAAACTTGCAGCAAATCTACTAGACATGTTTTAGCTCTGATACCACTGTTAGAAATTGAAGATAATATACTCAAAAAACTGAATATAGATGTCTAGCAAGATTTACAACTTTATGATCATAGTGAAAAGCCAAAAAGTGGTCACTAATTTTCACTTGATCATGTACAAATCAATAATCATCATACAAGTCAATAATAACATATCTTTCATAATCTCCTCCTTTCATGTCTCACGCACTGCAAGTGCCTGCCAATCTGTGCATCACTCCAGCATTTATATGTATATTTACCTTCCAATCTGGGTACATCCACTTGACAATTTGTGCATCCCCTTCATATAGAAAGTTCTACAACTTGCCTAAAAATCCGGAGTAGATAGACTTGCTGACCTTAAATTTCGGCCCTAGTTGACTTTGACTTTGACTAGTCAACTCAAAACCCTAAGTGGCGGGCAGGGGGTAGGTGACGATTTCTAGCGAGCCTAGCAACACCCGGGTAGTACCTCGCCCGCCACCTTTGACTTTGACCATCATCTTTGACTTTGACCCTCACGCCTTTGCTTCTCATAGGTCGGTATGCACATTCTAATCCAAAGCGCCACTTTGCTTCTCATAGATTAGAATGTAATATCACATGTCAAAGCTCTCCCATTTACATGACTTATATGCTGAAACCCTTCAAATATAGAATATACCCCATGGTACAAGCCTTTACCAGTTCTTTCTTAGAATAAAAAAAAAAAAAAAAAAAAAAAATCTTCTTTCTTAGAATTTTTTCTTCTCGAATACTATTATATATGTTACATTTATGTTTGCACGTATATGTCATAGGATCACACTTTTTGAGTTACGCTTAAAGATCCTTTAATCAAGACCATCAAATGTCAAGTTTAATAGTATACAAAATCGAATTGAATTAAATATTATTATCCATGGAGACCATATCTATGGGCACCCATACAAGAAAGAGCACAACAAGACTATCACTATTTGGGATTAAAAAAACCCCAATGAGTTTGACAGGGAGCCATTTGAGTGCAACTATAGAGGATTAGTTACCCACATAACATGCGGATAGAAATTAAAGCATACTTTATAGCCACTTCACCCTCGGCCCGACCATGGAGGGCAACCCTCCGTCGCGCAACACCTTCCCGCCATGGAGGGCAACCCTCCGTCGTGTAGCACCTTGTTTAAAAAGGCAAGGGGTTGGGGAAATGTGCATGGAATGCCGCATATAACGCCCGCATCGCGGCGTTCCTCTCGCTTTCTGAAAGCTGCCTATTATATCACGAATTTTGAACTGCGGGAGGCTTATTGAATACAATTTTGCCTTCTCTCTTTCAGCCTTCACTCCCGTCCGACATTTGAAGTTTATGATCGGGAAGACCGGAGCCCCGCGGAGAGTTGAGCTGTTTGATTTTCTTATCTTCATCATTTTCTTTAGTTGTAAGATCAAACCCTAAACTTGCAGGGCGTTCACTATTAGCCTGATCTCGTTGGCATTCTCTTGCAAACAGGAGCAACATCACATGCAGAATCATTGTTGGGGCTGGGGCTTTATGGGCATTTTTTTTTCTTGGAGGCTTGTAAAATGCGAAGTTTTTATTTTCAGCCTTTGCACACATGGCCAGAGATGGAGCTTTATTTTCCTTAAGGAGCACCGGAGTTAGTTTTACAACATTCTTAGTACTTCCTTTTTTTTTGCCTTGGAAATCTGAGAGTACACTTGAATTTGAGAAAATGTACAGATCCACAAAGCAGTCCGACCAGATTATATGGAGGAGTTTGAATCCATGTTTTATTAGTCAAACACGACTGTCACAAGAGGTAATTTTCCTTCTGGAAGATTTCTAGCAAAGATAATAGTCGCATCAACAAGAATCTAGAATCATCAACTAAAAGGATTTGGGGTTTCTACCCTCCTTTGCCGATACAGAAGAGGTGCGCATAGAGCAATACAATATCATCCAATGACAACAGGTCTATTCTAACTAATCTAATCAACTTGATTAGGATTTGTTCGTTAGTGGTTAAGGTTCTTAGGCTCTAGAGGTCATCTACAACTAAAAATAGATACAAATCTGGCCTAATGCCTGTCGGGAAGCATGCATTGTCTAACAAATCGGCCATTCACCTAGTCTTTGGCTGACTCATAGTCTTTTGAAGGCGTACATGTTGCTGGAATCCGCTGAGATGCTCGAGTTTTGAGGAGATGCTTCGGAACGCGAGCTGCACTGCTGGTGAAAGGGAATGAGTGGGACACTTGGGCAATGCACGCTTTTGAGGCTGGAATCCGAAAAGGGGACACTTTTTAGGGCTCCTGTCTCTTTATACCCATGTTTTAGGGTTAGGGTCTAATGGCTCATATGGGGTATTGCCATGCGGCAATATAGAATATACCCCATGGTACAAGCCTTTATCGGTTCTTTCTTCTCGAATACTATTATATATGTTACATTTATGTTTGCACGTATATGTCATAGGATCACACTTTTTGAGTTACGCTTAAAGATCCTTTAATCAAGACCATCAAATGTCAAGTTTAATAGTATACAAAATCAAATTGAATTAAATATTATTATCCATGGAGACCATGTCTATGGGCACCCATACAAGAAAGAGCACAACAAGACTATCACTATTTGGGATTAAAAAAACCCCGAATGAGTTTGACAGGGGAGCCATTTGAGTGCAACTATAGAGGATTAGTTACCTGCACATAACATGCAGATAGAAATTAAAGCATACTTTATAGCCACTTCACCCTCCAGCCAGCCATGGAGGGCAACCCTCCGTGCGTAGCACCTTGTTTAAAAAGGCAAGGGGTTGGGGAAATGTGCATGGAATGCTTCATATAACGCCGCATGCGGCGTTCCCTCTGCCTTGCGGAAAGCTGGCTATTATATACGAATTTTGAACCTGCGGGAGGCTTATTGAATACGAATTTTGCCTTCTCTCTTTCAGCCTTCACTCCCAGTCCACGATATTTGAAGTTTATGATCGGGAAGACTGGAGCCTGTTAGAGTTGAGCTGTTTGATTTTCTTATCTTCATCATTTTCTTTGGTTGTAAGATCAAACCCTAAACTTGCAGAACGTTCACTAGTAGCCTGATCTCGTTGGCATTCTCTTGCAAACAGGAGCAACATCACATGCAGAATCATTGCTGGGGCTGGGGCTTTGCGTGGCATTTTTTGCTGGAGGTTTGTAAAACAGAAGTTTTTTATTTTCAGCCTTTGCACGCATGGCCAGAGATGGAGCTTTATTTTACTTAAGGAGCACCGGGGTTAGTTTTACAACGTTCTTAGTACTTCCTTTTTTTTTGCCTTGGAAATCTGAGAGTACACTTGAATTTGAGAAAATGTACAGATCCATAAAGCAGTCCGACCAGATTATATGGAGGAGTTCGAATCCATGTTTTATTAGTCAAACACGACTGTCACAAGAGGTAATTTTCCTTCTGGAAGATTTCTAGCAAAGATAATAGTCGCATCAACAAGAATCAAACAGTTAATCTGAAGCGATGAATTTGAAAATTTTAGTTTAAACGCACGCTTCCACTCTGCTATGCCTAAGTGCGATTTATCTGCGTTTTGCGATTAGCAGATAAATTCGCTTCTTGACGCTAGTTGAGAGAGTCCCCCTTGGAGTATTTATAGCCTTGTTGCATTCCTCGCATTTTGATCAGCTGTCTTTGAGCCTTCCCCTTTGTGGTCGCTTGCCCCATCCTCTCCCCCGCCCTTTAGTTTTATCTTAAATCCATTCGATCTAGTCTATTGATGTCTTTATACGCTTCCCTCCATGGCGGTCTCTCTGCCTATAGAGTTCCGGCCGAAGGGCTTAATGGTGTTATGTCGTTTATTTTATCTCCAGCAATCTAGTTTCAGCCGATGCGTTATTTCGTTTATTTTGTTTTATTTTTTTGCATGTTTTCTTCTCGGTTTTCTCTGTTGCTAGGTTAACCTCTGATGCCTTTTCGGATGAGAAGTCTGGAATTCAAGGATTCACTTGCTGGATGGGGCTAACCGTGCCAGGCTCTGTTGCTGGATGGGCTTCTTTGGGATGTCGTTTTGGATGTCTTCTGGATGGTTTCCAATATTCTGGGCTGTGCTTGTGGCGTAGAGTTTAGAGCTTTGTAGCCATTTGATGTTTTGCCCGACTGAATGCTTGTTGGATGGAGTATTAGCTTGGGCCGTAAATTTTGCTTTTTGGACCATGACTCGGGTCAGGCCTATATTGATTTGCAAAGTTCGTGCTAGCATTTTGGGCGGTTGTTTCTCTCGGGCGTTCTGCACAGTTTGTTGAAATATGGAAGAATCATGCAGATGTATCAGAGAGAAGAAGCCAAGCATCTCAGGGGTCATGTCCTGAATAGGGCTCGGGACCACGCCCGTACTGGAGAACAAGTACTCACATCAAGATGGACGCCGGAACAAGGGAAGAAGGTGTCCACTACTGATCCAAGAAGGCCTTCATATAGTGCATCAAGTCGGTGGAGATCTGGCCAAATATAGGAACAATGAGTAATGATGTAACGGCTCTCTCCTCCACGTCATATATTCCAACACAGTTCGTGGCCAGCATCCCTTCATAGTTTTATTTTTGAAGCTCACGAAGCGCTGGAGATGGGCTCGAGTTCGGCATCTCCTGGGCGTGCCATTTCAAGGGCATTATTTTGGGTGTCGATTCGGAGATGCCTTTGCTGTGATTGTAGATTAAGTTGTAAGTCTTCACTTTATTTTTATTCATTTTGATTGGATAAACATGGATGCAGAGGTCGTTGGCTTCTAGGCCTGTCTTGCCAAACTAAGTCCATCCAGAAGTTTCCTATCTAACTCTCTTTTACATTGGCTTGATCTTTACTTTGTCTCCTTGCCCTTCAAACCGCATTTTAGTATTCCTATATTCTGCCTGCCTTGCGGTCCAATAAGCTACCTTCTCATAATGTAAGAGTCTGGAGCATTTGTTGCAGTTTTTGCAAGACTTCAGGGCAGACTCTCTTCGCGTGATTGCATTCCTTATTCTTTATTTCCAGATCCTCTGCACTACAACCACTACAGACATGAATTTATTTTTGTCCTAGCTTCATTTTTTATGGTGGTGAAAATTCATGTTTAGATGGTAGGGTTTGAACATATATCCACCAAAAGTTTGCTAGTTGCAGCCCCTTTCTATGAGTGGAGATTCTTTCTAAGCTTCTTCGGTAAGATTATTGGTTCATTGGGAGGCAGGTGCAGCAATCTTATTTTATATATCCTGCATGATCCAGATCTATTTAAGTCAGTTTGCCTTTGGAGTAGGTGTTAAGCCCGCACCTGCATTGCAAATTGCTTTAGGATGCATTTCTTTGAGCGAGCTTGGAAGACTTGTTTGTGGTTCTTTGACCGACCCCCCGCTGGTTTTCGACTTCCTACTTCTACAAATTGGTGCACTGGATAAGTCCCTTGTCCGAATTTGATATTTGAGTCCTTATGTTGACCCTTTTAATGTTGAATTTCATATTAGATTCCTTTATGCTGGTCAGATTCATTTGTTGCATGTCTAGAGTTGTTCATATTATATATTTGGATACACTTGATGTGAAGCTGCCCTCTTTCTCTAAAAGCATCATTCAGGGCATTAGATTACTTTTTAGCCTCTTATTTTGTATAGGCCACTCTTGTGCATTTTGTTAAAACGTTCTGAGTTGGTTCTCATTTAGTTGCATTAGTTGGTTGGTTACTTGTACTACATTTTTTTAGGCATTTGTATTTGCATATGTGTTTGATTTGGTTCCAATATTATTTCAACAATATTATTTGAACTTGTTTATCTGTTTATGGTATACTTTGGCGGAAGAGCTTTCACAGTTAGGATTGTTGATGGGCCAGGGACAGAGTATGCTTATGGCTAGCCTTGCACCTAGATTTACCGGTGGGTCTCATATTAAGTTTGATTCGCCAGCAAGCTTTCTGCAGCAGTGCCTGATTCATAATCATAATTGGCCTTGTTCTACATTTAGTTAGTTTAGTCACCAGCAAGCTTTCGATAGTGGACCCTTTTCTACAATCAGAATTGGCCTTGTTCTACATTCTATGGTCATTGTACAAATTGAAGTGATACATCTTCGCGGCTTTGGGTTTTGATTGGTATTTGTAGTTGATGTATTTTTCCAACTTGGGGCGTTGTTCTTTTTCAACCTTTCCCATTTTAAGCCGTGGAGTGGAGTTTGCTCTTGGAGTTTGCTCTTCTCTCTGCTTTTCAAATATGTAGTTTTGGGTCGGCCTTTGTTTGGATATTTTGGTATTGGGTTTGGAACCTGAGATTGATTAACTGCAGTTGGCAGCATTTATATTTATATATTGTACATCTTCTAGAGCTAGTTACAAGTTGAAGTCCTGAAGTTAAGTTTGAGATGTTCTAGTTTTCTAGAGACTGCTATTTTTTGAAGATTACCTTAATTATCTAGAAGATTAGATTTCTAGGAAATGCCGCTTTTCGGAGTTGAGATTATCATGATTATTTAGGAGATTTATTTTTCACTAACTTCAATTCTTATGGGTTAAGCTTAGTTTGTGGTGCGAGTTTGTTTTAGCATGGGGTTGCTGGGTAGCAGGAGTTTGATGTTGCTTGAGTACAAGGGGAGTCTCATGTTGCTCGAGTAGAGTATAAGGTCTCGAGGTGCATGTTTTGGGTTTGTAAGTGTAGTTTGTGTTGCCGAGTATAAGGTCTCGAGGTGCATGTTTTGGGTTTGTAAGTGAGTTTGTGTTGCAAAGTTGAATAAGTTGTGTTGTAGAAGATTGTGGTTGCTTGATTGTTAGGCATGGGGTGGTGCTATTTGAGTTTCTTGGATTTACACCTTGTGCTCATAGTTCCCATTTAAGTCTACATTAATAGATTATCCTTTTGTCTACCTTAGTGGATTACTTCAATTTTGGCTCAACGTAATCTTGGTTCTTTGTGTATGGCTTTACTCTTTGCCAAGCTTTGCAGATCCATGGAAATGCATGTATCAAATATTTCCTAGATTAGCTCGTCATTTCAAGCATTTTGTGCATGCTCAATTTTGTTTTGTGATGGTTTCTAAAGAGACCCATTGCGTTAGTGCATTTTTCTTCCTAATAAGTTGTTGCCCTCTTAAGAGTTCTTTGCTCCTTTTCATGGACGTTGTCTACTGTTTCTTTTGAGTTTGTTATAATGTTTGAACTGCTAGCTTGTCAGTCATATGGGCGCATGACAACCCTCGTCTTTAGGAGGCCTTTCAATATGCATCTTTAAAAAAAGATCCTAATCCTGTCATAATCATTTGTATTAAAAGGCAAATGAGTTTGATTTTCTAGTTTAGAGTTTATGAGAGTTATACCATCTATTTTGCATTTGATCGTTGATACACATTCAATATCTTTTCGTCAATATCGTTAGTTTGGGATTTCAAAATTTCATGATATTTGGTTAGCTTGTCATGCTAGTTTGGGGTAGTTGCTTCTTCTAGCAATGTTTCGAGATATATGATTGGACATGCAACTTGTTGTCGAGGTTCTCAAGTTTAGTTGTGGTGCGAACCTGTATAAGTTGTGGATTGCGGATTGCTAACTTTGTGCCCTTAGTTGCATTATGTCTACTCTAGTGGCTTCGTTAGGTTTGGTGAGTTCTGGCTTTGGTGGTTTATGAACACATACGTTTATTTGAGTTATAGTCAAGGCAGGTTCATTTTGGATTGTTTGCTAGCAATAGATCCTCTAACCCGAACATTGAGGTTGTATTTACTCGTAGCTCCCCCTAGAGTTGTACGTGTCTTTATTTGTCCTTGCTTGGTCATGGGTCCCCACCATTTGCAGTGCGAGTTGACATCATTTAATCATGCCATTGAAGACATTTGCTTTTTTCATTCTATTCCTACTTTCTTTCCAACTATCAATGTGCGTGGTTTGCCCATTTTCTTGTGGGGTTTGATTTGCTTCTTCGATCTAGTGGTTAGTTATAACCTCGCTACCAAGAATGCATAGTCTTGTAGTTTCTATTGAAATGGGAGTATGTTTTTTCCAGTAGTTCATAACGGTTGGAGTCTTAACAGTTCATCTCGAGGATCTACTTGATGCAAGTATTCTACATTGTACATCACACTTTAATCCTTGTGCAAGTTTCATAGTTGTTTAGATGGTAGTATGCTTGAACTTTTGGAAGTTTTACAATGTATCTTTTTACAAGCATCTTGAGTTGGTGGTAGTTGTATGGGTTTCGTTACTATTTGATTGAGTAGGATGTATCTAGTTGAGCTTATCTGAAATTACTAATCAAAGATTATTATATATTATAGGTGCAACATTAGTAGTTGTAAAGTTTGCTATAGATCATGGGCTGACAAGGGAGGTTTAACAATTGCCTTATGCTTAGGATGGGGAATTAGATATAGAGGGTTGCTATAGTGCTTGTTGACCATGCCGTGGATTTAGTTTAAATTTGAATCATTGACGTTTGTGCCTAGATATGTTGGGCTTTCTAGATGTTTATGTCCTTAGAGAATCTAGATTTGCATCATTGGCCCTTATGCCTTGATATGTTGTGCTTTTTGTTGCTGTACTCTTGTCTTGTTTGCTATCCTTCTAGCTCTTCTATTAGCTCCCTTGATTAGGTTTTGTATTACTCCCTTGGCTTTCCTTGTTGTGTTTGTTTCCTTTTATAGTTTTTTCATGCATCATGATCTTTTCTAGTTTGTTGTTCCTTCCCTTGCACTTTTATTTCATTTTTGTGAGATGCTCTAGGATTGGTTCTTTTCAGCAAAGTTTTGAGTTGTTAAGGGGTGTCGTAGTATTCTTTTAGTCATCTTGGTAGTTTGGATGTGCCCTGGTCTCTTGCTCCCCATCGCCTGCTCATTTTATTTTCCTTTGTGGTTCTTGAGACCCTTAATTATCTTAGATATTTAGTTTCCTGTTTTTCTGCCTCTATTTTCAGCATGTCGTTTCTTGGTGTTGGTTGAGTGCAACTAGGCTCTAGAAGTGCGATTTATCTGCGTTTTGAGATTAGCAGATAAATCCGCTTCTTGAGGCTAGTTGAGAGAGCCCCCCTTGGAGTATTTATAGCCTTGTTGCATTCCTCTCATTTTCATCAGCCATCTTTGAGCCTTCCCCTTTGTGGTCGCTTGCCCCACCCTCCCCCTGCCCTTTAGTTTTAGCCCTGCGGTATAACCTTGCATTATTGAAGTTTTCTTATAGCCAATGTCTTAGTTTTTCATGTTGATTGGCTCATTGTTTGACTTCTTGATCTTGCGATGGTATCTTGTACAATGGGCTGGAGGCTCTCATGCCAAGCATTGTTGTTGGGGCAACTCTTATGTCTAGACTGTTGGGATTTGAGTGGGGGCGATGTTGAGGGCCCTTGCGCCATGGTGGTGGGCCCTCGTGTGCCAGAGATATGGCGGCCATTGTGCCAAGATTGGGGTCCTCGTACCAAGGGTTTCTTTGTTCCTTTTGCAGATTTGCTCAAGATGGATGTGGAAACGGCCTTTGCGAGTTTTGCGAGAATCTTGACATGTTGGGTCATATTGGACATTAGCAACGGAGGCCTATAAATCTTTATGATCTTATTGAGTTTTGAATCCTTTATGGTACTTTGACACTTTTTGTATGCCCAAAAAGGCCGGTGTGCACGAGGGATTATTAGAAGTAAAAAATTATTGTACAACTATTTTGGAAATAAAGGGGAGGGCCACATGGCTCATTTCACAGCATGTTGTTTCTTGGTGTTGGTTGAGTGCAACTAGGCTCTAGAAGTATGTCTCTTTTTATTTTTGTGCATGCCTTTTCTTGAATAATCTCTAATGTTATCTTTATATTTTTTGCAGAAGTAGAAATGTGCTTTGTTGAAGAGTTCAATAGCTCTTAATTAACAAAGGGCTTTTATCTTTGGAGATGTTGTATAGCGCTTGCAGATGCAACAACAGTAGCATAGTTAAGAATACCAAAAGTGGTGCCCAAGTGAATCCGTAATATTTTCCTATTTGCAATAGAAGAGGGTTTTGCTTAAATTGTTTTATCTTTTGCAGGTTTTGATTTGCATCGTGGTAAAAACTTTAAGTTTATTTTTTATTTTCTCGGGATCTCAGGTTGTATCACGTAACAATTCTCTATTTTCCTTTTAGGCATGGGTTGCTCTAGGAATGTTAGAAAAACATATTTTTTAAGTTCACCTCATAATAGAATAGAATAGAATAGAATAGAATATGATTTTATCGTCCACGGAGACCAACTGGCCTATGGGACCCAAGTACAAAGAGAGAGCAGCAGCGATATACTACGGGATTAAAAACCCCGAAGGGTTTCGAGGGAAAAACCTTAGTAGCAATAAGGATCTTTGACATACTACACGCTTTATATACATAATCACAAGTACAATTTGAGGGTTAATGTCGGACGGGGGCATAACTCGAACCAATGGTCCAGCGTATCCATTACCTCATACGATCCCAACAAGCCTACAGAGGCCGTGCTCAGTAGCTCATGCAAGGCCTGATGGGGCACAACTAACCGAGCATACCGAGCCCGGATATGCTCGTGCTGGCCGACAGCACGGAGGGCGTGACTTTCATCCTCAATGGCGCCCTGTTGACAGCATTGACAGACTCTGTCCTCACGCGGCTCCCGAATCCATCTCCCTGTCTCAATGCGGAGGTGGTGTGCACCTGTGCGAATGGAAGCAATCACCCTGCGCTTTTTCATGGGTAGATGGGTGCACAGGTAGTGGTGTGGGCCCCTCGTGAGCATGGGAAGAAATCACAGAATAATATGTTTAACAGAAGATCACCAAGTTCTCTAGACATGTTGGCTTATTGAGATGATAGACAGACTATACAACTTGAGTATACAACTTGAGTATACAACTATAGACTTGACTATACAACTTGAGTTTTGAATCCTTTATGGTACTTTGACACTTTTTGTATGCCCAAAAAGGCCGGTGTGCATGAGGGATTATTAGAAGTAAAAAATTATTGTACAACTATTTTGGAAATAAAGGGGAGGGCCACATGGCTCATTTCACAGCATGTTGTTTCTTGGTGTTGGTTGAGTGCAACTAGGCTCTAGAAGTATGTCTCTTTTTATTTTTGTGCATGCCTTTTCTTGAATAATCTCTAATGTTATCTTTATATTTTTTGCAGAAGTAGAAATGTGCTTTGTTGAAGAGTTCAATAGCTCTTAATTAACAAAGGGCTTTTATCTTTGGAGATGTTGTATAGTAGCATAGTTAAGAATACCAAAAGTGGTGCCCAAGTGAATCCGTAATATTTTCCTATTTGCAATAGAAGAGGGTTTTGCTTAAATTGTTTTATCTTTTGCAGGTTTTGATTTGCATCGTGGTAAAAACTTTAAGTTTATTTTTTATTTTCTCGGGATCTCAGGTTGTATCACGTAACAATTCTCTATTTTCCTTTTAGGCATGGGTTGCTCTAGGAATGTTAGAAAAGCATATTTTTTAAGTTCACCTCATAATAGAAGAAATCACAGAATAATATATTTAACAGAAGATCACCAAGTTCTCTAGACATGTTGGCTTATTGAGATGATAGACAGACTATACAACTTGAGTAGAAAGTTGTTAAAAGCACAATAACAGAAGATCGGCAAGTTCTCTAGACATGTTGGCTTATTGAGATGATAGACAGACTATACAACTTGAGTAGAAAGTTGTTAAAGGCACGAGATTCATAAAGCTAGGGGAAAGAAAAATTAAAATGGAATGGCTGCACTATAGGGTTATAAAGGTCTATTTATTCTTAATGGTTAAACCATTGTGATATTAAATTATCAATGGTTTAATCGTGATCTGAAGACTTCGTCAAATACTCAAATGGAAAGTTATACTGGAGGGAAAACTTGGATCATATTTAGAAAAGGCAACACGGTCGAATGGTGTTGCAGAACGGATCGGTAGTCTCAAGACCGCCGGATCCATGTAAATAAATGTATAGTTAGAATACATTTAGATTTGGTGGATAATAGTGCCATGAGGTAACCAAAAAGCTTGTTCGATAATGCTTCATTGTGTTCACATTGTTCCGTGTTATAATATAATAAAACTTCTGGAAGGTCTTATCTAAGCAATTGATGTTCATTTCTTTATCAAAATATGATCAATGGTTTATCAAGCTATGTTAAGGTGATATGATAAATATTGTTAAGGTGAAATTTATCTAGAAATAAGTTAAGGTGCTTTTGATTATTGTGTGATTGTCATGATCTATATTTGATCAAAAGGAAAAATTCTCTAACAGTGGTATCAGAATAGTTATAGACATACAAAATGTCAAGCAGGTCTGGAGCAGGTTTGTTGAATGCTATAGAAGTCTTCAAGGGAGATTCTGGCTTTCAAGTTTGGAAGGAAAAGGTTAAGCATGTTTTGGAGGTAGAAGATCTCTGGGATCTAATAGAAACAACTGAAGATGAAGCAAGTTTAAGAAGAAGAATTGTGGCTGAAGGAAGCTCAAATTGATTAATTATGAGGAAAAGACATCCTCCCAGATTGATGTGTTGGAAAATGAGTTAAGAAGACTGAAGTTCCATGAAAATGATGATATCAATGAGTTTTTGCAAAACTTTGACAATGTGATTGCAGACTTAGAAGGGACAGGAGTGCCCTACACCCAGCAACAGCAAGTTCTGGCCATGTCTAGAGCTTGCTCTGGTTTAGGTAACATCTCTATATTTATGAGAACTATTGCCAAAACCAAGGTTGAAACAGAAAGAATGCTGAAAACAGAATTAGAGCAAAATAAAGTACTTGGAGAAAATGATGCTGCTCAGATACTTTTTGTTAAAGGAAAGGGGGATAACAAAAGCAAACAAGAAGCTCGTCATGGAGGAAGGATTGGGCCATATTTTAATTGCAACAAATATGGACATCTGAAGGTTGATTGTCCCAATGTCTCAAGAGAAATAACATGTTATCACTGTGGAGGAAGAGGGCATATTGCTTCATCATGTTCAACTTCTAAGGAGAATACTAGTGCAAGGGGAAGAGGCAGAGGTGGCAGAGGGTCTGGCTTTAGAGGCAGGGGAAGAGGGAGAGCTGGAAAAGTTAACTATGAAGCAAATGTAGCTGAAGAAGTGAGCCTTGAAAAAGATAGTCTAGAAGAAAATGAAGAGGTAAGTAAAGCTCAGATTTTTGCTATTTCTAATGACAGAATTGATGATGACATGTTAATTATAGATAATGGAGCTGAAAAATCGATAACATATTCTTCTAAACACTTGAAAGACTGCAATGGAAGCAAAGGTGGTCACATTCAAGTAGGAAATGGGAATTTGCAGAAAATTGAAGATGTTGGAGTGTTAGAATTAGTTGATTTAGATGGAAATATTGAAATGTTCTTTGTGTTCGTACACTAGTAAGAAATCTTATATCAATTTCCCAGTTAGTAGACATGGGATTCAAGGTTGTATTTGAACAACTTGAATGTAAGATTTATGAAGGGAATAAATTAAGATTTCTTGGAGAAAGGGTTGGCAGTTTATTTGGATTAAATCCTAAATGTGTTGGCAATATAAACTTGACCACTGTTGCAAATATAAATACATGGCATGAAAGGCTGAGACATGCTGGCATGAAGCTATTGAGAACATGATTAAGAAAAATTGGATAAAGTGTGGAAATAAAGAATACAATAAGGAGGCATGTATGGGATGCATGTTAGGGAAACACAACCGACTTCACTTTTCTAAAGCCAAGAAAAGAGCTAAAGCACCACTCGAATTGGTTCACACAGACCTATGTGGTTCACTGAATGTTACTGGAATTACCGGCAAACAATATTTCATGATCTTTGTTGATGATTTTAGCGAAAAAAACCTGGTTTATTGCCTAAGGAGTAAACATCTTGCTTTTGAAGCTTTCAAAAGATATGTTGCAGAAACTGAGTGCTCTACTGGGAGAAACATCAAGTGTGTTCGATTGACAGAGGAGGTGAGTACATGTCCTCTAAGTTCATAAAGTTTTATATTGAAAAGGGAATTAGAAGGCAGTTTACATGCAGTTACACACCTCAAAGAAAATGTCAGAAGTGAGAGAAAAAACAAAACAATCCTTAATGCAGTTAGATCCATGCTAAAACACAGTGGATTACCTAATTTCTTATGGAAGAGCCTGTGAAGACTGCAGTTCTTATCCAAAATGGTTTGCCCTCAGTTAGTATTAATGAACATTGTCCAGAGGAACTGTGGTCTATGAAATATTCCTGACTATTCTATTCTATTCTATTCTATTCTATTCTATTCTATTCTATTCTATGGATGTTTAACTTATGTGCATGTGCCAAAAGAATTAAGATCTAAACTCGATGACAGATTCACAATAGGATATTTAGTAGGATATGACGAGAACTCAAAGGATTACAGAGTGTACAATCCAACAAATAAGAAAATAATTATAAGCAGAGATGTAACATTTGTTGAGAGTAGGTTATATAAACCTACAATAAAAAAGGAGGAGTCTGAAAATCATGATCAAGGAACAAAGGAAATTGATCATGATACAAAAGAATATGACACTGAGGAGAATGACCTAGATGATGAAAATCACAGATCTGTGGAAAACAATGATCAAAAGGAAGGGAAAATGGAAAAGATTACACTCAAGGAGGCTAAAAGAAGGAGAACAGAAGAGGAAAAACTTAAGGAAGGAGTTCAGATTGATCACAAAGCTTATGGTAGACTACCAGATGGCAAAAGTGTCAGAATATAGTCACAAAAGGAGAATGTTGAACAAGCTTTAAGGGTTCTTGAGACTGGTGTACCAGAAAACTTTGATGATGCAATCAAAGATTTAGAAAGTAGCAAATGGAGACAAGCAATGAATGATGAAATCGACTCATTTAATAGGACAGAAACTTACCAAGTTGTAGAAAGGCCAAGAAATAAAAATGTAGTGGGAAACAAATGGGTATACAAGCTGAAAATAGGGGCAGATGGTAATCCCAAGCACAAAGCACGTCTTGTAGCTCAGGGATTTACTCAAAGAAAAGGAGTTGACTATGATGAAATCTATTCACCTGTTGGAAAATGAACGATAGTTGCTATTGCTAATGCACTTGATTATGAATTGCATCACATGGTTGTGAACGCAGCTTTTTTGAATGCAAAGCTGGAGGAGGAAATATACATGGAACAACCACCTGGGTATGAACAAGGAAAAAATAAAGTATGGAGGTTAAACAGAGCAGTGTATGGCTTAAAGCAATCACCTAGGGAATGGTAGGAATGCATGGATTCATTCTTAATGGCTCAAGGATTCAGAAAATTAGATAATGATGGCAATGTCTATTTGTTTGAAGAAAAGGATGATTATTGTATAATAGGTTTATATGTTGATGGTTGTATAATGGCTGGGAAAAACCTGACTATTCTAAATAAATGCAAGAATGTCCTGAAGAAAAGGTTTATGATGACAGACCTTGGAGAACTCAAGAAATTTCTAGGGATTGAAGTGACTCGTGACAGAAAAAATAGAAGAATAAACTTGTCACAGAGAAGATACATAGAAACAGTGTTGAAAAAATTCAATATGGAAGATTGCAATGTAGTTAAGGCTCCAATCTTACCAGGTTACAAGATATCAAAGGAGATGTGTCCACAAAGTGAACAAGAAGAAAAGGATATGGAGGAAATCCCATACAGACCCTTGATTGGAAGTTTATTGTATATATCAAATAATACCGGACACGATATCGCTATATATTGTTAATGTCCTAAGCAGATATAATTATAATCCAGGGAGACAACATTGGCTTGCAGCAAAGAAAGTGCTGAGATATCTGAAGGGAACAAAGAATGTTGGTATTGAATATTCCACTGATAATTTGAATTTGGTAGGGTACTGTGATGCAGATTGATGTGGGGATTCAGATGAAAGGAGATCCACATCTGGATTCTTGCTTATGTTGGGAGGAGGTCCAATAAGTTGCAGAAGTAAAAAGCAGTCCTCAATAGCCCCATCTACAACTGAAGCGGAGTATCCATCATCAACATTAGCAGCTAAGGAAATTGTGTGGACTAGAAGAATGTTGGACGAATTGGGAATAAAGCAAAAGGACAAAACAGTACTCTACAATGACAGTCAGAGTTGTATCTCTATGGCTAAAAATCCTGTTATGCATGAGAGAACAAAACACTTATTCTTAATGGTTAAACCATTGTGATATTAAATTATCAATGGTTTGATCGTGATCTGAAGACTTCATCAAATACTCAAATGGAAAGTTATACTGGAGGGAAAACTTGGATCATATTTAGAAAAGGCAACACGATCGAATGGTGTTGCAGAACGGATCGGTAGTCTCCAAGACTGCCGGATCCATGTAAATAAATTAAGATGTATAGTTAGAATACATTTAGATTTGGTGGATAATAGTGCCGTGCTTAGAGGTAACCAAAAGCTTATTCGATAATGCTTCATTGTGTTCACATTGTTCAGTGTTATAATAAAACTTCTGGAAGGTCTTATCTAAGCAATTGATGTTCATTTCTTTATCAAAATATGATCAATGGTTTATCAAGCTATGTTAAGGTGATATGATAAACATTGTTAAGGTGAAATTTATCTAGAAATAAGTTAAGGTGCTTTTGATTATTGTCTAATTGTCATACATGAGTGACCACGCATGAGTGACCACATACCACTATGTAATATGGTTTTAGAGAATAAACTTTTGAGCATAAAAACCGTAACTATAGTAGTTTTCAATGGTTTGCTATAGTGCTTTGTGTGATATCATGCATGTGAAGGCATATGCGGTTGTATCTGCTACAAGAGTAGGAGCAGTGAGGACTTATCGTCCTCATCATCTTTTTAGTTTGGTTCCATGGTGTTCTTAATTGACTCCATGTCTTAGAGCATGGAAACCACTTCAGGGGGACTAGTTTCTCAGTGCAAGAGGACCTTTCCTCTCTTCATCTATGTAATCGTAAGGAGGAGCTATGTAAAGAAGGGGAGGTACAACAACTATTCTTGGCAAAGTTTTATTTTCATTTTGTTTGAAGTCCCAAAGACACGGGGAGGGGATCACTCTCACCTCCGGAAGGTCCATGCCAACTACAGGCGAGAGCTAGAGAGGCACTGCTTTCGTCCACGACTTGAACTCCACTGAGGCGACGCATCACCCAAGACGTGTCAAACCCATACCTTGCTCTCACTCAGTGGCAAGCTATTAGGCCTAGCCCACAACGTTCCCTGTCCATCCCTGTGCACCAGAGGGATCAATTGTAGCTGGACAAGGCTTCCTTGTCAGCCGGTCTAACCTCGTGACCCACAGCCAGGTGGGCTCGCATAGGCCGCATTAATTGGGAATTAATGGACTAATCTAGAATCATCAACTAAAAGGCTCTGGGGTCTCTACCCCCCTTTGCCGATCTGTAAGAGGTGCGATAGAGCAATACAATATCATCCAATGAACCGAAATACAACAGGTCTAATCTAACTAATCTAATCAACTTGATTAGGATTTGTTCGTTAGTGGTTAAGGTTCTTAGGCTCTAGAGGTCATCTACAATTAAAAATAGATATAAATCCGGCTAATGCCTGTCGAAAAGCATGCATTGACTAACAAATCGGCCATTCACCTAGTCTTTGGCTGACTCATAGTCTTTTGAAGGCGTCCATGTTGCTGGAATCCGCTGAGATGCTCGAGTTTTGAGGAGATGCTTGAACGCCGAAGCTTATTCTGGTGAAAGGGAATGAGTGGGACACTTGGGCAATGCACGCTTCTGAGGCTGGAATCCAAAAAGGGGACACTTTTTAGGGTTCCTGTCTCTTTATATCCATGTTTTAGGGTTAGGGTCTAATGGGCCATATGGCTCATATGGGGTATTGCCATGCGGCAATATAGAATATACCCCATGGTACAAGCCTTTACCAGTTTTTTCTTAGAATTAAAAAAAAAGAAATCAGTTCTTTTTTAGATTTTTTCTTCTCGAATACTATTATATATGTTACATTTATGTTTGCACGTATATGTCATAGGATCACACTTTTTGAGTTATGCTTAAAGATCCTTTAATCAAGACCATCAAATGTCAAGTTTAATAGTATATAAAATCGAATCGAATTAAATTTTCTTATCCATGGAGACCATGTCTATGGGAGCCCATACAAGAAAGAGCACAACAAGACTATCACTATTTGGGAATAAAAAAACTCCGAATGATTTTGACAGGGGAGCCATTTGAGTGCAACTATAGAGGATTAGTTACCTGCACATAACATGCAGATAGAAATTAAAGCATACTTTATAGCCACTTCACCCTCCGGCCAGCCATGGAGGGCAACCCTCCGTGCGCAACACCTTCCCGCCATGGAGGGCAACCCTCCGTGCACAGCACCTTGTTTAAAAAGGCAAGGGGTTGGTGCAATGTACATGGAATGCTGCATATAACGCCGCATGCAGCGTTCCCTCTGCCTTACGGAAAGCTGGCTATTATATACGAATTTTGAACCTGCAGGAGGCTTATTGAATAAGAATTTTGCCTTCTCTCTTTCAGCCTCCACTCCTAGTCCAAGTTTATGATCGGGAAGACTGGAGCCTGGCAGAGTTGAGCTGATTGGCCCAAGTGAAAACTGGTCATTATCATGCATACATAAATCCCACCTTGGCACCAGAGCCCCAAGCTTATTTGCTTGCTTCATTATCCAGGAACAAGCTTGTAGCTATTGCATCAATTCACACGGGGTCCCACAGGCTACGGATTGAGACAGGTAGATGGGAGCGGCCGCAATTGTCGCGAGAAGCGAGACTATGTGCCTGTTGCCAGTTATAGGTTATTGAAGATGAAAGCCATACTCTTCTGAGATGCCCTGCTTTTGAGATAGTCCGGAATCATTTTTTGACCTTAGCATTCCATTCCACGCTTCTACAACTTCTCAGAGCATCTGTACATGACTTGGCATTATACATACTTGAGGTTCTAGATCAACATCTGCAATTACTGAGCCCTTAGTAGTCATTATCTCCGCTTATCTAGTATCATCATTACTGCAAAGGTTTTTCCCTTGAAAACCTTTCGAGACAGGGGTTTTTTAATCCTAGTAGTAATGATTGTACTAGCCCATTGTATGGGTCCCATGACCTATTGGTCTCCATGGACGTTAAAAAATCTATTCTATTCTATTCTATTCTTATCTTCATCATTTTCTTTGGTTGTAAGATCAAACCCTAAACTTGCGGGGGACGCTCACTAGCGACCCGATCTCGTTGGCCTTCTCTTGCAAACAGGGAGCAACATCACATGCGTAATCATTGCTTACTTTTAGCAAGAGTCGGGCTTTATGTGGCATTTTTGAATTGGTTTGTAAAACAGAAGTTTTTTATTTTCAGCCTTTGCACGCATGGCCAGAGATGGAGCTTTATTTTCCTTAAGGAGCACCGGAGTTAGTTTTACAACGTTCTTAGTACTTCCTTTTTTTTTTGCCTTGGAAATCTGAGAGTACACTTGAATTTGAGAAAATGTACAGATCCACAAAGCAGTCCGACCAGATTATATGGAGGAGTTCGAATCCATGTTTTATTAGTCAAACACGACTGTCACAAGAGGTAATTTTCCTTCTGGAAGATTTCTAGCAAAGATAATAGTCGCATCAACAAGAATCAAACAGTTAATCTGAAGCGATGAATTTGAAAATTTTAGTTTAAACACACGCTTCCACTTTGCTATGCCTCTATATGTTAACTTTAAAACGAAGGGCTTACTGGATTTTGCCTAAGTATGTCTCTTTTTATTTTTGTGCATGCTTTTTCTTGAATAATCTCTAATGTTATCTTTATATTTTTTGCAGAAGTAGAAATGTGCTTTGTTGAAGAGTTCAATAGCTCTTAATTTACAAGGGGCTTTTATCTTTGGAGATGTTGTGCTTGCAGATGCAACAACAGTAGCATAGTTAAGAATACCAAAAGTGGTGCCCCGGTGAATCCGTAATGTTTTCCTATTTGCAATAGAAGAGGGTTTTGCTTAGATTGTTTCATCTTTTGCAGGTTTTGATTTGCATCGTAGTAAAAAATTTAAGTTTATTTTTTATTTTCACGGCATCTCAGGCTGTATCACGTAACAATTCTCTATTTTCCTTTCAGGCATGGGTTGCTCTAGGAAGTCGCACACTTGAAAATCAGGTTGGAAGCATTTCTTTCTAACCAGGGATAGGTTCTGTACGTATAGAATTATTTTTCTGGACGTATAAAGTCCAAAAATACATATTTTACGTAAAAAACGTATTTCCCGTATTTTTTTTCGCGCCGGCCGATTTTTTTTTTTTTTTTTTTTGTGAAAACCTCAACCTCGTTCACGCTCAAACTTTTTTTTGTAAGCGTAAAAAAAAGATTTTTTAATTTTTTTTTTCTTTTTCAAAATTTTTTTCGCGTAAGCGAAATAGTTTTTCGCTTATGCGAAAATAGTTTTGCGTAAGCAAAACAGCTATTTCGCTTAGGCGAATTTTCGCGTAAGCGAAACAACTATTTCGCTTACGCGAAAAATTCTCTCCTTTTGTTTTTTAATAAATTTCGCATAAGCGGAACCTCTGTTTTAAACTACGCGAAAAAAAGTTTTGGCGTAAGTGAAACCGAGGTTTCGATGACACGAAAAGTTTTTCGACGCCGAATTTGTTTTTGCCGTATTTTTTTGACGTATTATACTTCAAATTTATGCCGTATCATTCGAATAATATGTATTGAGTATAAAACATATACAGTATTGAACCTATCACTATTTCTAACAGTGACAGCGAAGCTATCTTTTGATAAGCTTGGGCCTAAGTCACACCACGTTTAGGTGTCTAAAGTTCTCCTCATGACATTTTTGAGCAAGCTAAGGTGTGTCGGGATTTTAAGGTACATATAAACAGTTCTCTTACAAAACTTATGGCCTATATATTTTTAAATTTTTTAGAGATAATAGATTTTTAGAGATAATGTTGGCACATGTTATTGCATCTATTAAAATACTTTGTTTGGCTTCCATGTATAGAACGATTTCATATGAAGCCCTCTATTATTGTCAGTAACTGTTCAGGTCACTGCTTACAATTTGACATCAAACTCTCTATGTTGTAGTGCTTCTATTGTGCTCCAGAGACTCACAATGCAACAAGTGGCTCATTTCTTGAGAATATAAATCACCAGTCTGCTTATTTGATTTCTCTAAGGAGCTAACGGTAGAATAAAGTGTCCCTTAACAAGAAGCATATAATCTGTATATCTGATAGGCTTTAGATCAAGCAAAATTAGATCAAAAGAAGCAAAGAAAAAGAAAGCAAAAAAAAAGGGGGGGCGGGGGGATGGCGTTCTTTTTACATGTTAAAATTGTCTATCAAAAATTGCATATTTATTTAACACAAGTTTGCAATAACCACAAGGTCTACTTTTGCCATAACATTATTTAAAATTGTTCTGTCGCTCATATTCTAAACATATAAGCTATGCAAATTTTTTGCTTTTACCCATTGAAATAATTCCAGCCTTTATTGATCAATTCGTTATTTGTCCATCTTTATGGATTTTTTATCCACTGTCAATTGGGAGCCATTGATTGGTGGTTGTGCCACATCCATGGCTACTAACATTTTGCTGAAAAATCGACATGCCATTTCCTATGGTCTCGCTTGACCATATGGTGAAATTATATTAATCTAAAGAAAACACCCAATGGTAGCATCGACCACAGGCCGGATGCTACCATCATCAAAAAACCTTGCAACTCTGTCCTAGATGCCTACACATTTGCTAATTTTAATTTTGTCGTTCAATTTCACTCAATTTCAGGAATTCCATCGCCGTTCAATTTTGCTCAATTTCGTTACCCATCATCATTCAATTCCGCTCAATTTCAAGGATCCCACTCAATTTCATGAATCGGCAGGCAGGTTTGCACCTACCATGCGAAAAGTTAAATTGGGAGTTGTTAATCTAAATGTACTAGTTTATTGTTAGTTCCTGGTTGCTAGTTAGTTACTCAAGGTGTTTGCTCGGCATTCAAGTACCTTTTAACTTGCGCTTACAAAAATGTTTGGGCTAAAACATTTTGTAAATGTTTTCTATGATAGGCCAACCTGTTGCAGAAATACATGTATGGCCTGTCTGTTCATGTATACTCCATATATGTTTGTATCTTGCAAAGACATGTGATGTGTTTAATCTTGTGGTGAGGCAAATCTATTTCCATATATTGGTTTTCCTCGTTTGGTTAGTGCTTGCATTATTTTTGTCATACACAAAAGATCACGAAGAGCAAATCTCTTCACCTCAGAAATGGTTTATAAGGAACAAGATTGGATGCCTTCAGACTTATAGTCAGCAGCATCCTAGAATTTCAATGGATCTCATGCGCTGGTGGCTTAACAAGAAAAGCAATTTTGATGGATCAACCAATGTTGTCATGCCATGGTCACTTTCTGGAACCCTGTCCACCGCTTGGCAAAAGCATGACAAGTCACAGGGAAAAGCTCAAAGAAATGAGGATGATTATGAGGAAATGAAAATAGACACATCTGAGTTACAACAATTTTTTCCCTTTGAAGTATGCAAGGTCACTAATCTTATCAAGGAGCAACTCAAGTCGTGTCGAGTGAAGTACATACTGGTAGTGGGTGGTTTTTCAGAGAATAGGTATCTTATGAAATACATAAAGGATGAATTTGAGGCAGAGGTGGTAGTACCTCCCAATGCAGGTTCTGCCATCATGCATGGTGCTGTGAAGCTAGGCCTCCAATCCAATCTCATAGTAGCCCGAGTGTGCATCGGTGAAAAAGTATGCATCAGTGGATTCTTTAAACCCATTGTGAAAAAAAGGGAGCAGATCTCATCCAACTTCCTTGTATTCAATTCTTACTATCCTCCATTCGCACACTCCAAAGAGAATTGCATAGCATTGTATAGTTCATACATGGAGAACCCACCAGAGCATACAAGTGAAGGTGGATTTGTAGAGGAAGGCACATACGCTTTTAATATCTCGGAAGATTTCTCCTTGGGCAAAGGACGTTTAATTGAGGTAACAATGGCCTTTGGCAAAGCAAAGATTGAAGTGACTTGCCCATAATTTGTAGACGACAGAAGAACCTGTCCTTGCCGCTCTTGCCTTGGCTCCACCGAGGCCTTTCCGAAACCCTAGAAAGGGTTCACGTTTTGTTTTTTCATGAGAAAAGGGCTTTCATTATAAGCCCTTGGATCTTTTTGAATTAAAAGAGGGCTTTTTTTGTAAGCCGTCTGATCTTAACCATAGGAGGATGAAACAAAAATTGCACAAAAAACCCCCCGTTATAATGCTAGATATTGATCAATTCATTATTTATCCATCTTTATGGGTTTTTTATCCATTGTCGATTGGGAGCCATTGATTGATGGCATATTCATGCTTTGGTGCCACATCCATGGCTACTAACATTTTGCTGAAAAATCGACATGCCATTTTCTATGGTCTCGATTGACCATATGGTGAAAATTATATTAATCTAAAAAAAAACACCCAATGGTAGCATCGACCACGAACTGGATGCTACCACCATCAAGAAACCTCGCAACTCTGCCCAATTTTAATTTTGTCGTTCAATTTTGCTCAATTTCAGGAATTCCATCGCCGTTCAATTTCGCTCAATTTCGTTACCCATCATCGTTCAATTCCGCTCAATTTCAAGAATCCCACTCAATTTCAGGGAATCAGCAGGGTCTGCACCTGCCATGCCAAAACTTAAATTGGGAGTTGTTAATCTAAATGTACTAGTTTATTGTTGGTTCCTGGTTGCTAGTTAGTTACTCAAGGTGTGCTCGGCATTCAAGTACCTTTTAACTTGCGCTTAATGTTTGGGCTAAAACATTTTGTAAATGTTTTCTATGATGGGCCAACATGTTGCAGAAATACATGTATGGCCTGTCTGTTCATGTATACTCCATATATGTTTGTATCTTGCAAAGACATGTGATGTGTTTAATCTTGTGGTGAGGCAAATCTATTTCCACATATTGTTTTTCCTCGTTTGGCTAGTGCTTGATAGCTTGCGTCCCTGCTGCACATGCATTCTTGTTGTGGCCAAGGATCATGCTTTATTTCTTCGTGGAGGTTTTGGGCAATAGAATGCTTGAGGTGCTTAGTATTGGTCACAGATTAGCATGCACCTAAACTTGCCTTCATTAAACATCATTTCCTAGCGATTTCTCATGCAAAAACAAAGATTAGCATGATCACGAGTATGTCATTAACAAGGCTGGTATGGTATTACAGAAACTAGCCTACAAAGGTACAGAAATAGAGAAATCTTCGTCCACATTGGTATTAACGTTCTATGCTCATTGGATGGAAATATGTTCATATTTAACAAGCTGCACTGGCGGTGGCCCTCTAAGTTTATGGAAGCCACTCTTCTATCGTCTTACACAGATGACATGTTTAAGAGTAGACAACGGTTGTCCAGGGCTACAATTCAGTATGTACGTAGTGTGTTAGGCCCGTCACTTATTCGTCAGGATACATATATGCGCACAGCTATATCTGTGGAGAAAAGGATTTGCGTTGCTCTGACAAGAGTTGCAACTGGGAATACTATAACGGAAATTGCAGATCAATATAGTGTGGGCTATACAACGACACAGAGGGCTATATGCGAATTTTACAAAGCAATGAAGGAGAATCTTCAAGACTTATGTATAAAATGGCCTTCTCCTGATCGCATGCATACCTTATCATGTCAGTTTGAATGTTTGAAAGGGATCCTTTTTGTTGTTGGGGCTATTGATGGTAGTCATCTACCGATTATTGCACCTACTGAAAATGCGCAAGATTATTACAACAGGAAGGGCTTTCATTCAATCTTGTTACAAGTGATTGTGAGCGCAGATTGTTGCATATGGGACTATGATGTTGGCTGGGCAGGCAACATTCACGATTGGAAGTTATTTGAACAAAGCGAAGCTGGAAAGAGGATCAAAGCTGGACACTTGGGAAACTATTGTCTAGTAGGTGATGTGGCTTACCCTCCACGGCCTTGGATGCTTTCGCCATTCAAGGGTCATAAGGATGAACTTAGCAGAGGTGGAGTATCATTGTTATATTCAGTCTAGCACGAGAATAGGATATTCACATGGCAAGGATATGGTCTGGAAACTTCTATGGGCTGAAACAGTCACCAAGAGAATGGTACTTATGTATAAATGGTTTCTTACAAGAACAGGGCTTTGAAAAGTTACATAATGATGGAAATCTCTATAGATTTGAAGAAGATGGAGAATATTGCATGATAGCCTTATATGTGGATGATTGTATCATGATTGCAAATTCTTTGAAAATCCTCAACAGTGCAAAAAGCATTTTAAAGTCAAGGTTTCAAATGTCAGATCTGGGTGAACTGAGGAAGTTTCTTGGAATTGAGGTTATCAGGGATAGGAAGCAGAAATGGATAAAATTGCATCAAAGAACACATATAGAAAATATGCTCAAAAGGTTCAAGCTGATTGAGGCAAAGCCATCCAAAATTCCAATGACAACAGGGCATAGGCTGACTGATGTTCACAACGTCTCAAATGATGAAGAAAATAAAATGGAAAATGTACCATATAGAGCATTGATTGGGTGTCTACTCTTTTCGCAAACAAAGACACGACCGACATTGCCTATCTTTGTAAACATCTTGAGCGAAAGGAATCATGATGCTACTAAAGAACATTGGGAGGCAGCCAAGCGAGTTCTCAAATATCTAAAGGGAACACAAACTCATGGTATATGTTTTGATTCGGAAAACCTAACTATGACTTGTTATAGTGATGCAGTTGGGGGGAGATCTGCATACAAGGAAATCTACTTACGGCTATGCTATATATTTAGGAGGAGGTGTCATAACCTGGAGGTGCAAGAAACAAGCAAAGAAGTGGCAATGAGTTCACCGAAGCGAGAATATCTTTGCCGCATCATCCTTAGCTGCCAGAGAATTAGTTTGGTTAAGAAGATTGTTGGATGAGTTAGGATGTATGCAAAAAGATCCTACAGAAATATGGACTGACAGTTCGAGTTGCATTGCAATTGTAAAAATCCAATTATTCCATGACAGAACCAAGCACATTGAACTAAGTATGCACTTCATACGAGATTTAGCAGAGAAGAATCTCATACAAATGAGATATGTGGAAACCAATAGTCAAGTAGCAGATCTGTTTACAAAAGCATTGTCAGGGGTAAAATTTGTAAAATTCAGAGAGCAATTAAATGTAGCAGACTTATAAGCTGAAGGAGGAGTGAAGGGTTTCAGCATATAAGTCAATCTATGAGAAGCAGTGGCAGTGGATTAGAATGTGCATACTGACCTATGAGAAGCAGTGGCAGTAGGTCAAAGTCAAAGGTGGCGGGTCAAAGTCAAAGGTGGCGGGCAGGTACTACCCGGGTGTTGCTAGGCTCGCTAGAAATCGTCACCTACCCCCTGCCCGCCACTTAGGGTTTTGAGTTGACTAGTCAAAGTCAAAGTCAACTAGGGCCGAAATTTAAGGTCAGCAAGTCTATCTACTCCGGATTTTTAGGCAAGTTGTAGAACTTTCTATATGAAGGGGATGCACAAATTGTCAAGTGGATGTACCCAGATTGGAAAGTAAATATACATATAAATGCTGGAGTGATGCACAGATTGGCAGGCACTTGCAGTGCGTGAGACATGAAAGGAGGAGATTATGAAAGATATGTTATTATTGACTTGTATGATGATTATTGATTTGTACATGATCAAGTGAAAATTAGTGACCACTTTTTGGCTTTTCACTATGATCATAAAGTTGTAAATCTTGCTAAACATCTATATTCAGTTTCTTGAGTATATTATCTTCAATTTCTAACAATATTGCCGCATGGCAATACCCCATATGAGCCATATGGCCCATTAGACCCTAACCCTAAAACATGGGTATAAAGAGACAGGAGCCCTAAAAAGTGTCCCCTTTTCGGATTCCAGCCTTAGAAGCGTGCATTGCCCAAGTGTCCCACTCATTCCCTTTCACCAGCAGTGAAGCTCGCGTTCCGAAGCATCTCCTCAAAACTCGAGCATCTCAGCGGATTCCAGCAACATGGACGCCTTCAAAAGACTATGAGTCAGCCAAAGACTAGGTGAATGGCCGATTTGTTAGACAATGCATGCTTCTCGACAGGCATTAGGCCAGATTTGTATCTATTTTTAGTTGTAGATGACCTCTAGAGCCTAAGAACCTTAACCACTAACAAACAAATCCTAATCAAGTTGATTAGATTAGTTAGAATAGACCTGTTGTGAGGAAAAATGAACGTTGAGCGCCCTGGTATCTGCGCCCAGCTCTGGGGAGAAACTCCCAACTCCGATGGATGAGGCTTTGCTTGAAGCTGTTCTCCAAGGGTTGGGAATTGCAAACATCCCCCTGGAATTCCAAGACTCTTTAGTTATCATTGAGAATTTGATCTCCACAGCAATCGATTCTCAATCTAGAATAGGTTTTTGCAGGTTCGGTCTTAACTCGTTCTTCTTGTGCATCCTTTGCTTCGACAGATCTGGCTTGTTAAGGGTAGCAGCTCACAACTCTCGACCTTTCCTGGGTCTCGGAAATAACTATCAGTGAAATCTTTTTATTATGAGTGCCCCCTTGGAATTTGGAATTGAACCAATCTACCACTGGGCATCCTTTTTCGACCTCCAGCCATCCCAGCACATCAGAGATCTTGACGTGGTGGTCTGGAGGTACCTGGTATCAAACTAGATTTGTTCTTGGGCCCCGCGCCAGATCTAAGGGGCTGTCAGAGTAGGGTCACTTCAGAATTTTTTAGGATTTCTTTTTTCGCTTCTCAGATACGGCCTGTCACTTGGGGTTCTTGGACAGTGGGAAATAATCATTGGTTCTTCATTCCTGCTGTGGTGGGAAAATAGGGAAAATTTGGGTTATTTTGCGCTCTGGTAACGGCCGTCTCTTCGTCTAAATCCGTCGCCTCAACCTAGCTTGAAGTCCGACCTCAGTCCGATTACCATGAGAACCAAAGCTTCAACATCTGCCAACAGAAGTGACAAGATTATTGAGGATGAGGAGTGGACTCATATATTTTGGTTAGACAGCAGACGAGATAAGGCATGGGAAACTCTGAAAGGGATCTACACAGGTCTTGAAATTGTAAAGGATCAGCAGAAAGCAGCAGCTTTCTGTATGGGGGTGCAAGAAGAGGTCGGTATCCTAGCATGTAAGGAAAAGATGGCAGCGATAGACAAAGATTACTTGGAAGGGAGAGCCAATGACAGGGATTGGGTCTGGAATACTTTCGGCTTCGTGCAGGAACTGGATAACACACTGTACAAACTGATTACGACCAAACAGGGTCACACCAAAACAGATTGTTGTAGCTTAAAGAACAGTGTTTTTAGAGCGTTCATGGACGAGCTTCTGGCTAAGGTTAAAAACCTGATTATTCAATGGGACGAGATAAGGGAAACATCCAATGCAAGTATCAAACTGATTAAGAGATGGGAGGAAGCAGAAGACCATGTCATTGAAAGGGAAAGGAAAATCTTCAGATCAGGGCTTGCTCTTAATGAACCGCTGGAAGGGATCAGTACTTCGCTCGAAGTTTACCAAATGAAAAGCAAGAAGTCAGCCAGGAAATGTGAGATTAAAGACTCAAATGGCTTCTTCAATCCGGTAGAGGTTAACTCTTGCGACTGCGAGAATTGCAGGGAAGTCAAGCTCTCAGCACTGAACATCACGAAAACAAAGATTGGAGAAAACAAGATCAACAATTCCATTCCCATTCTCGGCAAGAACGACAAAACAAAAGGTCTTTCTCATCCCCTGTCATATAAAAATGTTCTCATGAATGATACTGACTCCCCTTCTAAGTCGGCGGGACCCGGGAGTCAGAAAGCTACTGGTAGGGAATTTATTGATCTTTTTGGTGTTTTGGATGACTCTGCCTCTGACATGTTCTCCAAATATGCTATTCTCATTCACTTCCCGAGGAATTGTCCTCCCCAATCGGAAGTTAAGAACTGGATTACTAAGGCCCAGCACATTCCAATCATGTCTATTCTTAAGCTGGATATAAATACCTTCCAAATTGTTTGTAAGGACGAGCTTGGGGTTAAACAGATTCTGAGGAGAAAGTTAGATCCTATTTACAATGCCCCCTTTTATCTTATGAAATGGTCCCCAAACTTTTTTCCGGGTATGAAAGAGGAAATCCAGACTACTACTTGGCTCTCATTTCCTAACCTTCCCCCAGTCTTCTGGACGAGATCTCATCTTACTGCCATTTCCGAATCCTTAGGGGAGGTTATTGAAATTAACATTCCTCAAACTAATTTTCCTTCAGTTTGCATTTCTAAGAAGATAAGTTCTGAGTGGAAGAAGACAATTAAAATCAGGATAAAAAATGACGAGTTTCTGGATCTGAATATTACTTACTCAAAAGGGCCCGTTCAAGAGATTAAAGTTACTCCTAATCAGGCCCAACAGAAGCAGGTTTGGATTCCAAAAGTAATAAATAAGAACACTAATGAGGAAAACAGAAAAGGGGTGATTCAGGAAAATAAGCAGATCCTCCAAAATACAATCACTCCTATGGAGAAACAAAGTGACCCAAAAGTGGGGATTGGTGAGGATATGACTGTTCTCATCAAAAATATCATGCTCTCTGTCAGGATGGATACAGGTAGCCTAATCTTTACTATTCCCAAGATCCCTGTTTCTGAGCCATGGCAGCAAGAAGAGGATAATATCTCCCAGGCTGGCATGGAAAATTTTCAGGAAATCGATGACAAGGATTGGAATGTGGTAGAAAAAAGGAAAGGTAGAGGCAAGAATAAGTTTTACTTTGGCCCAAGCAGATCAAGCCCAAGAAAGCAGACCATTCAAGCCAAGGGGGCTTTGGGTAAATATAAATACTGATGGATAGGGACACTGTGTGTATTACCTGGAATCTCCAGGGAATTAATAGCAACATCAAAAGGGACAGACTAAAGGTTTGCTTTACTTCTCTTAACCCTGATATTCTTTTCCTCCAGGAGCACAAAATTCATGACTTAGATCATGAACTCATCATTAGTAGGACTCTTCCCCCCAGCTATAACCTCTGGTCTATCCCTGCTAACGATTCTTCTGCAGGTATTGCGATTGCTTGGAAGAAAGATCTCAACTTTGAGGATATTTATATGATAAATGGTAGAGATGGTAGATGGCAAATTCTTAATTGTACTTTTTTTGGTATTAAGATAGCTTTAGTTAATATTTATGCTTACAATAACCCTACTGAAAGGATTGATGTCTGGAAAAAAGTCAAGGCTAGCCTTGATAATATAGAATATGATGAATGCATTCTTGGGGGTGACCTCAATATGGTAACAAACAGCTTCATGAAGAACCGGAATTTTAAGCCCCTTGTGAAGCAGGAGAAGGAAGCTTGGATGGACCTTACTCGTAGCCACAACTTAAACCTTGCTAGGACTAAGCCTGGCACGTTTAGTTGGACTGATAAAAGGGTTGACCCCACCCTTTGCTTACATGACAGATTCTACCTCTCTGAGAATCTATGGAGCGAAAGCTGCAGAGTTAATAATTTGGAGGGCTACACTCTTTCAGATCACTACCCACAGCAGCTCAGGATAATGGCAAGAACCTCTGACAAGGGAAAAAGGAAAACATATTTTAAGCTGAACAGTAACTTGCTTGAGCATGAGGAGTTCTCTGATAGACTGCAAGAGGTTATAGCCAGATTCCCCAAACCTAATGGCAAATCAGGCTGGATGTATTGGTGGATTAGAGTGGCAAAAGCAATCAAAGAGTGGCTGAAGAATTGGGGAAAAGCAATTCACCATAGCAAGATGTCCCACCTCCAAAATCTGAGGGATAAACTCCCCAATGCTTCAGCAGAAGAAAAAGATAGCATAAGATCAGAAATTGAAAAAGAGGAGATCAGAATTGCTGAGGGCTGGAGGCTAAAGGCCAAAATAAGAGAGATAAAAAATGATGAAAGGTGCAATTCCAAGTTCTTCTTTGCGAAGGCCAAGTGCAGAGTGAAAAAAAACCAAATCTTTGAGATTAAGGTGGGTGATAATGATATTTCGGACGAGAACCAAATTAAGCAAGCTGCAACCACTCACTTCACCAATATTATGGGTGCTAATCAAGACTGCCCCCAAGCCACTATGGACGAGTTCATCAATCTTCATGCCAAGGTAAGTATGGAGGATAACTTAAACATAGCCAAGCCTTTTTCCAATGCTGAGCTATACAATATTGCTAAAGATATGGATAAGGGTAAGAGCCCAGGCCCTTATGGGCTCCCTGTTGAATTTTTCATCAAAGTTTGGCCGATATTAGGGGACTGCCTAACCAATCTTGCAAATGAGTTCAGAGATATGAAATGCTTAGATGCAAGGATTAACACTAGCATGATAGCTCTTATTCCCAAGATTGATATGCCTGAGACATTCTCGGATTACAGACCAATTTCCCTTACCAATGTCATATATAAGATCATATCAGGTACCATTGCCAGAAGGCTTAGAACTGTTCTGGAACGAATCATCAGCACCTCCCAAGCTGCCTACCTGAAAGACAGATTTATCTTGGACAACGTGGTAACTGCAGCTCTCGGATTAAGGTGGGCCAAAGATTCCAACCAAGACATAGCGCTCATAAAGCTTGATATTACAAAGGCCTTTGACACAGTAAGCTGGAACTTCTTATTCAAATGCAGTAAAGCTCTGGGTTTTTCTGATGAGGTAATTCTACTTTTTAAAGCAATTTTGGCTAATTCTAGATCCTGTGTGCTAATAAATGGGGAATGTAGCCCCTTCTTCCCCCTGCAAAGGGGAGTGAAACAAGGCTGTCCCCTAGCCCCCTTTCTTTTCCTCATCATTATGGAGGCCCTTCACAGCAAGCTGGAAGAAGCCAAAAGAACTAACATGATCCAAGGCCTCATCCTCCCAAACAATGGGGAAATGGATCAAATTCTGAATGGGCATTTTGCAGATGATACATTTCTCCTGGTTTCTATGGACAACAAATCCCTTTCCAATACCCAAACAATTTTGGAAGAATTTGGAGTCGCCTCCGGCTGCGAAATCAATCCAGTTAAATCCAAAGTGGTAACAAGAGACCAGGTAAAAGGAGAGCATACGGCTGCTCTCATGGGCTATAAGTATATCCCCCCCACTAATTCTTCCAAGATTCTGGGTATTCCTTTTGCTTTAAAAGGTAGTCCTTCAGATATTTGGTCGGATATTATTGAAAAGTTCCAAAAAAAGGTAGATAGTTTGAATTCTAAATACATCTCAAAGCAGGGAAGGGCCATTATAGCCAATTTCGTCATATCTTCCTCTCATGTCTATCAGTCCTCGGTCATTCTTGCGCCCAAAAAGGTCTCGGCTAAGCTCCAGAGCATCATAGGTAGATTTATCTCTTGTGGCCAAAACAGGAGATGCTGGACCCCTGTTGCCATGGATGAATGCTGCAAGCATAAAAATATAGGGGGTTTGGGGGTAATTAATATTGAGAAACAGGGGATTGCTCTCGTGGCCAAGTACTTCCACAAGGCTGCTTACAATAAGATTAAACACCCTGTTGCCATCATTATTAGACACTATCTTAGTAAGTGCCTTTCCTATAGATGGAAGAAGCTTAACCTTAATTTACCCCATGCTATCTATTTCCCCTTCTCCATTCCGAATTCAATTCCAGGTTTGATTAAGAAATGGATTAGAGCATGGAATTTGGTTAAGGGAATGTTTTCATGGAAGGAAGGACTCTCCATGGATCAATCGATCTTTTGGAACCCTGCCTTGCTTACTAATGACTCCTCTCTCTGTTTAGCTTGTCATTTTCCAGAACAGGCTAGACTATGGAGCAGCAAAGGTTTAAACAATATCAGTGATCTGTTTGATGACCAGGGAATTATCCCCTTCGGAAATTCAGTTCTGGCAGGAGAAGATGCTAACACTGAGATGCTCTATAATAATATCTGTACTGCTCTAAGTAGGGGAAGATGGTCTGATGATAATCTTAGCTGGACCCATAATGGCTCAGGGGAGTTTACAGTTAACTCTGCCTATAAGTATTTGATGAGGGATCAAAAGATGTCTATTCACATCAAATGGCAGTTAGGGGAAGAAAGATGCAAAAGAAACTTGAAATTCTTGTGGTCTAGCCCTATCCCCCCTAAGGTAAAATCTTTTATATGGCAACTTTGGCACAAAGCCTTAGCAACCAATGATAAAAGACACAGACTGCAAATGGCTGACTCTGACATTTGCCCTAGATGTCTGGGACACAAAGAGGATGAAGAGCATCTGTTTAGATCTTGTACCTGGTCGGAATGGATTCTGGAGCTTGCCTCCAATATTTTTGGTTATGACCTGAACTCCATGGCTTCAACAGACTTCTTCTTACCAAACTATCCCAGGGACTGGAGACTTTACATCCTCTTGTGGAGGATATGGAAGGGCAGAAACAATTTCATTTTTAACTGTGACATTACCCATCCAGAAGCGGTTATTAGGCAGACTGAATACGACATCAAATGGATCAATGCTACAATTCAAAGTTCTGTTTAGAATTTCCTATGAATCTCACAATATCCTTGTGGTTATTACAGGTATTATTTTCGTGCTGGTACGTAAACTTAAGTGGAAGAAGATTGATCCGGCGGTTAATCAGCAATGGCTCAAGGTATTTGGCCCACCGGATCTGTACAGACACGAGGAGCCATGCCTGTGTAATTGTTGCTGTGACCAAAACTATGATGCAAGAAGAGGCCAATTATGTGAGGCAAAGGACAACAAAGGTCGATTCAATATGGCAAAGGCAGAATCTTGCCTATGTGCTTTCTGCACACTCACGATCATGGTCAGAGGCAGAGGAAGAAAATCGACAAATCAGAATCTTAAATCTCATTTTTAGGCAGCTTGTTATATCTCATATGACAGTTACTTATATCCCACAGTTGTGCTCTAAGTACTTTATTACCATGCTTTACCTCCTGTTCAGGAGTCTTCTTGGGGTTATACTTCCCTATAAAAAGTACCTTTTTGTAATACCATAACTTACATACGCCTTCAATCAAAAAAATAGAATAGACCTGTTGTATTTCAGTTCATTGGATGATATTGTATTGCTCTATGCGCACCTCTTCTGTATCGGCAAAGGAGGGTAGAGACCCCAGAGCCTTTTAGTTGATGATTCTAGATTCTTGTTGATGCGACTATTATCTTTGCTAGAAATCTTCCAGAAGGAAAATTACCTCTTGTGACAGTCGTGTTTGACTAATAAAACATGGATTCGAACTCCTCCATATAATCTGGTCGGATTGCTTTGTGGATCTGTAGATTTTCTCAAATTCAAGTGTACTCCCAGATTTCCAAGGCAAAAAAACAGGAAGTACTAAGAATGTTGTAAAACTAACTCCGGTGCTCCTTAAGGAAAATAAAGCTCCATCTCTGGCCATGTGTGCAAAGGCTGAAAATAAAAAACTTCTGTTTTACAAGCCTCCAGCAAAAAATACCACGCAAAGCCCCAGCCCCAGCAATGATTCTGCATGTGATGTTGCTCCTGTTTGCAAGAGAAGGCCAACGAGATCAGGCTGCTAGTGAACGTCCTGCAAGTTTAGGGTTTGATCTTACAACCAAAGTTAATGATGAAGATAAGAAAATCAAACAGCTCAACTCTGCCAGGCTCCAGTCTTCCCGATCATCAACTTCAAATGCCCTGGACTGGGAGTGGACGCTGAAAGAGAGAAGGCAAAATTCGTATTCAATAAGCCTCCCGTAGGTTCGAAATTCGTATATAATAGCCAGCTTTCCGCAAGGTAGAGGGAGCCGCATCTTGGCGTTATATGCGGCATTCCATGCACATTTCCCCAACCCCTTGCCTTTTTAAACAAGGTGCTGTGCACGGAGGGTTGCCCTCCATGGCAGGAAGGTGTTGCGCACGGAGGGTTGCCCTCCATGGCTGGCCAGAGGGTTTATTCGAATTTTCATTATGAATAGACAACCCTATGTTAAGTATAAATCAATTCTGGAATAAAAGCTAATAACAGAAAAAATGTTTTCTATTATCGTAATTCATTGAAATAATTTCGGATGGTTTAAGTTCAATACTACTTATCGTAATTCCCTCCCCTTATGCGAACAAACCTCGGGAAGCGAGGAAGAGGAGGAGGCGGTGAAGTGGCTATAAAGTATGCTTTAATTTCTATCTGCATGTTATATGCAGGTAACTAATCCTCTATAGTTGCACTCAAATGGCTCCCCTGTCAAAATCATTCGGGGTTTTTTTAATCCCAAATATGGTCTCCATGGATAATAAAATTTAATTCAATTCGATTTTGTATACTATTAAACTTGACATTTGATGGTCTTGATTAAAGGATCTTTAAGCGTAACTCAAAAAGTGTGATCCTATGACATATACGTGCACACATAAATGTAACATATATATTAGGATTCGAGAAGAAAAATTCTAAGAAGAACTGATTTTTTTTTTTATTCTAAGAAAGAACCGGTAAAGGCTTGTACCATGGGGTATATTCTATATTGCCGCATGGCAATACCCCATATGAGCCATATGGCCCATTAGACCCTAACCCTAAAACATCGGTATAAAGAGGCGGGAACCCTAAAAGTGTCCCCTTTTAGTTCGACCTCGAGGCGTGCATTGCCCAAGTGTCCCACTCATTCCCTTTCACCAGCAGTGAAGCTCGCGTTCTGAAGCATCTCCTCAAAACTCGAGCATCTCGGCGGATTCCAGCAACATGGACGCCTTCAAAAGACTTTGAGTCAGCCAAAGACTAGGTGAATGGCCGATTTGTTAGTCAATGCATGCTTTCAGAGCGGGGCATTAGGCCATTTTTGTATCTATTTTTAGTTGTAGATGACCTCTAGAGCCTAAGAACCTTAACCACTAACGAACAAATCCTAATCAAGTTGATTAGATTAGTTAGAATAGACTGTTGTATTTTGGTTCATTGGATGATATTGTATTGCTCTATCGCACCTCTTACGTATCGGCAAAAGGAGGGTAGAGACCCCGAGCCTTTTAGTTGATGATTCTAGATTAGCCCATTAATTCCCAATTAATGCGGCCTATCTGAAACCCACTGGCTGTGGGTCCGCGAGGTTAGACCGGCTCACAAGGAAGCCTTGTCCAGCTACAATTGATCCCTCTGGTGCACAGCGACGGCCAGGGAACGTTGTGGGCTAGGCCTAATAGCTTGGCACTGAGTGAGAGCAAGGTATGGGTTTGACACATCTTGGGTGATGCATCGCCTCAGTGGAGTTCAAGTCGTGGACGAGCAGTGCCTCTCTAGCTCTCGTCTGTAGTTGGCATGGACCTTCTGGAGGTGAGTGATCCCCTCCTGCGTCATTGGGACTTCAAACAAAATGAAAAAAAAACTTTGCCAAGAATAGTTGTTGTACCTCCCCTTCTTTGCATAGCTCCTCCTTACGATTACATAGATGAAGAGAGAAAAGGTCCCCTTGCACTGAGAAACTAGTCCCCCTGAGGTGGTTTCCATGCTGTAAGACATGGAGTCAATTAAGAACACCATGGAACCAAACTAAAAAGATGATGAGGACGATAAGTCCTTACTGCTCCTACTCTTGTAGCAGATACAATTGCATATGCCTTCACATGCATGATATCACACAAAGCACTATAGCAAACCATTGAAAACTACTATAGTTCCGGTTTTTTATGCTCAAAAGTTTATTCTCTACAACCATATTACATAGTGGTTCTCATAACTATTACGTGGTCACTCATGTTGAATTTTCTTATAGCATGGTTTACTAAAAGCGATATTAGTTTATTACATGGTTTCTACATCATTGATAGTCATTCATTGGGGTTTCTAATACAACATGGTTTATTAAATTGATGATGGTTTAAAGCATGGTTTTCAACACCACGTTAAATCGGCGATGGTTCTTTATGTCGGTTTTCTATTGTCGGGTTGGCTTAAAGAAGTTGAAAAGATTTATAAGCGTGGTCTTTTGTACTAATTTAAATGCCTTTTTTATTCATCCTAGTTTTCTATACCACAATGGTTTTACGAGATTTTCTGCATAGTGGTTACTTATAAGGCAACAAAAAACAATTATCATAGTTAATTGCAATTAAACCAATGTTAGTATTTTATTATGCTGCATCATCATATTGGTATGTACAAATGTATAGATGTATAGTTTATCAGTGAGTCTATTACTGTTAAGTTTTTTGTCCTCAAAATCATTCGGGGTTTTTTTAATCCCAAATAGTGATAGTCTTGTTGTGCTCTTTCTTATATGGGCTTCCATCGACATGGTCTCCGTGGATAATAAAATTTAATTCAATTTGATTTTGTCTTCTATTAAACTTGACATTTGATGGTCTTGATTAAAGGATCTTTAAGCATAACTAAGTGTGATCCTATGACATCAAACATAAATGCAACATATATAATAGTATTCGAGAAGAAAAATTCTAAGAAAGAACTGTTTTTTTTTTTTTAGATCATTCGTTTTTCTTCTCAGATAAAGGATGCATTTGAGAAGGCTATGTACAAAACTCATTAGTGTTTCCAATATTCTCTATTCAGGTTCCTCTCAAGCTAAACCACAAGGAATAGCAAACCAATCAAGTAAAACATTTCACGCAGCAGGTTCTCTTCAAAAGGCACTAAGCGTATTTTTACCAGGTGAACTATCATACGGTTAAGAAACGGTTGTAAAATTCCTCTCCATAGCTTTGTAAGCAATTCAAGCATCTATTTCATATGAAAGAGGTATAATCACATTTGGTGGCTGAACATATATAGTTACAATTGGCTGCCTGCCAAATATGTATGGACTAACAAACATGTTACTAACGTTCCATTTCAAGCCAAATATGAAGTGCATCATGCATGGACTAACAAACATGTTACTAACGTTCCATTTCAAGCATTTTTGTAGGATAAGAATATTTCTAAAGCATCTAAATTCTTTGAAAAAATACTCAGTGCTTTGAGATCAATCATTTTTCCTTTTAAATAAAGGATGCATTGGAGAAGGCTATATACAAAACTCATTAGTGTTTCCAATATCTCTGATTAGATTCCTCTCAAGCACAAACTTAGAAGGTCGCCTCTTTAGTTGAAGGGGTCCTCGCGATCACCCTCCATCTTCTGCGCGTCCTCTAAATTGCTAAATTCCAGAAAGTGTGTAGGGCGATGCTCTTCATGATAATACTCCCGTGGAGTTGACAACTTCACATTATATTTCATACCAACTTTATGCTTGACACCCATAAAGTTATAATTCCACGGCCCATTGTCAGGTACCATGTAAAATCCAAGGAAACGATCACTAAGTAGCATTTGTACTTTCTCATAGTGCGTAGGTAAATAACCACGAGGATTGCTTCCACTATCCGTATTTTGACGGCCCCATTCATAGCCAGTAGGTGTAAGCTTGTAAGCTGTCAAGGAACAAGAGCCTGGTGTGAAATTACATGTCAAGATTATGCATTTTTCTCCATCCCATTGTTTGTTGTTCTCCAAGATCTTGGCGTGTGATGTCAGGTCCTGAGGAGACAGTTGTGGTAGTTCATTGGGCTGTGTATGCAACCATCCAAGGGGCTCCAAATCAGTCAAGAAGTCATGCTCTGGCAAAGCTGCTGGAAGATTTACCTGTTGATGAGTGCCCCATTGCGGGGGCATTACAATACAACAGTTTCTTTAACTTGTTGATTGTCTGGTGCGGTTATACCATATAAGTAACCAGCTATTTGTGTTCTCAGGTCAGCTATACAAATAAACTTCTTAAGAATGTTCTTTGGCATAATATAAGTGTACCCAGCTTCCTTAATATCGTCCGAATTCACATAAATATGATTGACACGCAGGTAAAGGTTGGTTGCAGATATTGCACGGACACGCCAGTCTGTCTTTGATCCAAATGCAGCTTGTTCATATGGACTGGTTGTGGTCACGATTAATTCATCACCATGAACGTTTGTTGTTTTGTAGAGACAGCAGTTAGCTGGCTTGCTTCTTTGGCTTGTTTCTCAATTTCAGCTATTTGCTGGCGCTGCTTTCTTGAAGGAGGAGTTATCTCAGCTCCCAGAATAATATCACGAATTTCAGACTGAGTCAATGCTGATGTGTTAACATTATTTTTTCTTTGCATAATCAGATAGTATAAGGTCTCTCAATGCAACTTCAACCTTCATCCACTGGTCATCACTTAATGAAGGCCAAACATGATGGGACTCAGTAACGATGGTCTTGTCTGGCTTAAGAAGCATTTGAGCTTTCTCATTATTCACATGAAGTGCACGAAGAATCAAAATCAGCCGACAAAAGGCAGTATATGAAGATATGGTTTTTAACCAATCGTCATATATGTTGAATAGTACTGCCTGTGGTTCAGTTGCCTTCAAGATGAGATCACCAAATTTTTCTATCTTTAGACAAGCTTGGAATGGCAACTGAAGCTCACTACCCTTTATCACAATGTTTGGAAAGTCAAGCAGATGGACTTCCAAAGGATCAAGCATTCCTTTGCGGGTCACAATAATTTGCTTGGGCTGCTCTTCAACAGGTAAAGAACGCACCAATGCAGCCACTTCTTCAGCAGTTTTCCATTTTGCCAACTGACCAAGACGCTTTTGCCCGGCCCACACACTAGTGTGAATGACCTTCAAAAACAGCTGTCCTGTTCGAGGGTTGAAAATAAAAATTGCACCATTTATTGGCTTAGTAGTCAGATTTCCTTCAAATGTTTTGTGTATGGTAACCGCGGTGAACATTGGTATCATCTACAAACCATATAATCTGGTTACTGAAAAGCTCTCCATAGTTTTGAGGCGACAGGTATGGCTCTGTGGGCTCAGATGAGTATAGCTGTAAACCTTTCCTCACACGCTCTACCGCCAACACATAAAGGGCAGGGTTTGCCTTCATAATCTTGTTCATGGCTTGGCCAAGAAGTGGCTTTAAACCAGGAAACCAGTTCCCAAAAGCAGAATGTAGATTGTAGGCCAAGTCAATGCCGATCATCACACCTGTAGGTGCTGGATAGATAGACATGTTATCAGTGGTGTAATCAAGGAATTTTGCCCTCGTGTATCGTTCAATATCATGAGAGTCGTAATCACCCCATCGTAATTGTACATCAACCCAGTACTTGTTGCTTGCCTTCTGGTCAAAGACATCTTTTGATTCTGCAACCAAACTTGGCTTGCTCATATGCCAATAGGCAGCAAAAAGAAGGATGTCAGCACAGGAACTATTCATTTTATAACTCTTTCTAGGATGAATAGTTTCTTTCTGCACAGTCTCAATTTCCAGGGCATCCAACTCCTGATCAAGCACCTGGCACAAATCCATGACAACACTTTCATGTATTTTCTGCCAAAGATGTGCCCTAAAGACCTGTATGAGAGATATTTTCAGAGTGGGTATTTTTCCATGCATGAATATTCCTGTTAAGTCAAGCTGAACTTGAAAGCCAACATAGACATTTGCGCGATTAATCGTAGGTGACCACCAAAGTGTAAAACGTCTATTTGGAATTTGATTCAACCCTGATCTTTGAGCATTTGTCAGCTTTTTGTATTTCATAGATTCTTCAAAACCTGATGCCTTCTCCCAAAACAGACCCTCCCATGTTGGGAAATAAGTGCCTTTAAACAGAGTATGCTCCAAGATGCCTTCCACTCCACCAAGGGCTTGAATGACATCTGTGCGGTAATTATTCAAGTTCCAGAGCTTCCCATCATGGCGCTGGTCGTCCACCAGAAAGGGTTTTGTTTAAGGACTTGAAACTGTTTAAAATCAGTCCTCACACGCCACCCTTTATCATATGCCAGTGTGCACCTATCTTTTTGAAAGAGTGTATTAATACGAGGAATTCCTCTATCCCAAGAATCTTCCAAATCTTCCAATGTTAGCCTCCTGTTTTGTACTTGTGCTTCCTGGCTTTTAGTGCATACTCTGCCCATACTCGTTGTGAATCTATGAATTCACTTTCCCAGGGCTGAATATAGCGGTACAAGTTTGGTATCAGCTGCTCATCCTCATGGCTCATGCCACTTCTGAAGTGAGTAACTCCCACATCAGTTTGTTGGCTATACCACAAATCGCTCTGAGGTATTAATATGTGGCCCATAGAGAGCATACCAAGGCCTCCAATTTCTTTTTGGTAAAAAGATAACCGGTGGAAACCTGCTAGGCATTTTTGAGTTCAACCCAATCTTTACACGGGTTTGAATCTTGTTTTCACATTTCACCAGCAAATCAAGAAGCTCTTGCGTATGCACTGTGGCTTCACGGAAGTAAGTCATCAAACCAATCAACGCGGTATTCCACTTGTTTACTATCTTGGTAAATGTTGTTGATCCTGAGGACATAAGGATCTGCCTAACACGATTCTCAAATACTTTCATCTGCTCATCATCAACACGAAGATAGGCAACAGCAGTGCGTTCCTTTGTCTGCTCATTCTGCAAATTCCATACGCCATCCTTGCTACCAAAAGCTTCTTGTGATATTCGTGACTTTGGTAATATCCGTACCTCAAAACCACACATGCTAAATAGCAAGTTTGGGTTATCTTTGCTATAAACAGAGACAAAGCTGTTCTCCCACTCCAATATAGTGATGCTTCGGGGTAGTCTATTCTTGATATCCCAGAAAACACTTCTCCCCAAGTTAACATCATGCTTCAGCAACCTCATCCGAGCATCCGAGGCCAGCACTTTTATTATTATATCCAACAATATTCTCGTTATTAGGATCTGGATGTTCCGTAAGGTATCGCTGGATAAGATCTCGAGCCTCCTCATGTGTGAAGCGGCACAGCATGTGCACCTTATCGATATACCTTGAATACAGCGGATTGGATGCGAGTCTCAATCTTTACATCGTTGAATGTGATGAACTCATTTGGCATCTGAGGTGGGCCAGCTATTTCACTTGCTCGTGCAAGTCCCAAAACCAGAAGATCTAACATAAGACCATAATACTGAACCACAAAGGAGGCAAATTGTAATCCTCTTAGCAGACCATAAGAGTTTGTGTGGCTCATATCCTTGTATGAAAAGAACAACATTGTTCTTTGCAGTCACATAATCTGCTATGTTGTGATCAAATCACGAGGCATGAGAAGTCTGTTTAGCATTGTAAGATCAATTTTGTCAAAGAACTTTTCGAACTTAGTTTGTAACATGACCACACATTGACCTTCATTGGTATCCCATACATCCTGTAAATTATTGATTCCTTGACACCACTTATAAACCAGCAGAGGTGGGGGCTCAGAATCAGCAGGTTTGATCCAGTTCGGGAATAGGGGCGCTTGTCTCCTTCATACCATAAATACTGATCAAGATAAGCATCTGTAATCTTTTCCAGTGGTTCAATCTCATAAACGGGTATCAGATGACTGTAAAGATCCATAAATTCTATCCCGACCTCTTTAAACGCATACGCTGTGTAAGAAGATGGCGCTTGATTAAGTGATAAAGCCTCATGAGGATTGTCATATGCCTGCTCAATCAGCGCAAGTTCTTCCCTCTGCTGCTGATTTAACCGTTACAGCAACACTATATGACTCTTTCAGCCTTTCCAAAGCCAGGATCAGGAGCTTGGTATCGTGCTTGTATGAGAGTGGTGGGAATGGTATGGGTGAAAACTTTCTAGACTCCAGCCAGTGAACCATGGTCGTATATATAGCCACAGCCTCCTCAGGAGTAACATATGGCCCATCTTTCAAATAATTATGTTGTCGTTCCTGTTCAGCCTTTAGCCAGAGGCGGGTTAGCCTACCAAGATTCTTCCTACACACAGTTTTATCAACTGTAGCACCTCGACGAATCGTTCCCTATTATAATGTGCCACATTTGTCCACCAATCTGCTTTTGATTTCACATAATGTAAGATCATGTTCTCAATCGGGACAGGCAAACCAGGCACCTTCCATTGTATATTAGCTTTCCAACAACGCCATGCTTCACTTAGATGCTGCAGAATTGTTCTTGCCTTGTTTTGCTTTATACCCTCAGGCATAGCATCCAGCACATCATGCATGACTGCTGCTCTTAGCTCCAAGTCAAAATGGCTTTCAACCCGTTGCTTTGTCACCGTTTTCCCCACACCCTTTGAATGACGACCCTCGAATTGCCTTGCAAGAAGATTGCCAAGCCACCTTTCTAGAAGGGGTACAACACCGCGGAGGAAGAACAACCAAACCCGCCACATCGGTGCCCAGAAACCACACCCAGGACCTTTGCCGACAGGTCCAGTATTAAATCTATAGTAAATCAAGTGCTTCAAATCTTTGCACATTCTTATTTGACGCATAAGCCTGTACTTGTAGCGGTACATTCCTGTTAACTGGCCAACATGAGAAAATGTGTACTGCAGTCCATCAGCGAGCTGGTAGGCATCAACATTGCCTAATCGAAACTGAATGTTTGCATCAACAACAAGCTTTGTCAGCCGAAGAATTTCTCTACAAAGATGAAAAGCATTTCCAAAGCGAGACTTCTTCCGTTCTTTTGTGGTCAATGTTTTAACTGGTTTCAGATTAAAATTGTAGTCGAGATGCAAATAGTTCAAATTCTTCCGATGTATCAAGAGATTCAGCATGTTGTAACCCTGTTTGCAGACTTGCAGACCAGCTTCAGCCCAATCTAACTGGGTAGTCTGGAAGAACTTCGTCGCACGTAAAGAGCGGAATAACTGCTTCTTCTCTTGCCCTTTTGGTGGCCTATGGTGTAGTTCATTCAACGCATAGCACTTCAGAAGCTTCTGATAACTCACACGAACCTTCACAGGATAAGTGGGCGGACAATGCTCTTTATACCAATCAGAAACAAGTGGTACATCTTCTGCTCGCCTTGTTCTTCCAGAACGCATGTTGAAGGGTCGTGGAGCAAACAGCAATGCAATTCCTGAAGCTGTGGTATCAGTATACAGAGGTGTTGATTCCAGAAGTGGCTCGACACCTTTTGGCAAAGTGAAGTCTTCGCCATCATCTTCTTCCTCGTCAACTAGTTTCTTGTCTCTCCGATCCGTCTTATAACCTGGGATTGGATGAAGCAACGGATCATAATAGAAAGCTGGAAGATCAGGATCTTCCGTCTTTATATGCATCACCATGGGAGCATGGTAAATTCCTAATCTCACTTTCCGGGGCCTATTATTGTATAGATGTGGAAACGCAATTCTGTATTCGGTACGGAGAGGGGACCTTATTATCAGCTTGCTTATATCATTAAACTCATTCCAGTCTTCATCTCCCTTCTCCATGTCACGATACAAAGGTTCAAACTTTGGACCTCCTAAAATGCACATGTTCAGAGCCTTGGCAGTGAAAAACGATTCCATGCCAAACAGATAAAAATAATTTCTATCAGTTAAGTCCGATAGCAATTGGCCTGCAAGCCGATGCAGAGCTGCCATTATTGGCAAGGATAGGTGCCATCTTCTATAGCTAGGCCCATTGATCAACTTCGTTTTCACAAGAGGCTTATGATCATAAAACCACATGTACACAGCAGAATCCTCAACCTCGTGAAGGTCCAATTGTATAGCCTCCAATGGATCAACATCAAGAAGATTGTCTGCATAGTCAAGAGGTGGCTCTTCATCATCAAATGGTGGAAAACGCATCCGTTTAAAATGCCTCCTATCTTTCTTCTCACGCCTCATCATAATCCACATTGTACCCCACTGTGCTAAATAGATAGGTTCAACCACCCAAGGAATTTCGTCAACAAATGTGATTGCTCCAGTGATATGATACAGAATTCTCACATCCCGAACCTGCTCCCATGGCATGGGCATATTTTCCAATAGCTTGTACACAGCATGGGGTACAAATTTGAGTGCTCAAGATAAACACGCTTGTCATGACGGTATCTTTTAGAAGAGATATCTCCATGGTCTCTTATTATCTTGCGGACATGTTCAGGCGGCATATCCTCCTTTGCGTCTCTACAAAACCATGTTTACGCTTCTCACCGTATCTCTTTGTGTTGAGCTGCTGCCATTTCCTTGCTTTCTCAAGCCTGGCTTCAGCTTCAGAAATCGGAGCAGGCATCATCTTTGTAAGAATGACCTAATCCAAGAACCTCGGATAAACCCTTGGAGAAAGAAATGCCGGAAACGAAAAATACTTTTGCTCACCTGTTGATCGCTGCCTTCCCTTCCTTCTATTTTAGTATTAATATAGCCTATAGCATATAATAAAGGCGTCGCCCTTTTAACCATTCCAAATCCTTTTCAAAAAAAGTCTCCTCTCTAGTAACAATACCTTTTAACTGCGTGTCATTTCTCTTCAACAAGATCCTGAATCTTGGCTTCAACATGCCAAATGTGCATTCTACTGGCATTCTCGTGCTAGACTGAATATAATTCCAATGATACTCCACCTCTGCTAAGTTCATCCTTATGACCCTTGAATGGCGAAAGCATCCAAGGCCGTGGAGGGTAAGCCACATCACCTACTAGACAATAGTTTCCCAAGTGTCCAGCTTTGATCCTCTTTCGGCACGCTTTGTTCAAATAACTTCCAATCGTGAATCTTTGCCTAGCCAACGTCATAGTCCCATATGCAAATAATCAAGGCCACAATCACTTGTAACAAGATTGAATGAAAGCCCTTCCCTGTTGTAATAATCTTGCGCATTTTCAAGAGGGTGCAATAATCGGTAGATGACTACCATCAATAGCCCCAACAACAAAAAGGATCCCTTTCAAACGTTCAAACTGACATGATAAGGTATGCATGCGATCAGGAGAAGGCCATTTTATACATAAGTCTTGCAGATTCTCCTTCATTGCTTTGCAAAATTCGCATATAGCCCTCTGTGTCGTTGTATAGCCCACACTATATTGATCTGCAATTTCCGTTATAGTATTTCCAGTTGCAACTCTTGTCAGAGCAACGCAAATCCTTTTCTCCACAGATATAGCTGTGCGCATATATGTATCCTGACGAATAAGTGACGGGCCTAACACACTACGTACATACTGAAATGTAGCCCTGGACAACCGTTCTCTACTCTTAAACATGTCATCTGTGTAAGACGATAGAAGAGTGGCTTCCATAAACTTAGAGGGCCTGCTATAAGTCCAAACATGGGGAGCTCCTCTTATTGTTCTACCGCCAATGCAGGTCTGAAGCTTGTTAAATATGAACATATTTCCATCCAATGAGCATAGAACGTTAATACCAATGTGGACGAAGATTTCTCTATTTCTGTACCTTTGTAGGCTAGTTTCTGTAATACCATACCAGCCTTGTTAATGACATACTCGTGATCATGCTAATCTTTGTTTTTGCATGAGAAATCTTTTGTCTACGTTGAACATGCTAGGAAATGATGTTAATGAAGGCAAGTTTAGGTGCATGCTAATCTGTGACCAATACTAAGCACCTCAAGCATTCTATTGCCCAAAACCTCCACGAAGAAATAAAGCATGATCCTTGGCCACAACAAGAATGCATGTGCAGCAGGGACGCAAGCTATCAAGCACTAGCCAAACGAGGAAAAACAATATGTGGAAATAGATTTGCCTCACCACAAGATTAAACACATCACATGTCTTTGCAAGATACAAACATATATGGAGTATACATGAACAGACAGGCCATACATGTATTTCTGCAACATGTTGGCCCATCATAGAAAACATTTACAAAATGTTTTAGCCCAAACATTAAGCGCAAGTTAAAAGGTACTTGAATGCCGAGCACACCTTGAGTATCTCTCACCGTATCTCTTTGTGTTGAGCTGCTGCCATTTCCTTGCTTTCTCAAGCCTGGCTTCAGCTTCAGAAATCGGAGCAGGCATCATCTTTGTAAGAATGACCTAATCCAAGAACCTCGGATAAACCCTTGGAGAAAGAAATGCCGTAAACAAAAAATACTTTTGCTCACCTGTTGATCGCTGCCTTCCCTTCCTTCTATTTTAGTATTAATATAGCCTATAGCATATAATAAAGGCGTCGCCCTTTTTAACCATTCCAAATCCCTTTTCAAAAAAGGTCTCCTCTCTAGTAACAATACCTTTTAACTGCGTGTCATTTCTCTTCAACAAGATCCTGAATCTTGGCTTCAACATTGCTTCATATAAGCCTCCTCCTCAAGTGTGGCATTTAAGAATGCTGTCTTCACATCCATGTGATGCAGCTCTAAATTTAATGAATTTGCCATAGCAAGCAAAACTCTAATGCTCGTGAGCTTGACTATAGGAGAATAGGTTTCATCATAATCTCTTCCCTTTTTCTGTGTGTAACCTTGAGCAACCAGCCTTGCCTTAAATTTCTTAATGCCATCAGGATTTACTTTTACTTTCTACAACCACTTGCTTCCAATTACATTCTGTTTGCTATCAGCCTTGACAAGGTCATAAGTTTTAGTTTCTTCAAAGGATTTGAGTTCATCATTCATGGCAGCTATCCACTTATCTTTGTCCTGACTTTGTAGAGCATCTTCAAAGTTTTGTGGAATGATTTCATCTTCTAAAATAGCCATAATCTGCTCTGGCCTCAAATGTAACGTGTCTTCTACTTTTCCCTGACTCATCTCTGCCATATAATTTTCCCTCCTCTAGTTTAGCTTCCTCTACTAATTTTTCTGCCTGAGTTTTCCTTTTCTTTTTTTCCATATGATGACCAATTGACTCCTGACCTTCTGTCTGCACTTCTGGAGTCTCCATTTCAGTTTGCATTGTTGGACTCCCCATTTCTGCTGTACTCAAGTCCTGCTTTTCTTCTTCATAATCATGGGTGAAAGTATGCTGATGGGTATCAAAAGCATGCGTCCGGACGCATGCTTATAGCAGGGTTTTAGCCCGCTTAAAGCACCCCTGCTTTTGCTTAATTTGGGGTGCTGATGGGTGTAACTGCCCGTCATTTTTTTTACGCCCTTCATGTACTAACACGTCCACCTCACGAATGAACCGTTAGGATAATGATTGTGGGTTTTTGGCTGGATTTTCGCGCGAGTGGTGTGGTAGTACGTTGCAAATTGGATTACTTCGTCATGGGCCGCGAAAATTCTCCCTCCAATTCACTTATCCTCCCTCTCTCAGGAATTTATCACGCGTTTAGCATTGGATTTTCGGCCTGATGAATCCCAATACAGTGTTCCAAATTTGTTGGATGTCAATGCAACACAGGAAATATCACGTGAAGATCCAGTTTCCTCTGCAATTTACAAGAAATTGAATGCAGCGAGAAAGAGAGAATACAGATTACAGAATAAGATGAAAAGAGCAAATGTTGAGCGGGAGGATCTCGAGCATGAGACGCTTGAGCAAGAAATAGCCAAGCAAGTAGTTGATTACTTCAATAAGCTCACCAAAAGCATTCACCCAACTCAAGGCTGATGTGATGAAGAGGGTGGTTCATCACCACGAAATGGAAATCTCGGAACACGGACTTTTGCCAAATCCAAAGGAGTGCAAGGCGGCCCGAGTCTTTGCTCAACAACTTGAAACAGACAATGGCAGCCACAAAGAGGCAAAGGAACCATGATATTTGGAGAGCCAGAACCTCAACACTTGTGATGGCTTCTTCCACAAATTCGAGATGCAATTCCACTATGGCAGGGCTGTTAGGTACATTTATTTCTTGTCTTCATGCATGTGCTTCTTCATGCTTTCAAGTGCTTGTATCTCTGCCGAAAGTGATCTTTGGGCCGGGATATGTTCATTGATACATGTGCAATATTTCTTATGATAGGTTGCATGAGGTCAACAATGGCAATCACCGCATTAAGAAAATCGGAAGCCTTCCTTGAAATGGTCCGTGGTGCGCTTTCCAAAAGAGGTTGAGGTGCGATTCTCTCACCCCTGCTTGCAAGCAAAGCATAACAGAATTCTGGAAAGAAAACAGCAGAGTCTCTCCTTGCAAGAAAGATGTTGTGAACACTGTTGGAGAAAGTATCAGAAAGGGAAACCTGTTGTTGCATATACCATATGAAGTTGGAGTATGCCAGGGTAGCACTGAATGCATTAAGGTCGTGGCCGGATTCCATGGTGAAGAGTGCAAGTGCACCGCGAGGTCTGTGGACCTGGTGAGAAGTGTCCGCCACATAATGATGACTCAACCAACAGCTCGGAGGGTCGTGGTTTTGCAACAAGAGCGAGGGTGAAGAATGGTATAAACATGACTGCTTGATGCAGACATGTCAGAAGTGTGGCATAAAAAGTCTTCCTATATGTCCAAGAGAAAGAGAGAATCACGAGTTCTTGCTTGAATGGAAGACGTTTGAAAAGGTAATACTCTCTTTATTGTTTTTCAAGCATCTTGATATGTCTTTGTCATCTGGCCGACCTCATTGCTTTTGTGCTTTCAACTTATACCGATCTTCTTTTTTTTATGCTACGCACCTTGTTTCCAATGGAGACGTAAGAAGGCGATGGAGTTGCACCTGCGTTACCAAGGAAGTGCCGTGGCGCAGAAAGAAAAGATCCAATGCCACCAAGAAGGGAAACCAAAGTAAGAAGTCCAAGGTAGGCGGGTGGGACACGGCAAGTCGCTGACAAGCCGAGAAGAAGGGAACAAAAGTAAGAAATCCAAGGCACCGGTAGGACACACTGAACCCGCAAAGACAAGTTGAGAAGAAGGGAAACAAAAGTAAGAAATCCAAGGCACCGGTGGGACACAAACCGCCGCAAAGACAAGATGAGACCTCAAATGGCAAGGGAAAAAGAAAGGACCAAAGCCAGTCCCTTAGATTGTCTTACAAGAGAACGGCAAAGGAAGGCTTTCATTTCATATCCGTGTTCCACGTTGAAGATATTCGTGTCACACAATTCTACGGGGGCTAGGTGGCGGGCCATGCAATTCAAGAGTTGCTTGGACAATATCCAAGATGGCACCATTGTTTTACAGAATTGATTTTGCTTGAGAATTACAAAGATCAAAATACAAAGGAGGTTCAAAGCCAAGATTGGCACAATGACCGATAACAATTCTTAGGATGGACAGGCGGCTCACGGGATCGAAAAGCTATTGAAGGAAACCCATTTTTACTTGAGTGATGACAAGATTCATGACACTCTTTTTGTGCAACACTGTCTTAGAAAGCACAATTCATGGCTAGTATCAAATGGTGTAGAATTCTCCAGGCATATAGTTTGGTCAGATGGTTGTTCTAGCCAATTCAAATCTGCCCGACCATTCTATTTCCTACCAAGATATCACCACGAGCTAGGGAAGGAAATAATATGGAATTTCTTTGGGACGCCCATGGTAAGGGAGAGCACGATGGGCAAGGCGGGAGTCCTTAAAGGGGCATTCACTAGAGAGCGACTCAAGTATGATGGAGTGAGATTTAGGGGTGTCGCTGATGCCCCGCACAATTCGCTATGAGTTGGAATGAAGGTGCCAAAGAACGGGGACATCAAGAGGTAATATGCTTTCATCCGCTTCCGCGAGTGCTTTCGTCTTTTTATCTGGCCGTAATGTTTGTAATGTGCCTCTCAGACTATATGTGAACCGCAATAGTTGTTCGGGCTTTTTGCGCACTTTTGGTTCATTGGAAAGGATGATGTTGATAGGACGTGACCGGCCGGGCTGCGCCGGGGTAGAAGGGACCAAGGAAATACACATCGGGACATACTTGGCCAAATCAAGCACAAGGGTGGCTCATAGAGGTTTAAGTTGTTTCGTGGTAACCGTTTGAAAGGAAACCGGTCATCTTGTGTGAACAAGCGAGGTTTAAAGAATTGGAAATATGTTACTCTAAAGCCGTAAAAGTCTCTTGGTGAAGGTAATCAAGAGGCTAAATCGATGAGACATTTTTTGAAGGTGATGGAGAATGGCTTAGTGGAAACATAGAGGAAGGTGATAATTTTGCTGTTGTAGCCGAGGAGGGAAATCAGGAGAATGCAGATTTCTATGTGGTGAAATGTGTTAAGCCGAGGCATATCCTTGATGTAATTGTCAAGGATAGTCAGGGTCGAACCTTCAATGTCGATGAACATGTGTTGGCTGGTTTTGTACTATGTTTTGGCCAAACCCGATGGTACTTGGGAGCTACTTGAAGACAAAGGTCCGACCTTCGAAAGATGATCATCACGTATCAGCTATCAAGTTTGAGATGAATCAGATTCCTGGCACCAACAGATTTTCCCTTGATCAGGCTACTCACCAGATGATCCTTGACAGTCTGCCATATGAAGGTTGAATATGCTTTGACCTAGTTGTTTTATCATTTTAACAGGTCTGTAGTTACTTGTGTACTTGTCTCAAATTTTGATCATTATATTGGAGACAATGCTTGTGAGTATTGGAGTCTTTTAGTATTGGAAACAATGCTTGTAGTAGTGTTGTATTGGAGTATTTTAGTATTGGAAACAATGCTTGTAGTATTGGAGAGTAAGCTTGATATGTATTACAGAAAATTGTACACTCAGTATTTGAGACATCTTACAAGATCACTCAATACTCAAGATATAACACAAAGTAATCTGCATATATTACAAAAAAGTAGTGTACAATGGTTACTTCATGAGTCATCGAAGTCCTCAAATCTATGCTCGTCGCCAGGAAGGGTGCCCAAAGAAATGCCTTTGTACTTCAATAGGAGCATTGAGGATATAGTAGGCCGAGACAAGGTAGTTGTTGAGACAAGAATCCAAAGATCAGAATCGCCTCTCGGGGCCAACCATGCATCGATTGAAATCAATTTGTGAGATCGTTTCTGTCTTGTATGAGAGGCCAAGTATTCCAAAGCCGGACACACAAACTTACGCAAAAATTGTCCTCTTCTTGCCCCTTGAAAGGCATAACAGAACTTGTGTGTGCGGGGTTTAGAAACCCTTTGTGCGGTGTCATCAACCAAGAAAATCATACCATGATATTGAGGAAAATCCTCAAGAACAACCTTCAACTCCTTGAAAAATAGTTGCTTTCCCCTTTGGTTGGATGCTCGCGATGCATAGCAATGCTCTTGACCATATATCTTCAAGAATCTGGTCTGCTAAATCGAGGAACAATGCATCCACCATATCCCTTGTATTCCGAAGTAGAGAAGCACTCCAAATCACAACATCAAACCTCTGCAGTGCCCACTCCACAAACTCATGATACCCTGGTCTGCAAATGAGGTACTTACTTGCAGTTTCTTTTACAACATGGTTCGTTTGTGGTGGATGCAAGATTTTTTGATTCATTCTCCTCTGTTGTGTATGCATTGCCCGATTACACCATTTATGTCAAGCACCATGCACTTCCGTGCACGGGTGTCCATCCCTCGGCGTTTGCAACCACCGTCGATGGCTACCGCATCGCGCTTTGTCCAGGCCGGACCGGGTGTCTTTGGGAAGTGCTATCTGGACGTCTTGGAAGTTCTTTGCGACTTCTTTGGACTCGGTTTATCTTTGCTACCAGGTGATGGAGAGTGCTGATAGCCATAGCTAGATACATCCTTACTAGTATCTCCCTGTCCCCAATGTATGGGTGTTTCCTGGCTATCAGTAACCCGTACCAAGTGGTGGCTTAGGGTCCTTGGTCTTCTGCAAAATCAAAAGTGGTGCTACAATTACCAAATCTGGCCGGGCGGGGACATTATGCCAAGTGAAATAAGACAAGTAAAATAACTGCTTGAACTTAAATATTGGATTGCACCTTTTATATGTAAGAGTTTGTTTTTGCACTTTGGTTTCTTCATTATCTGTCTGGGTTCTCTCACTATCTTCAGCTTCAGATTCAGTAAGCACCACTTGTGGCTGCCTTCTCCTTCTGCATGCAAATGCATATTGATCCCTAGGTTGAAACTCGAAACAAATTTTACATGACACAATGGGGGAAAAAACATATATTATGGTATTACACAAAAACCTTTTAACTGATCGTTTTGCCAAGTCTTGTGCAAACAAAATTGGGCCTGAAACAAGTACATATAAATTACATTAGACGGCTGGTTTTTTTCCTAGTGCCACATCTATAGGCACGTCCTCATCAACCGAATCATCTGACTCACCCTCACTCTCGGGCTCTATAACCTTTTTGGTCCTGGACCTTGTGAGCCTTGTGATTCGGCCCACAACCTTGTTCACCTACTTATCCACTATATTCGGGTCTTCAACATCCTTGTCTGCCCCTGCATCAACCGTGTTAGAGGAGGCCTTTGTAGAGGTTGCTGCAGAATTTGGAACTATATTGTATTTCTCAAAGCATCGTCGAACTCCACCGGAATCGCTTTGGGACCGTGTTGGTGTCTTTAGCCACGGTGCTTTTCGTGTCTTTGCAATGTGTCACTTGATGCTTGCCTCATCTTTGTTCACTTGTCTCTGGTAGCTTCTAATGTACCCACTTCAGAAACAAACGTGTACCTTTTTGGTCGTTCTTGCTTGTGGAGTTCGAGTCCTTGTAGACTTGTGTCCGGGGTCCTTTTACTAAGAGGTGTTTTCACATGCTTCCTTTTCCTGTTGCTGTCTGGAGTTGTAGCTACCACCTCATCTAGGTCAATTGTCTCAACTATTTGTTTGTGTGCTGCCCCAGCATGTAAGGGTTCCTGCTTGACTGTCTTCCCCAATTCCTCCACTAAGCTTTGAACTGTTTACGAGCATTCGAGGCGTGTCTTCTCCATAAGCAAACTCGAGGCGGTGACATGATATCATGGCCACATTTCAGCTTTCGGACTTAGGGTGTAATCATCCTGGAATGCCAGCCCGCATGTGGAGCATCTCTCCTCATCTCCAATTGGCAACCTGAATGTCACAGGATAGATGCTCACAAGCTGGCCAGCTCTCCTTGTAAGTTCCCTAAGCCTGTTGAGATTCTGTAAATGCTGCTTGGCTTTTGCAAGTTGCACTTCAGTGTTTGCAACCTCAGCAGCTATAGTGGCCACCTGTTGAACTATCCCCTCATCTATTGGGCCACCCCCCATTTCAACAAGGGCTTTGAGCATGTACTCTGCCATGTCTTTCTCTCTCTCCAAGCTCAGTAGCTCAGCAGAGGCACCAGCATCAGGACCTGTGACTGCTTGAAGACGTGAGATGTTGTCTTTAATTTTCTGCAATTTCTCTTGTGAAGCCAAGAAGAAAGCTCCCTTAGCCTGGGACTGGACAACTAGCTCCTTCTTGGAGACTAAATCAGCCTGCTGCGTGTCTAGGGTTTCCTGCAAATCTTTGCATAGGACTTCCAGGCGTGATATGTTCTCCCCATAAGCTGTGTAAGCTGTTGGGCACAGTGCAAAGCTCCTAATGGACGGCCTCCCTTCTAATTTAATACCAGTGCCTCCTGAAACTGGCCTTTCTGCTATGCTTTCAGGTGCTGTGGTTTGCTGAGATTTGCTGGCCTCTGCCCTGCTTGCTGGAGCACTGCTTGCCGGTTCACTTTTAACCTTGCTGCTGTAGGCTCTACTCTTTGCTGCAACTGCTGCCCAATTAACCTTGAACTTCTGTGGATCCTGCTTTGCTCTCAGGCAGTTATTGAATGCAAATAGGTATGATAATCGTCTTTCTAACTTCTACGTTTCTTCAACCCGTCCGGGTATATTTTGCTCAGAAGCTCTATTAGAGCTTCTTCGTGCTCTGGCCTCACCTTGTCAATGGAAGTTTTGCCAGGAATGACCCCGTTGGTATCCCAAACTTCATTGTACTCTGCTGCAGATATGAGGTCTGTTCGAAATTGAGAGGGATGAACGCCCTCGTTTGGCAGACCTGCATACGCATGGAAGTCTTCTTCGGTTCGGCAATCAGCCAGGTCCGGTCTTAAGGGAACGTTTCTTCTGGCCTGGAAGAATGCAAGAAAATCGAATTAACAGGGTTGAACCCTAAACCCATTGAAATTTTGTTTTGTTGCTTTTTGCTTACCCGGATAATGAGTTCCGTTGGAATTACTGCTTGAGCGGGCGGATCAATCACCTTCTTTACCATGGTTGATCTGTTTGTATAAAGTGGAAATCCGAAAGCGCAAATTCGCGGGTTGCTTGGCCGGAGTAGAGAAAGTTGGGGAAGAGAGATTTGGAAAAACACAAATTCGAAAGTTCGTTCGTTTGTCTAGTGGTTCCAGATTGCAGGGGTCGCATTCATTACTGGGGGCGGCAAACGGGTAATCATTGTATAAACGGGTACCGGCTAGATGAATAGACGGGCAGAATATAGGTGGTACTATATAGGTGAAGGGTGGGAAAAAAATGTATGACGGGTGGGAAAAAATGTATTTTGGGTGCTGGTGCTGGTGCTGGCGTCGCGTTTTTTTGCTACCCACCAGCATACTTTCACCCTCATCTGCATCATCTAAATCAAACATAGGCATCTCTGGTCTTGTTGTGACAATTTTGGTTCCCTTTTTGTATCTATCCTTATAAAGTATGTGCTCATTAAATAAGACATCTCTGCTGACTAATACAGTCTTTGATTCTGGGACATATATTCTATATCCTTTAGAATGCTCATCATAGCCTACAAGAAATCCAACTTCAGCCTTGTTGTCTAATTTCTTTCTCAATTCAGTAGGAACATGTGCATAAACTAAACATCCAAATGCTTTTAGCTTCTCATAGTTTATATTTTTATCTGGATTCCATATAGCATCTGGGACGTTTCCCTTTAAACTTGCTGTAGGCAGCATGTTTTGTATTAACACAGCAGTTTGTAACGCCTCTTCCCAAAGCTTATTGGGCAGACCACTTCCTTTTATCATGGCTCTGACTGCATCCATTAATGTCCTGTTCTTTCTTTCTGAAACTCCGTTTTGCTGAGGTGAGTATCTGCAGGTTAACTGTCTCTTAATTCCCTGAACAGCACAGAATTGTTTAAATTGCTTTGCAAGATATTCACCTCCTCTATCCGATCTAATACATTTGAGTTTGAGATTGGTCTCTCTTTCCATTTCAGCCACATATTGTTTGAAAACACTCAATGCTTGAGATTTTCTTGTCAAACAATATGTTCTACATTTTCTGCTATAGTCATCTGTGAACGTTATAAAGTATCTTTTATTGGTTCTGCTTTGCACATTTAAGGGACCACATAAATCAGTATGCACTAACTCGAGAATTTGCTGAGCCCTTGTTTTACTTTTAGCAAATGGCAGCCTGTTTAGTTTGCCCAAAGCACATCCGTCACAAATAAACTCATTTGACTTGCTATCATGATAATTTATGTAACCTTGCTTAAGCAACCATTTCAAATTTTTGCAATTTGTGTGTGCCAATCTTTTATGCCATAGATCTACACTCTCTTCTTGAATTGTATTTATGCTATGATGCACAACACTATCCATCTCAAATAGATTGCCAACTCTTTTTAGCAAAAACTTCAATTCATTGTTCGTAAATACATTACATTTGTCTCCTTCAAACACAACTCTATATCCCAAATCACAAAGGCAAGCTAATGTAAATTAAATTTCTGATTATGGCTGGAACACACAAAACGTCTTCTATATTCACAATATTGCCTTCAAGATCTTCTAACTGCAGCAAACCCGTTCCTTTTACTTCTTGAAGAGCTCCATTTCCAACTTGTATTTTTCTGGAGCTCGTAGTTGATATATTCTTCAAAAGCTCAGTAGATTGGACTACTGATCTTTCAGCTCCACTATCAACTATCAAATGATCAGATTTATTAGTGCCCATACTTTCATGCACAATAGCAAATTCAATGTTTACCTCATCCTCGTCTATTTCCTCAGTAACCCCTTTTTCATTGATCTCCTGTTCTTGAGCAACATATGCTTTCTCATAGCCTCGACCTCTTCCTCTTCCTGATCTGCCCCTGCTAGATTCTCCTCTTCCTCTAGATTTTCCAAAACCCTTTGGTGTTGGACATTTTGATGCTATATGACCTCTTCCTCCACATGTATAGCAATTTAAATCTCTCTTAAGCTTAGGGCACTCATTCTTATAGTGTCCTGACTCATGACAGTTATAGCACACAACCTTTTCCTTTCTCTTTACAAACAAAACTTCAGGAGTGTCTTCATTTTGCCTTAAGATCTTCTTTTGTTCCCATTCGGTTCTTAAGGTAGTTTCAGCTTCTTCCCTAGACTTGCATGAATTTCTTATGAATAAGGCCAGAGTCTCATTGTCACCTATGGCTCTTGATATTTGTAGAACCTGACTTCTCTCTGAGATTACAACTCCAGCACCATGCAAATCTACTATTAAGTTATCAAACTTATTAAAGAACTCTCCCACATCTTCATCCTCTCTTAATTTTAAACCTCTTAATTCATTTTCAAGTAGGTCTATTTGAGAGGAAGTTTTTTCCTCATAATGTTTCAACAGAAACTTCCACATGTCTCTAGGCCCAAGAGATCTAAGCTTAAGGCATATAGAGGGACTTACCTTGCATGAGATGATCCCTTGTGCTTCTTTGGCCTTAGCTTGCAGAGACTTCCCTCCTGTTGAGCCACTAACTCCACCTCAGAAGGCCACCGCTTTTAGACTTCTCTCAAATCGGCCGCAGATTCTCGCGGACTCACCTCCAAGATCCCCTGTTCGAGCACTCACAGTCCCATCTGGATCTACCAGATCCCAGAGGTCTTCAACCTCTAACACGTATTTGATGGCATCCTTCCATACCTGGAACCCTGGTCCACCTTTATACACATCTATTGTGTTCAACAAACTTGCAGCAAATCTACTAGACATGTTTTAGCTCTGATACCACTGTTAGAAATTGAAGATAATATACTCAAAAAAACTGAATATAGATGTCTAGCAAGATTTACAACTTTATGATCATAGTGAAAAGCCAAAAAGTGGTCACTAATTTTCACTTGATCATGTACAAATCAATAATCATCATACAAGTCAATAATAACATATCTTTCATAATCTCCTCCTTTCATGTCTCACGCACTGCAAGTGCCTGCCAATCTGTGCATCACTCCAGTTATATGTATATTTACTTTCCAATCTGGGTATATCCACTTGACAATTTGTGCATCCCCTTCATATAGAAAGTTCTACAACTTGCCTAAAAATCCGGAGTAGATAGACTTGCTGACCTTAAATTTCGGCCCTAGTTGACTTTGACTTTGACTAGTCAACTCAAAACCCTAAATGGCGGGCAGGGGGTAGGTGACGATTTCTAGCGAGCCTAGCAACACCCGGGTAGTACCTGCCCGCCACCTTTGACTTTGACCCACCACCTTTGACTTTGACCTACTGCCACTGCTTCTCATAGGTCAGTATGCACATTCTAATCCACTGCCACTGCTTCTCATAGATTAGAATGTAATATCACATGTCAAAGCTCTCCCATTTACATGACTTATATGCTGAAACCCTTCAAATATAGAATATACCCCATGGTACAAGCCTTTACCAGTTCTTTCTTAGAATAAAAAAAAAAAAAAAATCAGTTCTTTCTTAGAATTTTTCTTCTCGAATACTATTATATATGTTACATTTATGTTTGCACGTATATGTCATAGGATCACACTTTTTGAGTTACGCTTAAAGATCCTTTAATCAAGACCATCAAATGTCAAGTTTAATAGTATACAAAATCGAATTGAATTAAATATTATTATCCATGGAGACCATATCTATGGGCACCCATACAAGAAAGAGCACAACAAGACTATCACTATTTGGGATTAAAAAAACCCCGAATGAGTTTGATAGGGGAGCCATTTGAGTGCAACTATAGAGGATTAGTTACCTGCACATAACATGCAGATAGAAATTAAAGCATACTTTATAGCCACTTCACCCTCCAACCAGCCATGGAGGGCAACCCTCCGTGCGCAACACCTTCCCGCCATGGAGGGCAACCCTCCGTGCGTAGCACCTTGTTTAAAAAGGCAAGGGGTTGGGGAAATGTGCATGGAATGCCGCATATAACGCCGCATGCGGCGTTCCCTCTGCCTTGCGGAAAGCTGGCTATTATATATGAATTTTGAACCTGCGGGAGGCTTATTGAATACGAATTTTGCCTTCTCTCTTTCAGCCTTCACTCCCAGTCCACGACATTTGAAGTTTATGATCGGGAAGACTGGAGCCTGGCAGAGTTGAGCTGTTTGATTTTCTTATCTTCATCATTTTCTTTGGTTGTAAGATCAAACCCTAAACTTGCAGGACGTTCACTAGTAGCCTGATCTCGTTGGCATTCTCTTGCAAACAGGAGCAACATCACATGCAGAATCATTGTTGGGGCTGGGGCTTTGCGTGGCATTTTTTGCTGGAGGCTTGTAAAACAGAAGTTTTTTATTTTCAGCCTTTGCACACATGGCCAGAGATGGAGCTTTATTTTCCTTAAGGAGCACCAGAGTTAGTTTTACAACATTCTTAGTACTTCCTTTTTTTTTGCCTTGGAAATCTGAGAGTACACTTGAATTTGAGAAAATGTACAGATCCACAAAGCAGTCCGACCAGATTATATGGAGGAGTTCGAATCCATGTTTTATTAGTCAAACACGACTGTCACAAGAGGTAATTTTCCTTCTGGAAGATTTCTAGCAAAGATAATAGTCACATCAACAAGAATCTAGAATCATCAACTAAAAGGATCTGGGGTTTCTACCCTCCTTTGCCGATACAGAAGAGGTGCGCATAGAGCAATACAATATCATCCAATGACAACAGGTCTATTCTAACTAATCTAATCAACTTGATTAGGATTTGTTCGTTAGTGGTTAAGGTTCTTAGGCTCTAGAGGTCATCTACAACTAAAAATAGATACAAATCTGGCCTAATGCCTGTCGGGAAGCATGCATTGTCTAACAAATCGGCCATTCACCTAGTCTTTGGCTGACTCATAGTCTTTTGAAGGCGTACATGTTGCTGGAATCCGCTGAGATGCTCGAGTTTTGAGGAGATGCTTCGGAACGCGAGCTGCACTGCTGGTGAAAGGGAATGAGTGGGACACTTGGGCAATGCACGCTTTTGAGGCTGGAATCCGAAAAGGGGACACTTTTTAGGGCTCCTGTCTCTTTATACCAGGGTTAGGGTCTAATGGCTCATATGGGGTATTGCCATGCGGCAATATAGAATATACCCCATGGTACAACCGGTTCTTTCTTAGAATAAAAAAAAAAAAATCAGTTCTTTCTTAGAGTTTTTCTTCTCGAATACTATTATATATGTTACATTTATGTTTGCACGTATATGTCATAGGATCACACTTTTTGAGTTACGCTTAAAGATCCTTTAATCAAGACCATCAAATGTCAAGTTTAATAGTATACAAAATCGAATTGAATTAAATATTATTATCCATGGAGACCATGTCTATGGGCACCCATACAAGAAAGAGCACAACAAGACTATCACTATTTGGGATTAAAAAAACCCCGAATGAGTTTGACAGGGGAGCCATTTGAGTGCAACTATAGAGGATTAGTTACCTGCACATAACATGCAGATAGAAATTAAAGCATACTTTATAGCCACTTCACCCTCCAGCCAGCCATGGAGGGCAACCCTCCGTGCGCAACACCTTCCCGCCATGGAGGGCAACCCTCCGTGCGTAGCACCTTGTTTAAAAAGGCAAGGGGTTGGGGAAATGTGCATGGAATGCCGCATATAACGCCGCATGCGGCGTTCCCTCTGCCTTGCGGAAAGCTGGCTATTATATACGAATTTTGAACCTGCGGGAGGCTTATTGAATACGAATTTTGCCTTCTCTCTTTCAGCCTTCACTCCCAGTCCACGACATTTGAAGTTTATGATCGGGAAGACTGGAGCCTGGCAGAGTTGAGCTGTTTGATTTTCTTATCTTCATCATTTTCTTTGGTTGTAAGATCAAACCCTAAACTTGCAGGACGTTCACTAGTAGCCTGATCTCGTTGGCATTCTCTTGCAAACAGGAGCAACATCACATGCAGAATCATTGTTGGGGCTGGGGCTTTGCGTGGCATTTTTTGCTGGAGGCTTGTAAAACAGAAGTTTTTTATTTTCAGCCTTTGCACACATGGCCAGAGATGGAGCTTTATTTTCCTTAAGGAGCACCGGAGTTAGTTTTACAACATTCTTAGTACTTCCTTTTTTTTTGCCTTGGAAATCTGAGAGTACACTTGAATTTGAGAAAATGTACAGATCCATAAAGCAGTCCGACCAGATTATATGGAGGAGTTCGAATCCATGTTTTATTAGTCAAACACGACTGTCACAAGAGGTAATTTTCCTTCTGGAAGATTTCTAGCAAAGATAATAGTCGCATCAACAAGAATCAAACAGTTAATCTGAAGCGATGAATTTGAAAATTTTAGTTTAAACGCACGCTTCCACTCTGCTATGCCTCTATATGCTAACTTTAAAACGAAGGGCTTATAGGATTTTGCCTAAGTATGTCTCTTTTTATTTTTGTGCATGCTTTTTCTTGAATAATCTCTAATGTTATCTTTATATTTTTTGCAGAAGTAGAAATGTGCTTTGTTGAAGAGTTCAATAGCTCTTAATTAACAAAGGGCTTTTATCTTTGAAAATGTTGTATAGCACTTGCAGATGCAGCAATAGTAGCATAGTCCACGACTCATCCACGACTTGAACTCCACTGAGGCGATGCATCACCCAAGATGTGTCAAACCCATACCTTGCTCTCACTCAGTGACAAGCTATTAGGCCTAGCCCACAACATTCCCTGCCGTCGCTGGGCACCAGAGGGATCAATTGTAGTTGGACAAGGCTTCCTTGTCAGCCGGTCTAACCTCGTGACCCACGTGGGGCTCGCGATAGGCGCGATTAATTGGGAATTAATGGGCTAATCTAGAATCATCAACTAAAAGGCTCTGGGGTCTCTACCCTCATTTGCCGATACAAAAAGGGGTGCGCATAGAGCAATACAATATCATCCAATGAACCGAAATACAATAGGTCTAATCTAACTAATCTAATCAACTTGATTAGGATTTGTTCGTTAGTGGTTAAGGTTCTTAGGCTCTAGAGGTCATCTACAACTAAAAATAGATACAAATCCGGCCTAATGCTTGTCAGAAGCATGCATTGTCTAACAAATCGGCCATTCACCTAGTCTTTGGCTGACTCATAGTCTTTTGAAGGTGTCCATGTTGCTGGAATCCGCTGAGATGCTCGAGTTTTGAGGAGATACTTCGGAACGCGAGCTTCACTGCTGGTGAAAGGGAATGAGTGGGACACTTGGGCAATGCATGCTTCTGAGGCTGGAATCCGAAAAGGGGACACTTTTTAGGGCTCCTGTCTCTTTATACCCATGTTTTAGGGTTAGGGTCTAATGGGCCATATGGCTCATATGGGGTATTGCCATGCGGCAAGATAGAATATACCCCATGGTACAAGCCTTTACCAGTTCTTTCTTAGAATTAAAAAAAAAAAATCAGTTCTTTCTTAGAATTTTTCTTCTCGAATACTATTATATATGTTACATTTATGTTTGCACGTATATGTCATAGGATCACACTTTTTGAGTTATGCTTAAAGATCCTTTAATCAAGACCATCAAATGTCAAGTTTAATAGTATACAAAATCGAATTGAATTAAATTATATTATTATCCATGGAGACCATGTCTACGGGAGCCCATACAAGAAAGAGCACAACAAGACTATCACTATTTGGGATTAAAAAAACCCCGAATGAGTTTGACAGGGGAGCCATTTGAGTGCAACTATAGAGGATTAGTTACCTGCACATAACATGCAGATAGAAATTAAAGCATACTTTATAGCCACTTCACCCTCCGCGGCCGATCGTGACAGCCTGCGGGAGTACCTAGATGCTTGTTTCCTTGGCAAGCTCTGGGACCCCATTGCTCTAGAGCAGGTCAAAATGGCCCATTACAAGGAGCACATCAACCTGTGTTAGCCCGGGGCCACAAACCGCGTTCCCGGCCGCCCCCGAAAAGCGCAGGCTCATTGCCTCCATTCGCACAGGTGCCCACCATCTTCGCATCGAGACGGGCAGGTGGATTGGGGAGCCCCGCCAGGACAGGCTCTGTCAGTGCTGTCAAACGGGTGCCGTTGAGGATGAGTCTCACACTTTCCAGAAGTTGCCCGGGTTGATCGGTTCGGGCGGGGACGCTCCCTTTAGTAATGCCATACGGCGTGCCCTTGCATTTGCTGATGAACACACCGTCCGTAAGATACGCGCCACGGGTCATACATCCGGGTAAAAACCTTCGAGGTCACCTTTTTTCTTCCCCCGCCCGGCCCTCCGTGACTAGGCACTACGGGGTGGTGCATGACCGTATATATTGGGATGTTTTACGCATTTTATATGATTAGTACGCTTTGTCAAAATCAATTGATTTAAATTACGGTTTTTTCCCTCGAAAACCCTTCCGGCGGGGGTTTTAATCCGGGCAGTAATCCGCTTGCTGCGTTTTTGTATTGGGTCCCATAGACCGATTGGTCTCCGTGGACGATAAAAGTAACTTCCTTCCTTCCTTCCTTCCTCCGGCCAGCCATGGAGGGCAACCATCCGTGCGTAGCACCTTGTTTAAAAAGGCAAGGGGTTGGGGAAATGTGCATGGAATGCCGCATATAACGCCGCATGCGGCGTTCCCTCTGCCTTGCGGAAAGCTGGCTATTATATACGAATTTTGAACCTGCGGGAGGCTTATTGAATACGAATTTTGCCTTCTCTCTTTCAGCCTTCACTCCCAGTCCACGACATTTGAAGTTTATGATCGGGAAGACTGGAGCCTGGCAGAGTTGAGCTGTTTGATTTTCTTATCTTCATCATTTTCTTTGGTTGTAAGATCAAATCCTAAACTTGCAGGACGTTCACTAGTACTCTGATCTCGTTGGCATTCTCTTGCAAACAGGAGCAACATCACATGCAGAATCATTGCTGGGGCTGGGGCTTTGCGTGGCATTTTTTGCTGGAGGTTTGTAAAATAGAAGTTTTTTATTTTCAGGCTTTGCACGCATGGCCAGAGATGGAGCTTTATTTTCCTTAAGGAGCATCGGGGTTAGTTTTACAACGTTTAGTACTTCCTTTTTTTTTGCCTTGGAAATCTGAGAGTACACTTGAATTTGAGAAAATGTACAGATCCATAAAGCAGTCCGACCAGATTATATGAAGGAGTTCGAATCCATGTTTTATTAGTCAAACACGACTGTCACAAGAGGTAATTTTCCTTCTGGAAGATTTCTAGCAAAGATCGCATCAACAAGAATCAAACAGTTAATCTGAAGCGATGAATTTGAAAATTTTAGTTTAAACGCACGCTTCCACTCTGCTATGCCTAAGTGCGATTTATCTGCGTTTTGCGATTAGCAGATAAATCCGCTTCTTGAGGCTAGTTGAGAGAGTCCCCCTTGGCGTATTTATAGCCTTGTTGCATTCCTCTCATTTTCATCAGCTGTCTTTGAGCCTTCCCCTTTGTGGTCGCTTGCCCCACCCTCTCCCCCGCCCTTTAGTTTTATCTTAAATCCATTCGATCTAGTCTATTGATGTCTTTATACGCTTCCCTCCATGGCGGTCTCTCTGCCTATAGAGTTCCGGCCGAAGGGCTTAATGGTGTTATGTCGTTTATTTTATCTCCAGCAATCTAGTTTCAGCCGATGCGTTATTTCGTTTATTTTGTTTTATTTTTTTGCATGTTTTCTTCTCGGTTTTCTCTGTTGCTAGGTTAACCTCTGATGCCTTTTCGGATGAGAAGTCTGGAATTCAAGGATTCACTTGCTGGATGGGGCTAACCGTGCCAGGCTCTATTGCTGGATGGGCTTCTTTGGGATGTCATTTTGGATGTCTTCTGGATGGTTTCCAATATTCTGGGCTGTGCTTGTGGCGTAGAGTTTAGAGCTTTGTAGCCATTTGATGTTTTGCCCGACTGAATGCTTGTTGGATGGAGTATTAGCTTGGGCCGTAAATTTTGCTTTTTGGACCATGACTCGGGTCAGGCCTATATTGATTTGCAAAGTTCGTGCTAGCATTTTGGGCGGTTGTTTCTCTCGGGCGTTCTGCACAGTTTGTTGAAATATGGAAGAATCATGCAGATGTATCAGAGAGAAGAAGCCAAGCATCTCAGGGGTCATGTCCCGAATAGGGCTCGGGACCACGCCCGTACTGGAGAACAAGTACTCACATCAAGATGGACGCCGGAACAAGGGAAGAAGGTGTCCACTACTGATCCAAGAAGGCCTTCATATAGTGCATCAAGTCGGTGGAGATCTGGCCAAATATAGGAACAATGAGTAATGATGTAACGGCTCTCTCCTCCACGTCATATATTCCAACACAGTTCGTGGCCAGCATCCCTTCATAGTTTTATTTTTGAAGCTCACGAAGCGCTGGAGATGGGCTCGAGTTCGGCATCTCCTGGGCGTGCCATTTCAAGGGCATTATTTTGGGTGTCGATTCGGAGATGCCTTTGCTGTGATTGTAGATTAAGTTGTAAGTCTTCACTTTATTTTTATTCATTTTGATTGGATAAACATGGATGCAGAGGTCGTTGGCTTCTAGGCCTGTCTTGCCAAACTAAGTCCATCCAGAAGTTTCCTATCTAACTCTCTTTTACATTGGCTTGATCTTTACTTTGTTTCCTTGCCCTTCAAACCGCATTTTAGTATTCCTATATTCTGCCTGCCTTGCGGTCCAATAAGCTACCTTCTCATAATGTAAGAGTCTGGAGCATTTGTTGCAGTTTTTGCAAGACTTCAGGGCAGACTCTCTTCGCGTGATTGCATTCCTTATTCTTTATTTCCAGATCCTCTGCACTACAGCCACTACAGACATGAATTTATTTTTGTCCTAGCTTCATTTTTTATGGTGGTGAAAATTCATGTTTAGATGGTAGGGGTTGAACATATATCCACCAAAAGTTTGCTAGTTGCAGCCCCTTTCTATGAGTTGAGATTCTATCTAAGCTTCTTCGGTAAGATTATTGGTTCATTGGGAGGCAGGTGCAGCAATCTTATTTTATATATCCTGCATGATCCAGATCTATTTAAGTCAGTTTGCCTTTGGAGTAGGTGTTAAGCCCTGCATTGCAAATTGCTTTAGGATGCATTTCTTTGAGCGAAATGGAAGACTTGTTTGTGGTTCTTTGACCGACCCCCCTAAACACCGGGTTTTTCGCGACTTCCTACTTCTACAAATTGGTGCATTGGATAAGTCCCTTGTCCGAATTTGATATTTGAGTCCTTATGTTGACCCTTTTAATGTTGAATTTCATATTAGATTCCTTATGCTGGTCAGATTCATTTGTTGCATGTCTAGAGTTGTTCATATTATATATTTGGATACACTTGATGTGAAGCTGCCCTCTTTCTCTAAAGCATCATTCAGGCATTCGTTACTTTTTAGCCTCTTATTTTGTATAGGCCACTCTTGTGCATTTTGTTAAAACGTTCTGAGTTGGTTCTCATTTAGTTGCATTAGTTGGTTGGTTACTTGTACTACATTTTTTTAGGCATTTGTATTTGCATATGTGTTTGATTTGGTTCCAATATTATTTCAACAATATTATTTGAACTTGTTTATCTGTTTATGGTATACTTTGGCGGAAGAGCTTTCACAGTTAGGATTGTTGATGGGCCAGGGACAGAGTATGCTTATGGCTAGCCTTGCACCTAGATTTACCGGTGGGTCTCGTATTAAGTTTGATTCGCCAGCAAGCTTTCTGCAGCAGTGCATGATTCATAATCATAATTGGCCTTGTTCTACATTTAGTTAGTTTAGTCACCAGCAAGCTTTCGATAGTGGACCCTTTTCTACAATCAGAATTGGCCTTGTTCTACATTGTATGGTCATTGTACAAATTGAAGTGATACATCTTCGCGGCTTTGGGTTTTGATTGGTATTTGTAGTTGATGTATTTTTCCAACTTGGGGCGTTGCTCTTTTTCAACCTTTCCCATTTTAAGCCGTGGAGTGGAGTTTGCTCTTCTCTCTCTCTTTTCAAATATGTAGTTTTGGGTTAGGCCTTTGTTTGGATATTTTGGTATTGGGTTTGGAACCTGAGATTGATTAACTGCAGTTGGCAGCATTTATATTTATATATTGTACATCTTCTAGAGCTAGTTACAAGTTGAAGTCCTGAAGTTAAGTTTGAGGTGTTCTAGTTTTCTAGAGACTGCTATTTTTTGAAGATTACCTTAATTATCTAGAAGATTAGATTTCTAGGAAATGCCGCTTTTTTTAAGTTGAGATTATCATGATTATTTAGGAGATTTATTTTTCACTAACTTCAATTCTTATGGGTTAAGCTTAGTTTGTGGTGCGAGTTTGTTTTAGCATGGGGTTCTTTGGGTAGCGGGGAGTTTGATGTTGCTTGAGTACAAGGGGAGTCTCATGTTGCTCGAGTAGAGTATAAGGTCTCGAGGTGCATGTTTTGGGTTTGTAAGTGTAGTTTGTGTTGCCGAGTATAAGGTCTCGAGGTGCATGTTTTGGGTTTGTAAGTGAGTTTGTGTTGCAAAGTTGAATAAGTTGTGTTGTAGAAGATTGTGGTTGCTTGATTGTTAGGCATAGGGGTGGTGCTATTTGAGTTTCTTGGATTTACACCTTGTGCTCATAGTTCCCATTTAAGTCTACATTAATAGATTATCCTTTTGTCTACCTTAGTGGATTACTTCAATTTTGGCCCAACGTAATCTTGGTTCTTTGTGTATGGCTTTACTCTTTGCCAAGCTTTGCAGATCCATGGAAATGCATGTATCAAATATTTCCTAGATTAGCTCGTCATTTCAAGCATTTTGTGCATGCTCAATTTTGTTTTGTGATGGTTTCTAAAGAGACCCATTGCGTTAGTGCATTTTTCTTCCTAATAAGTTGTTGCCCTCTTAAGAGTTCTTTGCTCCTTTTCATGGACGTTGTCTACTGTTTCTTTTGAGTTTGTTATAATGTTTGAGCTGCTAGCTTGTCAGTCATATGGGCTCATGACAACCCTCGTCTTTAGGAGGCCTTTCAATATGCATCTTTAAAAAAAGATCCTAATCCTGTCATAATCATTTGTATTAAAAGGCAAATGAGTTTGATTTTCTAGTTTAGAGTTTATGAGAGTTATACCATCTATTTTGCATTTGATCGTTGATACACATTCAATATCTTTTCGTCAATATCGTTAGTTTGGGATTTCAAAATTTCATGATATTTGGTTAGCTTGTCATGCTAGTTTGGGGTAGTTGCTTCTTCTAGCAATGTTTCGAGATATATGATTGGACATGCAACTTGTTGTCGAGGTTCTCAAGTTTAGTTGTGGTGCGAACCTGTATAAGTTGTGGATTGCTGATTGCTAACTTTGTGCCCTTAGTTGCATTATGTCTACTCTAGTGGCTTCGTTAGGTTTGGTGAGTTCTGGCTTTGGTGGTTTATTAACACATACGTTTTTTGAGTTATAGTCAAAGCGGGTTCATTTTGGATTGTTTGCTAGCAATAGATCCTCTAACCCGAACATTGAGGTTGTATTTACTCGTAGCTCCCCCTAGAGTTGTACGTGTCTTTATTTGTCCTTGCTTGGTCATGGGTCCCCACCATTTGCAGTGCGAGTTGACATCATTTAATCATGCCATTGAAGACATTTGCTTTTTTCATTCTATTCCTACTTTCTTTCCAACTATCAATGTGCGTGGTTTGCCCATTTTCTTGTGGGGTTTGATTTGCTTCTTCGATCTAGTGGTTAGTTATAACCTCGCTACCAAGAATGCATAGTCTTGTAGTTTCTATTGAAATGGGAGTATGTTTTTTCCAGTAGTTCATAACGTTTGGAGTCTTAACAGTTCATCTCGAGGATCTACTTGATGCAAGTATTCTACATTGTACATCACACTTTAATCCTTGTGCAAGTTTCATAGTTGTTTAGATGGTAGTATGCTTGAACTTTTGGAAGTTTTACAATGTATCTTTTTACAAGCATCTTGAGTTGGTGGTAGTTGTATGGGTTTCGTTACTATTTGATTGAGTAGGATGTATCTAGTTGAGCTTATCTGAAATTACTAATCAAAGATTATTATATATTATAGGTGCAACATTAGTAGTTGTAAAGTTTGCTATAGATCATGGGCTGACAAGGGAGGTTTAACAATTGCCTTATGCTTTGGATGGGGAATTAGATATAGAGGGTTGCTATAGTGCTTGTTGACCATGCCGTGGATTTAGTTTAAATTTGAATCATTGACGTTTGTGCCTAGATATGTTGGGCTTTCTAGATGTTTATGTCCTTAGAGAATCTAGATTTGCATCATTGGCCCTTATGCCTTGATATGTTGTGCTTTTTGTTGTTGTACTCTTGTCTTGTTTGCTATCCTTCTAGCTCTTCTATTAGCTCCCTTGATTAGGTTTTGTATTACTCCCTTGGCTTTCCTTGTTGTGTTTGTTGTGTTTGTTTCCTTTTATAGTTTTTTCATGCATCATGATCTTTTCTAGTTTGTTGGTCCTTCCCTTGCACTTTTATTTCATTTTTGTGAGATGCTCTAGGATTGGTTCTTTTCAGCAAAGTTTTGAGTTGTTAAGCTTAGGAGCTTAGCAGGGTGTCGTAGTATTCTTTTAGTCATCTTGGTAGTTTGGATGTGCCCTGGTCTCTTGCTCCCCATCGCCTGCTCATTTTCTTTTCCTTTGTGGTTCTTGAGACCCTTAATTATCTTAGATATTTAGTTTCCTATTTTTCTGCCTCTATTTTCAGCATGTCGTTTCTTGGTGTTGGTTGAGTGCAACTAGGCTCTAGAAGTGCGATTTATCTGCGTTTTGAGATTAGCAGATAAATCCGCTTCTTGAGGCTAGTTGAGAGAGTCCCCCTTGGAGTATTTATAGCCTTGTTGCATTCCTCTCATTTTCATCAGCCATCTTTGAGCCTTCCCCTTTGTGGTCGCTTGCCCCACCCTCCCCCCCGCCCTTTAGTTTTAGCCCTGCGGTATAACCTTGCATTATTGAAGTTTTCTTATAGCCAATGTCTTAGTTTTTCATGTTGATTGGCTCATTGTTTGACTTCTTGATCTTGCGATGGTATCTTGTACAATGGGCTGGAGGCTCTCATGCCGAGCATTGTTGTTGGGGCAACGCTTATGTCTAGACTGTTGGGATTTGAGTGGGGGCGATGTTGAGGGCCCTTGCGCCATGGTGGTGGGCCCTCGTGTGCCAGAGATATGGCGGCCATTGTGCCAAGGTTGGGGTCCTCGTACCAAGGGTTTCTTTGTTCCTTTTGCAGATTTGCTCAAGATGGATGTGGAAACGGCCTTTGCGAGTTTTGCGAGAATCTTGACATGTTGGGTCATATTGGACATTAGCAACGGAGGCCTATAAATCTTTATGATCTTATTGAGTTTTGAATCCTTTATGGTACTTTGACACTTTTTGTATGCCCAAAAAGGCCGGTGTGCATGAGGGATTATTAGAAGTAAAAAATTATTGTACAACTATTTTGGAAATAAAGGGGAGGGCCACATGGCTCATTTCACAAAGATGTTGTTTCTTGGTGTTGGTTGAGTGCAACTAGGCTCTAGAAGTATGTCTCTTTTTATTTTTGTGCATGCCTTTTCTTGAATAATCTCTAATGTTATCTTTATATTTTTTGCAGAAGTAGAAATGTGCTTTGTTGAAGAGTTCAATAGCTCTTAATTAACAAACGGCTTTTATCTTTGGAGATGTTATATAGCTTTGCAGTGATGCAAAGAACAAAGAGCATAGTTAAGAATACCAAAAGTGGTGCCCAAGTGAATCTGTAATATTTTCCTATTTGCAATAGAAGAGGGTTTTGCTTAAATTGTTTTATCTTTTGCAGGTTTTGATTTGCATCGTGGTAAAAACTTTAAGTTTATTTTTTATTTTCTCGGCATCTCGGGTTGTATCACGAAACAATTCTCTATTTTCCTTTTAGGCATGGGTTGCTCTAGGAATGTTAGAAAAACATATTTTTAAGTTCACCTCATAATAGAAGAAATCACGTAATAATATGTTTAATGTAAGATCACCAAGTTCTCTAGACATGTTGGCTTATTGAGATGATAGACAGACTATACAACTTGAGTAGAAAGTTGTTAAAGGCACAATAACATAAGATCGGCAAGTTCTCTAGACATGTTGGCTTATTGAGATGATAGACAGACTATACAACTTGAGTAGAAAGTTGTTAAAGGCACGAGATTCATAAAGCTAGGGGAAAGAAAAATTAAAATGGAATGGCTGCACTATAGGGTTATAAAGGTCTATTTATTCTTAATGGTTAAACCATTGTGATATTAAATTATCAATGGTTTAATCGTGATCTGAAGACTTCGTCAAATACTCAAATGGATACTGGAGGGAAAACTTGGATCATATTTAGAAAAGGCAACACGGTCGAATGGTGTTGCAGAACGGATCGGTAGCCTCCAAGACCGCCGGATCCATGTAAATAAATGTATAGTTAGAATACATTTAGATTTGGTGGATAATAGTGCCATGAGGTAACCAAAAGCTTGTTCGATAATGCTTCATTGTGTTCACATTGTTCCGTGTTATAATATAATAAAACTTCTGGAAGGTCTTATCTAAGCAATTGATGTTCATTTCTTTATCAAAATATGATCAATGGTTTATCAAGCTATGTTAAGGTGATATGATAAATATTGTTAAGGTGAAATTTATCTAGAAATAAGTTAAGGTGCTTTTGATTATTGTGTGATTGTCATGATCTATATTTGATCAAAAGGAAAAATTCTCTAACAGTGGTATCAGAATAGTTATAGACATACAAAATGTCAAGCAGGTCTGGAGCAGGTTTGTTGAATGCTATAGAAGTCTTCAAGGGAGATTCTGGCTTTCAAGTTTGGAAGGAAAAGGTTAAGCATGTTTTGGAGGTAGAAGATCTCTGGGATCTAACAGAAACAACTGAAGATGAAGCAAGTTTAAGAAGAAGAATTGTGGCTGAAGGAAGCTCAAACACTGAAGGTAATGCAGAAGTGCAGGGTGACGAACTAAGTGAAGTGTCAGCAAGAGGAGGTTCAGGAGAGAAGGCCAAAATAAAGGAAGCTCAAGGAATTATCATGAGCAAAGTAAGTTCCAGCATTGTGCTAAAACTAAGAGGTATGACACCTAAGCAAATGTGGAATTACTTGTTGATTAATTATGAGGAAAAGACATCCTCCCAGATTGATGTGTTGGAAAATGAGTTAAGAAGACTGAAGTTCCATGAAAATGATGATATCAATGAGTTTTTGCAAAACTTTGACAATGTGATTGCAGACTTAGAAGGGACAGGAGTGCCCTACACCGAGCAACAGCAAGTTCTGGCCATGTCTAGAGCTTGCTCTGGTTTAGGTAACATCTCTATATTTATGAGAACTATTGCCAAAACCAAGGTTGAAACATAAAGAATGGTGAAAACAGAATTAGAGCAAACAGAAAACAGAAACATAATTATTCTATTCTATTCTATGGATGTTTAACTTATGTGCATGTGCCAAAAGAATTAAGATCTAAACTCGATGACAGATTCACAATAGGATATTTAGTAGGATATGACGAGAACTCAAAGGATTACAGAGTGTACAATCCAACAAATAAGAAAATAATTATAAGCAGAGATGTAACATTTGTTGAGAGTAGGTTATATAAACCTACAATAAAAAAGGAGGAGTCTGAAAATCATGATCAAGGAACAAAGGAAATTGATCATGATACAAAAGAATATGACACTAAGGAGAATGACCTAGATGATGAAAATCACAGATCTGTGGAAAACAATGATCAAAAGGAAGGGAAAATGAAAAAGATTACACTCAAAGGAGGCTAAAAGAAGAAGAACAGAAGAGGAAAACTTAAGGAAGGAGTTCAGATTGATCACAAAGCTTATGGTAGACTACCAGATGGCAAAAGTGTCAGAATATAGTCACAAAAGGAGAATGTTGAACAAGCTTTAAGGGTTCTTGAGACTGGTGTACCAGAAAACTTTGATGATGCAATCAAAGATTTAGAAAGTAGCAAATGGAGACAAGCAATGAATGATGAAATCGACTCATTTAGTAGGACAGAAACTTACCAAGTTGTAGAAAGGCCAAGAAATAAAAATGTAGTGGGAAACAAATGGGTATACAAGCTGAAAATAGGGGCAGATGGTAATCCCAAGCACAAAGCACGTCTTGTAGCTCAGGGATTTACTCAAAGAAAAGGAGTTGACTATGATGAAATCTATTCACCTGTTGGAAAATGAACAACATAAGAATGATAGTTGCTATTGCTAATGCACTTGATTATGAATTGCATCACATGGATGTGAACACAGCTTTTTGGAATGCAAAGCTGGAGGAGGAAATATACATGGAACAACCACCTGGGTATGAACAAGGAAAAAATAAAGAAGAAGAAGAGATTTTAACAAAGTATGGAGGTTAAACAGAGCAGTGTATGGCTTAAAGCAATCACCTAGGGAATGGTAGGAATGCATGGATTCATTCTTAATGGCTCAAGGATTCAGAAAATTAGATAATGATGGCAATGTCTATTTGTTTGAAGAAAAGGATGATTATTGTATAATAGGTTTATATGTTGATGGTTGTATAATGGCTGGGAAAAACCTGACTATTCTAAATAAATGCAAGAATGTCCTGAAGAAAAGGTTTATGATGACAGACCTTGGAGAACTCAAGAAATTTCTAGGGATTGAAGTGACTCGTGACAGAAAAAATAGAAGAATAAACTTGTCGCAGAGAAGATACATAGAAACAGTGTTGAAAAAATTCAATATGGAAGATTGCAATGTAGTTAAGGCTCCAATCTTACCAGGTTACAAGATATCAAAGGAAATGTGTCCACAAAGTGAACAAGAAGAAAAGGATATGGAGGAAATCCCATACAGACCCTTGATTGGAAGTTTATTGTATATATCAAATAATACCAGACCTGATATCAGCTATATTGTTAATGTCCTAAGCAGATATAATTATAATCCAGGGAGACAACATTGGCTTGCAGCAAAGAAAGTGCTGAGATATCTGAAGGGAACAAAGAATGTTGGTATTGAATATTCCACTGATAATTTGAATTTGGTAGGGTACTGTGATGCAGATTGATGTGGGGATCCAGATGAAAGAAGATCCACATCTGGATTCTTGCTTATGTTGGGAGGAGGTCCAATAAGTTGCAGAAGTAAAAAGCAGTCCTCAATAGCCCTATCTACAACTGAAGCGGAGTATCCATCATCAACATTAGCAGCTAAGGAAATTGTGTGGACTAGAAGAATGTTGGACGAATTGGGAATAAAGCAAAAGGACAAAACAGTACTCTACAATGACAGTCAGGGTTGTATCTCTATGGCTAAAAATCATGTTATGCATGAGAGAACAAAACACTTATTCTTAATGGTTAAACCATTGTGATATTAAATTATCAATGGTTTGATCGTGATCTGAAGACTTCATCAAATACTCAAATGGAAAGTTATACTGGAGGGAAAACTTGGATCATATTTAGAAAAGGCAACACGGTCGAATGGTGTTGCAGAACGGATCGGTAGTCTCCAAGACTGCCGGATCCATGTAAATAAATTAAGATGTATAGTTAGAATACATTTAGATTTGGTGGATAATAGTGCCGTGCTTAGAGGTAACCAAAAGCTTATTCGATAATGCTTCATTGTGTTCACATTGTTCAGTGTTATAATAAAACTTCTGGAAGGTCTTATCTAAGCAATTGATGTTCATTTCTTTATCAAAATATGATCAATGGTTTATCAAGCTATGTTAAGGTGATATGATAAACATTGTTAAGGTGAAATTTATCTAGAAATAAGTTAAGGTGCTTTTGATTATTGTCTAATTTTCATACATGAGTGACCACGCATGAGTGACCACATACCACTATGTAATATGGTTTTAGAGAATAAACTTTTGAGCATAAAAAACCAGAACTATAGTAGTTTTCAATGGTTTGCTATAGTGCTTTGTGTGATATCATGCATGTGAAGGCATATGCAGTTGTATCTGCTACAAGAGTAGGAGCAGTAAGGACTTATCGTCCTCATCATCTTTTTAGTTTGGTTCCATGGTGTTCTTAATTGACTCCATGTCTTAGAGCATGGAAACCACTTCAGGGGGACTAGTTTCTCAGTGCAAGAGGACCTTTCCTCTCTTCATCTATGTAATCGTAAGGAGGAGCTATGCAAAGAAGGGGAGGTACAACAACTATTCTTGGCAAACTTCAATCTGGCGGGTTTGACTGTTGTAATCTTTGGAGATATCAGTGTACATGGTTTGAAGATCAGTAAGGAGTTTATCCTTATCCTTGAGCTGAGTCAAAAGTTCCTGAATGGTGGACTGTAACTGCGTCTGTTGATCCACGAGTAGGGTGGTCCATTCTTGTTCAGCGTGGAGAGTTTCACGGGCCTGTAAAAGAGCCTCGTGCTTTTGTTGAAGACTGTCTTCGAGAGATTGAACCTTAGTCATGGCAGCCTGTAAGTCTCTATGAACTGCTTCCGTGGACTCCACGTATTGCTGGATCCCATTCATGAAGTGTTCTTGAGAATCCTGAAGCTTGATCAGACTTTCTTGGACATCTTGTTGATACTGAAAAGGATATTTCTGGAGTGCTCAATTGCAGTAGAGGGAGAGGAGGAAACTGGGATGATGGTTTCATGGTGTGGCACACGATGAGGAGAGGAAGAGTGGTGAGGATGGGAAGTTTCTTCCTGAAGGTTCTTGACAGCCGAGATGACGTTGGAGGGTTGTTTAGTGGATGCTTGAGAGGCAGTTTTCTGATGCGTGGGAGAACCAGGACTTGGGGCCGGGAGACAATGTTGAATGAGGGCTTGCAAATGTGCGCCCACAGCAGATTCCAAGCCAGAGTTGGGAGCAGCACGAATACGATCAATTTCATGAAGAAGACGGAGATACATAATTTGAGGCCAATCAATAGGATGGGAAGAGTGGATGGCCAGAATAGCAACATGGAAGAACTGTTTGTTGATGTGGGTGTTCTTGATGGAATACCCATAGAACTTGCGCCACATAAAATTGACAAAGGTATCATGTGGTTTGGCAATGTTTGTGAGTTTATGAGTGGTGGCCTGATAAGGAGTTTGGCCATACTGAGTGACATCCTGTTCCTGCAAAGCAGTCCAAGATAAAGAAGGCGTGCGGATAGGTAACTTGAATACCTGAAAAAGAAGAACCGGAGTGAGCAGAATATCCGTCTGATCGATCCTGGTTGCGTAACCATCCATGGTTTTGATCATGTAAGCAACAAATTGCCTGAGTTGGTGCGGATTTGGTGCAGGAAGGTCCTGCCTGGAGAATACAGCCCTGAGCGTTCTGCAACTTCGCGACTCGGTTCGGTCAGGAGATCTCGAAAGGTGGGAGTTGGAAGAATGTTGGACGAATTGGGAATAAAGCAAAAGGACAAAACAGTACTCTACAGTGACAGTCAGAGTTGTATCTCTATGGCTAAAAATCCTGTTATGCATGAGAGAACAAAAAACATTGAAATGAAGATGCATTTTATCAGGGACATGGTTAACAAAAACATTATTCAACTAGAACATATAAAGTCTGAGGAACAACTGGCAGATATTCTCACAAAGGTCTTGAGTAGTAACAGGTTCAATGTTCTGACAGAAAGAATAAGTTGCAGATAAACTTTGAAATGATTTACAGTAGGCTCAAGCAAAGGATTGCAGACTAACTGTGAAATGAGCTGTAACAGGGTCAATAAGCAAGCATTAACATTATGAGGTGAAGGGGAATGTTAGAAAAACATATTTTCTAAGTTCACCTCATAATAGAAGAAATCGCAGAATAATATGTTTAACAGAAGATCAGCAAGTTCTCTAGACATGTTGGCTTATTAAGATGATAGACAGACTATACAACTTGACTAGAAAGTTGTTAAAGGCACAAGATTCATTGAGCTAGGGGAAAGAAAAATTAAAATGGAATGGCTGCACTATAGGGTTATAAAGGTTTATTTATTCTTAATGGTTAAACCATTGTGATATTAAATTATCAATGGTTTAATCATGATCTGAAGACTTCGTCAAATACTCGAATGGAAAGTTATACTGGAGGGAAAACTTGGATCATATTTAGAAAAGGCAACACGGTCGAATGGTGTTGCAGAACGGATCGGTAGTCTCCAAGACTGCCGGATCCATGTAAATAAATTAAGATGTATAGTTAGAATACATTTAGATTTGGTGGATAATAGTGCCGTGCTTAGAGGTAACCAAAAGCTTGTTCGATAATGCTTCATTGTGTTCACATTGTTCAGTGTTATAATAAAACTTCTGGAAGGTCTTATCTAAGCAATTGATGTTCATTTCTTTATCAAAATATGATCAATGGTTTATCAAGCTATGTTAAGGTGATATGATAAACATTGTTAAGGTGAAATTTATCTAGAAATAAGTTAAGGTGCTTTTGATTGTTGTCTAATTGTCATAAATGAGTGACCACGCATGAGTGACCGCATACCACTATGTAATATGGTTTTAGAGAATAAACTTTTGAGCATAAAAAACCAGAACTATAGTAGTTTTCAATGGTTTGCTATAGTGCTTTGTGTGATATCATGCATGTGAAGGCATATGCAGTTGTATCTGCTACAAGAGTAGGAGCAGTAAGGACTTATCGTCCTCATCATCTTTTTAGTTTGGTTCCATGGTGTTCTTAATTGACTCCATGTCTTACAGCATGGAAACCACCTCAGGGGGACTAGTTTCGCAGTGCAAGAGAACCTTTTCTCTCTTCATCTATGCAATCGTAAGGAGGAGCTATGCAAAGAAGGGGAGGTACAACAACTATTCTTGGCAAACTTCAATCTGGCGGGTTTGACTGTTGTAATCTTTGGAGATATCAGTGTACATGGTTTGAAGATCAGTAAGGAGTTTATCCTTATCCTTGAGCTGAGTCAAAAGTTCCTGAATGGTGGACTGTAACTGCGTCTGTTGATCCACGAGTAGGGTGGTCCATTCTTGTTCAGCGTGGAGAGTTTCACGGGCCTGTAAAAGAGCCTCGTGCTTTTGTTGAAGACTGTCTTCGAGAGATTGAACCTTAGTCATGGCAGCCTGTAAGTCTCTATGAACTGCTTCCGTGGACTCCACGTATTGCTGGATCCCATTCATGAAGTGTTCTTGAGAATCCTGAAGCTTGATCAGACTTTCTTGGACATCTTGTTGATACTGAAAAGGATATTTCTGGAGTGCTCAATTGCAGTAGAGGGAGAGGAGGAAACTGGGATGATGGTTTCATGGTGTGGCACACGATGAGGAGAGGAAGAGTGGTGAGGATGGGAAGTTTCTTCCTGAAGGTTCTTGACAGCCGAGATGACGTTGGAGGGTTGTTTAGTGGATGCTTGAGAGGCAGTTTTCTGATGCGTGGGAGAACCAGGACTTGGGGCCGGGAGACAATGTTGAATGAGGGCTTGCAAATGTGCGCCCACAGCAGATTCCAAGCCAGAGTTGGGAGCAGCACGAATACGATCAATTTCATGAAGAAGACGGAGATACATAATTTGAGGCCAATCAATAGGATGGGAAGAGTGGATGGCCAGAATAGCAACATGGAAGAACTGTTTGTTGATGTGGGTGTTCTTGATGGAATACCCATAGAACTTGCGCCACATAAAATTGACAAAGGTATCATGTGGTTTGGCAATGTTTGTGAGTTTATGAGTGGTGGCCTGATAAGGAGTTTGGCCATACTGAGTGACATCCTGTTCCTGCAAAGCAGTCCAAGATAAAGAAGGCGTGCGGATAGGTAACTTGAATACCTGAAAAAGAAGAACCGGAGTGAGCAGAATATCCGTCTGATCGATCCTGGTTGCGTAACCATCCATGGTTTTGATCATGTAAGCAACAAATTGCCTGAGTTGGTGCGGATTTGGTGCAGGAAGGTCCTGCCTGGAGAATACAGCCCTGAGCGTTCTGCAACTTCGCGACTCGGTTCGGTCAGGAGATCTCGAAAGGTGGGAGTTGGAAGAATGTTGGACGAATTGGGAATAAAGCAAAAGGACAAAACAGTACTCTACAGTGACAGTCAGAGTTGTATCTCTATGGCTAAAAATCCTGTTATGCATGAGAGAACAAAAAACATTGAAATGAAGATGCATTTTATCAGGGACATGGTTAACAAAAACATTATTCAACTAGAACATATAAAGTCTGAGGAACAACTGGCAGATATTCTCACAAAGGTCTTGAGTAGTAACAGGTTCAATGTTCTGACAGAAAGAATAAGTTGCAGATAAACTTTGAAATGATTTACAGTAGGCTCAAGCAAAGGATTGCAGACTAACTGTGAAATGAGCTGTAACAGGGTCAATAAGCAAGCATTAACATTATGAGGTGAAGGGGAATGTTAGAAAAACATATTTTCTAAGTTCACCTCATAATAGAAGAAATCGCAGAATAATATGTTTAACAGAAGATCAGCAAGTTCTCTAGACATGTTGGCTTATTAAGATGATAGACAGACTATACAACTTGACTAGAAAGTTGTTAAAGGCACAAGATTCATTGAGCTAGGGGAAAGAAAAATTAAAATGGAATGGCTGCACTATAGGGTTATAAAGGTTTATTTATTCTTAATGGTTAAACCATTGTGATATTAAATTATCAATGGTTTAATCATGATCTGAAGACTTCGTCAAATACTCGAATGGAAAGTTATACTGGAGGGAAAACTTGGATCATATTTAGAAAAGGCAACACGGTCGAATGGTGTTGTAGAACGGATCGGTAGTCTCCAAGACTGCCGGATCCATGTAAATAAATTAAGATGTATAGTTAGAATACATTTAGATTTGGTGGATAATAGTGCCGTGCTTAGAGGTAACCAAAAGCTTGTTCGATAATGCTTCATTGTGTTCACATTGTTCAGTGTTATAATAAAACTTCTGGAAGGTATTATCTAAGCAATTGATGTTCATTTCTTTATCAAAATATGATCAATGGTTTATCAAGCTATGTTAAGGTGATATGATAAACATTGTTAAGGTGAAATTTATCTAGAAATAAGTTAAGGTGCTTTTGATTGTTGTCTAATTGTCATAAATGAGTGACCACGCATGAGTGACCGCATACCACTATGTAATATGGTTTTAGAGAATAAACTTTTGAGCATAAAAAACCAGAACTATAGTAGTTTTCAATGGTTTGCTATAGTGCTTTGTGTGATATCATGCATGTGAAGGCATATGCAGTTGTATCTGCTACAAGAGTAGGAGCAGTAAGGACTTATCGTCCTCATCATCTTTTTAGTTTGGTTCCATGGTGTTCTTAATTGACTCCATGTCTTACAGCATGGAAACCACCTCAGGGGGACTAGTTTCGCAGTGCAAGAGAACCTTTTCTCTCTTCATCTATGCAATCGTAAGGAGGAGCTATGCAAAGAAGGGGAGGTACAACAACTATTCTTGGCAAAGTTTTTTTTTTTTCATTTTGTTTGAAGTCCCAATGACACAGGAGGGGATCACTCACCTCCAGAAGGTCCATGCCAACTACAGGTGAGAGCTAGAGAGGCACTGCTCGTCCACGACTTGAACTCCACTGAGGCGATGCATCACCCAAGATGTGTCAAACCCATACCTTGCTCTCACTCAGTGGCAAGCTATTAGGCCTAGCCCACAACGTTCCCTGTCCATCCCTGTGCACCAGAGGGATCAATTGTAGCTGGACAAGGCTTCCTTGTCAGCCGGTCTAACCTCATGATCCACAACCAGGTGGGCTCGCATAGGCCGCATTAATTGGGAATTAATGGGCTAATCTAGAATCATCAACTAAAAGGCTCTGGGGTCTCTAACCCCCTTTGCCGATACAGAAGAGGTGCGCATAGAGCAATACAATATCATCCAATGAACCGAAATACAACAGGTCTAATCTAACTAATCTAATCAACTTGATTAGGATTTCTTCGTTAGTGGTTAAGGTTCTTAGGCTCTAGAGGTCATCTACAACTAAAAATAGATACAAATCCGGCCTAATGCCTGTCGGGAAGCATGCATTGACTAAACAATCGGCCATTCACCTAGTCTTTGGCTGACTCATAGTCTTTTGAAGGCGTCCATGCTGCTGGAATCCACTGAGATGCTTGAGTTTTGAGGAGATGCTTCGGAACGCGAGTTTCACTGCTGGTGAAAGGGAATGAGTGGGACACTCGGGCAATGCACGCTTCTGAGGCTGGAATCCGAAAAGGGGACACTTTTTAGGGTTCTTGTCTCTTTATACCCATGTTTTAGGGTTAGGGTCTAATGGGCCATATGGCTCATATGGGGCATTGCCATGCGGCAATATAGAATATACCCCATGGTAGAAGCCTTTACCAGTTCTTTCTTAGAATTTCTTCTCGAATACTATTATATATGTTACATTTATGTTTGCACGTATATGTCATAGGATCACACTTTTTGAGTTATGCTTAAAGATCCTTTAATCAAGACCATCAAATGTCAAGTTTAATAGTATACAAAATCGAATTGAATTAAATTTTCTTATCCATGGAGACCATGTCTATGGGAGCCCATACAAGAAAGAGCACAACAAGACTATCACTATTTGGGATTAAAAAAACCCCGAATGATTTTCACAGGGGAGCCATTTGAGTGCAACTGTAGAGGATTAGTTACCTGCACATAACATGCAGATAGAAATTAAAGCATACGTTATAGCCACTTCACCCTCCGGCCAGCCATGGAGGGCAACCCTCCGTGCGCAACACCTTCCCGCCATGGAGGGCAACCCTCCGTGCGCAGCACCTTGTTTAAAAAGGCAAGGGGTTGGTGAAATGTACATGGAATGCCGCATATAACGCCGCATGCAGCGTTCCCTCTGCCTTGCGGAAAGCTGGCTATTATATACGAATTTTGAACCTGCGGGAGGCTTATTGAATACGAATTTTGCCTTCTCTCTTTTAGCCTCCACTCCTAGTCCAGGGCATTTGAAGTTTATGATCGGGAAGACTGGAGCCTGGCAGAGTTGAGCTGATTGGCCCAAGTGAAAACTGGTCATTATACATAAATCCCACCTTGGCACCAGGGCCCCAAGCTTATTTGCTTGCTTCGTTGTCCAGGAACAAGCTTGTAGCTATTGCATCAATTCACATGGGGTCCCACAGGCTATGGATTGAGACAGGTAGATGGGAGCGGCCGCAATTGCCGCGAGAAGCGAGACTATGTGCCTGTTGCCAGTTACAGGTTATTGAAGATGAAAGCCATACTCTTCTGAGATGCCCTGCTTTTGAGATAGTCCGGAATCATTTTTTGACCTTAGCATTCCATTCCACGCTTCTACAACTTCTCAGAGCACCATCTGTACATGACTTGGCATTATACATACTTGAGGTTCTAGATCAACGTCTGCAATTACTGAGCCCTTAGTAGTCATTATCTCCGCTTATCTAGTATCATCATTACTGCAAAGGTTTTTCCCTTGAAAACCTTTCGAGGCAGGGGTTTTTTAATCCTAGTAGTAATGATTGTACTAGCCCATTGTATGGGTCCCATGACCTATTGGTCTCCATGGACGTTAAAAAATCTATTCTATTCTATTCTATTCTTATCTTCATCATTTTCTTTGGTTGTAAGATCAAACCCTAAACTTGCAGGGCGCTTCACTTGCGGCTGATCTCGTTGGCCTTCTCTTTGCAAAGGGAGCAACATCACATGCGTAATCATTGCTTACTTTTAGCAAGAGCTGGGGCTTTATGCGTGGGGGCTTTTGTAAAACGGCATTTTTTTTTTCAACCTTTGGAGGTTTGTAAAAGCACCGAAGTTTTTATTTTCAAATCCTTTTTGAGAAAATGTACGATCCACAAAGCAATCCTACCAGATTATATGGAGGAGATGGAGCTTTATTTTCCTTAAGGAGCAAAGATAATAGGAATCAAACAGCTTAATCCAGGCGTTAGTTTTTTAAACACAACGTTCTTAGTTACTTCCTTTTTTTTTTGCCTTGGAAATGTCTCTTTTTTATTTTGATGTACACTTGAATTTGAGAAAATTTATATTTTTTGCATCCACAAATGCTTTGTTGAAGAGTTCAATAGTCCCAGATTATATGGAGGAGTTCAATCCATGTTTTATTAGTCAAACACGACCGGTCACAAGAGGTAATTTTCCTTCGGAAGATTTCTAGCAAAGATAATAGTCGCATCAACAAGAATCAAACAGTTAATCTGAAGCGATGAATTTGAAAATTTTAGTTTAAACACACGCTTCCACTTTGCTATGCCTCTATATGTTAACTTTAAAACGAAGGGCTTACTGGATTTTGCCTAAGTATGTCTCTTTTTATTTTTGTGCATGCTTTTTCTTGAATAATCTCTAATGTTATCTTTATATTTTTTGCAGAAGTAGAAATGTGCTTTGTTGAAGAGTTCAATAGCTCTTAATTTACAAGGGGCTTTTATCTTTGGAGATGTTGTGCTTGCAGATGCAGCAACAGTAGCATAGTTAAGAATACCAAAAGTGGTGCCCCGGTGAATCCGTAATGTTTTCCTATTTGCAATAGAAGAGGGTTTTGCTTAGATTGTTTCATCTTTTGCAGGTTTTGATTTGCATCGTAGTAAAAAATTTAAGTTTATTTTTTATTTTCTCGGCATCTCAGGCTGTATCACGTATCAATTCTCTATTTTCCTTTCAGGCATGGGTTGCTCTAGGAAGTCGCACACTTGAAAATCAGGTTGGAAGCATTTCTTTCTAACTAACAGTGACAGCGAAGCTATCTTTTGATAAGCTTGGGCCTAAGTCACACCATGTTTAGGTGTCTAAAGTTCTCCTCATGACATTTTTGAGCAAGCTAAGGTGTGTCGGGATTTTAAGGTACATATAAACAGTTCTCTTACAGCTTATGGCCTATATATTTGCAAATTTTTAGAGATAATAGATTTTTAGAGATAACAGTTGGCACATGTTATTGCATCTATTAAAATACTTTGTTTGGCTTCCATGTATAGAATGATTTCATATGAAGCCCTCTATTATTGTCAGTAACTGTTCAGGTCACTGCTTACAATTTGACATCAAACTCTCTATGTTGTAGTGCTTCTATTGTGCTCCAGAGGCTCACAATGCAACAAGTGGCTCATTTCTTGAGAATATAAATTACCAGTCTGCTTATTTGATTTCTCTAAGGATTTCAGGGATGTTCATTGTATTATAGGAGATTGTGTAATTTATAATCTGTGAAAATCAAGCCTTGGCAGCTAACGGTCAGAAGCTCCATTAAGAATAAAGTGTCCCTTAACAAGAAGCATATAATCTGTATATCTGATAGGCTTTAGATCAAGCAAAATTAGATCAAAAGAAGCAAAGAAAAAGAAAGCAAAAAAAAGGGAGGGGAGGGGGATGGCGTTCTTTTTACATGTTAAAATTGTCTATCAAAAATTGCATATTTTATTTAACACAAGTTTGCAATAACCACAAGGTCTACTTTTGCCATAACATTATTTAAAATTGTTCTGTCGCTCATATTCTAAACATATAAGCTATGCAAATTTTTTGCTTTTACCCATTGAAATAATTCCAGCCTTTATTGATCAATTCGTTATTTATCCATCTTTATGGATTTTTTATCCACTGTCGATTGGGAGCCATTGATTGGTGGTATATTCCTGGTTTTGTGCCACATCCATGGCTACTAACATTTTGCTGAAAAATCGACATGCCATTTCCTATGGTCTCGCTTGACCATATGGTGAAATTATATTAATCTAAAGAAAAACACCCAATGGTAGCATCGACCACGAACTGGATGCTACCACCATCAAGAAACCTCGCAACTCTGCCCTGGATGCCCGCACATCTGCTAATTTTAATTTTGTCGTTCAATTTCACTCAATTTCAGGAATTCCATCGCCGTTCAATTTCGCTCAATTTCGTTACCCATCATCGTTCAATTCCGCTTAATTTCAAGGATCCCACTCAATTTCAGGAATCGGCAGGCAGGTTTGCACCTACCATGCGAAAAGTTAAATTGGTAGTACCTTGCACTCGATCATGGCCCCATAAGGATTTGAGCTTAAGGACCATTTAATATGATCCTATCATTACCTATGATCAAGTGCTACCTTGTACTCGATCTCGTGGTCGAGTACACCTGCTGCCTCATGCCCCGAGGGTTTTAAGCTAGGGAACGCCTCACGATCCCATCATCGCGATGATCACTTATACCCATCATGACCCCCCCGGCGGCCATGTCCACGCCCCAGACGCGGCATAGAGATCATCCGACAAATGTGTCCCATCATCGCCCACCATGCCTAATCTCTTTCTCTCACATGACCTCTGGCCATGCTATTACACCGGTAGTGCGGTTTTCAGAGAATAGATATCTTATAAAATACAGAAGGATGAATTGAGGAAGATAGTACCTCCCAATGCGTGTTCTCGCTTACTCATGCATGGTGTCAGAAGCTAGGTCTCCAATCCAATCTCTGCTAGTGCCCAGGTGCATTGGTGAAAAGTATGCATCAAGGATTCTTTAAACCGGAGCAGACCCATCCAACTTCCTCAGATTCACCTCTACTATCCTCCATTCGCACACTCAAGAGATTTGCATAAAGATTGTATAGTTCATAAATGGAGAACCCACCAGCATACAAGGAAGGTGGATTTGTGAGGAAGGCACATATGCTTTTGATATCTCCTCAAGATTTCTCCTTGGGCAAAGGACGCTGATTGAGGTGTAACAATGGCCTGCAAAGCAAAGATTGAAGTGACTTGCCCATAATTTGTAGACTAAGGTAAGAAATTGGCCCTGCCGCCTTTTTGCCTCGCTCCACCGAGGCCTTCCAAACCCCAGAAGTTCATGCTTTGTTTTCATGAGAAAAGGGCCATTATAAGCCCTTGGATCTTTTTGAATTAAAAGAGGGCTTTTCAGAAGTCATCGATTCTAACTACAGACAGCCAAAATTGTACAAAAAAAACCCTCATATAATACTACTAGATATTGATCAATTCATTATTTATCCATCTTTTATGGGTTTTTATCCATTGTCGATTGGGAGTCATTGATTGATGGCATATTCATGCTCTGTTACATCCATGGCTACTAACATTTTGTTGCAAAAATCGACATGCTATTTCCTATGGTCTCGATTGACCATAAGGATGAAATTATATTAATCTGTAAACACCCAATGGTAAGATCACGCAACCGGATGCTACCACCATCAAGAAACCTCGCACCGCCTCGGATGCCCGCATATCCGCGCACACTCTTCAATTTTGTCGCTCAATTTTGCCTTCAATTTCAGGAATTCCACGCCGCTCAATTTCGCCACTGCTACTCCATCGCTCAATTCCGCCTCAATTTCAAGAATCCCACTCACCAGATCAAGAAAGGTGTCCGCACCGCCATGCCAAACCAATTGGGAGTTGTTAATCTAAATGTACTAGTTTATTTTGTTGGTTCCTGTCATAGTTAGTTACCTCAAGGTGTGCCCCTGTGATTCGCTACCTTTTAACTTGCTTTAATGTTTGGGCTAAAACATTTTGTAAATGTTTTCTATGATAGCCAACTCGTTGTAGAAATACATGTATGGCCCGGTTCTGCTCATGTATACCCATATATGTTTGTATCTTTGCAAAGACATGTGATGTTTAATCTGTGGTGAAGCAAATCTATTTCCACATATTGTTTTTCCTCGTTGGCTAGTGCTTGATAGCTTGCGCCCGCCGCACATGCATTCTTGTTGTGGCTAAGGATCATGCTTATTTCTTCGTGGAGGTTTTGGGTAGAATGCTTGAGGTGCTTAGTATTGATCACAGTATTAGCATGCACCTAAACTTGCCTTCTTATTAAACATCATTTCCTAGCGATTTCTCATGCAAAAACAAAGATTATATGATCACGGTATGTCATTAATAAGGCCGGTATGGTAATACGTAAACTACTTCTGCAAAGGCATGTAAATAGAGAAATCTTCGCCCACATTGGTATTAACGTCGTATGCTCATTGGATGGAAATATGTTCATATTTAACAAGTCGACCAAGTAGAACAATAAGAGGAGCTCCCATGTTTGGACTTATAGCGGCGCCCTCTAAGTTTATGGAAGCCACTTCCTTCATCGCCTTGCTACGTATGCATACATTTAAGAGCAGAGAATGGTTGTCCAGTATACATTTCAAGATGTACGTAGTGTGTTAGGCCCGCTACTTATTCGCCGTGAGATACATATATATGCTACGCCTATATCTCGTGATAAAAGGATTTGGCGCTTGTTCGACAAGAGTTGCAAATCGGAAATATCATAACGGAAATTGCGCATCATATAGTGTGGGCTATACAACCACACAGAGGGCTATATGCCATTCTTTGCAAAAGCAATGAAGGAGAATCAAGACTTATGTATAAAATGGCCTTCTCCCGATCGCATGCATACCTTATCATGTCATTGAACGCTTTGAAAGGGATCCTTTTGTTGTTGGGGCTATTGATGGTAGTCATTCACCGATTATTGCACCTAATGAAAATGCGCAAGATTATTACAATGTGAAGGGTCATTCAATCTGCTATAAGCATTGTGAGCGCAGATGCCGGCTATGGGACTATGACGCTGCTGAAGGTGCAAGAGATTCACGATTGGAAGTTATTTGAACAAAGCCGGTCGGAAAGAGGGATCAAAAGCTGGACACTTGGGAAACTATTGTCTAGTAGGTGATGGCTTTACCCTCCACTCACTTTGATGCTTTCGCCATTCAAGGGTCATAAGGATGAACTTAGTGTGAGGTGGAGTATCATTGAATTATATCTGGCCTAGTACCTAGAATGCCAAGAGAGTACTCTATATGTTGAGCCTCAAGATCTGTGATCTTGTTGAAGAGAAAATGACACGCGCTAAAAGCAAGGTATTGTTACTAGAGAGGAGACTTCTTTTAAAAAGGATTTGAATGGTTAAAAAGGGCGACGCCTTTATTATATGCTATAGGCTATATTAATACTAAAATAGAAGGAAGGGAAGGCAGCGATCAACAGGTGAGCAAAAAGTATTTTCGTTTCCGCATTTCTTTTCTCCAAGGGTCATCTGAGGTTCTGGATTAGGTCATTCTGCAAAGATGATGCCCGCCTGATTTCTAAGCCAAAGCCAGGCTTGAGAAAGCAAGGAAATGCAGCAGCTCAACACAAAGAGATACGGTGAGAAGCGTGTACGTTTTGTAGAGACGCAAAAAGGAGGGATATGCCGCCTGAACATGTCCGGCAAGATAATAAGAGACCATGGAGATATCCCAAAAAGATACTGTCATGACAAGCGTGTTTATCTTTGAGCACTCAAATTTGTAATTCTATGCTGTGTATGTTTATTGGAAATATGCCCATGCCATGGGAGCAGGTTCGATGCGAGAATTTGCATCATATCACTGGAGCAATCACTTTGTTGACGAAATTCTTGGGTGGTTGAACCTATCTATTTAGCACAGTGGGGTACAATGTGGATTATGATGAGGCGTGAGAAGAAAGATAGGAGCATTTTAAACGGATGCGTTTTCCACCATTTGATGATGAAGAGCCACCTCTTGACTATGCAGACAATCTTCTTGATGTTGATCCATTGGAGGCTATACAATTGGACCTTCACGAGGTTGAGATTCCTGTGTACATGTGGTTTTATGATCATAAGCCTCTTGTGAAAAACGAAGTTGATCAATGGGCCCATTATAGAAGATGGCACCTATCCTCAATAATGGTAGCTCTGGCATCGGTTTGCAGGCCAATTGCTATCGGACTTAACTGAGAAATTATTTTTATCTGTTTGGCATGGAATCGTTTTTCACTGCCAAGGCTCTGAACATGTGCATTTTAGGAGGTCCAAAGTTTGAACCTTTGTATCGTGACATGGAGAAGGGAGATGAAGACTGGAATGAGTTTAATGATATAAGCAAGCTGATATTGGGTCCCTCTCCGTGGTCAATACAGAATTGCGTTTCCACATCTATACACAATAATAGGCCCCGGAAAGTGAGATTAGGAATTTACTATACCCCATGGTGATGCATATAAAGACGGAAGATCCTGATCTTCCAGCTTAATATGATCCGTTGCTCATCCAATCCCAGGTTATAAGACGGATCGGAGAGACAAGAAATGCTTATCAGGAAGAAGATGATGGCGAAGACTTCACTTTGCCAAAAGGTGTCGAGCCACTTCTGGAATCAACACTCTCTGTATACTGATACCACAGCTTCAGGAATTGCATTGCTGTTTGCTCCACGACCCTTCAACATGCTGCTCTTGGAAGAACAACAAGGCGAGCAGAAGATGTACCCACTTGTTTCGATTGGCATAAAGAGCATTGTCCTACTATAATTTATCCTGTGTGAAGGTTCGTGTGAGTTATCAGAAGTTCTGAAGTGCTATGCGTTGTGGAATGAACTACACCATAGGCCACCAAAAAGGGCAAGAGAATACAGTTATTCCGCTTCTTTACGTGCATCAAGTTCTTCCAGACTACCCAGTTAGATTGGGCTGAAGCTGGTCTGCAAGTCTGCAAACAGGGTTACAACATGCTGAATCTCTTGATACATCGGAAGAATTTGAACTATTTGCATCTCGACTACAATTTTAATCTGAAACCAAAACATTGACCACAAAAGAACGGAAGAAGTCTCGCTTGGAAATGCTTTTCCATCTTGTAGAGAAATTCTTCGCTGACAAAGCTTGTTGTTGATGCAAACATTCAGTTTCCGATAGGGCAATGTTGATGCCTACCAGCTCGCTGATGGACTGCACACATTTTCATGTTGGCCAGTTAATGTGAATGTACTGGCTACAAGTACAGGCTTATGCTACAAATAAGAATGTAAAAAGATTTGAAGCACTTGATTTACTATAGATTTAATACTGGACCTGTTGGCAAAAGGTCCTGGGTGTGGTTTCTGGGCACCGGATGTGGCGGGTTTGGTTGTTCTTCCTCCGCGGTGTTGTACCCCTTCTAGAAAGGTGGCTTGGCAATCTTCTTGCAAGGTAATTGAGGGCGTCATTTTCAGTGTGGGAAAACGGTGACAAAGCAACGGGTTGAAAGCCATTTGACTTGAGCTAAGAGCATATAGTCATGCATGATGTGCTGGATGCTATGCCTGAGGGTAAATAAAAACAAGGCAAGAACAATTCTGCAACATCTAAGGAAGCATGGCGTTGTTGGAAAGCTAATAATATACAATGGAAGGTGCCTGGTTTGCCTGTCCGATTGAGAACATGATCTTACATTATGTGAAATCAAAAAGCAATTGGTGGACAAATGTGGCACATTATAATAGGGAACGTTAATTCACGAGGTGCTACAGTTGATAAAACTGTGTGTAGGAAGAATCTTGGTAGGCTAACCGCCTCTGGCTAAAAGGCTGAACAGGAACGACAAACATAATTATTTGAAAGATGGGCCATATGTTACTCCTGAGGAGGCTGTGGCTATATATACACGACCATGGTTCACTGGCTGGAGTCTAGAAAGTTTTCACCCATACCATTCCCACCACTCTCATACAAGCACGATACCAAGCTCCTGATCCTGGCTTTGGAAAGGCTGAAAGAGTCATATAGTGTTGCTATGCGGTTAAATCAGCAGCAGAGGGAAGAACTTGGCTGATTGAGCAGGCATATGACAATCCCTCATGAGGTTTTATCACTAATCAAAGGCCATCTTCTTACATTGGCGTGCGTTTAAAGAGTCGGGATGAATTTATGGATCTTTACAGTCATCTGATACCCGCTTATGAGATTGAACCACTGGAAAAGATTACAGATGCTTATCTTGATCAGTATTTATGGTATGAAGGAGACAAGCGCTCCCTATTCCTAAACTGGATCAAAACCTGCTGATTCTGAGCCCCCACCTCTGCTGGTTTATAAGTGGTGTCAAGGAATCAATAATTTACAGGATGTATGGGATACCAATGAAGGTCAATGTGTGGTCATGTTACAAACTAAGTTCGAAAAGTTCTTTGACAAAATTGATCTTACAATGCTAAACAGACTTCAAGGCTCGCATTTGATCACAACATAGCAGATTATGTGACTGCAAAGAACAATGTTGTTCTTTTCCATACAAGGGTATGAGCCACACAAACCTTTATGGTCTGCTAAGAGGATTACAATTTGCCTCCTTTGTGGTTCAGTATTATGGTCTTTATGTTAAGATCTTCTGGTTTTGGGACTTGCGAGCAAGTGAAATAGCTGGCCCACCTCAGATGCCAAATGAGTTCATCACATTCAACGATGTAAAGATTGAGACTCGCATCCAATCCGCTGTATTCAAGGTATATCGATAACATGCTGTGCCGCTTCACACATGAGGAGGCTCGAGATCTTATCCGTTTATACTACGGAACATCCAGATCCTAATAACGAGGAATATTGTTGGATATAATAATAAAAGTGCTGGCCTCGGGATGCTCGGATGAGGTTGCTGAAGCATGATGTTAACTTGGGAGAAGTGTTTTCTGGGATATCAAGAATAGACTACCCCGAAGCATCACTATATTGGAGTGGGGAGCAGCTTTGTCTCTGTTTATAGCAAAGATAACCCAAACTTGCTATTTAGCATGTGTGGTTTTGAGGTAATGGATATTACCAAAGTCGAATATCACAAGAAGCTTTTGGTAGCAAGGATGGTATGGAATTTGCAGAATGAGCAGACAAAGGCATACACTGCTGTTGCCTATCTTAAGTGTTGATGATGAGCAGATGAAAGTATTTGAGAATCGTGTTAGGCAGATCCTTATGTCCTCAGGATCAACAGCATTTACCAAGATAGTAAACAATTGGAATAATCGCGTTGATTGGTTTGATGACTTACTTCGATGAAGCCACAGTGCATACGCAAGAGCTTCTTGATTTGCTGGTGAAATGTGAAAACAAGATTCAAACCCGTAAAGATTGGGTTGAACTCAAAATGCCTAGCAGGTTTCCACCGGTTATCTTTTACTGGGCCAAAAGAAATTGGAGGCCTTGGTATGCTCTCTATGGGCCATATATTAATACCTCAGAAGCGATTTTGGTATAGCCAACAAACTGATGTGGGAGTTACTCACTTCAGAAGTGGCATGAGCCATGAGGGATGAGCAGCTGATACCAAACCCCACCGCTATATTCAGCCCTGGGGAAAGTGAATTCATAGATTCACAACCCAGTATGGGCAGAGTATGCACCAAAAGCCAGGAAGCAACAAAGTACAAAACAGGAGGCTAACATTGGAAGATTTGAAGATTCTTGGGATAGAGGAATTCCTCGTATTAATACCTCTTCAAAAAGATAGGTGCACACTGGCATATGATAAAGGGTGGCGTGTGAGGACTGATTTTAAACAGTTTCAAGTCCTTAAACAAAACCCTTTCTGGTGGATTAATTCAGCGCCATGATGGGAAGCTCTGGAACTTGAATAATTACCCGTACAGATGTCATTCAAGCCCCTTGGTGGAGTGGAAGGCATCTTGGAGCATACTCTGTTTAAGGCACTTATTTCCCAACATGGGAGGGTCTGTTTTGGGAGAAGGCATCAGGTTTTGAAGAATCTATGAAATACAAAAAAGCTGACAAATGCTCAAAGATCAGGGTTGAATCAAATTCCAAACAGACGTTTTACACTTTGGTGGTCACTCTACGATTAATCGCTAGCAAATGTCTATGTTGGCTTTCAAGTTCAGCTTGACTTAACAGGAATATTCATGCATGGAAAAATACCCACTCTGAAAATATCTCATACAGATCTTTAGGGACATCTTTGGCAGAAAATACATGAAAGTGTTGTCATGGATTTGTGCCAGGTGCTTGATCAGGAGTTGGATGCCCTGAAAATTGAGACTGTGCAGAAAACTATTCATCCTAGAAAGAGTTATAAAATGAATAGTTCCTGTGCTGACATCCTTCTTTTTTGCTGCCTATAAGTGGCATATATGAGCAAGCCAAGTTTGGTTGCAGAATCAAAGATGTCTTTGACCAGAAGGCAAGCAACAAGTACTGGGTTGATGTACACCACGATGGGGTGATTACGAAACTCTCATGATATTGAATCCATACACGAGGGCAAAATTTTTTGATTACACCACTGATAACATGTCTATCTATCCAGCACCTACAGGTGTGATGATCGGCATTGACTTTGGCCTACAATCTACATTCTGCTTTTGGGAACTGGTTTCCTGGTTTAAAGCCACTTCTTGGCCAAGCCATGAACAAGATTATGAAGGCAAACCCTGCCCTTTTATGTGTTGAGAGGCAGAGTGTGAGGAGAAAGGTTTACAGCTATACTCATCTTGAGCCCACAGAGCCATACCCGTCTCAAAACTATGGAGAGCTTTTTCAGTAACCAGATTATATGGTTTGTAGATGATACCAATGTCTACCGTGTTACCATACACAAAACATTTGAAGGAAATCTGACTACTAAAGCCAATAAATGGTGCAATTTTATTTTCAACCCTCGAACAGGACAGCTGTTTTGAAGGTCATTCACACTAGTGTGTGGGCCGGGCAAAAGCGCCTTGGTCAGTTGGCAAAATGGAAAACTGCTGAAGAAGTGGCTGCATTGTGCGTTCTTTTACCTGTTGAAGAGCAGCCCAAGCAAATTATTGTGACCATAAAGGAATGCTTGATCCTTTGAAGTCCATCTGCTTGACTTTCCAAACATTGTGATAAAGGTAGTGAGCTTCAGTTGCCATTCCAAGCTTGTCTAAAGATAGAAAAAATTTGGTGATCTCATCTTGAAGGCAACTGAACCACAGGCAGTACTATTCAACATATATGACGCATTGGTTAAAACCATATCTTCATATACTGCCTTTTGTCGGCTGATTTTTGATTCTTCGCGGCACTTCATGTGAATAATGAGAAAGCTCAAATGCTTCTTAAGCCAGACAAGACCATCGTTACTGAGTCCCATCATGTTTGGCCTTCATTAAGGTGATGACCAGTGGATGAAGGTTAGTTGCATTGAGAGACCTTATACTATCTGATTATGCAAAGAAAAATAATGTTAACACATCAGCATTGACTCAGTCTGAAATTCGTGATATTATTCTGGGAGCTGAGATAACTCCTCCTTAGCAGCAGCCTAAAGCAAATAGCTGAAATTGAGAAACAAGCCAAAGAAGCAAGCCAGCTAACTGCTGTCTCTACAAAAAACAACAAACGTTCATGGTGATGAATTAATCGTGACCACAACCAGTCCATATGAACAAGCTGCATTTGGATCAAAGACAGACTGGCGTGTCCGTGCAATATCTGCAACCAACCTTTACCTGCGTGTCAATCATATTTATGTGAATCGGACGATATTAAAGGAAGCTGGGTACACTTATATTATGCCAAAGAACATTCTTAAGAAGTTTATTTGTATAGCTGACCTGAGAACACAAATAGCTGGTTACTTATATGGTATAACCGCACCAGACAATCAACAAGTTAAAAGAAACCGTTGTATTGTAATGCCCCAAGAATGGGGCACTCATCAACAGGTAAATCTTCCAGCAGCTTTGCCAGAGCATGACTTCTTGACTGATTTGGAGCCCCTTGATGGTTGCATACACAGCCCAATGAACTACCACAACTGTCTCCTCAGGACCCGACATCACACGCCAAGATCTTGGAGAACAACAAACAATGGGATGGAGAAAAATGCATAATCTTGACATGTAATTTCACACCAGGCTCTTGTTCCTTGACAGCTTACAAGCTTACACCTACTGGCTATGAATGGGGCCGTCAAAATACGGATAGTGGAAGCAATCCTCGTGGTTATTTACCTACGCACTATGAGAAAGTACAAATGCTACTTAGTGATCGTTTCCTTGGATTTTACATGGTACCTGACAATGGGCCGTGGAATTATAACTTTATGGGTGTCAAGCATAAAGTTGGTATGAAATATAATGTGAAGTTGTCAACTCCACGGGAGTATTATCATGAAGAGCATCGCCCACACACTTTCTGGAATTTAGCAATTTAGAGGACGCCAGAAGATGGAGGGTGATGTGAGGACCCCTTCAACTAAAGAGGGACCTTCTAAGTTTGTGCTTGAGAGGAATCTAATCAGAGATATTGGAAACACTAATGAGTTTTGTATATAGCCTTCTCCAATGCATCCTTTATTTAAAAGGAAAAATGATTGATCTCAAAGCACTGAGTATTTTTTTTTCAAAGAATTTAGATGCTTTTAGAAATATTCTTATCCCTACAAAATGCTTGAAATGGAACGTTAGTAACATGTTTGTTAGTCCATGCATGATGCACTTCATATTTGGCTTGAAATGGAACGTTAGTAACATGTTTGTTAGTCCATACATATTTGGCAGGCAGCCAATTGTAACTATATATGTTCAGCCACCAAATGTGATTATACCTCTTTCATATGAAATAGATGCTTGAATTGCTTACAAAGCTATGGAGAGGAATTTTACAACCGTTTCTTAACCGTATGATAGTTCACCTGGTAAAAATACGCTTAGTGCCTTTTGAAGAGAACCTGCTGCGTGAAATGTTTTACTTGATTGGTTTGCTATTCCTTGTGGTTTAGCTTGAGAGGAACCTGAATAGAGAATATTGGAAACACTAATGAGTTTTGTACATAGCCTTCTCAAATGCATCCTTTATCTGAGAAGAAAAACGAATGATCTAAAAAAAAAAAAACAGTACTTTCTTAGAATTTTCTTTCGAATACTATTATATATGTTGCATTTATGTTTGATGTCATAGGATCACACTTAGTTATGCTTAAAGATCCTTTAATCAAGACCATCAAATGTCAAGTTTAATAGAAGACAAAATCAAATTGAATTAAATTTTATTATCCACGGAGACCATGTCGATGGAAGCCCATATAAGAAAGAGCACAACAAGACTATCACTATTTGGGATTAAAAAAACCCCGAATGATTTTGAGGACAAAAAACTTAACAGTAATAGACTCACTGATAAACTATACATCTATACATTTGTACATACCAATATGATGATGCAGCATAATAAAATACTAATATTGGTTTAATTGCAATTAACTATGATAATTGTTTTTTGTTGCCTTATAGAATAGAATAGAATAGAATAGAATAGGTTTTTAGCGTCCACGGTAAGTAACCACTATGCAGAAAATCTCGTAAAACCATTGTGGTATAGAAAACTAGGATGAATAAAAAAGGCATCAAATGTCAAGTTTAATAGAAGACAAAATCAAATTGAATTAAATTTTATTATCCACGGAGACCATGTCGATGGAAGCCCATATAAGAAAGAGCACAACAAGACTATCACTATTTGGGATTAAAAAAACCCCGAATGATTTTGAGGACAAAAAACTTAACAGTAATAGACTCACTGATAAACTATACATCTATACATTTGTACATACCAATATGATGATGCAACATAATAAAATACTAACATTGGTTTAATTGCAATTAACTATGATAATTGTTTTTTGTTGCCTTATAAGTAACCACTATGCAGAAAATCTCGTAAAACCATTGTGGTATAGAAAACTAGGATGAATAAAAAAGGCATTTAAATTAGTACAAAAGACCACGCTATAAATCTTTTCAACTTCTTTAAGCCACCTGACAATAGAAAACCGACATAAAGAACCACTGTCAGATTTAACGTGGTGTTGAAAAACCATGCTTTAAACCATCATCAATTTAATAAACCATGTTGTATTAGAAACCCCAATGAATGACTATCAATGATGTAGAAACCATGTAATAAACTAATATCGCTTTTAGTAAACCATGCTATAAGAAAATTCAACATGAGTGACCACGTAATAGTTATGAGAACCACTATGTAATATGGTTGTAGAGAATAAACTTTTTGAGCATAAAACCGAACTATAGTAGTTTTCAATGGTTTGCTATAGTGCTTTGTGTGATATCATGCATGTGAAGGCATATGCAATTGTATCTGCTACAAGAGTAGGAGCAGTAAGGACTTATCGTCCTCATCATCTTTTTAGTTTGGTTCCATGGTGTTCTTAATTGACTCCATGTCTTACAGCATGGAAACCACCTCAGGGGGACTAGTTTTCAATTGCAAGGGACCTTTTTCTCTTCATCTATGGAATCGTAAGGAGGAGCTATGCAAAGAAGGGGAGGTACAACAACTATTCTTGGCAAAGTTTTTTTTTCATTTTGTTTGAAGTCCCAATGACGCAGAGGGGATCACTCACCTCCGTAAGGTCCATGCCAACTAGGCCGAGAGCTAGAGAGGCACCGTCGGGTCCCACCCACTTGAACTCCACCGGGAGGCATGCATCACCCAAGATGTGTCAAACCCATACCTTGCTCTCACTCACTGCCAAGCTATTAGGCCTAGCCCACAACGCTCCCTCGCCATCGGCCAGTGCACCGAGGGATCAATTGTAGCTGGACAAGGCTTCCTTGTGAGCCGGTTCAAACCTCGTGACCCACGGCCGCTGTGGGTTTCAAGATAGGCCGCATTAATTGGGAATTAATGGGCTAATCTAGAATCATCAACTAAAAGGCTCTGGGGTCTCTACCCTCCTTTGCCGATACAAAAGAGGTGCGCATAGAGCAATACAATATCATCCAATGAACCAAAATACAACAAGTCTATTCTAACTAATCTAATCAACTTGATTAGGATTTGTTCGCTAGTGGTTAAGGTTCTTAGGCTCTAGAGGTCATCTACAACTAAAAATAGATACAAATCTGGCCTAATGCCCGCTTAAAGCATGCATTGACTAACAAATCGGCCATTCACCTAGTCTTTGGTCGACTCAAAAGTCTTTTGAAGGCGCCCATGTTGTTGGAATCCGCCGAGATGCTCGAAGTTTTGAGGAGATGCTTCAGAACGCGAAGCCCTGGGCTGGTGAAAGGGAATGAGTGGGACACTTTGGCAAAGGCACGCTCGGAGGCCGGAATCCAAAAGGGGACACTTTTTAGGGTTCCTGCCTCTTTATACCGATGTTTTAGGGTTAGGGGTCTAATGGGCCATATGGCTCATATGGGGGTATTGCCATGCGGCAATATAGAATATACCCCATGGTACAAGCCTTTACCGGTTCTTTCCTAGAATAAAAAAAAAATCATCAGTTCTTTTCTTAGAATTTTTCTTCTCTAATCCTAATATATATATTACATTTATGTTTGCACGTATATGTCATAGGATCACACTTTTTGAGTTACGCTTTTAAAGATCCTTTAATCAAGACCATCAAATGTCAAGTTTAATAGTATACAAAATCGAATTGAATTAAATTTTATTATCCATGGAGACCATATTTGGGATTAAAAAACCCCAATGATTTTGGATGGGGAGCCATTTGAGTGCAACTAGGTTAGTTACCCGTGATATAACATGCGGATAGAAATTAAAGCATACTTTATAGCCACTTCACCCTCGGCCAGCCATGGAGGGCAACCCTCCCGGCGCCAACACCTTCCCGCCATGGAGGGCAACCCTCCCGCACAAAGACCTTGTTTAAAAAGGCAAGGGATTGGGGAAATGTGCATGGAATGCAGATATAACGCCGCATGCGTTCTCCCTTTGGCGGAAAGTGGCTATTATATACTTAATTTCAACTGCGGCGGGAGGCTTATTGAATACTAATTTTGCCTTCTCTCTCGGGCCCACTCCCAGTCCGGGGCATTTGATTATGATCGGGAAGACCTGAGCCCGGCAGAGTTGAGTCGTTTGATTTTCTTATCTTCATCATTTTCTTTGGTTGTAAGATCAAACCCTAAACTTGCGGGACGTTCACTAGCAGTACTGATCTCGTTGGCCTTCTTTTGCAAACAGGAGCAACATCACATGCGTAATCATTGCCGGGCTGGGGCTTTTGCGTGGCATTTTTGTCGGAGGCTTGTAAAACGAAGTTTTTATTTCCAGCCTTTGCACACATAGCCAGAGATGGAGCTTTATTTTCCTTAAGGAGCACCGGAGTTAGTTTTACAACATTCTTAGTACTTCCTTTTTTTTTGCCTTGGAAATCTGGGAGTACACTTGAATTTGAGAAAATGTACAGATCCACAAAGCAATCCGACCAGATTATATGGAGGAGTTCGAATCCATGTTTTATTAGTCAAACACGATCGTCACAAGAGGTAATTTTTTCCTTCCGAAGATTTCTAGCAAAGATAATAGTCGCATCAACAAGAATCTAGAATCATCAACTAAAAGGCTCTGGGGTCTCTACCCTCCTTTGCCGATACAGAAGAGGTGCGCATAGAGCAATACAACATCATCCAATGAACGGAAATACAACAGGTCTATTCTAACTAATCTAATCAACTTGATTAGGATTTGTTCGTTAGTGTTTAAGGTTCTTAGGCTCTAGAGGTCATCTACAACTAAAAATAGATACAAATCTGGCCTAATGCCTGTCGGGAAGCATGCATTGTCTAACAAATCGGCCATTCACCTAGTCTTTGGCTGACTCATAGTCTTTTGAAAGGCCCATGTTGTTTGGAATCATTTGAGATGCTCGAGTTTTGAGGAGATGCTTTGAACGCCGAGCTTCACGGGCCGGGTGAAAGGGAATGAGTGGGACACTTGGGCAATGCACGCCTCGAGGCCGGAACTGAAAAGGGGACACTTTTTAGGGCTCCTGTCTCTTTATACCCATGTTTTAGGGTTAGGGTCTAATGGGCCATATGGCTCATATGGGGTATTGCCATGCGGCAATATTGTTAGAAATTGAAGATAATATACTCAAGAAACTGAATATAGATGTCTAGCAAGATTTACAACTTTATGATCATAGTGAAAAGCCAAAAAGTGGTCACTAATTTTCACTTGATCATGTACAAATCAATAATCATCATACAAGTCAATAATAACATATCTTTCATAATCTCCTCCTTTCATGTCTCACGCACTGCAAGTGCCTGCCAATCTGTGCATCACTCCAGCATTTATATGTGGGTACATCCACTTGACAATTTGTGCATCCCCTTCATATAGAAAGTTCTACAACTTGCCTAAAAATCCGGAGTAGATAGACTTGCTGACCTTAAATTTCGGCCCTAGTTCACTTTGACTTTGACTAGTCAACTGAAAACCCTAAGTGGCGGGCAGGGGGTAGGTGACGATTTCTAGCGAGCCTAGCAACACCCGGGTAGTACCTGCCCGCCACCTTTGACTTTGACCCGCCACCTTTGACTTTGACCTACTGCCACTGCTTCTCATAGGTCAGTATGCACATTCTAATCCACTGCCACTGCTTCTCATAGATTAGAATGTAATATCACATGTCAAAGCTCTCCCATTTACATGACTTATATGCTGAAACCCTTCACTCCTCCTTCCTTGACTTATAAGTCCGCTACATTTAATTGCTCTGAATTTTACAAATTTTACCTCTGACAATGCTTTTGTAAACACATCTGCTACTTGACTATTGGTTTCCACATATCTCATTTGTATGAGATTCTTCTCTGCTAAATCTCGTATGAAGTGCATACTTAGTTGTCATGGAATACTGGATTTTTTACAATTACAATGCAACTCGACCGGGGTACCCATATTTCAGAGGATCTTTTTGCATACATCCTAACTCATCCAACAATCTTCTTAACCAAACTAATTCTCCGGCAGCTAAGGATGATGCAAAGATATTCTCGCTTCATTTGAACTCATTGCCACCGCCGCTTGTTTCTTGCACCTCCGTGTTATGACACCTCCTCCTAAATATATATAGCATAGCGTAAGTATAGATTTCCTTGTATGCGGATCTCCTCCCCAACTGCATCACTATAACAAGTCATAGTTAGGTTTTCTGAATCAAAACATATACCATGAGTTTGTGTTCCCTTTAGATATTTGAGAACTCGCTATGGCTGCCTCCCAATGTTCTTTAGTAGCATCATGATTCCTTCGCTCAAGATGTTTACAAAGATAGGCAATGTCAGTCGTGTCGCTTTTGCCGAAAAGAGTAGACACCCAATCAATGCTCTATATGGTACATTTTCCATTTTATTTTCTTCATCATTTGAGACGCTAGAACATCATCATTGACCTATGCCCCGTTGTCATTGGAATTTTGGATGGCTTTGCCTCAACCAAATTTTGAACCTTTTGAGCATATTTTCTATATGTGTTCTTTTGATGCAATTTTATCCATTTCTCGCTTCCTATCCCCGATAACCTCAATTCCAAGAAACTTCCTCCGTTCACCCAGATCCGACATTTGAAACCTTGACTTTAAAATGCTTTTGCACTGTTGAGGATTTTCAAAGAATTTGCAATCATGATACAATCATCCACATATAAGGCTATCATGCAATATTCTCCATCTTCTTCAAATCTATAGAGATTTCCATCATTATGTAACTTTTCAAAGCCCTGTTCTTGTAAGAAACCATTTATACATAAGTACCATTCTCTTGGTGATTTGCTTTCAGCCCCATAGATCGCCCTATTGAGTTTCAGACCATATCCTTGCCATGTGAATATCCCGGAGCTTGCTTCATATAAGCCTCCTCCTCAAGTGTGGCATTTAAGAATCTTTGTCTTCACATCCATGTGATGCGACTCTAAATTTAATGCATTTGCCATAGCAAGCAAAACTCTAATGCTCGTGAGCTTGACTATAGGAGAATAGGTTTCATCATAATCTCTTCCCTTTTTCTGTGTGTAACCTTGAGCAACCAGCCTTGCCTTAAATTTCTTACTGCCATCAGGATTTACTTTTACTTTGTACAACCACTTGCTTCCAATTACATTTCGCTTGCTATCAGCCTTGACAAGGTCATAAGTTTTAGTTTCTTCAAAGGATTTGAGTTCATCATTCATGGCAGCTATCCACTTATCTTTGTCCTGACTTTGTAGAGCATCTTCAAAGTTTTGTGGAATGATTTCATCTTCTAAAATAGCCATAATCTGCTCTGGCTCAAATGTAACGTGTCTTCTACTTTTCCCTGACTCATCTCTGCCATATAATTTTCCCTCCTCTAGTTTAGCTTCCTCTACTAATTTTTCTGCCTGAGTTTTCCTTTTCTTTTTTTCCATATGATGACCAATTGACTCTCGACCTTGCATGCGCGCACCACGGAGTCTCCATTTCAGTTTGCATTGTTGGACTCCCCATTTCTTTGTACTCAAGTCCCGCTTTTCTTTCATAATCATCATGTGATCATCTAAATCAAACATAGGCATCTACGGTCTTGTTGTGATAATTTTGGTTCCCTTTTTGTATCTATCCTTATAAAGTATGTGCTCATTAAATAAGACATCTCTGTTGACTAATACAGTCTTTGATTCTGGGACATATATTCTATATCCTTTAGAATGCTCATCATAGCCTACAAGAAATCCAACTTCAGCCTTGTTGTCTAATTTCTTTCTCAATTCAAGAGGGAACATGTGCATAAACTAAACATCCAAATGCTTTTAGCTTCTCATGGTTTATATTTTTATCGGATTCCATATAGCATCCGGGACGTTTCCCTTTAAACTTCTTCAGGCAAAGGCAAAGATGTTTTGTATTAACACAGCAGTTTGTAACGCCTCTTCCCAAAGCTTGTTGGGCAGACCACTTCCTTTTATCATGGCTCTGACTGCATCCATTAATGTCCTATTCTTTCTTTCTGAAACTCCGTTTTGCTGAGGTGAGTATCTGCAGGTTAACTGTCTCTTAATTCCCTGAACAAAGTTGTAATTGTTTAAATTGCTTTGCAAGATATTCACCTCCTCTATCCGATCTAATACATTTGAGTTTGAGATTGGTCTCTCTTTCCATTTCAGCCACATATTGTTTGAAAACACTCAATGCTTGAGATTTTCTTGTCAAACAATATGTTCTACATTTTCTGCTATAGTCATCTGTGAACGTTATAAAGTATCTTTTATTGGTTCTCGCTTTGCACATTTAAGGGACCACATAAATCAAGATGCACTAACTTCGAGAATTTCTTTGAGCCCTTGTTTTACTTTTTTAGCAAATGGCGACTGTTTAGTTTGCCCAAAGCACATCCTTCACAAATAAACTCATTTGACTTGCTGTCATGATAATTTATGTAACCTTGCTTAAGCAACCATTTCAAATTTTTGCAATTTGTGTGTGCCAATCTTTTATGCCATAGATCTACACTCTCTTCTTGAATTGTATTTATGCTATGATGCACAACACTATCCATCTCAAATAGATTGCCAACTCTTTTTAGCAAAAACTTCAATTCATTGTTCAGAAATACATTACATTTGTCTCCTTCAAACACAACTCTATATCCCAAATCACAAAGCTGGCTAACATAAATTAAATTTCTGATTATGGCTGGAACACACAAAACGTCTTCTATATTCACTTCAAGATCTTCTAACTGCAGCAAACCCCTTCCTTTTACTTCTTGAAGAGCTCCATTTCCAACTTGTATTTTTCTCGAGCTCAGAAGTTGATATATTCTTCAAAAAAGCTCGATGGATTGGACTCATCGATCTTTTCAGCTCCACTATCAACTATCAAATGATCAGATTTATTAGTGCCCATACTTTCATGCACAATAGCAAATTCAATGTTTACCTCATCCTCGCGTCTATTTCTCTCGGTAACCCCTTTTTTTCATTGATCTCTTGTTCTTGAGCAACATATGCTTTCTCATAGCCTCGACCTCTTCCTCTTCCCGATGCCCGCCTCGCTAGATTCTCTTCTTCCTCTAGATTTTCCAAAACCCTTTGGTGTTGGACATTTTGATGCTATATGACCTCTTCCTCCACATGTATAGCAATTTAAATCTCTCTTAAGCTTAGGGCACTCATTCTTATAGTGTCCTGACTCATGACAGTTATAGCACACAACCTTTTCCTTTCTCTTTACAAACAAAACTTCGTGGAGTGTCTTCATTTTGCCTTAAGATCTTCTTTTGTTCCCATTCGGTTCTTAAGGTAGTTTCAGCTTCTTCCCTAGACTTGCATGAATTTCTTATGAATAAGGCCAGAGTCTCATTGTCACCTATGGCTCTTGATATTTGTAGAACCTGACTTCTCTCTGAGATTACAACTCCAGCACCATGCAAATCTACTATTAAGTTATCAAACTTATTAAAGAACTCTCCCACATCTTCATCCTCTCTTAATTTTAAACCTCTTAATTCATTTTCAAGTAGGTCTATTTGAGAGGAAGCTTTTTCCTCATAATGTTTCAACAGAAACTTCCACATGTCTCTAGGCCCAAGAGATCTAAGCTTAAGGCGTATAGAGGGACTTACCTTGCATGAGATGATCCCTTGTGCTTCTTTGGCCTTAGCTTGCAGAGACTTCCCTCCTGTTGAGCCACTAACTCCACCTGTAGCGTCACCTGCTTTAGACTTCTCTGCCGAATCGGCTGCAGATTCTGCAGACTCAGCCCTGCTCAAGATCCCTGTTCGAGCACTCACAGTCCCATCTGGATCTACCAGATCCCAGAGGTCTTCAACCTCTAACACGTATTTGATGGCATCCTTCCATACCTGGAACCCTGGTCCACCTTTATACACATCTATTGTGTTCAACAAACTTGCAGCAAATCTACTAGACATGTTTTAGCTCTGATACCACTGTTAGAAATTGAAGATAATATACTCAAAAAACTAAATATAGATGTCTAGCAAGATTTACAACTTTATGATCATAGTGAAAAGCCAAAAAGTGGTCACTAATTTTCACTTGATCATGTACAAATCAATAATCATCATACAAGTCAATAATAACATATCTTTCATAATCTCCTCCTTTCATGTCTCACGCACTGCAAGTGCCTGCCAATCTGTGCATCACTCCAGCATTTATATGTATATTTACTTTCCAATCTGGGTACATCCACTTGACAATTTGTGCATCCCCTTCATATAGAAAGTTCTACAACTTGCCTAAAAATCCGGAGTAGATAGACTTGCTGACCTTAAATTTTGGCCCTAGTTGACTTTGACTTTGACTAGTCAACTCAAAACCCTAAGTGGCGGGCAGGGGGTAGGTGACGATTTCTAGCGAGCCTAGCAACACCCGGGTAGTACCTGCCCGCCACCATAGCTGCCCAGTGCCTTTTAAATATATATCCATGGCGCCTAACTTTTCTTCCTTCGTTGCTTCAACTCTCTTCAAAAACGACTCCCAGGTGCTCAGAAATCCGATAACCTGTGTGGGCTTAGCGGGATATCCACGGAAAGAAGGCATGTCGAACTTTTCCCACCTTTGACTTTGACCCGCCACCTTTGACTTTGACCTACTGCCACTGCTTCTCATAGGTCAGTATGCACATTCTAATCCACTGCCACTGCTTCTCATAGATTAGAATGTAATATCACATGTCAAAGCTCTCCCATTTACATGACTTATATGCTGAAACCCTTCAAATATAGAATATACCCCATGGTACAAGCCTTTACCAGTTCTTTCTTAGAATAAAAAAAAAAAAATCAGTTCTTTCTTAGAATTTTTCTTCTCGAATACTATTATATATGTTACATTTATGTTTGCACGTATATGTCATAGGATCACACTTTTTGAGTTACGCTTAAAGATCCTTTAATCAAGACCATCAAATGTCAAGTTTAATAGTATACAAAATCGAATTGAATTAAATATTATTATCCATGGAGACCATATCTATGGGCACCCATACAAGAAAGAGCACAACAAGACTATCACTATTTGGGATTAAAAAAATCCCGAATGAGTTTGACAGGGGAGCCATTTGAGTGCAACTATAGAGGATTAGTTACCTGCACATAACATGCAGATAGAAATTAAAGCATACTTTATAGCCACTTCACCCTCAAGCCCGACCATGGAGGGCAACCCTCCGTCGGCGCAACACCTCCCCGCCATGGAGGGCAACCCCTCGTCGCGTAGCACCTTGTTTAAAAAGGCAAGGGGTTGGGGAAATGTGCATGGAATGCTGCATATAACGCCGCATGCGGCGTTCCCTCTGCCTTGCGGAAAGCTGGCTATTATATACGAATTTTGAACCTGCGGGAGGCTTATTGAATACGAATTTTGCCTTCTCTCTTTCAGCCTTCACTCCCAGTCCACGACATTTGAAGTTTATGATCGGGAAGACTGGAGCCTGGCAGAGTTGAGCTGTTTGATTTTCTTATCTTCATCATTTTCTTTGGTTGTAAGATCAAACCCTAAACTTGCAGGACGTTCACTAGTAGCCTGATCTCGTTGGCATTGTCTTGCAAACAGGAGCAACATCACATGCAGAATCATTGTTGGGGCTGGGGGCTGGAGGCTTGTAAAACAGAAGTTTTTTATTTTCAGCCTTTGCACACATGGCCAGAGATGGAGCTTTATTTTCCTTAAGGAGCACCAGAGTTAGTTTTACAACATTCTTAGTACTTCCTTTTTTCTTGCCTTGGAAATCTGAGAGTACATTTGAATTTGAGAAAATGTACAGATCCACAAAGCAGTCCGACCAGATTATATGGAGGAGTTCGAATCCATGTTTTATTAGTCAAACACGACTGTCACAAGAGGTAATTTTCCTTCTGGAAGATTTCTAGCAAAGGTAATAGTCGCATCAACAAGAATCTAGAATCATCAACTAAAAGGATCTGGGGTTTCTACCCTCCTTTGCCGATACAGAAGAGGTGCGCATAGAGCAATACAATATCATCCAATGACAACAGGTCTATTCTAACTAATCTAATCAACTTGATCAGGATTTGTTCGTTAGTGGTTAAGGTTCTTAGGCTCTAGAGGTCATCTACAACTAAAAATAGATACAAATCTGGCCTAATGCCTGTCGGGAAGCATGCATTGTCTAACAAATCGGCCATTCACCTAGTCTTTGGCTGACTCATAGTCTTTTGAAGGCGTACATGTTGCTGGAATCCGCTGAGATGCTCGAGTTTTGAGGAGATGCTTCGGAACGCGAGCTGCACTGCTTGTGAAAGGGAATGAGTGGGACACTTGGGCAATGCACGCTTTTGAGGCTGGAATCCGAAAAGGGGACACTTTTTAGGGCTTCTGTCTCTTTATACCCATGTTTTAGGGTTAGGGTCTAATGGCTCATATGGGGTATTGCCATGCGGCAATATAGAATATACCCCATGGTACAAGCCTTTACCGGTTCTTTCTTAGAATAAAAAAAAAACATCAGTTCTTTCTTAGAATTTTTCTTCTCGAATACTATTATATATGTTACATTTATGTTTGCACGTATATGTCATAGGATCACACTTTTTGAGTTACGCTTAAAGATCCTTTAATCAAGACCATCAAATGTCAAGTTTAATAGTATACAAAATCGAATTGAATTAAATATTATTATCCATGGAGACCATGTCTATGGGCACCCATACAAGAAAGAGCACAACAAGACTATCACTATTTGGGATTCAAAAAACCCCGAATGAGTTTGACAGGGGAGCCATTTGAGTGCAACTATAGAGGATTAGTTACCTGCACATAACATGCAGATAGAAATTAAAGCATACTTTATAGCCACTTCACCCTCCAGCCAGCCATGGAGGGCAACCCTCCGTGCGTAGCACCTTGTTTAAAAAGGCAAGGGGTTGGGGAAATGTGCATGGAATGCTTCATATAACGCCGCATGCGGCGTTCCCTCTGCCTTGCGGAAAGCTGGCTATTATATACGAATTTTGAACCTGCGGGAGGCTTATTGAATACGAATTTTGCCTTCTCTCTTTCAGCCTTCACTCGGTCCAGTCCGACATTTGAAGTTTATGATCGGGAAGAGGGAGCCTGGTAGAGGTTGAGCTGTTTGATTTTCTTATCTTCATCATTTTCTTTGGTTGTAAGATCAAACCCTAAACTTGCAGGACGTTCACTAGTAGCCTGATCTCGTTGGCATTCTCTTGCAAACAGGAGCAACATCACATGGAGAATCATTGCTGGGGCTGGGGCTTTGCGTGGCATTTTTTGCTGGAGGTTTGTAAAACAGAAGTTTTTTATTTTCAGCCTTTGCACGCATGGCCAGAGATGGAGCTTTATTTTACTTAAGGAGCACCGGGGTTAGTTTTACAACGTTCTTAGTACTTCCTTTTTTTTTGCCTTGGAAATCTGAGAGTACACTTGAATTTGAGAAAATGTACAGATCCATAAAGCAGTCCGACCAGATTATATGGAGGAGTTCGAATCCATGTTTTATTAGTCAAACACGACTGTCACAAGAGGTAATTTTCCTTCTGGAAGATTTCTAGCAAAGATAATAGTCGCATCAACAAGAATCAAACAGTTAATCTGAAGCGATGAATTTGAAAATTTTAGTTTAAACGCACGCTTCCACTCTGCTATGCCTCTATATGTTCACTTTAAAACGAAGGGCTTATAGGATTTTGCCTAAGTATGTCTCTTTTTATTTTTGTGCATGCTTTTTCTTGAATAATCTCTAATGTTATCTTTATATTTTTTGCAGAAGTAGAAATGTGCTTTGTTGAAGAGTTCAATAGCTCTTAATTAACAAAGGGCTTTTATCTTTGAAGATGTTGTATAGCGCTTGCAGATGCAGCAACAGTAGCATAGTCCACGACTCATCCACGACTTGAACTCCACTGAGGCAATGCATCACCCAAGATGTGTCAAACCCATACCTTGCTCTCACTCAGTGGCAAGCTATTAGGCCTAGCCCACAACATTCCCTGCCGTCGCTGGGCACCAGAGGGATCAATTGTAGTTGGACAAGGCTTCCTTGTCAGCCGGTCTAACCTCGTGACCCACAGCCAGGTGGGCTCGCATAGGCCGCATTAATTGGGAATTAATGGGCTAATCTAGAATCATCAACTAAAAGGCTCTGGGGTCTCTACCCTCATTTGCCGATACAAAAAGGGTGCGCATAGAGCAATACAATATCATCCAATGAACCGAAATACAATAGGTCTAATCTAACTAATCTAATCAACTTGATTAGGATTTGTTCGTTAGTGGTTAAGGTTCTTAGGCTCTAGAGGTCATCTACAACTAAAAATAGATACAAATCCGGCCTAATGCTTGTCAGAAGCATGCATTGTCTAACAAATCGGCCATTCACCTAGTCTTTGGCTGACTCATAGTCTTTTGAAGGCGTCCATGTTCTTGAAATTTGAGATGCTTTCGAATTTTGAGGAGATACTTGAACGCGAGCTTCCTCGGGCTGGTGAAAGGGAATGAGTGGGACACTTGGGCAATGCATGCTTCGAGGCCGGAATCGAAAAGGGGGACACTTTTTAGGGCTCCTGTCTCTTTATACCCATGTTTTAGGGTTAGGGTCTAATGGGCCATATGGCTCATATGGGGTATTGCCATGCGGCAATATAGAATATACCCCATGGTACAAGCCTTTACTAGTTCTTTCTTAGAATTAAAAAAAAAAAAAAAAAAAAAAAATCAGTTCTTTTTTAGAATTTTTCTTCTCGAATACTATTATATATGTTACATTTATGTTTGCACGTATATGTCATAGGATCACACTTTTTGAGTTATGCTTAAAGATCCTTTAATCAAGACCATTAAATGTCAAGTTTAATAGTATACAAAATCGAATTGAATTAAATTATATTATTATCCATGGAGACCATGTCTACGGGAGCACATACAAGAAAGAGCACAACAAGACTATCACTATTTGGGATTAAAAAAACCCCGAATGAGTTTGACAGGGGAGCCATTTGAGTGCAACTATAGAGGATTAGTTACCTGCACATAACATGCAGATAGAAATTAAAGCATACTTTATAGCCACTTCACCCTCCAGCCAGCCATGGAGGGCAACCCTCCGTGCGTAGCACCTTGTTTAAAAAGGCAAGGGGTTGGGGAAATGTGCATGGAATGCCGCATATAACGCCGCATGCGGCGTTCCCTCTGCCTTGCGGAAAGCTGGCTATTATATACAATTTGAACCTGCGGGAGGCTTATTGAATACGAATTTTGCCTTCTCTCTTTCAGCCTTCACTCCCAGTCCACGACATTTGAAGTTTATGATCGGGAAGACGGGAGCCTGGCAGAGTTGAGCTGTTTGATTTTCTTATCTTCATCATTTTCTTTGGTTGTAAGATCAAACCCTAAACTTGCAGGACGTTCACTAGTACTCTGATCTCGTTGGCATTCTCTTGCAAACAGGAGCAACATCACATGCAGAATCATTGCTGGGGCTGGGGCTTTGCGTGGCATTTTTTGCTGGAGGTTTGTAAAACAGAAGTTTTTTATTTTCAGCCTTTGCACGCATGGCCAGAGATGGAGCTTTATTTTCCTTAAGGAGCATCGGGGTTAGTTTTACAACGTTTAGTACTTCCTTTTTTTTTGCCTTGGAAATCTGAGAGTACACTTGAATTTGAGAAAATGTAAGATCCATAAAGCAGTCCGACCAGATTATATGGAGGAGTTCGAATCCATGTTTTATTAGTCAAACACGACTGTCACAAGAGGTAATTTTCCTTCTGGAAGATTTCTAGCAAAGATCGCATCAACAAGAATCAAACAGTTAATCTGAAGCGATGAATTTGAAAATTTTAGTTTAAACGCACGCTTCCACTCTGCTATGCCTAAGTGCGATTTATCTGCGTTTTGCAATTAGCAGATAAATCCGCTTCTTGAGGCTAGTTGAGAGAGTCCCCCTTGGAGTATTTATAGCCTTGTTGCATTCCTCTCATTTTCATCAGCTGTCTTTGAGCCTTCCCCTTTGTGGTCGCTTGCCCCACCCTCTCCCCCGCCCTTTAGTTTTATCTTAAATCCATTCGATCTAGTCTATTGATGTCTTTATACGCTTCCCTCCATGGCGGTCTCTCTGCCTATAGAGTTCCGGCCGAAGGGCTTAATGGTGTTATGTCGTTTATTTTATCTCCAGCAATCTAGTTTCAACCCGATCGTTATTTCGTTTATTTTGTTTTTTTTTTTGCATGTTTTCTTCTCGGTTTTCTCATTTGCTAGGTTAACCTCGATGCCTTTTCGGATGAGAAGTCTGGAATTCAAGGATTCACTTGCTTTGGATGGGGCTAACCGTGCGGGCTCTATTCTTTGGATGGGCTTCTTTGGGATGTCATTTTGGATGTCTTACGGATGGTTTCCAATATTACGGGGCTGTGCTTGTGGCGTAGAGTTTAGAGCTTTGTAGCCATTTGATGTTTTGCCCGATGTGAATGCTTGTTGGATGGAGTATTAGCTTGGGCGTAAATTTTGCTTTTGGACCATGACTCGGGTCAGGCCTATATTGATTTGCAAAGCAAAAGTTCTGCTAGCATTTTGGGGCGGTTGTTTCTCGGGCATTTACGCGCGGTTTGTTGAAATATGGAAGAATCATGCAGATGTATCAGAGAGAAAAGCCAAGCATCTCGGGGTCATGTCGAATAGGGCTCGGGACCCGCCCGTCTTGGAGAACAAGTACTCACATCAAGATGGGCCGGAACAAGGGAAGAAGGTGTCCCCTCTTGATCCAAGAAGGCCTTCATATAGTGCATCAAGTCGGTGGAGATCCGGCCAAATATAGGAACAATGAGTAATGATGTAGCGACTCTCTCCTCCCGTCATATATTCCAACACAGTTCGTGGCCAGCATCCCTTCATAGTTTTATTTTTGAAGCTCACGAAGTGTTGGAGATGGGCTCGAGTTCGGCATCTCCTGGGCGTGCCATTTCAAGGGCATTATTTTGGGTGTCGATTCGGAGATGCCTTTGCTGTGATTGTAGATTAAGTTGTAAGTCTTCACTTTATTTTTATTCATTTTGATTGGATAAACATGGATGCAGAGGTCGTTGGCTTCTAGGCTGTCTTGCCAAACTAAGTCCATCTAAGTTTTTTACATTCTTTTGATCTTGGCTTGATCTTTGTTTCCTTGCCCTTCAAACCGCATTTTAGTATTCCTATATTCTGCCTGCCTTGCGGTCCAATAAGCTACCTTCTCATAATGTAAGAGTCTGGAGCATTTGTTGCAGTTTTTGCAAGACTTCAGGGCAGACTCTCTTCGCGTGATTGCATTCCTTATTCTTTATTTTCGGATCCTGCGCTTTCACGACCACTCTGGACATGAATTTATTTTTGTCCTAGCTTCATTTTTATGGTGGTGAAAATTCATGTTTAGATGGTAGGGGTTGAACATATATCCACCAAAAAGTTTGCTAGTTGCAGCCCCTTTCTATGAGTTGAGATTCTATCTAAGCTTCTTCGGTAAGATTATTGGTTCATTGGGGGGCGAGGTGCAGCAATCTTATTTTATATATCTGCATGATCGGATCTATTTAAGTCGGTTTGCCTTTGGGTAGGTGTTAAGCCCTTTTGCATTGCAAATTGCTTTAGGATGCATTTCTTTGAGCGAGCTGGAAGACTTGTTTGTGGTTCTTTGACCAACCCCCTACCGCTGGTTTGCGACTTCCTACTTCTACAAATTGGTGCACTGGATAAGTCCCTTGTCTGAATTTGATATTTGAGTCCTTATGTTGACCCTTTTAATGTTGAATTTCATATTAGATTCCTTATGCTGGTCAGATTCATTTGTTGCATGTCTAGAGTTGTTCATATTATATATTTGGATACACTTGATGTGAAGCTGCCCTCTTTCTCTAAAGCATCATTCATGCATTCGTTACTTTTTAGCCTCTTATTTTGTATAGGCCACTCTTGTGCATTTTGTTAAAACGTTCTGAGTTGGTTCTCATTTAGTTGCATTAGTTGGTTGGTTACTTGTACTACATTTTTTTAGGCATTTGTATTTGCATATGTGTTTGATTTGGTTCCAATATTATTTCAACAATATTATTTGAACTTGTTTATCTGTTTATGGTATACTTTGGCGGAAGAGCTTTCACAGTTAGGATTGTTGATGGGCCAGGGACAGAGTATGCTTATGGCTAGCCTTGCACCTAGATTTACCGGTGGGTCTCGTATTAAGTTTGATTCGCCAGCAAGCTTTCTGTAGCAGTGCCTGATTCATAATCATAATTGGCCTTGTTCTACATTTAGTTAGTTTAGTCACCAGCAAGCTTTCGATAGTGGACCCTTTTCTACAATCAGAATTGGCCTTGTTCTACATTGTATGGTCATTGTAGAAATTGAAGTGATACATCTTCGCGGCTTTGGGTTTTGATTGGTATTTGTAGTTGATGTATTTTTCCAACTTGGGGCGTTGCTCTTTTCAACCTTTCCCATTTTAAGCCGTGGAGTGGGTTTGCTCTTCTCTCGCTTTTCAAATATGTAGTTTTGGGTCGGCCTTTGTTTGGATATTTTGGTATTGGGTTTGGAACCTGAGATTGATTAACTGCAGTTGGCAGCATTTATATTTATATATTGTACATCTTCTAGAGCTAGTTACAAGTTGAAGTCCTGAAGTTAGGTGTTCTAGTTTTCTAGAGACTGCTATTTTTTGAAGATTACCTTAATTATCTAGAAGATTAGATTTCTAGGAAATGCCGCTTTTCGGAGTTGAGATTATCATGATTATTTAGGAGATTTATTTTTCACTAACTTCAATTCTTATGGGTTAAGCTTAGTTTGTGGTGCGAGTTTGTTTTAGCATGGGGTTCTTTGGGTAGCGGGGAGTTTGATGGTGCTTGAGTACAAGGGGAGTCTCATGTTGCTCGAGTAGAGTATAAGGTCTCGAGGTGCATGTTTTGGGTTTGTAAGTGTAGTTTGTGTTGCCGAGTATAAGGTCTCGAGGTGCATGTTTTGGGTTTGTAAGTGAGTTTGTGTTGCAAAGTTGAATAAGTTGTGTTGTAGAAGATTGTGGTTGCTTGATTGTTAGGCATAGGGGTGGTGCTATTTGAGTTTCTTGGATTTACACCTTGTGCTCATAGTTCCCATTTAAGTCTACATTAATAGATTATCCTTTTGTCTACCTTAGTGGATTACTTCAATTTTGGCCCAACGTAATCTTGGTTCTTTGTGTATGGCTTTACTCTTTGCCAAGCTTTGCAGATCCATGGAAATGCATGTATCAAATATTTCCTAGATTAGCTCGTCATTTCAAGCATTTTGTGCATGCTCAATTTTGTTTTGTGATGGTTTCTAAAGAGACCCATTGCGTTTGTGTATTTTTCTTCCTAATAAGTTGTTGCCCTCTTAAGAGTTCTTTGCTCCTTTTCATGGACGTTGTCTACTGTTTCTTTTGAGTTTGTTATAATGTTTGAGCTGCTAGCTTGTCAGTCATATGGGCTCATGACAACCCTCGTCTTTAGGAGGCCTTTCAATATGCATCTTTAAAAAAAGATCCTAATCCTGTCATAATCATTTGTATTAAAAGGCAAATGAGTTTGATTTTCTAGTTTAGAGTTTATGAGAGTTATACCATCTATTTTGCATTTGATCGTTGATACACATTCAATATCTTTTCGTCAATATCGTTAGTTTGGGATTTCAAAATTTCATGATATTTGGTTAGCTTGTCATGCTAGTTTGGGGTAGTTGCTTCTTCTATCAATGTTTCGAGATATATGATTGGACATGCAACTTGTTGTCGAGGGTTCTCAAGTTTAGTTGTGGTGCGAAACTGTATAAGTTGTGGATTCTTGATTGCTAACTTTGTGCCTTAGTTGCATTATGTCTACTCTAGTGGCCGTTAGGTTTGGTGAGTTCGGCTTTGGTGGTTTATGAACACAGACGTTTATTTGAGTTATAGTCAAAGGCAGGTTCATTTTGGATTGTTTGCTAGCAATAGATCCTCTAACCTTAGAACATTGAGGTTGTATTTACTCGTAGCTCCCCTAGAGTTATGCGTGTCTTTATTTGTCCTTGCTTGGTCATGGGTCCCCACCATTTGCGGTCTTGCGAGTTGACATCATTTAATCATGCCATTGAAGACATTTGCTTTTCATTCTATTCCTACTTTCTTTCCAACTATCAATGTGCGTGGTTTGCCCATTTTCTTGTGGGGTTTGATTTGCTTCTTGATCTAGTGGTTAGTTATAACCTCGCTACCAAGAATGCATAGTCTTGTAGTTTCTATTGAAATGGGAGTATGTTTTTTCCGGTAGTTCATAACGTTTGGAGTCTTAACAGTTCATCTCGGGGATCTACTTGATGCAAGTATTCTACATTGTACATCACACTTTAATCCTTGTGCAAGTTTCATAGTTGTTTAGATGGTAGTATGCTTGAACTTTTGGAAGTTTTACAATGTATCTTTTTACAAGCATCTTGAGTTGGTGGTAGTTGTATGGGTTTTCGTTACTATTTGATTGAGTAGGATGTATCTAGTTGAGCTTATAAAATTACTAATCAAAGATTATTATATATTATAGGTGCAACATTAGTAGTTGTAAAGTTTGCTATAGATCATGGGCTGACAAGGGAGGTTTAACAATTGCCTTATGCTTAGGATGGGGAATTAGATATAGAGGGTTGCTATAGTGCTTGTTGACCATGCCGTGGATTTAGTTTAAATTTGAATCATTGACGTTTGTGCCTAGATATGTTGGGCTTTCTAGATGTTTATGTCCTTAGAGAATCTAGATTTGCATCATTGGCCCTTATGCCTTGATATGTTGTGCTTTTTGTTGCTGTACTCTTGTCTTGTTTGCTATCCTTCTAGCTCTTCTATTAGCTCCCTTGATTAGGTTTTGTCCCTTGGCTTTCCTTGTTGTGTTTGTTGTGTTTGTTTCCTTTTATAGTTTTTTCATGCATCATGATCTTTTCTAGTTTGTTGTTCCTTCCCTTGCACTTTTATTTCATTTTTGTGAGATGCTCTAGGATTGGTTCTTTTCAGCAAAGTTTTGAGTTGTTAAGCTTAGGAGCTTAGCAGGGTGTCGTAGTATTCTTTTAGTCATCTTGGTAGTTTGGATGTGCCCTGGTCTCTTGCTCCCCATCGCCTGCTCATTTTCTTTTCCTTTGTGGTTCTTGAGACCCTTAATTATCTTAGATATTTAGTTTCCTGTTTTTCTGCCTCTATTTTCAGCATGTCGTTTCTTGGTGTTGGTTGAGTGCAACTAGGCTCTAGAAGTGCGATTTATCTGCGTTTTCAGATTAGCAGATAAATCCACTTCTTGAACTAGTTGAGAAGGTCCCCTTGGAGGTATTTATAGCCTTGTTGCATTCCTCTCATTTTCATCAGCCATCTTTGAGCCTTCCCTTTGTGGTCGCTTGCCCCACCCTCCCCCGCCCTTTAGTTTTAGCCTGCGGTATAACCTTGCATTATTGAAGTTTTCTTATAGCCAATGTCTTAGTTTTCATGTTGATTGGCTCATTGTTTGACTTCTTGATCTTGCGATGGTATCTTGTACAATAAATTTTGGAGGCTCTCATCTTAGAGCATTGTTGTTGGGGCAACTCTTATGTCTAGGCTGTTGGGATTTGAGTGGGGGCGATGTTGAGGGGCCCCTTGCGCCATGGTGGTGGGCCCTCGTGTGTGCCGAGATATGGCGGCCATTGTGCCAAGATTGGGGTCCCTCGTACCAAGGGTTTCTTTGTTCCTTTTTTGATTTGCTCAAGATGGATGTGGAAACGGCCTTTGCGAGTTTTGCGAGAATCTTGACATGTTGGGTCATATTGGACATTAGCAACGGAGGCCTATAAATCTTTATGATCTTATTGAGTTTTGAATCCTTTATGGTACTTTGACACTTTTTGTATGCCCAAAAAGGCCGGTGTGCATGAGGGATTATTAGAAGTAAAAAATTATTGTACAACTATTTTGGAAATAAAGGGGAGGGCCACATGGCTCATTTCACAGCATGTTGTTTCTTGGTGTTGGTTGAGTGCAACTAGGCTCTAGAAGTATGTCTCTTTTTATTTTTGTGCATGCCTTTTCTTGAATAATCTCTAATGTTATCTTTATATTTTTTTGAAGTAGAAATGTGCTTTGTTGAAGAGTTCAATAGCTCTTAATTAACAAAGGGCTTTTATCTTTGGAGATGTTGTATAGCGCTTGCAGATGCAGCAACAGTAGCATAGTTAAGAATACCAAAAGTGGGTTTTGCTTAAATTGTTTTATCTTTTGCAGGTTTTGATTTGCATCGTGGTCAAAACTTTAAGTTTATTTTTTATTTTCTCGGCATCTCAGGTTGTATCACGTAACAATTCTCTATTTTCCTTTTAGGCATGGGTTGCTCTAGGAATGTTAGAAAAACATATTTTTTAAGTTCACCTCATAATAGAAGAAATCCGCGAGAATAATATGTTTATGAGAGAAGATCACCAAGTTCTCTAGACATGTTGGCTTATTGAGATGATAGACAGACTATACAACTTGAGTAGAAAGTTGTTTAAGGCACAATAACAGAAGATCGGCAAGTTCTCTAGACATGTTGGCTTATTGAGATGATAGACAGACTATACAACTTGAGTAGAAAGTTGTTAAAGGCACGAGATTCATAAAGCTAGGGGAAAGAAAAATTAAAATGGAATGGCTGCACTATAGGGTTATAAAGGTCTATTTATTCTTAATGGTTAAACCATTGTGATATTAAATTATCAATGGTTTAATCGTGATCTGAACTTACCGTCAAATACTCAAATGGAAAGTTATCTTTGGAGGAAAACTTGGATCATATTTAGAAAAAGGCAACGGATTCGAATGGTGTTGCAGAACGGATCGGTAGTCTTCAAGACCGCCGGATCCATATAAATAAATGTATAGTTAGAATACATTTGGATTTGGTGGATAATAGTGCCATGAGGTAACCAAAAGCTTGTTCGATAATGCTTCATTGTGTTCACATTGTTCCGTGTTATAATATAATAAAACTTCTGGAAGGTCTTATCTAAGCAATTGATGTTCATTTCTTTATCAAAATATGATCAATGGTTTATCAAGCTATGTTAAGGTGATATGATAAATATTGTTAAGGTGAAATTTATCTAGAAATGCTTTTGATTATTGTGTGATTGTCATGATCTATATTTGATCAAAAGGAAAAATTCTCTAACAGTGGTATCAGAATAGTTATAGACATACAAAATGTCAAGCAGGTCTGGAGCAGGTTTGTTGAATGCTATAGAAGTCTTCAAGGGAGATTCTGGCTTTCAAGTTTGGAAGGAAAAGGTTAAGCATGTTTTGGAGGTAGAAGATCTCTGGGATCTAATAGAAACAACTGAAGATGAAGCAAGTTTAAGAAGAAGAATTGTGGCTGAAGGAAGCTCAAACACTGGAAGGTAATCACGAAGGTGGGGGTGCGAACTAAGTGAAGTGTCAGCAAGAGGAGGTTCAGGAGAGAAGGCCAAAATAAAGGAAGCTCATTAAGGAATTATCATGAGCAAAGTAAGTTCCAGCATTGTGCTAAAACTAAGAGGTATGAGGAATTACTTGTTGATTAATTATGAGGAAAAGACATCCTCCCAGATTGATGTGTTGGAAAATGAGTTAAGAAGACTGAAGTTCCATGAAAATGATGATATCAATGAGTTTTGCAAAACTTTGACAATGTGATTGCAGACTTAGAAGGGGACGGGGAGTGCCCTATACCCGGCAAAACAAGTTACGGCCATGTCTAGACTTGCTACGGTTTTAAATAACATCTCTATATTTATGAGAACTATTGCCAAAACCAAGGTTGAAACAGAAAGAATGCTGAAAACAGAATTAGAGCAAAATAAAGTACTTGGAGAAAATGATGTTGCTCAGATACTTTTTGTTAAAGGAAAGGAGGATAACAAAAGCAAACAAGAAGCTCGTCATGGAGGAAGGATTGGGCCATATTTTAATTGCAACAAATATGGACATCTGAAGGTTGATTGTCCCAATGTCTCAAGAGAAATAACATGTTATCACTGTGGAGGAAGAGGGCACATTGCTTCATCATGTTCAACTCCTAAGGAGAATACTAGTGCAAGGGGAAGAGGCAGAGGTGGCAGAGGGTCTGGCTTTAGAGGCAGGGGAAGAGGGAGAGCTGGAAAAGTTAACTATGAAGCAAATGTAGCTGAAGAAGTGAGCCTTGAAGAAGATAGTCTAGAAGAAAATGAAGAGGTAAGTAAAGCTCAGATTTTTGCTATTTCTAATGACAGAATTGATGATGACATGTTAATTATAGATAATGGAGCTGAAAAATCGATAACATGTTCTTCTAAACACTTGAAAGACTGCAATGGAAGCAAAGGTGGTCACATTCAAGTAGGAAATGGGAATTTGCAGAAAATTGAAGATGTTGGAGTGTTAGAATTAGTTGATTTAGATGGAAATATTGAAATGTTCTTTGTGTTAGGTACACTAGTAAGAAATCTTATATCAATTTCAGTTAGTAGACATGGGATTCAAGGTTGTATTTGAACAACTTGAATGTAAGATTTATGAAGGGAATAAATTAAGATTTCTTGGAGAAAGGGTTGGCAGTTTATTTGGATTAAATCCTAAATGTGTTGGCAATATAAACTTGACCACTGTTGCAAATATAAATACATGGCATGAAAATTTTGAGACATCTTTGGCATGAAGCTATTGAGAACATGATTAAGAAAAATTGGATAAAGTGTGGAAATAAAGAATACAATAAGGAGGCATGTATGGGATGCATGTTAGGGAAGCACAACCGACTTCACTTTTCTAAAGCCAAGAAAAGAGCTAAAGCACCACTCGAATTGGTTCACACAGACCTATGTGGTTCACTGAATGTTACTGGGATTACCGGCAAAAAATATTTCATGATCTTTGTTGATGATTTTAGCAGAAAAACACAGGTTTATTGCCTAAGGAGTAAACATCTTGCTTTTGAAGCTTTCAAAAGATATGTTGCAGAAACTGAGTGCTCTACTGGGAGAAACATCAAGTGTGTTCGATTGACAGAGGAGGTGAGTACATGTCCTCTAAGTTCATAAAGTTTTATATTGCAAAGGGAATTAGAAGGCAGTTTACATGCAGCTACACACCTCAGCAAAATGGTGTAGCTGAGAGAAAAAACAAAACAATCCTTAATGCAGTTAGATCCATGCTAAAACACAGTGGATTACCTAATTTCTTATGGGAAGAGCCTGTGAAGACTGCAGTTCTTATCCAAAATGGTTTGCCCTCAGTTAGTATTAATGAACATTGTCCAGAGGAACTGTGGTCTATGAAATATTCCTGACTATTCTATTCTATTCTATTCTATGGATGTTTAACTTATGTGCATGTGCCAAAAAAATTAAGATCTAAACTTCGATGTGATTCACAATAGGATATTTAGTAGGATATGGCGAGAACTCAAAGGATTACGAGTGTACAATCCAACAAATAAGAAAATAATTATAGCGAGAGATGTAACATTTGTTGAGAGTAGGTTATATAAACCTACAATAAAAAGGAGAGTCGAAAATCATGATCAAGGAACAAAGGAAATTGATCATGATACAAAAAAATATGACTTGAGGAGAATGACCTAGATGATGAAAATCACAGATCTGTGGAAAACAATGATCAAAAGGAAGGGAAAATGGAAAAGATTACACTCAAGGAGGCTAAAAGAAGGAGAACAGAAGAGGAAAAACTTAAGGAAGGAGTTCAGATTGATCACAAAGCTTATGGTAGACTACCAGATGGCAAAAGTGTCACAATATAGTCACAAAAGGAGAATGTTGAACAAGCTTTAAGGGTTCTTGAGACTGGTGTACCAGAAAACTTTGATGATGCAATCAAAGATTTAGAAAGTAGCAAATGGAGACAAGCAATGAATGATGAAATCGACTCATTTAGTAGGACAGAAACTTACCAAGTTGTAGAAAGGCCAAGAAATAAAAATGTAGTGGGAAACAAATGGGTATACAAGCTGAAAATAGGGGCAGATGGTAATCCCAAGCACAAAACACGTCTTGTAGCTCAGGGATTTACTCAAAGAAAAGGAGTTGACTATGATGAAATCTATTCACCTGTCGGGGTTAGTTTTACAACGTTTAGTACTTCCTTTTTTTTTGCCTTGGAAATCTGAGAGTACACTTGAATTTGAGAAAATGTACAGATCCATAAAGCAGTCCGACCAGATTATATGGAGGAGTTCGAATCCATGTTTTATTAGTCAAACACGACTGTCACAAGAGGTAATTTTCCTTCTGGAAGATTTCTAGCAAAGATCGCATCAACAAGAATCAAACAGTTAATCTGAAGCGATGAATTTGAAAATTTTAGTTTAAACGCACGCTTCCACTTTGCTATGCCTAAGTGCGATTTATCTGCGTTTTGCGATTAGCAGATAAATCTGCTTCTTGAGGCTAGTTGAGAGAGTCCCCCTTGGAGTATTTATAGCCTTGTTGCATTCCTCTCATTTTCATTAGCTGTCTTTGAGCCTTCCCCTTTGTGGTCGCTTGCCCCACCCTCTCCCCCGCCCTTTAGTTTTATCTTAAATCCATTCGATCTAGTCTATTGATGTCTTTATACGCTTCCCTCCATGGCGGTCTCTCTGCCTATAGAGTTCCGGCCGAAGGGCTTAATGGTGTTATGTCGTTTATTTTATCTCCAGCAATCTAGTTTCAGCCGATGCATTATTTCGTTTATTTTGTTTTATTTTTTTGCATGTTTTTCTTTCGGTTTTTCTGTTGCTAGGTTAACCTCGATGCCTTTTAGGATGAAGTCACGGAATTCAAGGATTCACTTCTTTGGATGGGGCTACTTGGTGCCGGGCTCTATTCTTTGGATGGGCTTCTTTGGGATGTCATTTTGGATGTCTTACGGATGGTTTCCAATATTACAGGTTGTGCTTGTGGCGTAGAGTTTAGAGCTTTGTAGCCATTTGATGTTTTGCCCGGCCCTGAATGCTTGTTGGATGGAGTATTAGCTTGGGCCGTAAATTTTGCTTTTGGACCATGACTCGGGTCGGGGCCTATATTGATTTGCAAAGTTAGTGCTAGCATTTTGGGCGGTTGTTTTTCTCTCGAGGCGTTACGCGGTTTGTTGAAATATGGAAGAATCATGCGGATGTATCGGAGAGAAGAAGCCAAGCATCTCGGGGGGTCATGTCGAATAGGGCTCGGGACCCACGCCCGTCTTGGAGAACAAGTACTCACATCAAGATAAGCGCGGAACAAGGGAAGAAGGTGTCCACTCTTGATCCAAGAAGGCCTTCATATAGTGCATCAAGTCGGTGGAGATCGGCCAAATATAGGAACAATGAGTAATGATGTAGCGGCTCTCTCCTCCCGTCATATATTCCAACACGGTTTCGTGGCCGGCATCCCCTCATAGTTTTATTTTTGAAGCTCACGAAGTGTTGGAGATGGGCTCGGTCGGCATCTCACAGGCGTGCCATTTCAAGGGCATTATTTTGGGTGTCGATTCGGAGATGCCTTTCTTTGTGATTGTAGATTAAGTTGTAAGTCTTCACTTTATTTTTATTCATTTTGATTGGATAAACATGGATCAGAGGTCGTTGGCTTCTAGGCTGTCTTGCCAAACTAAGTCCATCGAAGTTTTACATTGGCTTGATCTTTACTTTGTTTCCTTGCCCTTCAAACCGCATTTTAGTATTCCTATATTACGCACGCCTTGCGGTCCAATAAGCTACCTTCTCATAATGTAAAAGTGCGGAGCATTTGTTGCGGTTTTGCAAGACTTGAGGAGACTCTCTTGGCGTGATTGCATTCCTTATTCTTTATTTCGGATCCTCACTTTTCTGACCCCTCTGAGGACATGAATTTATTTTTTGTCCTAGCTTCATTTTTATGGTGGTGAAAATTCATGTTTAGATGGTAGGGGTTGAACATATATCCACCAAAAAGTTTGCTAGTTGCAGACCCCTTTCTATGAGTTGAGATTCTATCTAAGCTTCTTCGGTAAGATTATTGGTTCATTGGGGGGCAGGTGCAGCAATCTTATTTTATATATCTGCATGATCGGATCTATTTAAGTCGGTTTGCCTTTGGGTAGGTGTTAAGCCCCTTTTGCATTGCAAATTGCTTTAGGATGCATTTCTTTGGCGAGGCTGGAAGACTTGTTTGTGGTTCTTTGACCGACCCCCCTACATTTGGTTTCGCGACTTCCTACTTCTACAAATTGGTGCCTTTGGATAAGTCCCTTATGCGAATTTGATATTTGAGTCCTTATGTTGACCCTTTTAATGTTGAATTTCATATTAGATTCCTTATCTTTGGTTGATTCATTTTGTTGCATGTCTAGAGTTGTTCATATTATATATTTGGATACACTTGATGTGAAGCTGCCCTCTTTCTCTAAAGCATCATTCATGCATTCGTTACTTTTTAGCCTCTTATTTTGTATAGGCCACTCTTGTGCATTTTGTTAAAACGTTCTGAGTTGGTTCTCATTTAGTTGCATTAGTTGGTTGGTTACTTGTACTACATTTTTTTAGGCATTTGTATTTGCATATGTGTTTGATTTGGTTCCAATATTATTTCAACAATATTATTTGAACTTGTTTATCTGTTTATGGTATACTTTGGCGGAAGAGCTTTCACAGTTAGGATTGTTGATGGGCCAGGGACAGAGTATGCTTATGGCTAGCCTTGCACCTAGATTTACCGGTGGGTCTCGTATTAAGTTTGATTCGCCAGCAAGCTTTCTGCAGCAGTGCCTGATTCATAATCATAATTGGCCTTGTTCTACATTTAGTTAGTTTAGTCACCAGCAAGCTTTCGATAGTGGACCCTTTTCTACAATCAGAATTGGCCTTGTTCTACATTGTATGGTCATTGTAGAAATTGAAGTGAGACATCTTCGCGGCTTTGGGTTTTGATTGGTATTTGTAGTTGATGTATTTTTCCAACTTGGGGCGTTGCTCTTTTTCAACCTTTCCCATTTTAAGCCGTGGAGTGGAGTTTGCTCTTCTCTCTGCTTTTCAAATATGTAGTTTTGGGTCGGCCTTTGTTTGGATATTTTGGTATTGGGTTTGGAACCTGAGATTGATTAACTGCAGTTGGCAGCATTTATATTTATATATTGTACATCTTCTAGAGCTAGTTACAAGTTGAAGTCCTGAAGTTAGGTGTTCTAGTTTTCTAGAGACTGCTATTTTTTGAAGATTACCTTAATTATCTAGAAGATTAGATTTCTAGGAAATGCCGCTTTTCGGAGTTGAGATTATCATGATTATTTAGGAGATTTATTTTTCACTAACTTCAATTCTTATGGGTTAAGCTTAGTTTGTGGTGCGAGTTTGTTTTAACATGGGGTTGCTGGGTAGCAGGAGTTTGATGTTGCTTGAGTACAAGGGGAGTCTCATGTTGCTCGAGTAGAGTATAAGGTCTCGAGGTGCATGTTTTGGGTTTTGTAAAGTGTAGTTTGTGTTGTTTAGAGTATAAGGTCTCGAGGTGCATGTTTTGGGTTTGTAAGTGAGTTTGTGTTGCAAAGTTGAATAAGTTGTGTTGTAGAAGATTGTGGTTGCTTGATTGTTAGGCATAGGGGTGGTGCTATTTGAGTTTCTTGGATTTACACCTTGTGCTCATAGTTCCCATTTAAGTCTACATTAATAGATTATCCTTTTGTCTACCTTAGTGGATTACTTCAATTTTGGCCCAACGTAATCTTGGTTCTTTGTGTATGGCTTTACTCTTTGCCAAGCTTTGCAGATCCATGGAAATGCATGTATCAAATATTTCCTAGATTAGCTCGTCATTTCAAGCATTTTGTGCATGCTCAATTTTGTTTTGTGATGGTTTCTAAAGAGACCCATTGCGTTAGTGCATTTTTCTTCCTAATAAGTTGTTGCCCTCTTAAGAGTTCTTTGCTCCTTTTCATGGACGTTGTCTACTGTTTCTTTTGAGTTTGTTATAATGTTTGAGCTGCTAGCTTGTCAGTCATATGGGCTCATGACAACCCTCGTCTTTAGGGGGCCTTTCAATATGCATCTTTAAAAAAAGATCCTAATCCTGTCATAATCATTTGTATTAAAAAGGCAAATGAGTTTGATTTTTCTAGTTTAGAGTTTATGAGAGTTATACCATCTATTTTGCATTTGATCATTGATACACATTCAATATCTTTTCGTCAATATCGTTAGTTTGGGATTTCAAAATTTCATGATATTTGGTTAGCTTGTCATGCTAGTTTGGGGTAGTTGCTTCTTCTAGCAATGTTTCGAGATATATGATTGGACATGCAACTTGTTGTCGAGGTTCTCAAGTTTAGTTGTGGTGCGAACACTGTATAAGTTGTGGATTCTTTGATTGCTAACTTTGTGCCCTTAGTTGCATTATGTCTACTCTAGTGGCCGTTAGGTTTGGTGAGTTACGGCTTTGGTGGTTTATGAACACATACGTTTATTTGAGTTATAGTCAAGGCAGGTTCATTTTGGATTGTTTGCTAGCAATAGATCCTCTAACCCGAACATTGAGGTTGTATTTACTCGTAGCTCCCCCTAGAGTTGTACGTGTCTTTATTTGTCCTTGCTTGGTCATGGGTCCCCACCATTTGCAGTGCGAGTTGACATCATTTAATCATGCCATTGAAGACATTTGCTTTTTTCATTCTATTCCTACTTTCTTTCCAACTATCAATGTGCGTGGTTTGCCCAATTTCTTGTGGGGTTTGATTTGCTTCTTCGATCTAGTGGTTAGTTATAACCTCGCTACCAAGAATGCATAGTCTTGTAGTTTCTATTGAAATGGGAGTATGTTTTTTCCAGTAGTTCATAACGTTTGGAGTCTTAACAGTTCATCTCGAGGATCTACTTGATGCAAGTATTCTACATTGTACATCACACTTTAATCCTTGTGCAAGTTTCATAGTTGTTTAGATGGTAGTATGCTTGAACTTTTGGAAGTTTTACAATGTATCTTTTTACAAGCATCTTGAGTTGGTGGTAGTTGTATGGGTTTCGTTACTATTTGATTGAGTAGGATGTATCTAGTTGAGCTTATCTGAAATTACTAATCAAAGATTATTATATATTATAGGTGCAACATTAGTAGTTGTAAAGTTTGCTATAGATCATGGGCTGACAAGGGAGGTTTAACAATTGCCTTATGCTTAGGATGGGGAATTAGATATAGAGGGTTGCTATAGTGCTTGTTGACCATGCCGTGGATTTAGTTTAAATTTGAATCATTGACGTTTGTGCCTAGATATGTTGGGCTTTCTAGATGTTTATGTCCTTAGAGAATCTAGATTTGCATCATTGGCCCTTATGCCTTGATATGTTGTGCTTTTTGTTGCTGTACTCTTGTCTTGTTTGCTATCCTTCTAGCTCTTCTATTAGCTCCCTTGATTAGGTTTTGTATTTGGCTTTCCTTGTTGTGTTTGTTGTGTTTGTTTCCTTTTATAGTTTTTTCATGCATCATGATCTTTTCTAGTTTGTTGTTCCTTCCCTTGCACTTTTATTTCATTTTTGTGAGATGCTCTAGGATTGGTTCTTTTCAGCAAAGTTTTGAGTTGTTAAGCTTAGGAGCTTAGCAGGGTGTCGTAGTATTCTTTTAGTCATCTTGGTAGTTTGGATGTGCCCTGGTCTCTTGCTCCCCATCGCCTGCTCATTTTCTTTTCCTTTGTGGTTCTTGAGACCCTTAATTATCTTAGATATTTAGTTTCCTGTTTTTCTGCCTCTATTTTCAGCATGTCGTTTCTTGGTGTTGGTTGAGTGCAACTAGGCTCTAGAAGTGCGATTTATCTGCGTTTTCAGATTAGCAGATAAATCCGCTTCTTGAGGCTAGTTGAGAGAGTCCCCCTTGGAGTATTTATAGCCTTGTTGCATTCCTCTCATTTTCATCAGCCATCTTTGAGCCTTCCCCTTTGTGGTCGCTTGCCCCACCCTTCCCCCCGCCCTTTAGTTTTAGCCCTGCGGTATAACCTTGCATTATTGAAGTTTTCTTATAGCCAATGTCTTAGTTTTTCATGTTGATTGGCTCATTGTTTGACTTCTTGATCTTGCGATGGTATCTTGTACAATGGGCTGGAGGCTCTCATGCCGAGCATTGTTGTTGGGGCAACTCTTATGTCTAGACTGTTGGGATTTGAGTGGGGGCGATGTTGAGAGCCCTTGCGCCATGGTGGTGGGCCCTCGTGTGCCAGAGATATGGCGGCCATTGTGCCAAGATTGGGGTCCTCGTACCAAGGGTTTCTTTGTTCCTTTTGCAGATTTGCTCAAGATGGATGTGGAAACGGACTGAAGTTTTTGCGAGAATCTTGACATGTTGGGTCATATTGGACATTAGCAACGGAGGCCTATAAATCTTTATAATCTTATTGAGTTTTGAATCCTTTATGGTACTTTGACACTTTTTGTATGCCCAAAAAGACCGGTGTGCATGAGGGATTATTAGAAGTAAAAAATTATTGTACAACTATTTTGGAAATAAAGGGGAGGGCCACATGGCTCATTTCACAGCATGTTGTTTCTTTGGTTGAGTGCAACTAGGCTCTAGAAGTATGTCTCTTTTTATTTTTGTGCATGCCTTTTCTTGAATAATCTCTAATGTTATCTTTATATTTTTTGCAGAAGTAGAAATGTGCTTTGTTGAAGAGTTCAATAGCTCTTAATTAACAAAGGGCTTTTATCTTTGGAGATGTTGTATAGCGCTTGCAGATGCAGCAACAGTAGCATAGTTAAGAATACCAAAAGTGGGTTTTGCTTAAATTGTTTTATCTTTTGTGTGACGTCCCCTACTCGCATACGGTGCACTCACCGTATACAAACAGGAGTTCTTCCCCCATACCAGCTCCATGCCGATACAGGGCCCTTCACATGACACTGCAACTGTGACGGGTTCCAGTGGGAAGAGTGAAGGGGTCATTGTACCCCGTCTCCCTCAGGGCCTACCTAGCTGCGGAAGCGTAAACATACATGTCAGTATATAAGAGCAACACATATATCCACCCTCTGGGTGGCACGTCACATCTGCAAAAGACAATGATCAGCACAATGCATATGGGAAATCCTACCCAAGGCTCAGACTCAAAGGGATGACTAACGGCTTGGGTCTCCAGAGTTCATTGCAGACAGAATTCATGGCAATGGATTTGGCTGGCATATGAACATGGCATAGGGTTGTCCACTCCATCCGCCCCTCCTGTGCACACTTTGCAGAGTAGGCTGAAAAGTGTTGGGACTGGCCCTAGCCCGGGATGCATAGCCAAGAGGGCTATTCACGGGTTTCATCTCCCGGTTCGATGGGGCGGTGGGATCACTCCCTCCGAGGAGATCTACATGTGACTCAAGGTGACTAGAGGGCCACCGCCCGTATTCGACTTGAACTCAATGGAAGGTCATATCTACCACCTCACGAGTGTCGAGCCCATGCCTTGCCCACACGTTGTGGCAAGCCATCAGACCTAGTCACAATGATCCCTGGTAGGCTTTACACACGGAGGGATCGTTCAAGAGTCGGGACATGAACCTCCTTCTTAGCCAGTCGGCCCCTTCACCCACAACCGGTGTGGCTCTTGTGCAGCCGAATCTACGATTGTGCTAGAGAGGCTACTCTAGGAGCATCAACTACAAAGCTTTAGGTCTCTACCCCCTTCCCAATACAAGGAGTTCATAGAGATACATCATCCATATACTTCCAGAGAGAACTAAAGAACTAGATCTAATCTATATCATAGAGTTAGGTTCTTTAGTTAGAATGCTATATCTAGAGATCTAGAGGGCTGCTATGGGCAATTTAAGAGGCTAAACCTCTTTGATTCGATGGCTGAAATGGGGTTTAGACTACTAAATTGCCTAAAAATACTGATCCTTGAGTTCCTCCTCGACTGAGCTCGACCATCTGGCTGAGATGCCGAATCAAGGAAAACTAATGATGCAATTCTCTCGAGGCCAGTGGGAGGCGGTTTTGACCCTTGGGGGAGGCGGTCAAAAGCGAGCTCTAAAAACCCTAGAAACGAAAATGGGCAAGTTAGGGTTCTCCTACTTAAATAGACAAGGGGTTGGCTAGGGTTTCCAATTATCCCCTTTAGGCATGTGGGATAATTGGGAATGGGCCCACTTGCCTTTAATGGCTAGGTGGCAAAATGTGCCCACATGGAAATGTGTGCCCACATTAATGTGTACATTGGAAAATGTGCACATTAATTGCACACTTGGGTATGGCCCACTTGGCATCAAGTGGCCACATGGAAATGTGTGCCCACATTAATGTGTACATTGGAAAATGTGCACATTAATACTAATGCACATTCTTAGCAAGTTGCCCCCTAGGGGCTACCCACTTGGCTACACGTCGGTACCGCGTCGGTCGGTGGGTGGTAATGCTGGCGTGAGGCAAAGATAAAGATACGCCACGGGACCGATTATCTTTGTCTTTGGAACGCCACATTCTCCCCACCTTGAAATGATCTTTGTCCGCAAACATCGTGGGTCTCCACCTTGGAATCTTCCTAACCGCAATCAACCTGATGCATACGATATACTACTATAATACTTACACATTTATTACGATTACCTTAAGGTAATATTTTTAAATCATTATTACGCTATTACATTATCAAATAACTTGTCAATTCGTAACTTCTATTAAAACAAGGTACTTATTAGTCTCCGTTATCACAACATTTAGTTTATCGCAATTTTAACACTTTCATATACAATTATTACTTAAAGTACTCTTCATTCCTTGCAACACATTCCAACAAAATTTGTGTTGCAAGTCTTCGCACCTTAAAATCCTGCATTAATTTTACAATATCTATAATTACATACTTACTATCTTAATTATTAGAATTACTCTAAGGTAATGTTTAAGACATTACTATTTCATTATCCCATTAACTTATCACGTCATAACTTAATCCACGCAAGGTAATTATTAACCTTACTTAATACAACATTTAAGTTTATCAAAGTTTATCAATTTCATACAAAATTTACACTTCTAAGGTACTCTTCATCCCTTGCAACACATTATAACAAAATTTGTGTTGCAAGCCTTCAAAGGAGACCTCCCTTGCCCTCAGGGCGCTCTATTGCCTGGGTCGACACTACCTATTATTAATTATTAATAAAATTTTGGTTATATGGTGACCACCCCACCTATCTACATGGATGCATGGCTAATCTCCCACGCGTAGGAAGAGGGTGAATCTTCCATTATGGCCGGTGGAGGCGGCCTATATGCCTATATGCCGCTCATGCCTACACCCTAGTTGCCCAGCGTGGAGGATAGGTCCTTCCCGTATATGGGGCGTGAAGGCCAGATTCCTCCTATCAAAGCATATATGGGGCTAGAGGTGCTTTTCCTATCAATGCATTCCTCAATGACCTCCTTTCTCGAGGTGCGTCTACTTCGGGAGTGGAGCAGTAGACTTTCTAATCTACCTTCCACTCGTCCAAGCGGAAACGCGGTCATGCCTACATTGACATTACACCACGCCCTAGAGATCACCGTAGTGGTCTCATCATCGGTAACAACGCATGCAATCCATACCAAGCATAGGTTGCATGCGTAGATTAATCTTAACTACACATGAAACTAATCTAAACACAAATCGACATGCACGAGGCCAATTTTTCTTTGGCTCCTTTAATGCATGTGATTAACATAATTACCCTAAGGTAATATTTATTCATTAACATTATCATAGTATCGGATACATTACTTCCGATAGCACAATTATATTTACTCTAACTTTGCAATATTTGACCACTTTTAGATCGCGATTATTTAAACAATAACCCTGATTTAGACCTATTGTTACATAGACAAGGTTTTTAATTATCATCACAAGAATTAGATGTGCTTCTTATTCTCTTCCTTACCCTTGGAAGTATATCCCTAAGATGCACTTAAGTATATCTGAATTCTATTTTCTATTTACATTTATAAGGACCCGAGGTCATATAGCTATCCTTGGAAGGAATTGCATCCTTGCGAAGGATTAATTAACATGCTACCTCATATTATCGTTGTTATTTAACTTATTTCCCTATGATACATATACATGCAACAATTTCTATTCAGTTATTAAGATCTATATTTAACTTATCTATAAGACACATTGAAGCTTATACTACGTGCGCACGCCTTACCTTAGGCTAGAACGCATCCACCCATTGAGCCGGCGTCGAGTAGTTTGGAGATGACTTGGTCGTTGCATTGCTCTCATGGTTTTGCTCCACTTCGTTGGTGTAGTTAGCTATCATGTCGGTCTCGCACGTTGAAGGCCTCCTGAGCTATCTATCTATCTATCTTACGCTCTATTCGCTTTGGCCATTGCCGGAGTGAACTCTATTCTACGGGTCAGTCAATTCGGTGCAAGTACGTTCAATCATAAGATTGAGCCCTCCCACTTTCTTCGAAAAGAAAATGGTCCTGCACCCCTTCAATGACATTGCACACAACGTCATATCTATTCTCTCCCCTTAAGAGGTTATATGCTTCTTACTTAGCACATTAATTTACTAGCCTTAGCTAACATATATAACCATCTAAGATGGATGCACATATTATGTTATCATTTATTTCAATATAGTTACGGGTTACCTACTTAGTTAGAACGATTCTAAACCAGAAGGTTTTGTCATGACGACAATTCCTTTTGTCTCAAAAGACTATTTGATTACTATAATTCTTATTTTAGATGTACCTTGCATGTACTATTCTTTTATTATTCTAGAGATTCCCCCTTTCTTAGTTATTTAAACTCTTGGAATATTCCTACCAATCGACTTGATGTCATCGTAACAAGTTGGCCGGACTTGTTAGATTACTTCTTTTCTTTCGGTTGGATTATTCTTTTGGAGATACTAGATTTATACATGGTCAACAATTATCCTAGTAATGATTCCTTCTTAGCGAGGAGATCAATCTCACCAAGTGGTTTCAATACGTTGGATGTCTGTTAACAATCGTGTATAATTTTAGTTACTCCTATGCGTTTCCTTCCCAATTGGGCAATCCTTTCAACGAGAATATCCGGAATTGCCTTCTAATCCCAATATGGATGTTACCATCCATACATTTAACCTACTAGGCCTCGTGGCCTTAGATGCTTGAGCTTGCTAGAAGCTCATCCACTCGTTGCCTGCTTGAAGGAGCAAGGTAACGTTCTTCCGAGTCGCTCGATACTTCAGTCTCCTTGACGGTGGATGCTCTTTGAAGTAGAGGTTGACTTTGTTCGCTAGAAGCCTCTCATTGCTGGTGGCTTTGATGGCGTAGTTGATCACTTGAATTCCTCCATGCCGCTTTTCAAAAGCCTGAAGGTGGCGCCGTTGAAAAAGATCTTTCAGCTTGAACTCTTTGTCTTGGCAGCTAAAGGACGACTCAGTATTCGATATTGTTTCTTCGACTCCATCGATGTCTCACACGTCGAGTCCTCTTGTCGTTGTCGTGTTGCCCGAAGAGTGTTGACGATGTTGATTGCTTCACCCCTGCAACTTGCATGACATCTCTTCCTTTGATCTGTTACGCTATGGGAGGGAAGAAATAACAAGGGAGCTATACATGCAAAACATATAGCTTACATAATTACAATTACTACTAGAGCTATTAGGTCTCCCTTGTGCCTCCCTTCGAGTTGCACACCTACTCCTTGGCAATGTCATCGGTGTTCCTCCCGGTGCAATGGTGTTGACGATCTATATCCTCCTATTTGTACGTCAGCTCATACCCCGGGGTAACTTGTTGAAATACTGCCCTCCGACGTTTGTCGACTATGGCACAACACGCTTTGCATCACATTCTAACGAAAGGTGTGCTGGTCGTTGATGCTTCGACATTTCGGTCTGCTTCTTGATCCTGTTCTCGGGCTGTAATTGTTCTCTCTTCATGATACTTGAAGCTATTTGGAGGCGTCTCTTGAGGCTGTGCGCGATTCCTCTGGCTATACTCCTCTGAGTTGTTCTCTTCTGCAGTTGTTCTTTGAATCATCCATCCTTGGGTTCACCAAGTTGCATGCAAGGCCGCGTGCAAGTCATCGGCTCGCCTCACCTAGTTGGTTCTCCATCGAGCTTCCAAACATCCTCGTTTGATCCCCTCGATCACATGGCTTGGACGTTGTCACGTTCCACAGTGCTATGCTGTCTTCTTGTCTTGGGGTACCCTCCGGTGACTTTGATTGTGCTCGTCGATTTTGGTCCTCCTGTTGCCTCTAGGGAGTTCGTGGAAGAAGTCGGTTGTTAGCACTTCTCCAGCTTTCAGTTCCTGACCTTTGTCCTTCTATGCATGTCGGTCTCTTTGGCAAGTAAGGCATCATGACTCTCCTCCCTGATGGCTATCTTGTCGGGATGATGGATCCTTATATCTGCGCAACTTGACTCTTGAGTTGAAGAAGTACTCGCCTTAGATATACCCTTGTCGTTGAATATCCTGGCTATTATCTTGAACTCTCTTTTTGCCGAAGGTGCTTCCATTGCTATCCTTGTCGTTAAGGTGTTGAATGCTTCTACCTTGGGCGTTTGACGTGCCACATGCCGGAGATATGGTCGGCTTCTTCTCTTCTAATTACTGGTAGGAGTACCTGACGAAGCCATCACTTAGTTGTTGGAGGCATATCCCCTCGTCGCGGTGCCTTTCGTAAGTGCATCTCCATCTAATACACGTGTCATAGCACATCACCCTATATTACCACAAGTTGGAATTATGGTTGTCGAGATGTTGCCTTCTTAGTTGGCTTGTTGATGTCGGGGCGTTCCTCCTTCCATTGTTGAGGCCACTCAAGTCATAGGTTCGTCAAGTGCTGCCACTGCTACAAGAGGTAGTGTTGCGTCGGCGATGTCTGGTGCGTGCGGTGTGATGATCTTGACATGACCCGATGTTGTCTCTTATTCGACATTGGGTGGAACGGCGGTCTTCTACTTGAGGGCACTTCAGAAGTGTTTGGAGTCGAAGGTTTGCTTGGCCTGCGGTGGATTTCTCCCTCATACTTGCTCTTCCATTTTGGTCTTGGGCTATAGTTGTGCCTCCTTGCTTCCTCCTTTGGTAGTCGAAGTGAAGGAGCTTCCTGATCTAAGCGCTAAATCCGTAAAACATGACTCTAAACTCATGTTTCTCCACTATATATGTGAACATCCTAGATATACAATAGACATATACGCATTTACATTGGGATTTTAATTCATCCACTTTTCCAAAACAGCTACGAAGATCTATTTAAATGTTTATACTCCTTTAGGGTTTCCCCTCCTCGATCGCGTTTGATTCTTCGGTTTGGCTGCATCTTCTTCGTTCTGGTTGACTCCGGGATTCCTTGAGATGCTGCTACTATTGTTGAGCTTCATGTCTGATCCGAGCTGATCACCTCAAGTTGCGAAGAGTGTTTGTTGATGTGATCCCTTGAAAAAGATGCTCCGCCTTTTGTGTATGTTCGTCGCGAGGAATGCGGTAACCGCTCACGTCCCTACATGCGGTGTGTCGTTGCAAAATTGCTGATTTGCGGTGCCATTGATCGAGCTTGAGTAGGGTCACCTGGCTGTTGCAGTCGGGCATTCTTGAATGTCTTCGAAGCTCTGAGGTCGTGGTCGGTAGGCGGCATTGTCATTCCCCATGAGGTTGAATTTCGAGTCGCGACTCTGTTGCTTGGGCTTTGCTTCATTCGAGGTGGCTCTCATTGCACGGAAGTGTGGTCATCTCCATTGCCCTATCATAGCTCATTCGGTGCGCCTTTGCGTGATTTGTACCTGCTGGCTAGGTCGTCTCCTCCGTCCTTTGGGTCCTAACCATTCGAGTCTCGCACTCCTTGGCTGATGTAGTAAAGCCGTCCTTCCTTTGGTTTCTAGGTGTTTCTGGTTCCGGAATTCTTGTTCGAGCTGAATATTCTCCTCCTTGATCTTGCCCCTAGTGCTGATATAGGCCTTCAAGTTGGAGATGTTCCTTGATATGCGTCTCCTCTCCCTCGTGGTCTCCTACTTTTTGGAACCGATGAAAGTTCTCCTGTTGGTGCAAGGTAGCTGGAAGCTTGTCCTGATTAGCCTTAGGTGCTTTGTTGTTGCTTAGCTTGGTTGCTCCTTTTGTTGGCGTTGCATGGCGTTAAGCTTGATTTCTTTGGGCTGCAAGGTCTATACCTCCCGGTTTCTATCGGCTCTGTGTCGCCATGACTTCTCTCCTCGACGGAAGATTATGCCCTCGGCCCTAGCTTCGTGATGCTAACGCGGCATCGATGTCTAACGTCTTCTGCACCTATGTTTTCTTTGCCTTGCATTCTTCCATTTGAAACTCATGTGCGTCGAAGTCGGTGAAGGCGTCGAGATCCTCTTTCGATGTGACCTCGTCGTGGTATCAGGAGGTTGACATCTAGAAAATTCTTGATGCCGTTGGTTACCAAATATTCTTCCCATTTGATGAAGATTGATGATAGGCGGTGGTGTCTGTTCTACTCGTTTGTCGGTTGAGGTGTTTGTCGTTACGCTTCCCTCTCTTGGATCACTTTTGGGTCTCCTCTCCTTATGCGCTTTGTACATACATGGTGGGATCTTGATGTCTTCAAGAAGTTGCGCCTCTAGCTCTTAGCGGCGGCTCGGCCTGTTGCCAGAAAGCAACTTCGTGTATCCTAGAGTCTAAGGGTCTACTTGAAGGGCTCTCCTACAACATTTTGGGCTCTATAAGCAAGCAAGATGGCTCGAGCAGCATTACTAGAGACATATCTATAATCTACAAGTCTATGGACATTAGGACGTGTGCTATGGCATGAAGTGAGGGTTGTTTTGCAAAACCTCCATGATGTTTGAGGCATACTCTAAGGTCCTAGCAAAGTTGGTTTGGGGGAGTCCAATCTCTACACATGGAGTGACTTGGGTAGCTCGAGACTCTAGCTCCTTTCTAGGTATCCTGGCAATAGGGAGTGTCAATGTGGCGGCTATATAAGTCAAACTCTATTAGAAGGACACAAAATTAGGTCAAGGTTTATGCCTTTGGCTCGAGCAGAGGTGGTGTGCCAACAGTTGGACTTGGGTTGCTATGCTGAGGTCTAGATGACTATAACAAAGGGGTGTTCCTGAGCACTTCTACCTAGGAGTAAGGCATCAGCTTCGAGCCGAGATCAATACTTGCGAGCTACTAATGGGGTATGCTTCTATTTACAACAAACCACAGTTTGGGAAAACAATTCAAGGGTTTGAGCAATTTTGGTCATTTTGAGATGGGGTTTGGCATTTCTATCCTAATTTGAGGTCATAAATGGATTCTAGGCTGTCTAACGGTCCTAACGCAACAAATTTCAGGCGATTTGGAGCTCTGTAGCTCAAGTTATGGAGGTTCAAAATTTGGAGGTCTCACACATTGCGCCTTGACCCGATTTTGAGAATCTCAAAATCGTCTGGCATGACGTGTGAGACATTGGCTCAAAATGGGTTAAAACTTGTCCAATTTGGGTGATATAAGGGTCTAATCCTACTTATATCGTCGAGTTAGGCGAGAATGGACCCCTTATTTGATCGATTTGGGGCAGTTTTGGGCACTTTTTGGGGCATGGTCTCACGACATGGTCTCACACGTTGCGCCCAGCCCGATTTTGAGAATCTCAAAATCTGTCCTGGCGCGACGTGTGAGACATCCTCTCAAATTGGCCTAGGATGTCTGTTTTGACTAACACAAAAGCTAAAACTTACTAACTCAACTTAATTAAGTAACTTTATACACTTATAATTTACTCTAAAACACTTTGTATTAAACAAATTTTATCATTTACGAATTTTTTTTTTTTTTTTTTTTTTTTTTTTGAGAGAAAGAAGCTTTTTAGTCATTAATTATAGAAAACAATTACATATTGTCATAGGCATATCCAAAATGATAAGCCAAAATATTGAAGCTAATAATAATAAAAAAGTTTTAAGTAGCTTGAAATAGCAGGAACTTGAAAATTCTGGAATTTAGTAGTGAAGATATATATAGATCCAATGCAGTCAGTCTAGAAGTGAATCCGACACCTTAGCAGCTGATCCTCTGTATGAAGATAAAATATGAGATGTATTGAACCTGGCAAAAGAGAAAAAGTCAGAAGTTATAGGAAGTCAAGAAGTGAAAGTGGTCTCGAATGAAAGGCTAGTAAATGGGGATTTGATTGTTCCCCCAGTCAACCAGCTCAATGAGTCTAACAGAGTTGCAGGTGGCCATAAGATGGATCAAGGTCCCAAAGCAATCTGCACGTCCCCTATGATAATAATAGCTCTCTCTGTAGAGTTCAAACTGAGCATCTGTCATTTCTCTGCCATATCTATAAATGAACCACCATATTGCTGTCATTAGGTGAGTGCCTTTACAGAATTCTTGTGCCCAAAAAACTTCTCTTTATGGAACCTCACTTAACCTATCCATTAGATGCCCTTTATTTGTCCCGGTCGTAAACTATCATCATGATTGAATTGAAATGTATCATTCCTATTTCTTTCTAGTCTTGCCATTATGTTCTCTTCAAAGACCTTTGTCATATTGGAGATCAAGCTTGAACTTGCAATTCCAAAGGTAATCTAGCAACAGCAGCATCTGAATTAGTAACATGATCATGACAATGAAGTTTAAAGCTATTAAAGGCACCAGCAAAGTTTCCCAACAGATTCCATTTGTTATCATATTTTTCAGCATATTTATTTTTGTGAGCAGTGGCCATCATTTCAATGTCAAAAATGATTTGAAGTTTTATCCAAACAATAGAAATTCGATGACCACCATGAAGACACCTATTTCTGTGTTTCCAGATATTCCAAAGAATGATGTAACAGATTGAATTCTTAAGCAAATCATTATTAGAGAGAAATTCAATAATATTTCTAGGCCTAGGAATATCAAAGATATTAAAAATCCAAACCCATAAGGTGTCTAAATTTTGACATGTAAAAATATGCTGAGCATTTTCAATTGAATTGACCAATGGGACATAAGCGAGAAATAACATGTTACGGTCTCGAATAAATTACGTGAATAAGCTCCAAACAAGGAATACTTTTGTTAGCTAACAACCAAGCAAAATAGGTAATCTTAGGGTGGCAATAATTTCTCCAAATACTCTTGAAGAACCACGACTTGGTTGGGATTTATATTCGGTGCTTGGCGAGCTTTAGACTTAGGAGAATCTTTAGTTAAGTAGGCATAAATCTTTGGAGACTTTGTAGATCTTCTTTCCTCCCCAAGACCAATGATTATTGCACTTTTAAGTGGGATCAATTTTAATATTTCTCAAAGATCTCATAATATGATCATAGAGAATTACGTCGAGGAGGAAGTACCACCAATTATAACTTTCAATCGGTCCAAGAGATCCATTTATCACCCTGCCAAATATTACCCAAGCAAGAAATACCTTTGCTCAACCATTTTCTGTAAATTCTAGGATGCTTCAAAGCTAAAAGTCTATGATCTCGAGTAGCCAAGTTTGGATTCCAGAAAATGCTAGAGTTGTGTGAGGACTCAATAATTGGATCATGTTGATAACATTTGGAAACCTTATTCCATGAGATGATTAAATTCCTCATAAGAGGGGAAGTGTTTGAGCGGCCTGATCTCGGAGAAAGCGAGAATGAGGAAGTTGATGATTGTGAGAGGGTGCCCTTCAAAATACTATTTTGAAGCCCGGTATTTGATGAAACGAGTTGCGGGGATTACCCCGACTAAAAGAGTCTTCGGACATATTTTCACGCCAAAGCATAGCCTTGAAGTAGCAGGTTTTTGCATCCAAGACCACCCTTGCTTTTATTACGAGTAACATAATTCCAATTTACCATGTGATTTTTTCCCCAAATGTAGTTCTAACTATCTTCTCAATCTGGCGATAAATAGATTTAGGAGCTAGAAAGCGAGAAGAGAAGAAAATATGAGAACTTGAGAGCGAGTTTGCAATGATAGTTCTACCGACTAAAAGAGAGCGACTACCATAGTTGTTGAGTTTCCTTCTAATCTTTGAGACAATGGGAGACCATAGATTTTTGTGGGATGTATCTAAGGAAAGGGGCATACCCAGCAAAGTAGATGAATGGCTAAAACCAAAGCAATTGATACCTAAGATATCAGATCGAGTAGACTCCCCAAGGATGATACACTTTTGCTGATTCAAGAAAATACCAGAGGCAACACTAAACCCTTTGATGGTGTTGAGAAAAAGAATTCAATGTTATTAATGTCATTCTTCAAGAAGCTGAAAAGAATCATCGACATATTGCATTATGGATAGCTGGTTCACACTATCGAGGAAGCAAAAGACCTTCAAAGTTCCCAACTTTGGTGATGTATAATAACTACGGTTAGCATTTCAGCAACAATAATGAAAAGATATGGAGCTAATGGACAACCCCACGCCTAACACCTTTGTTCGAGAGTAAAGAAAGGGCTTGGGAACCATTGATTAAAATTGAGGATTGAGATCTTGAGTTGAGTCCCATGATGAGATCAATTAACTTAGAAGGAATACCAATCTTTTGAAGAGCAAGAACAAGAAAGTCCCATCTAACAGTATCAAAGGCTTTAGAAGTCAAGTTTCGGAGAAGAACACAATTTTGATTTGAAATTTTAGCCCGATTGCATCCCCTCCATAGCTGCTATGTAATTATCAAGGATATATCTATTAGATAGGAAAAGCTGATTGGTGCAAGCTAATATTTTTCCGAAGGTAAGCTTTGATTCTATTAGCTATGATTTTTGCACAAAGCTTGTAAGTGGCATTGGTCAAAGATATAGGCCTCCGGTCACTAAAGGTCGGGATTATCAGATTTTGGAATAAAGAGATGAAGCCCGAGGAGGATAAGGCGGTGCAAATGGTTGGAAGACCAAAACCATTAATCATATGAACGGATCATGCTTTATGACATCCCAAAACTTAATGTAAAATTGGGGGGAAGGCGGGCTGGGCTTTTCCCTTTAGTGAGCTATTTAGAGTTTGCTTGATTTCATCTTGAGGAGGGCAATCTAGAAATCTGATCACCTAATGGATCAACTATATTATTTGGCGGAGAGTTTAAAATATCTAGGAACCCTTTAGCCTCAAAATTATCGGCTAACATTTTCTTGTTGGAGAAAAAATAGTGGAGTACTTAGAAAATAAATAATCAGTGATACCTTTTGGATCCTTAAGAATAGTGCCACTATCATCTTTGATGAAGGAGATCATTTTTGAGCAGACCTATTTTTAGCAATTAGAAAAAAGAATTTTGAATTGCAATTATCCATGTGATTATGGAATTTGATTTTACTTTTCATGGCTGCCCTTTGGCTTCATATTCCTCAATACTCTTAATGTTATGCTCAAAGGTCATCTTCTATTAAATGCAAAGAGGAATTAAGGGGATCATTCGAAGTTTAGATCGACATCCTTCATAGCAATAAGCGACTTGTTTTTAGTGTCACTTTTTTAGCATGCAAAGCTTTAGACCAATTTTTATCAAGATTTAGCTTCCTTTATATTAGTATAGAAAGCTTTCATAGAATGGTTGTCATTGACTCTTGGGGGAGGCTCTTTGTAGAAGGCACTAAAATCAGCCACGAGAATCTATCATTGTTCAAGATGGAACAATTAAGCTTAAATGGAATGTTACCTTGCTTCTTAATGCTCAAAGAGTGCTTGGTTTGGGCCGGGGTTGGTGATCCGAGATAGAGGTGCTCTCATCACTTGAAACAATGCAATTGTCCCAGAAGGATAGATTAGATTTTTTGACATAAAATCTATCTAGAGTACAATATACTCTTGAGTGGCCATCCTGTTTATTTGACCATGTGTACTTGGCAGTAGAGGAAGGAATATAGCTGAATAGGTGAGAATCAAGCAAATTATCCCAATTTTCTTTCTCTTTGATTGACATACTCAGATTGTTATTTGATTTGAGGTCAATGGATGGGGTATTATTGTAGTCACCAGCAAGAATCCAAGTTACAGAGTTATGATTTTGAAGCCAGCTATTAATTTGTGGCCAAATTGTCTCCCTTTCTCTCGAGATAGTTGGGGCATAGATGTTCACAACACCAAACAAAGAATCTGAATAGTTAAAGATCACTGCCTGCCATCTTTTGCAAGGGCTGTTATAAAGAAGAGAGTGTTTGAGATTACTCCAGATCATGCAAAGCCCCCCTGAAGTATTGGAGGCTTCAATCCAAATGGAAGACTGACCTGGCCCAATCCCAACTATCGACCAAGTTTGAGCACTTTCGAAGTTAGGAAGTCTCAGGTTCAATGAGAATTATATCGCTTTGTATTCCCCTAATCTGAGAAATAGCCCTCCTTCTTTTTAGGGGCCCTTTTATTCCTCTCAAGTTCCAGGAAAGGATCTTCATTGGAAGAGAAATAAGCAAGATTGATGGAGAGACAAATCAGGATTGTAAGCTCTCTCTGACTTTGTTTCTGGTATTGCTAGCAGGGGTTCCCAGAGTATTAAGAATTCTGCTGGAATGTTTAATCCTAGCTTTAGCTTTAGCTTTCCCTTTTTTGGACTTTGAACTAGCAGATAATACACCTTTTGGATGTAACATTAGAAAGGAGTCATCATCCCAGGAATCATGGTTAACAATATGTAAAGTATTATTGTTAGAGTCCCCCCCATTTTCTTTATCAGAAACCTCAGTGTCAGAGTAAACCTGGTTTGGCATGTGAGAGCAACTCCAGAATTTTGAACCACAGCAGGGACTTGGATTTGGTCTTGTACCATTATTAATATCATCAGAAACAAATAAACTATTATGAAAAGGGTTTAGATCTTGCACAGGAATTGCCAAATCCTCCTTTAAGTGAGTGCAATAGACTCCTCGGGTTGTGAAATGCTTTCCTCTGGCGGTTTGATCTCATCATTATTTTGCTCTATTCTAATTTCAACACCTTTTCCCATTTCTACATCATCACACCCATTGCCAAAAATTAATTTGTCACTGTCACCTTGAGCTGAGATCTTGCTTAGAGACTCATTTCCATCATTTGTCCACATGCAACTCGCAAAGTGATGAGCTATGTTTGGAGATAGAATCGAGAAAAAAGGGTTTCAGGTTGTGCAAAGGGTATCAAAGTGATCATTGGTTTTGAGATAGGTCAATTAGGGGTTGAGTGGAGGGAGGAACATAAGGCATAGAAATAGTGTGAGCGGGGCAAAGTGGAATCCAGTGAGATCCCACCGTGGTAATGGTATCAATAGTTATGCAATGAGTCAATATTCAGCTGAGCTAAAATTCCAAAACTATTTGAACAAGGAACTTTGTTTTGAGATCCTGCTTTTTCCAAAGTTTCAATGTCAGAGGTATTGTTTTCCATAATTAATAACTCTTCTTTATCTCTCGAGTTCACTTTATTTTCAGATGTGAACTTTGACTTGCTGCCAAGAGTTGAGTGACGAGATGCTGTGGGATTATCCTTGATTTTAATCCCTATGTTTCTTTCTTTTGAAGCCATTTTAGAATCTTGTAAAATACCTTTCAAAGTTTGATGCAAATCAATTTGCTGATGTTGTTGTAGAGGACCTTTTCCCTTGAGCATTGTTTTAACCTTTCCATTATTGGTCAATTCTGCTCCTTGAGTTGAAGTTCCAGAAGATAAGCCATTGATGTTGACAGAGTTGGAGATGACACCCTTGGAGTTGAGAAGGACACCCTTATTGAGAACTTTGATTGTTGAGGGTGCAAGCTTAAAAGATGTAGATTGGCTGTGTGTGAAAATGTTATCCCTGTTTTTTTCTTCCAACATCAATTTCTGCTTGAATTCTTTTTCTTAAAATTCTTTTTCTGCTACCATTGGCTCTGGAATATGGTATCCATTCTTGAAGATTGTAATTGTTGTTGTAGTCAATCTTCTTTGTCTGTTCATACTGGCTTTGTTTATTGAGATACTGAGAATTAGGCAGATTTTTTTGAGTTTCAGAACTCTGCCTTTGCTTTGAAAGATGAGCTGAAGAATCAACTACACCTTGCAATTTTCCTTGAACCAATTCTTCTTGAACCTGATTATCTGAAACCTTTGCATCATTGACTCTGCATGATGAGTTAACAAAATGCCTGGTTTTGCAATTCTGGCAGAAATTTGGCAATCCTACCCATCTAAGATTAAGATCCATAGGTTTACCAAAGAAATCAATCAAAGGGATGGAAGTAGGAATTGGTTTAGAGATGTCAAGCTGAATATAGCATTTAAGAGGCTTGTATGGGCAAAATTCAGCAGAGATGAAGGATCCAAAGGAATTAAAGATTTTGGTGAAGCATTCTTCATTCCAATAAATGGGTGACAAGTCATTCATAGTCACAGAAGCTATAAAGAATTTTCCATAATCTTTGGTGGGAAGAGTAGGGCTCCATTTTATAAAAGAGATTTGGAAAGTATTGAGGGTCGAATGCCCCAATTTCAGCAAGTAATTAGCAGTTCTGCTATCACCACATTCTACCAGAAGATAAGGAAAATTAAGCCAGTAGATTGAGTTTATGACAATTCCCTTATGCAATCTTAGTAAATGATCCCATAATAGCTGAATATTTAACCCAACTTTATCTTGAGAGATCACAATGAGAGAAGAGGATAAAGACTCAATTTTAGAGGCAATTGAGGAGCTGTTTAAGTGAATACCTTTGAACAACTGAAGGTTGGGTCTGGACTGATACTGCAAATTGTAAAATTCTTGTGTGAGATCATGGTTGGAGTAAACTTGTTGAGCAGGTCTCAGATCTCCATATGGAATGGGCACACCATTGACATCAGTGATAGGAGTGAAGCCATCAAATGCAGGGTCTTTGGACAAGTTATCCCATTGCGGAACGTCTCTGCTAATGTGATGCATTTCTTTGGAAGAAAAATCTAAATCAGCAAAATTTCCAAATTTAATCACATTTGAAGGATTAGAATGGTAGGAGCTTAACCGGTTTTAGCGGATCGCTTCTCGGTGGGAGGGAGGAGCATGAACTTGTGCAAAAGAATGAGAGAGTTGGCATTTAGGTTTTACTTAATATTTGAATTTTTAAGGTTTTCAAAAAAAAAAATAGCCATAGGAAAAACAAGGGGAAAAACAGAGTTCTAGGAAGAAAAGAACATGGATCGAGGGAGAGAAGATTAAACCGGGTTGCCAAAGGATGGAAGAATAATTGAGGTGGATCGAATCAAGGAAAGATAGGAAAAACAAATTAAAGCCAGAAGAAACAAAACCAAAGCAAATGCACTCAAGATCATTCTGAGGTCATTCAGAGAACACCTTAACTGTGATCTTTTTGTCTGCCCAAGCACAAAAGACTTGAAAGATTGCTGTAGGAGAGACGTTATTTTTACCAGTAAATTCTAGAACCCAAGAATCAATGATTTCACATTCAAATTCCTCAGAGCCTGGAGTGAAAGTGTATTCTGATTCAAAAAGATGATCCGGGAAGACTTGTCTGAAGATCAGGTAGTTCCAAAGATCAGAAAATGGACCTCGAAGAAAACCACATGTAATTCTCAATTCCTGCTTCAGAATTACAAAAAATTTCCCTTCCATGTATAGCTTAGATCACAAGGAATCTGAATTTTGCTTGGCCTCTACAAAGCCAGCAAAGGAGAAGGCCACAAATCCGATTCAATTGCTCAGTTCCTGGTGAAAAAACATCAAGATTTGGTTTGAATCAGAAGAGACAAATAATTCAAGAAAAATGGCGCTCCTCATGCTGACGTGTCGCCCCCAGCCACAATTCCCATTTACGAAATTAATAAGGCTCTCCTTTGATATGACTGACTCCCTTGGCGTGTACTGTGTAGGCTGTTGAGTCTTCAAAATGTTGGACCAGCTTCTGCTCTGCTGCTTCTTGACCCCTGGCCTCCCGCTCTCGTTCTGCCCTCTCCTCTTCTTGTTTCCTTCGGCCTCCTTGGCCTCTGGCTGTTTCGCCTTGTCGAGGGAGTCGAGCGGTCTGTTTGTTGCGCGTCATGTCGATCGGAGGCTTGGTGTCTATCAAGATGATGTCTCTATCTAGCTTAAGGGTCTTGGTTCTAAGTCTAAGGCTTGGCCATTAATATTATCTAACATTATTAAAGCTTAAATTTAATTAAGGATTATAATTCAAACACAAACGATGCCCGTCCTCAGTGGTTGGCACGGGGGGGTTTGGGGGGGTTCAACCCTGTGGGTGGGAGGTTCAATTCCCACTACTGTGGGAATTCTTTTAAGATGAGGTTTAAATAGATTAAAAAGCTAATCTAGCTAATTCCTAGGCTGAAATTCGAATTACCAAGTCACAATGCATATGGAAAATCCTACCCAAGGCTCAGACTCAAAGGGATGACTAACGGCTTGGGTCTGGGTAGGCTCAGACTCAAAGGGATGACTAACGGCTTGGGTCTCCAGAGTTCATTGCAGACAGAATTCATGGCAATGGATTTGGCTGGCATAGGGTTGTCCACTCCATCCGCCCCTCCTGTGGCATAGGGTTGTCCACTCCATCCGCCCCTCCTGTGCACACTTTGCAGAGTAGGCTGAAAAGTGTTGGGACCTGACTGTAGCCCGCCGGATGCATAGCCAAGAGGGCTATTCCTGGGTTTCATCTCCCCAGTTCCGATGGGGCAGGTAGGGATCACTCCCTCCAGAGATCTACATGCTGACTCAAGGTGACTAGAGGGCCACCGCCCGTATTCGACTTGAACTCAATGGAAGGTCATATCTACCACCTCACGAGTGTCGAGCCCATGCCTTGCCCACACGTTGTGGCAAGCCATCAGACCTAGTCACAATGATCCCTGGTAGGCTTTACACACCAGAGGGATCGTTCAAGAGTCAGGACATGAACCTCCTTCTTAGCCAGTCTGGCCCCTTCACCCACAACCAGGTGTGGCTCTTGTGCACAGGCCGAATCTACAGTGTGCTAGAGAGGCTACTCTAGGAGCATCAACTACAAAGCTTTAGGTCTCTACCCCCCTTCCCAATACAAGGAGTTCATAGAGATACATCATCCATATACTTCACAGAGAACTAAAGAACTAGATCTAATCTATATCATAGAGTTAGGTTCTTTAGTTAGAATCTGCTATCTAGAGATCTAGAGGGCTGCTATGGGCAATTTAAGAGGCTAAACCTACTGATTCGATGGCTGAAATGGGGTTTAGACTACTAAATTGCCTAAATACCTGATCCTTGAGTTCCTCCTCCTGACCTGAGCTCGACCATCCTGCTGAGATGCTTGAATCAAGGAAAACTAATGATGCAATTCTCTCAGACAGAGTCTGGGAGGCGGTTTTGACCCTTGGGGCAGTCAAAACAGAGCTCTAAAACCCTAGAAACGAAAATGGGCAAGTTAGGGTTCTCCTATTTAAATAGACAAGGGGGTTGGCTAGGGTTTCCAATTATCCCCTTTAGGCATGTGGGATAATTGGGAATGGGACCACTTGCCTTTAATGGCTAGGTGGCAAAATGTGCCCACATGGAAATGTGTGCCCACATTAATGTGTACATTGGAAAATGTGCACATTAATTGCACACTTGGGTATGGCCCACTTGGCATCAAGTGGCCACATGGAAATGTGTGCCCACATTAATGTGTACATTGGAAAATGTGCACATTAATACTAATGCACATTCTTAGCAAGTTGCCCCCTAGGGGCTACCCACTTGGCTACTGCGTCGTACATGTCGGAGTGGATTGGCGTACGCTGCGTGAGGCAAGATGCGATATCGCCCTGGGACCGTATCTTTGTCTTTGGAACGTCACATTTTGCAGGTTTTGATTTGCATCGTGGTAAAAACTTTAAGTTTATTTTTTATTTTCTCGGCATCTCAGGTTGTATCACGTAACAATTCTCTATTTTCCTTTTAGGCATGGGTTGCTCTAGGAATGTTAGAAAAACATATTTTTTAAGTTCACCTCATAATAGAAGAAATCACAGAATAATATGTTTAACAGAAGATCACCAAGTTCTCTAGACATGTTGGCTTATTGAGATGATAGACAGACTATACAACTTGAGTAGAAAGTTGTTAAAGGCACAATAACAGAAGATCGGCAAGTTCTCTAGACATGTTGGCTTATTGAGATGATAGACAGACTATACAACTTGAGTAGAAAGTTGTTAAAGGCACGAGATTCATAAAGCTAGGGGAAAGAAAAATTAAAATGGAATGGCTGCACTATAGGGTTATAAAGGTCTATTTATTCTTAATGGTTAAACCATTGTGATATTAAATTATCAATGGTTTAATCGTGATCTGAAGACTTCGTCAAATACTCAAATGGAAAGTTATACTGGAGGGAAAACTTGGATCATATTTAGAAAAGGCAACACGGTCGAATGGTGTTGCAGAACGGATCGGTAGTCTCCAAGACCGCCGGATCCATGTAAATAAATGTATAGTTAGAATACATTTAGATTTGGTGGATAATAGTGCCATGAGGTAACCAAAAGCTTGTTCGATAATGCTTCATTGTGTTCACATTGTTCCGTGTTATAATATAATAAAACTTCTGGAAGGTCTTATCTAAGCAATTGATGTTCATTTCTTTATCAAAATATGATCAATGGTTTATCAAGCTATGTTAAGGTGATATGATAAATATTGTTAAGGTGAAATTTATCTAGAAATAAGTTAAGGTGCTTTTGATTATTGTGTGATTGTCATGATCTATATTTGATCAAAAGGAAAAATTCTCTAACAGTGGTATCAGAATAGTTATAGACATACAAAATGTCAAGCAGGTCTGGAGCAGGTTTGTTGAATGCTATAGAAGTCTTCAAGGGAGATTCTGGCTTTCAAGTTTGGAAGGAAAAGGTTAAGCATGTTTTGGAGGTAGAAGATCTCTGGGATCTAATAGAAACAACTGAAGATGAAGCAAGTTTAAGAAGAAGAATTGTGGCTGAAGGAAGCTCAAACACTGAAGGTAATGCAGAAGTGCAGGGTGACGAACTAAGTGAAGTGTCAGCAAGAGGAGGTTCAGGAGAGAAGGCCAAAATAAAGGAAGCTCAAGGAATTATCATGAGCAAAGTAAGTTCCAGCATTGTGCTAAAACTAAGAGGTATGACACCTAAGCAAATGTGGAATTACTTGTTGATTAATTATGAGGAAAAGACATCCTCCCAGATTGATGTGTTGGAAAATGAGTTAAGAAGACTGAAGTTCCATGAAAATGATGATATCAATGAGTTTTTGCAAAACTTTGACAATGTGATCGCAGACTTAGAAGGGACAGGAGTGCCCTACACCGAGCAACAGCAAGTTCTGGCCATGTCTAGAGCTTGCTCTGGTTTAGGTAACATCTCTATATTTATGAGAACTATTGCCAAAACCAAGGTTGAAACATAAAGAATGCTGAAAACAGAATTAGAGCAAACAGAAAACAGAAACAGAATTATTCTATTCTATTCTATGGATGTTTAACTTATGTGCATGTGCCAAAAGAATTAAGATCTAAACTCGATGACAGATTCACAATAGGATATTTAGTAGGATATGACGAGAACTCAAAGGATTACAGAGTGTACAATCCAACAAATAAGAAAATAATTATAAGCAGAGATGTAACATTTGTTGAGAGTAGGTTATATAAACCTACAATAAAAAAGGAGGAGTCTGAAAATCATGATCAAGGAACAAAGGAAATTGATCATGATACAAAAGAATATGACACTAAGGAGAATGACCTAGATGATGAAAATCACAGATCTGTGGAAAACAATGATCAAAAGGAAGGGAAAATGGAAAAGATTACACTCAAGGAGGCTCAAAGAAGGAGAACAGAAGAGGAAAAACTTAAGGAAGGAGTTCAGATTGATCACAAAGCTTATGGTAGACTACCAGATGGCAAAAGTGTCAGAATATAGTCACAAAAGGAGAATGTTGAACAAGCTTTAAGGGTTCTTGAGACTGGTGTACCAGAAATCTTTGATGATGCAATCAAAGATTTAGAAAGTAGCAAATGGAGACAAGCAATGAATGATGAAATCGACTCATTTAGTAAGACAGAAACTTACCAAGTTGTAGAAAGGCCAAGAAATAAAAATGTAGTGGGAAACAAATGGGTATACAAGCTGAAAATAGGGGCAGATGGTAATCCCAAGCACAAAGCACGTCTTGTAGCTCAGGGATTTACTCAAAGAAAAGGAGTTGACTATGATCTATTCACCTGTTGGAAAATGAACAACATAAGAATGATAGTTGCTATTGCTAATGCACTTGATTATGAATTGCATCACATGGATGTGAACGCAGCTTTTTGGAATGCAAAGCTGGAGAAGGAAATATACATGGAACAACCACCTGGGTATGAACAAGGAAAAAATAAAGAAGAAGAAGAGATTTTAACAAAGTATGGAGGTTAAACAGAGCAGTGTATGGCTTAAAGCAATCACCTAGGGAATGGTATAAATGCATGGATTCATTCTTAATGGCTCAAGGATTCAGAAAATTAGATAATGATGGCAATGTCTATTTGTTTGAAGAAAAGGATGATTATTGTATAATAGGTTTATATGTTGATGGTTGTATAATGGCTGGGAAAAACCTGACTATTCTAAATAAATGCAAGAATGTCCTGAAGAAAAGGTTTATGATGACAGACCTTGGAGAACTCAAGAAATTTCTAGGGATTGAAGTGACTCGTGACAGAAAAAATAGAAGAATAAACTTGTCACAGAGAAGATACATAGAAACAGTGTTGAAAAAATTCAATATGGAAGATTGCAATGTAGTTAAGGCTCCAATCTTACCAGGTTACAAGATATCAAAGGAGATGTGTCCACAAAGTGAACAAGAAGAAAAGGATATGGAGGAAATCCCATACAGACCCTTGATTGGAAGTTTATTGTATATATCAAATAATACCAGACCTGATATCAGCTATATTGTTAATGTCCTAAGCAGATATAATTATAATCCAGGGAGACAACATTGGCTTGCAGCAAAGAAAGTGCTGAGATATCTGAAGGGAACAAAGAATGTTGGTATTGAATATTCCACTGATAATTTGAATTTGGTAGGGTACTGTGATGCAGATTGATGTGGGGATCCAGATGAAAGAAGATCCACATCTGGATTCTTGCTTATGTTGGGAGGAGGTCCAATAAGTTGCAGAAGTAAAAAGCAATCCTCAATAGCCCTATCTACAACTGAAGCGGAGTATCCATCATCAACATTAGCAGCTAAGGAAATTGTGTGGACTAGAAGAATGTTGGACGAATTGGGAATAAAGCAAAAGGACAAAACAGTACTCTACAATGACAGTCAGGGTTGTCTTAGTTTTTCATGTTGATTGGCTCATTGTTTGACTTCTTGATCTTGCGATGGTATCTTGTACAATGGGCTGGAGGCTCTCATGCCGAGCATTGTTGTTGGGGCAACGCTTATGTCTAGACTGTTGGGATTTGAGTGGGGGCGATGTTGAGGGCCCTTGCACCATGGTGGTGGGCCCTTGTGTGCCAGAGATATGGCGGCCATTGTGCCAAGATTGGGGTCCTCGTACCAAGGGTTTCTTTGTTCCTTTTGCAGATTTGCTCAAGATGGATGTGGAAACGGCCTTTGCGAGTTTTGCGAGAATCTTGACATGTTGGGTCATATTGGACATTAGCAACGGAGGCCTATAAATCTTTATGATCTTATTGAGTTTTGAATCCTTTATGGTACTTTGACACTTTTTGTATGCCCAAAAAGGCCGGTGTGCATGAGGGATTATTAGAAGTAAAAAATTATTGTACAACTATTTTGGAAATAAAGGGGAGGGCCACATGGCTCATTTCACAGCATGTTGTTTCTTGGTGTTGGTTGAGTGCAACTAGGCTCTAGAAGTATGTCTCTTTTTATTTTTGTGCATGCCTTTTCTTGAATAATCTCTAATGTTATCTTTATATTTTTTGCAGAAGTAGAAATGTGCTTTGTTGAAGAGTCTTTGGAGATGTTGTATAGCGCTTGCAGATGCAGCAACAGTAGCATAGTTAAGAATACCAAAAGTGGGTTTTGCTTAAATTGTTTTATCTTTTGCAGGTTTTGATTTGCATCGTGGTAAAAACTTTAAGTTTATTTTTTATTTTCTCGGCATCTCAGGTTGTATCACGTAACAATTCTCTATTTTCCTTTTAGGCATGGGTTGCTCTAGGAATGTTAGAAAAACATATTTTTTAAGTTCACCTCATAATAGAAGAAATCACAGAATAATATGTTTAACAGAAGATCACCAAGTTCTCTAGACATGTTGGCTTATTGAGATGATAGACAGACTATACAACTTGAGTAGAAAGTTGTTAAAGGCACAATAACAGAAGATCGGCAAGTTCTCTAGACATGTTGGCTTATTGAGATGATAGACAGACTATACAACTTGAGTAGAAAGTTGTTAAAGGCACGAGATTCATAAAGCTAGGGAAAGAAAAATTAAAATGGAATGGCTGCACTATAGGGTTATAAAGGTCTATTTATTCTTAATGGTTAAACCATTGTGATATTAAATTATCAATGGTTTAATCATTGATCTGAAGACTTAGATCAAATACTCAAATGGAAAGTTATATTTGGAGGCAAAAACTTGGATCATATTTAGAAAAGGCAACAATGGGATCCATGTAAATAAATGTATAGTTAGAATACATTTAGAATGGTGTTGCTAAACGGATCGATAATGTAGTCTCCAAGACCGCGGATCCATGTAAATAAATGTATAGTTAGAATACATTTAGATTTGATTTTTGGATAATAGTGCCATGAGGTAACCAAAAGCTTGTTCGATAATGCTTCATTGTGTTCACATTGTTCCGTGTTATAATATAATAAAACTTCTGGAAGGTCTTATCTAAGCAATTGATGTTCATTTCTTTATCAAAATATGATCAATGGTTTATCAAGCTATGTTAAGGTGATATGATAAATATTGTTAAGGTGAAATTTATCTAGAAATGCTTTTGATTATTGTGTGATTGTCATGATCTATATTTGATCAAAAGGAAAAATTCTCTAACAGTGGTATCAGAATAGTTATAGACATACAAAATGTCAAGCAGGTCTGGAGCAGGTTTGTTGAATGCTATAGAAGTCTTCAAGGGAGATTCTGGCTTTCAAGTTTGGAAGGAAAAGGTTAAGCATGTTTTGGAGGTAGAAGATCTCTGGGATCTAATAGAAACAACTGAAGATGAAGCAAGTTTAAGAAGAAGAATTGTGGCTGAAGGAAGCTCAAACACTGAAGGTAATGCAGAAGTGCAGGGTGACGAACTAAGTGAAGTGTCAGCAAGAGGAGGTTCAGGAGAGAAGGCCAAAATAAAGGAAGCTCATTAAGGAATTATCATGAGCAAAGTAAGTTCCAGCATTGTGCTAAAACTAAGAGGTATGAGGAATTACTTGTTGATTAATTATGAGGAAAAGACATCCTCCCAGATTGATGTGTTGGAAAATGAGTTAAGAAGACTGAAGTTCCATGAAAATGATGATATCAATGAGTTTTTGCAAAACTTTGACAATGTGATTGCAGACTTAGAAGGGACAGGAGTGCCCTACACCGAAAGCAACGACAAGTTAAGGCCGCCATGTCTAGAGCTTGCTCGGGTTTAGGTAACATCTCTATATTTATGATAACTATTGCCAAAACCAAGGTTGAAACATAAAGAATGATGAAAAAGCAATTAGAGCAAAATAAAGTACTTGGAGAAAATGATCTTTGCTTTCGGATACTTTTTGTTAAAGGGAAAGGGGATAACAAAAGCAAACAAGAAGCTCGTCATGGAGGAAGGATTGGGCCATATTTTTAATTGCAACAAATATGGACATCCGAGGTTGATTGTCCCAATGTCTCAAGAGAAATAACATGTTATCACTGTGGAGGAAGAGGGCACATTGCTTCATCATGTTCAACTCCTAAGGAGAATACTAGTGCAAGGGGAAGAGGCAGAGGTGGCAGAGGGTCTGGCTTTAGAGGCAGGGGAAGAGGGAGAGCTGGAAAAGTTAACTATGAAGAAAATGTAGCTGAAGAAGTGAGCCTTGAAGAAGATAGTCTAGAAGAAAATGAAGAGGTAAGTAAAGCTCAGATTTTTGCTATTTCTAATGACAGAATTGATGATGACATGTTAATTATAGATAATGGAGCTGAAAAATCGATAACATGTTCTTCTAAACACTTGAAAGACTGCAATGGAAGCAAAGGTGGTCACATTCAAGTAGGAAATGGGAATTTGCAGAAAATTGAAGATGTTGGAGTGTTAGAATTAGTTGATTTAGATGGAAATATTGAAATGTTCTTTGTGTTCGTACACTAGTAAGAAATCTTATATCAATTTCCCAGTTAGTAGACATGGGATTCAAGGTTGTATTTGAACAACTTGAATGTAAGATTTATGAAGGGAATAAATTAAGATTTCTTGGAGAAAGGGTTGGCAGTTTATTTGGATTAAATCCTAAATGTGTTGGCAATATAAACTTGACCACTGTTGCAAATATAAATACATGGCATGAAAGGCTGAGACATGCTGGCATGAAGCTATTGAGAACATGATTAAGAAAAATTGGATAAAGTGTGGAAATAAAGAATACAATAAGGAGGCATGTATGGGATGCATGTTAGGGAAACACAACCGACTTCACTTTTCTAAAGCCAAGAAAAGAGCTAAAGCACCACTCGAATTGGTTCACACAGACCTATGTGGTTCACTGAATGTTACTGGGATTACCGGCAAAAAATATTTCATGATCTTTGTTGATGATTTTTAGCGAAAAACACAGGTTTATTGCCTAAGGAGTAAACATCTTGCTTTTGAAGCTTTCAAAAGATATGTTGCAGAAACTGAGTGCTCTACTGGGAGAAACATCAAGTGTGTTCGATTGACAGAGGAGGTGAGTACATGTCCTCTAAGTTCATAAAGTTTTATATTGCAAAGGGAATTAGAAGGCAGTTTACATGCAGCTACACACCTCAGCAAAATGGTGTAGCTGAGAGAAAAAACAAAACAATCCTTAATGCAGTTAGATCCATGCTAAAACACAGTGGATTACCTAATTTCTTATGGGAAGAGCCTGTGAAGACTGCAGTTCTTATCCAAAATGGTTTGCCCTCAGTTAGTATTAATGAACATTGTCCAGAGGAACTGTGGTCTATGAAATATTCCTGACTATTCTATTCTATTCTATTCTATTCTATGGATGTTTAACTTATGTGCATGTGCCAAAAGAATTAAGATCTAAACTCGATGACAGATTCACAATAGGATATTTAGTAGGATATGACGAGAACTCAAAGGATTACAGAGTGTACAATCCAACAAATAAGAAAATAATTATAAGCAGAGATGTAACATTTGTTGAGAGTAGGTTATATAAACCTACAATAAAAAAGGAGGAGTCTGAAAATCATGATCAAGGAACAAAGGAAATTGATCATGATACAAAAGAATATGACACTGAGGAGAATGACCTAGATGATGAAAATCACAGATCTGTGGAAAACAATGATCAAAAGGAAGGGAAAATGGAAAAGATTACACTCAAGGAGGCTCAAAGAAGGAGAACAGAAGAGGAAAAACTTAAGGAAGGAGTTCAGATTGATCACAAAGCTTATGGTACTACCAGATGGCAAAAGTGTCAGAATATAGTCACAAAAGGAGAATGTTGAACAAGCTTTAAGGGTTCTTGAGACTGGTGTACCAGAAAACTTTGATGATGCAATCAAAGATTTAGAAAGTAGCAAATGGAGACAAGCAATGAATGATGAAATCGACTCATTTAGTAGGACAGAAACTTACCAAGTTGTAGAAAGGCCAAGAAATAAAAATGTAGTGGAAACAAATGGGTATACAAGCTGAAAATAGGGGCAGATGGTAATCCCAAGCACAAAGCACGTCTTGTAGCTCAGGGATTTACTCAAAGAAAAGGAGTTGACTATGATGAAATCTATTCACCTGTCGGGGTTAGTTTTACAACGTTTAGTACTTCCTTTTTTTTTGCCTTGGAAATCTGAGAGTACACTTGAATTTGAGAAAATGTACAGATCCATAAAGCAGTCCGACCAGATTATATGGAGGAGTTCGAATCCATGTTTTATTAGTCAAACACGACTGTCACAAGAGGTAATTTTCCTTCTGGAAGATTTCTAGCATCGCATCAACAAGAATCAAACAGTTAATCTGAAGCGATGAATTTGAAAATTTTAGTTTAAACGCACGCTTCCACTCTGCTATGCCTAAGTGCAATTTATCTGCGTTTTGCGATTAGCAGATAAATCCGCTTCTTGAGGCTAGTTGAGAGAGTCCCCCTTGGAGTATTTATAGCCTTGTTGCATTCCTCTCATTTTCATCAATTTGTCTTTGAGCCTTCCCTTTGTGGTCGCTTGCCCCACCCTCTCCCCGCCCTTTAGTTTTATCTTAAATCCATTCGATCTAGTCTATTGATGTCTTTATATCGCTTCCCTCCATGGCGGGTCTCTCGCCTATAGAGTTCGGCCGAAGGGCTTAATGGTGTTATGTCGTTTATTTTATCTCCGGCAATCTAGTTTCGGCCCGTCGTTATTTCGTTTATTTTGTTTTATTTTTTGCATGTTTTCTTCTCGGTTTTCTCTGTTGCTAGGTTAACCTCGATGCCTTTTAGGATGAGAAGTCCGGAATTCAAGGATTCACTTCTTTGGATGGGGCTAACCGTGCGGGGCTCTATTCTTTGGATGGGCTTCTTTGGGATGTCGTTTTGGATGTCTTACGGATGGTTTCCAATATTACGGGCATGTGCTTGTATGAGTTTAGAGCTTTGTAGCCATTTGATGTTTTGCCCCGTGAATGCTTGTTGGATGGAGTATTAGCTTGGCCGTAGAATTTTGCTTTTGGACCATGACTCGGGTCAGGCCTATATTGATTTGCAAAGTTCGTGCTAGCATTTTGGGCGGTTGTTTTTCTCGGGCGTTACGCACGGTTTGTTGAAATATGGAAGAATCATGCGGATGTATCGAGAGAAGAAGCCAAGCATCTCGGGGTCATGTGTCGAATAGGGCTCGGGACCACGCCCATCTTGGAGAACAAGTACTCACATCAAGATGGGCCGGAACAAAGGGAAGAAGGTGTCCACTCTCGATCCAAGAAGGCCTTCATATAGTGCATCAAGTCGGTGGAGATCTGGCCAAATATAGGAACAATGAGTAATGATGTAACGGCTCTCTCCTCCACGTCATATGTTCCAACACAGTTCGTGGCCAGCATCCCTTCATAGTTTTATTTTTGAAGCTCACGAAGCGCTGGAGATGGGCTCGAGTTCGGCATCTCCTGGGCGTGCCATTTCAAGGGCATTATTTTGGGTGTCGATTCGGAGATGCCTTTGCTGTGATTGTAGATTAAGTTGTAAGTCTTCACTTTATTTTTATTCATTTTGATTGGATAAACATGGATGCAGAGGTCGTTGGCTTCTAGGCCTGTCTTGCCAAACTAAGTCCATCCAGAAGTTTTACATTGGCTTGATCTTTACTTTGTTTCCTTGCCCTTCAAACCGCATTTTAGTATTCCTATATTACACGCCTTGGCGGTCCAATAAGCTACCTTCTCATAATGTAAGAGTCTGGAGCATTTGTTGCAGTTTTTGCAAGACTTCAGGGCAGACTCTCTTCGCGTGATTGCATTCCTTATTCTTTATTTCCAGATCCTCTGCACTACAGCCACTACAGACATGAATTTATTTTTGTCCTAGCTTCATTTTTTATGGTGGTGAAAATTCATGTTTAGATGGTAGGGGTTGAACATATATCCACCAAAAGTTTGCTAGTTGCAGCCCCTTTCTATGAGTTGAGATTCTATCTAAGCTTCTTCGGTAAGATTATTGGTTCATTGGGAGGCAGGTGCAGCAATCTTATTTTATATATCCTGCATGATCCAGATCTATTTAAGTCAGTTTGCCTTTGGAGTAGGTGTTAAGCCCGCACCTGCATTGCAAATTGCTTTAGGATGCATTTCTTTGAGCGAGCTGGAAGACTTGTTTGTGGTTCTTTGACCGACCCCCTACCATTTGGTTTTGCGACTTCCTACTTCTACAAATTGGTGCATTGGATAAGTCCCTTGTCCGAATTTGATATTTGAGTCCTTATGTTGACCCTTTTAATGTTGAATTTCATATTAGATTCCTTATGCTGGTCAGATTCATTTGTTGCATGTCTAGAGTTGTTCATATTATATATTTGGATACACTTGATGTGAAGCTGCCCTCTTTCTCTAAAGCATCATTCAGGCATTCGTTACTTTTTAGCCTCTTATTTTGTATAGGCCACTCTTGTGCATTTTGTTAAAACGTTCTGAGTTGGTTCTCATTTAGTTGCATTAGTTGGTTGGTTACTTGTACTACATTTTTTTAGGCATTTGTATTTGCATATGTGTTTGATTTGGTTCCAATATTATTTCAACAATATTATTTGAACTTGTTTATCTGTTTATGGTATACTTTGGCGGAAGAGCTTTCACAGTTAGGATTGTTGATGGGCGGGGGCGAGTATGCTTATGGCTAGCCTTGCACCTAGATTTACCGGTGGGTCTCGTATTAAGTTTGATTCGCCAGCAAGCTTTCTGCAGCAGTGCCTGATTCATAATCATAATTGGCCTTGTTCTACATTTAGTTAGTTTAGTCACCAGCAAGCTTTCGATAGTGGACCCTTTTCTACAATCAGAATTGGCCTTGTTCTACATTGTATGGTCATTGTAGAAATTGAAGTGATACATCTTCGCGGCTTTGGGTTTTGATTGGTATTTGTAGTTGATGTATTTTTCCAACTTGGGGCGTTGCTCTTTTTCAACCTTTCCCATTTTAAGCCGTGGAGTGGAGTTTGCTCTTCTCTCTGCTATTCAAATATGTAGTTTTGGGTCGGCCTTTGTTTGGATATTTTGGTATTGGGTTTGGAACACGAGATTGATTAAGCTGCGGTTAAGCGACATTTATATTTATATATTGTACATCTTCTAGAGCTAGTTACAAGTTGAAGTCCTGAAGTTAGGTGTTCTAGTTTTCTAGAGACTGCTATTTTTTGAAGATTACCTTAATTATCTAGAAGATTAGATTTCTAGGAAATGCCGCTTTTCGGAGTTGAGATTATCATGATTATTTAGGAGATTTATTTTTCACTAACTTCAATTCTTATGGGTTAAGCTTAGTTTGTGGTGCGAGTTTGTTTTAACATGGGGTTGCTGGGTAGCGGGAGTTTGATGTTGCTTTAGTACAAGGGGAGTCTCATGTTGCTCGAGTAGAGTATAAGGTCTCGAGGTGCATGTTTTGGGTTTGTAAGTGTAGTTTGTGTTGCCGAGTATAAGGTCTCGAGGTGCATGTTTTGGGTTTGTAAGTGAGTTTGTGTTGCAAAGTTGAATAAGTTGTGTTGTAGAAGATTGTGGTTGCTTGATTGTTAGGCATAGGGGTGGTGTTATTTGAGTTTCTTGGATTTACACCTTGTGCTCATAGTTCCCATTTAAGTCTACATTAATAGATTATCCTTTTGTCTACCTTAGTGGATTACTTCAATTTTGGCCCAACGTAATCTTGGTTCTTTGTGTATGGCTTTACTCTTTGCCAAGCTTTGCAGATCCATGGAAATGCATGTATCAAATATTTCCTAGATTAGCTCGTCATTTCAAGCACCTTTCAATATGCATCTTTAAAAAAAGATCCTAATCCTGTCATAATCATTTGTATTAAAAGGCAAATGAGTTTGATTTTCTAGTTTAGAGTTTATGAGAGTTATACCATCTATTTTGCATTTGATCGTTGATACACATTCAATATCTTTTCGTCAATATCGTTAGTTTGGGATTTCAAAATTTCATGATATTTGGTTAGCTTGTCATGCTAGTTTGGGGTAGTTGCTTCTTCTAGCAATGTTTCGAGATATATGATTGGACATGCAACTTGTTGTCGAGGTTCTCAAGTTTAGTTGTGGTGCGGACCTGTGTAAGTTGTGGATTGCTGATTGCTAACTTTGTGCCCTTAGTTGCATTATGTCTACTCTAGTGGCTTCGTTAGGTTTGGTGAGTTCTGGCTTTGGTGGTTTATGAACACATACGTTTATTTGAGTTATAGTCAAGGCAGGTTCATTTTGGATTGTTTGCTAGCAATAGATCCTCTAACCCGAACATTGAGGTTGTATTTACTCGTAGCTCCCCCTAGAGTTGTACGTGTCTTTATTTGTCCTTGCTTGGTCATGGGTCCCCACCATTTTGCAAGTCTTGAGTTGACATCATTTAATCATGCCATTGAAGACATTTGCTTTTTTCATTCTATTCCTACTTTCTTTCCAACTATCAATGTGCGTGGTTTGCCCATTTTCTTGTGGGGTTTGATTTGCTTCTTCGATCTAGTGGTTAGTTATAACCTCGCTACCAAGAATGCATAGTCTTGTAGTTTCTATTGAAATGGGAGTATGTTTTTTCCAGTAGTTCATAACGTTTGGAGTCTTAACAGTTCATCTCGAGGATCTACTTGATGCAAGTATTCTACATTGTACATCACACTATCCTTGTGCAAGTTTCATAGTTGTTTAGATGGTAGTATGCTTGAACTTTTGGAAGTTTTACAATGTATCTTTTTACAAGCATCTTGAGTTGGTGGTAGTTGTATGGGTTTCGTTACTATTTGATTGAGTAGGATGTATCTAGTTGAGCTTATCTGAAATTACTAATCAAAGATTATTATATATTATAGGTGCAACATTAGTAGTTGTAAAGTTTGCTATAGATCATGGGCTGACAAGGGAGGTTTAACAATTGCCTTATGCTTAGGATGGGGAATTAGATATAGAGAGTTGCTATAGTGCTTGTTGACCATGCCGTGGATTTAGTTTAAATTTGAATCATTGACGTTTGTGCCTAGATATGTTGGGCTTTCTAGATGTTTATGTCCTTAGAGAATCTAGATTTGCATCATTGGCCCTTATGCCTTGATATGTTGTGCTTTTTGTTGCTGTACTCTTGTCTTGTTTGCTATCCTTCTAGCTCTTCTATTAGCTCCCTTGATTAGGTTTTGTATTACTCCCTTGGCTTTCCTTGTTGTGTTTGTTGTGTTTGTTTCCTTTTATAGTTTTTTCATGCATCATGATCTTTTCTAGTTTGTTGTTCCTTCCCTTGCACTTTTATTTCATTTTTGTGAGATGCTCTAGGATTGGTTCTTTTCAGCAAAGTTTTGAGTTGTTAAGCTTTGGAGCTTAGCAGGGTGTCGTAGTATTCTTTTAGTCATCTTGGTAGTTTGGAGGTCTCTTGCTCCCCATCGCCTGCTCATTTTCTTTTCCTTTGTGGTTCTTGAGACCCTTAATTATCTTAGATATTTAGTTTCCTGTTTTTCTGCCTCTATTTTCAGCATGTCGTTTCTTGGTGTTGGTTGAGTGCAACTAGGCTCTAGAAGTGCGATTTATCTGCGTTTTGAGATTAGCAGATAAATCCGCTTCTTGAGGCTAGTTGAGAGAGTCCCCTTGGAGTATTTATAGCCTTGTTGCATTCCTCTCATTTTCATCAGCCATCTTTGAGCCTTCCCCTTTGTGGTCGCTTGCCCCACCCTCCCCCCCGCCCTTTAGTTTTAGCCCTGCGGTATAACCTTGCATTATTGAAGTTTTCTTATAGCCAATGTCTTAGTTTTTCATGTTGATTGGCTCATTGTTTGACTTCTTGATCTTGCGATGGTATCTTGTACAATGGGCTGGAGGCTCTCATGCCGAGCATTGTTGTTGGGGCAACTCTTATGTCTAGACTGTTGGGATTTGAGTGGGGGCGATGTTGAGGGCCCTTGCGCCATGGTGGTGGGCCCTCGTGTGCCAGAGATATGGCGGCCATTGTGCCAAGATTGGGGTCCTCGTACTAAGGGTTTCTTTGTTCCTTTTGCAGATTTGCTCAAGATGGATGTGGAAACGGCCTTTGCGAGTTTTGCGAGAATCTTGACATGTTGGGTCATATTGGACATTAGCAACGGAGGCCTATAAATCTTTATGATCTTATTGAGTTTTGAATCCTTTATGGTACTTTGACACTTTTTGTATGCCCAAAAAGGCCGGTGTGCATGAGGGATTATTAGAAGTAAAAAATTATTGTACAACTATTTTGGAAATAAAGGGGAGGGCCACATGGCTCATTTCACAGCATGTTGTTTCTTGGTGTTGGTTGAGTGCAACTAGGCTCTAGAAGTATGTCTCTTTTTATTTTTGTGCATGCCTTTTCTTGAATAATCTCTAATGTTATCTTTATATTTTTTGCAGAAGTAGAAATGTGCTTTGTTGAAGAGTTCAATAGCTCTTAATTAACAAAGGGCTTTTATCTTTGGAGATGTTGTATAGCGCTTGCAGATGCAGCAACAGTAGCATAGTTAAGAATACCAAAAGTGGGTTTTGCTTAAATTGTTTTATCTTTTGCAGGTTTTGATTTGCATCGTGGTAAAAACTTTAAGTTTATTTTTTATTTTCTCGGCATCTCAGGTTGTATCACGTAACAATTCTCTATTTTCCTTTTAGGCATGGGTTGCTCTAGGAATGTTAGAAAAACATATTTTTTAAGTTCACCTCATAATAGAAGAAATCACAGAATAATATGTTTAACAGAAGATCACCAAGTTCTCTAGACATGTTGGCTTATTGAGATGATAGACAGACTATACAACTTGAGTAGAAAGTTGTTAAAGGCACAATAACAGAAGATCGGCAAGTTCTCTAGACATGTTGGCTTATTGAGATGATAGACAGACTATACAACTTGAGTAGAAAGTTGTTAAAGGCACGAGATTCATAAAGCTAGGGGAAAGAAAAATTAAAATGGAATGGCTGCACTATAGGGTTATAAAGGTCTATTTATTCATAATGGTTAAACCATTGTGATATTAAATTATCAATGGTTTTAATCATTGATCGAAGACTTAGGTCAAATACTCAAATGGAAAGTTATACTGGAGGGAAAACTTGGATCATATTTAGAAAAGGCAACACGGTCGAATGGTGTTGCTAAACGGATCGGTAGTCTCCAAGACCGCCGGATCCATGTAAATAAATGTATAGTTAGAATACATTTAGATTTGGTGGATAATAGTGCCATGAGGTAACCAAAAGCTTGTTCGATAATGCTTCATTGTGTTCACATTGTTCTGTGTTATAATATAATAAAACTTCTGGAAGGTCTTATCTAAGCAATTGATGTTCATTTCTTTATCAAAATATGATCAATGGTTTATCAAGCTATGTTAAGGTGATATGATAAATATTGTTAAGGTGAAATTTATCTAGAAATGCTTTTGATTATTGTGTGATTGTCATGATCTATATTTGATCAAAAGGAAAAATTCTCTAACAGTGGTATCAGAATAGTTATAGACATACAAAATGTCAAGGTGTCCGAGGGTTTGTTGAATGCTATAGAAGTCTTCAAGGGAGATTCCGGCTTTCAAGTTTGGAAGGAAAAGGTTAAGCATGTTTTGGAGGTAGAAGATCTCACGGGATCTAATAGAAACAAGCGAAGATGAAGCAAGTTTAAGAAGAAGAATTGTGGCTGAAGGAAGCTCAAACACTGAAGGTAATGCAGAAGTGCAGGGTGACGAACTAAGTGAAGTGTCAGCAAGAGGAGGTTCAGGAGAGAAGGCCAAAATAAAGGAAGCTCATTAAGGAATTATCATGAGCAAAGTAAGTTCCAGCATTGTGCTAAAACTAAGAGGTATGAGGAATTACTTGTTGATTAATTATGAGGAAAAGACATCCTCCCAGATTGATGTGTTGGAAAATGAGTTAAGAAGACTGAAGTTCCATGAAAATGATGATATCAATGAGTTTTTGCAAAACTTTGACAATGTGATTGCAGACTTAGAAGGGACAGGAGTGCCCTACACCGAGCAACAGCAAGTTCTGGCCATGTCTAGAGCTTGCTCTGGTTTAGGTAACATCTCTATATTTATGATAACTCTTGCCAAAACCAAGGTTGAAACATAAAGAATGATGAAAACAGAATTAGAGCAAAATAAAGTACTTGGAGAAAATGATGCTGCTCAGATACTTTTTGTTAAAGGAAAGGGGGATAACAAAAGCAAACAAGAAGCTCGTCATGGAGGAAGGATTGGGCCATATTTTAATTGCAACAAATATGGACATCTGAAGGTTGATTGTCCCAATGTCTCAAGAGAAATAACATGTTATCACTGTGGAGGAAGAGGGCACATTGCTTCATCATGTTCAACTCCTAAGGAGAATACTAGTGCAAGGGGAAGAGGCAGAGGTGGCAGAGGGTCTGGCTTTAGAGGCAGGGGAAGAGGGAGAGCTGGAAAAGTTAACTATGAAGCAAATGTAGCTGAAGAAGTGAGCCTTGAAGAAGATAGTCTAGAAGAAAATGAAGATGAAAATCAGGACAAATGGGTATACAAGCTGAAAATAGGGGCAGATGGTAATCCCAAGCACAAAGCACGTCTTGTAGCTCAGGGATTTACTCAAAGAAAAGGAGTTGACTATGATGAAATCTATTCACCTGTTGGAAAATGAACAACATAAGAATGATAGTTGCTATTGCTAATGCACTTGATTATGAATTGCATCACATGGATGTGAACGCAGCTTTTTTGAATTCTTAATGGCTCAAGGATTCAGAAAATTAGATAATGATGGCAATGTCTATTTGTTTGAAGAAAAGGATGATTATTGTATAATAGGTTTATATGTTGATGGTTGTATAATGGCTGGGAAAAACCTGACTATTCTAAATAAATGCAAGAATGTCCTGAAGAAAAGGTTTATGATGACAGACCTTGGAGAACTCAAGAAATTTCTAGGGATTGAAGTGACTCGTGACAGAAAAAATAGAAGAATAAACTTGTCACAGAGAAGATACATAGAAACAGTGTTGAAAAAATTCAATATGGAAGATTGCAATGTAGTTAAGGCTCCAATCTTACCAGGTTACAAGATATCAAAGGAGATGTGTCCACAAAGTGAACAAGAAGAAAAGGATATGGAGGAAATCCCATACAGACCCTTGATTGGAAGTTTATTGTATATATCAAATAATACCAGACCTGATATCAGCTATGTTAATGTCCTAAGCAGATATAATTATAATCCAGGGAGACAACATTGGCTTGCAGCAAAGAAAGTGCTGAGATATCTGAAGGGAACAAAGAATGTTGGTATTGAATATTCCACTGATAATTTGAATTTGGTAGGGTACTGTGATGCAGATTGATGTGGGGATCAGATGAAAGAAGATCCACATCCGGATTCTTGCTTATGTTGGGAGGAGGTCCAATAAGTTGCAAAAAGCAAAGTCCTCAATAGCCCTATCTACAACTGAAGCGGAGTATCCATCATCAACATTAGCAGCTAAGGAAATTGTGTGGACTAGAAGAATGTTGGACGAATTGGGAATAAAGCAAAAGGACAAAACAGTACTCTACAATGACAGTCAGAGTTGTATCTCTATGGCTAAAAATCCTGTTATGCATGAGAGAACAAAACACTTATTCTTAATGGTTAAACCATTGTGATATTAAATTATCAATGGTTTGATCGTGATCTGAAGACTTCATCAAATACTCAAATGGAAAGTTATACTGGAGGGAAAACTTGGATCATATTTAGAAAAGGCAACACGGTCGAATGGTGTTGCAGAACGGATCGGTAGTCTCCAAGACTGCCGGATCCATGTAAATAAATTAAGATGTATAGTTAGAATACATTTAGATTTGGTGGATAATAGTGCCATGCTTAGAGGTAACCAAAAGCTTATTCGATAATGCTTCATTGTGTTCACATTGTTCAGACTTCTGGAAGGTCTTATCTAAGCAATTGATGTTCATTTCTTTATCAAAATATGATCAATGTTTTTTAAGCTATGTTAAGGTGATATGATAAACATTGTTAAGGTGAAATTTATCTAGAAATAAGTTAAGGTGCTTTTGATTATTGTCTAATTGTCATACATGAGTGACCACGCATGAGTGACCACATACCACTATGTAATATGGTTTTAGAGAATAAACTTTTGAGCATAAAAAACCAGAACTATAGTAGTTTTCAATGGTTTGCTATAGTGCTTTGTGTGATATCATGCATGTGAAGGCATATGCAGTTGTATCTGCTACAAGAGTAGGAGCAGTAAGGACTTATCGTCCTCATCATCTTTTTAGTTTGGTTCCATGGTGTTCTTAATTGACTCCATGTCTTACAGCATGGAAACCACTTCAGGGGGACTAGTTTCTTAGTGCAAGAGGACCTTTCCTCTCTTCATCTATGTAATCGTAAGGAGGAGCTATGCAAAGAAGGGGAGGTACAACAACTATTCTTGGCAAAGTTTTATTTTCATTTTGTTTGAAGTCCCAATGACACAGGAGGGGATCACTCACCTCCAGAAGGTCCATGCCAACTACAGGCGAGAGCTAGAGAGGCACTGCTCGTCCACGACTTGAACTCCACTGAGGCGATGCATCACCCAAGACGTGTCAAACCCATACCTTGCTCTCACTCAGTGGCAAGCTATTAGGCCTAGCCCACAACGTTCCCTGTCCATCCCCGTTGCACAGAGGGATCAATTGTAGCTGGACAAGGCTTCCTTGTCAGCCGGTCTAACCTCGTGACCCACAGCCAGGTGGGCTCGCATAGGCCGCATTAATTGGGAATCAATGGACTAATCTAGAATCATCAACTAAAAGGCTCTGGGGTCTCTACCCCCCTTTGCCGATACAGAAGAGGTGCACATAGAGCAATACAATATCATCCAATGAACCGAAATACAACAGGTCTAATCTAACTAATCTAATCAACTTGATTAGGATTTGTTCGTTAGTGGTTAAGGTTCTTAGGCTCTAGAGGTCATCTACAATTAAAAATAGATATAAATCCAGGCTAATGCCCGCCGAAAAGCATGCATTGACTAACAAATCGGCCATTCACCTAGTCTTTGGGTGACTCATAGTCTTTGAAGGCGCCCATGTTCTTTGGAACTACCGAGATGCTCGAGTTTTGAGGAGATGCTTCGGAACGCGAGCTTTGCTGCTGGTGAAAGGGAATGAGTAGTGGGACACTTGGGCAATGCACGCTTCTGAGGCTGGAATCCGAAAAGGGGACTTTTTAGGGTTCCTGTCTCTTTATATCCATGTTTTAGGGCTAGGGTCTAATGGGCCATATGGCTCATATGGGGTATTGCCATGCGGCAATATAGAATATACCCCATGGTACAAGCCTTTACCGCTTTTTTCTTTTAAAAAAAAAAAAAAAAGTCTTTTTAGATTTTTTCTTTTCGAATACTATTATATATGTTACATTTATGTTTGCACGTATATGTCATAGGATCACACTTTTTGAGTTATGCTTAAAGATCCTTTAATCAAGACCATCAAATGTCAAGTTTAATAGTATATAAAATCGAATCGAATTAAATTTTCTTATCCATGGAGACCATGTCTATGGGAGCCCATACAAGAAAGAGCACAACAAGACTATCACTACTTGGGAATAAAAAAACTCCGAATGATTTTGACAGGGGAGCCATTTGAGTGCAACTATAGAGGATTAGTTACCTGCACATAACATGCAGATAGAAATTAAAGCATACTTTATAGCCACTTCACCCTCTGGCCAGCCATGGAGGGCAACCCTCCGTGCGCAGCACCTTGTTTAAAAAGGCAAGGGGTTGGGGAAATGTGCATGGAATGCCGCATATAACGCCGCATGGGTGCCTTACTATGCACAGAGGAATTGAATCTGGGAGCGGTTTGGCGGGAGGCGCTCGACCAGGCGCTAACTAGGGTTCTTCCGAACCCCAGGTAAGGTTACGTTTCTTGCAGATCAACTGTCACTTCTCGAATCCATCTTATCCCCCCAGATCAGTCCAGCCTCGAACCTCTCAAAGGTCACATCCCTAATTCGCCTGTCTCTCTTCCCCAAAAGACTGCTTCTGCAGTCCCCCATAAATCTCTGCCATGGCCGTACCAAAGGTATCCTTCACCCCAAAGGTTTTTCCGAATGCAACAAGAGCGCTTATCGCTGATTCAAAGGACTTCATACAATTCGGGAGTATAGATATGGCGGCATTCACTGCATGGATGCTTCAGAATCAAGGAATTCCGGAATAGGATAACATCACTCGTGAATAAGAGCCGGAACTGCCGAGACCTGCTGCACCTATCTTCACGAACCCGGAGTGGATGAACATTCTCCGACAACAGAAGTTTATTCATGCTCCAGACGAAGATTTCACCAAAGGTATTAAGCTGGATTTTCAATCCACCCGAAACAAACTCCATCTTCTACAGAAAAATGCAGTTATTGGATGGACAGAAAAGGAAGGATTCAACCTGAACGAAATAGCCAAACAAATATACTCCCTAAATAAGAATGTGCAGATTGCATCTATATATTGGTTGCAATTTCCTTTCTTCATGGTTGAGTTGACATCCCAGGAAGCTGCTCTTGATCTGCTAAAGAAAAGCCGAATCATACACAAAGGATACCAAATCAAGTTCCAGAAATGGGAATATCATTTTGATCCTACTTCTCCCAAGTCTCTCCCAGTCACAGTCTTCATGCAACCCCACGGCCTTAACCCCATTTACTGGAATGAGGACTGCTTCAAAGCAATCTTCAATACCATTGGCCATTTCATCTCTGCAACAGTCCGACCAGACAGACCACCAATTGTTTACGTCCAAATTGATCTGCTCAAACCCATTCCCCGAGAGGTGACCTATGTTGATCTGTTTGGAACTAACCGAGTGCTGCAGCTGAACTGGAGCGGCCTCCCACCGGACTGTGGCATCTGTGGGAAAATGTTCCATGGAGGTGGCAGGTGCATCCCGAGGAGTAACAGTGGAGATTCAGAGGACACACAAAGAAACGGAAAGTATCAATCTGACAGAAGAGTGCGACAGGCACTAGGAAATGGACATAACTGGGACTATGGCCCCCAAAAGGATAAAATAGCCATGGTTTCTGACAAACCAGGAAGACACACGGAGCATAAAGAAAGCTATAGGAAATTACAGAGGAAAAAACAAGACAGGGAACGTATCAGGCAAGCTAATTGGGACCTCTCACAAAGGATTCTGCAGGCTTTTGAAGAGAAGAAGGAGGGGAAAAAATCAGCACAGCGGACCTTCAACACAAACAACAAGGGAGTTTCCTTTGCGGAAAAGGAACAGTTTGCTAAATTCAATAAAGATAGCCCACCAAACAGGATATATATTCAGAGAACCCGGGAGCTAGAGACACTGGCAACAGAGCTACACCCAAGAGGAAACGCAACAGAAGAGTCTCACACTAACATGAACTCGAATCAGGAAGGATCTCAGACCCAAGAATTAAGCATTGCTAGTGAAAAGGACAGGACAGAGGCTGAATCAAGTCAAACAGAAGATGGATTCAATTGGGAAGACTATGATACAGGCAATAGGTACAGGCTGCTTAATACACAGGAAGCCCAAGAAGACTCGGAGATACTGAACACTCCTGAGGCGCCACAAGGAAGGAAGCTAACCTCCCCGAGTAAACACAGGATAGACAGTGAACTCAAGGAAGATATGGGAAGAAAATCACAGTCTGAATCAGGACACTCTTTGGAAATTGCATCTCGGTCTGAAGCCACTAATCCCAGTGCACCATGTCAGACCAGATCCCCAACCAATTCCCCAAACACCTCACCTCATAGCCAAATACCCTCCACACAGCAGAATCAAGAGCATGCTGAGGATAATGTTTCTTTTTTACAGGCTTTCATTCAGTGTAAAGATGATGGTAGGTATGCTGCTTGTGTTGAACGTTTTGTTGCAGAGGCTTTGGAGGAATATCTAGGAGAGCAAAATCAAGGAGTCTCAATGGATGATAAAGACGCTTCTGTCCAGGTAAGTATCCAATCCCTTAAGGATTTGAATATTACAGACCCTGGTTCCTGTGTTTCCAAAGATGGAAGAGTGAGCTGCTCTCCAATACTCTCTAAATTCTGGGCCACAGTAGAAGATGAGATAGGAATGACAGAAGACGAGGACTTAGGCAGCATACCTAATGATCTGGACAAACTTAGTGACTATCTATGTGGAAACATGACAGACTATACCCCTAGTAGGAAGTCTAGGAAGCAGAGAAAGGTTTATCAAAAAGATCCCAACTACAATGGGCCTGCTTCCAACACAAGGAGGACCAAAGCCTGTTAAAAGGTCTGCCCTTTTGCTGCCGCCCTTTCACTCAAAATGAAGATCATTTCTTGGAATGTCAGGGGAATCAAGGGCCCCATAAAGAGGAGGAGATTCATTGCTTTGGCCAGAAACTATAAAGCAGACCTCCTTATGATTCAAGAACATCACCTACCTCATTTTGAAGCGTCCAATTTAGGGGGCTGGATTCATAAAGGAGCTGGATCAGCTTATACTACTGCTGATGGCACCAAAGGTGGTCTAGCTATGTTCTGGACCACCCTAAGTGTGGTCTCATCCTACTGTAGCCCTTCCAACAGATGGCATAGCATATTTATTGATATGCATGGTCAATTGCTGGGAGTAATAAATGTTTATGCCCCCACAGAACCCAGTGAGAGAGCTCCTATCTGGGAGGAAATCAAACAGTGGATGGTTACTCAGAATACAAAAGACTGGATCTTGGGTGGTGACCTAAACAATACCCCCCACTGGGACCTCAAATTAAGAAATAAAATCAATATGTCCAGAGTAGAGAGAACAGAATGGGATAATCTTTTGCATGACACAAATCTGCTGTACATTCCTTCAGCCAATGCCAAATACACCTGGTCCAATAAAAGAGAGGGAGCAGGGAGAACCTACTGTACTTTAGATAGGTTTTATGTTACAAACCCAAATTTTCCCAGTCTGGATAACTGCATAGTCACAGGGGATGAAGGAAATATTCTGTCAGACCATTTCCCTCAAATTATGGAGGTTCCAGACACTCATAGAACCTCCAAACCTACCAATTCCCCCTTCTTCAACTGCTCCCTCCTAGGTAATTCCAATTTTACCTCAGAGTTCAGAAGTTTTTATCTTACCCAGCATGCTGTAGGGAGTCATCAATCTATGAGAGAATTTAGCAATAAACTCAAAGCCTGCAAGAATTGGATCAAGGAGTGGGGAAAAGCTAGACAGAGAAAGTGTATTGAAGAGAAGAATAACCTCCTAAAAGAAATGAAAGAAATCAGGCAAAAGCTTGAGATCACTCCTTTATGTGCTAACTTGCACAAACAGGAAGTCCAGCTGGAAAATAGTATCAAAACCATTGAAGAAAAAGAAGCAAAGGGTATGGCCTTAAGGGCCAAAATCTGTCAGTACAATAAAATGGATCTAGGCAGTTCCAAATATTTTTTTAGAGTGGCTAAAAACAAATTAGTTAATAATGCTATCACTATTCTGGAAAAAGAAAATGGTGAGAAAATAGAAGACGAGAGAATCATTAAAACAGAGTTTTTGGAGCAATACAAAAATATGTTCAAGGACACCAAGCACAGTGTTCAACAAGAGGAGAATATGAATAGATTCTTCAATAGCATTCCAGAAACCACTCCTATGGAGGAAGATTTGGATGGCTACCCTGATGAAAAAGAGGTGCTGCAAGTCTTGAAAGACATGGAGAAGGGGAAAAGCCCAGGGCCAGATGGCTTTCCCCCTGAATTCTTTTTGGCTTTCTGGGTGATCATGAAAGAAGACTTCATGGAATTCATTAAAGGAGCTTGGGATGCAGCCTCTCTTTACCCTGCATTCAATTCCAGTCTTATCACCTTAATCCCAAAAGTTAAAAACCCCAGCAAGATAAATGACTGGAGACCAATATCTCTGACAAATACTACCTACAAAATCATTGCAAAGGTGTTAGCCTGCAGGATTCTCATGCATCTCCACAATTCAGTCAGCAGCTGCCAGTCAGGTTTTCTATCTGGTAGATTTATCCTCGACAATTACATTGCAGCCAGTGAAGCAATTCACTGGAATAGACTGTCCAAGCAAAACTGTATGCTGCTTAAATTAGATTTTAAAAGAGCCTATGATACTATAACCTGGCCCTTCCTAAAGAAAGCAATGGTTCATATAGGTATCCATCACACTCTTATAGACAAAATCATGGCTCTTAACAGTCTTGCCTCTTCTAGTCTGGTTATAAATGGTTCCCCTAGCAACTTTTTCCCTATCAGAAAAGGGGTCAGACAAGGATGCCCTTTGGCTCCATATCTGTTTCTCTGTGTAGCAGAAATGCTCACTAGAGTAGTCCAAGGTCTACAAATGCAAGGGTTGATTCAAGGAATTCAAATGCCAGGATCGGACAAACAGCTCACCATCATGCAATATGCCGATGACACTTTTATTCTCCTAAAGGCCAATCAGAACAGCTTCAATGCTCTCCTGGATAGCATACAATTTTTTGCCTCTGTTTCAGGAGTCCACCTTAATCTAAACAAATGCAGTATTCTATGGGAGTGCCCATCAGATAATATAGACACAAAGGGAATTAAGGTCAATCCTGCCAATCAAGCCATCTCTCTTCTTGGTCTCCCTCTAGCTATCAACCTGCCAAACAAAGAGGTCTGGAGACCTATAGTAAATAGAATCAGGAAAAAACTTCTATCTCTCTCCCCCACCCTTTCCTTTGCTGGCAGAGTTCTGACTGCCAATGTAGTGCTGGCCAGCACTCATGTTTACTTCTCCTCTGCCCTCATTGCAAACAAAGAAACTTACAATGACATTGAAAAATGTCTAAGAAAGTACATCTGGAAAGGTATGCACTTTGTTAGATGGGAAGAAATCACACATAGTAAAAAGGAAGGAGGCCTGGGCCTGAAAATTCTCCATAAACACAGTCAGGCCTTAGGGGCCAAGTATGTATGGAAAGCAATAAATGGCTGGAATTCCCCAGCCATGGAGTTTATCAGATATTGGCTGCAGATCAGTAGACCCTTTGGGATGAAAAAATATGCGCATCACATCCCTGATTCTATCTCCTATCAATTTAAGTGTGCCCCCAACACTTCCCCACTCATGAGGAAAATTTTTGAAGCCTGGAACTTAGTGGCAGAAGGATTCGACCACAAGGAGATCAGCTTTGACAGTGCTAACTTCTCCCTTTTCTGGTCACCTATTTTTGCTAGAGAGAATGAAGTTTGCTGGGCTCTCAAACACCCCCAAATTTGGAAGAAATGGAAAGAAGCTGGGATAACTCAACTTCAACATCTGTGGGATGGGGATAAATGGCATAACTGGGAATATATAAAGCAGGCAATTAATGGCAAGAAAATAGACAAAATGATCTTCGACACCATTATGAATGTTGTTAGCAGTCAACATGAATGCTCGGCCCCCAAGAATCCAGACTGGCATATAATGAACTCCGATCAGTATAAAGTGGCCTTGGGATACAAGGTGTTGGCCCCAAACAAATCCTTCATGCAGGCTACCAAGTGGCAACTTCCAAACAAACATTTAATGAATATATTGAGAAATAACTGGAAATCCTATTCTCAACCTAAAGTGCAAGTGTTTATCTGGAGAATTATCCATAATGCTTTGCCCTCAAACTGTAATATGTTTGAAAGATGCAAGGATTTACAGGACAACCCCAAATGTAAGCTATGTGGAGACAGATCTGAAACCATTAGGCATATGTTCGACTGCCCCAAAATCAGGGAATTTTGGAGGTGGTTAGATACTTATTTGAGATCAAAAGGCCACAATCTAGGCAACTGGGCCAATATTATGGACCTCCTCAAGGGGTCAAATAGATTTTTAAACACTATCAGGCAGACTGCACTATGGATCATATGGAAACACAGGAACAGGGTCAACTATTCAAATCAAAGGGTGGATGTTGCATGGATGAAAGTAGCTTTCCAAATTGAGATCTCCAAGATTGCCATGGCTCATAAGAACAGTAAACAAGATAAATATGATAGTACTTGGTTGTCAATAGGGAAATTTGTTGGTTTGCACAATATCTTTGTTTGTGATGATATGCTTATCCCTAATGATCATTTTGTGATATTCAGAGCTGCTGCTTGCCTTGACAACGAGGATGAACTGTAAGCCAAATTTCCCTGATTTGTCAAGTTTTGCAGCTGCTACAGAGATTTTTAATAACCAGCAACTCTGGTCTCTATCACCAACTATTGACCAAGATTTGGCAAAAATGAAACCCTTCATGCTAAACGGCTTCCAAGCTCATATCCTTGACAGATTTCTTTTCTGCTATGAGAGGCTTCTCACTGATGATCAATTCTCCCAATTCCGAGACATGTTCTATCACCATAAAGCCTTGCAAGATGCTCACAGAGAGGCTTTGATCCTTTTCTCTGAAACAGCCCCTCTTTGGTTTTTCGCTTTCCCACCCGAATGGAATGACATTGGTTGGCAGGTGGATCCAGTGGCTTCGGATTTGGTGATCATTGACGAGGAGGAGACTGATTCAGACCTTGATTTTATAGTTCCAGATCCTCCACTTTGAAGTCGACTGAATTACTGTTGCAACTGGTTTCCTCTATGTACAAAGGCTCTGATACAATGGTTGTTGTTCCAATTTTTGATATGTGTGCTAAAGGCACAATTTTGAGGGCCTATATGGTTCCCATATTTTCTGATGTAATTACTTGATGTGTAATATAAATCTTCCTTTTCTCCAAAAAAAAAAAAAAAAAAAAAAAAAAGCGCGGCGGCGTTCCCTACTGCAAAAGGGCTATTATATACGAATTTTGAACCTGCGGGAGGCTTATTGAATACGAATTTTGCCTTCTCTCTTTCAGCCTCCACTCCCAGTCCAGGGCATTTGAAGTTTATGATCGGGAAAACTGGAGCCTGGCAGAGTTGAACTGTTTGATTTTCTTATCTTCATCATTTTCTTTGGTTGTAAGATCAAACCCTAAACTTGCAGGACGTTCACTAGCAGCCTGATCTCATTGGCCTTCTCTTGCAAACAGGAGCAACATCACATGCAGAATCATTGCTTACTTTTAGCAGGAGCTGGGGCTTTGTGTGGCATTTTTTGCTGGAGGTTTGTAAAACAGAAGTTTTTTATTTTCAGCCTTTGCACGCATGGCCAGAGATGGAGCTTTATTTTCCTTAAGGAGTACCGGAGTTAGTTTTAGAATGTTCTTAGTACTTCCTTTTTTTTTGCCTTGGAAATCTGAGAGCACACTTGAATTTGAGAAAATGTCTGGATCCACAAAGTAGTCCAGGCCAGATTATATGGAGGAGTTGAATCCATGTTTTATTAGTCAAACACGACCGTCACAAGAGGTAATTTTCCTTACGGAAGATTTCTAGCAAAGATAATAAGCGCATCAACAAGAATCAAGCAGTTAATGCAGGCGATGAATTTGAGAATTTTAGTTTATCACGCTTTGCCTTGTGCGAATACCACCGGAAAAGAAAAGATGGCGGCGAGCAACTACATAATCGGATATTTGGAAGGAGTGGAAAAATCCCGTGGAATGGTGAGAGCAAGCTGAATATATGTCTCATGTTGACTTTGAGCTTCTTCCATGATTGAATAGCTTCTTTGGACCTCGATGAGCCAAATCGCGGATCTTGTTATCTTTGTCAACTAGGAGACGGGATTGATCACGGAATCTTCGGTGAGAATGCGTGGCCTGTGAAGAGGATTGCCCGTGAGTGGAGAGTTGAAGCCGAAGAGTGGCGATTTCAGTATCATCAATAATTTTCTGCTTCTAAGCTTCAGTAACATGAGCCTGGAGAGGCGTGAACTGATCTTGGAGCGTGGAGATTTGTTCTTCAAGGAGCTTGATGCGCTCATCTCGAACTTCAATCTGGCGGGTTTGACTGTTGTAATCTTTGGAGATATCAGTGTACATGGTTTGAAGATCAGTAAGGAGTTTATCCTTATCCTTGAGCTGAGTCAAAAGTTCCTGAATGGTGGACTGTAACTGCGTCTGTTGATCCACGAGTAGGGTGGTCCGTTCTTGTTCAGCGTGGAGAGTTTCACGGGCCTGTAAAAGAGCCTCGTGCTTTTGTTGAAGACTGTCTTCGAGAGATTGAACCTTAGTCATGGCAGCCTGTAAGTCTCTATGAACTGCTTCCGTGGACTCCACGTATTGCTGGATCCCATTCATGAAGTGTTCTTGAGAATCCTGAAGCTTGATCAGACTTTCTTGGACATCTTGTTGATACTGAAAAAGGATATTTCTGGAGGGGAAAGGGTGCAAAGGGAGAAGGGGGACTGTCTGCTAGTGGCGGCCTGATGGAGTATCTTGAGAGACTTGATCAGAGCTGGAGTGCTCAATTGCAGTAGAGGGAGAGGAGGAAACTGGGATGATGGTTTCATGGTGTGGCACACGATGAGGAGAGGAAGAGCGGTGAGGATGGGAAGTTTCTTCCTGAAGGTTCTTGACAGCCGAGATGACGTTGGAGGGTTGTTTAGTGGATGCTTGAGAGGCAGTTTCCTGATGCGTGGGAGAACCAGGACTTGGGGCCGGGAGACAATGTTGAATGAGGGCTTGCAAATGTGCGCCCACAGCAGATTCTAAGCCAGAGTTGGGAGCAGCACGAATACGATCAATTTCATGAAGAAGACGGAGATACATAATTTGAGGCCAATCAATAGGATGGGAAGAGTGGATGGCCAGAATAGCAACATGGAAGAACTGTTTGTTGATGTGGGTGTTCTTGATGGAATACCCATAGAACTTGCGCCACATAAAATTGACAAAGGTATCATGTGGTTTGGCAATGTTTGTGAGTTTATGAGTGGTGGCCTGATAAGGAGTTTGGCCATACTGAGTGACATCCTGTTCCTGCAAAGCAGTCCAAGATAAAGAAGGCGTGCGGATAGGTAACTTGAATACCTGAAAAAGAAGAACCGGAGTGAGCAGAATATCCGTCTGATCGATCCTGGTTGCATAACCATCCATGGTTTTGATCATGTAAGCAACAAATTGCCTGAGTTGGTGCGGATTTGGTGCAGGGAGGTCCTGCCTGGAGAATACAGCCCTGAGCGTTCTGCAACTTCGCGACTCGGTTCGGTCAGGAGATCTCGAAAGGTGGGAGTTGGAAGAATGTTGGACGAATTGGGAATAAAGCAAAAGGACAAAACAGTACTCTACAGTGACAGTCAGAGTTGTATCTCTATGGCTAAAAATCCTGTTATGCATGAGAGAACAAAAAACATTGAAATGAAGATGCATTTTATCAGGGACATGGTTAACAAAAACATTATTCAACTAGAACATATAAAGTCTGAGGAACAACTGGCAGATATTCTCACAAAGGTCTTGAGTAGTACTTGGGTTCAATGTTACGACGAGAAAAGAATAAGTTTGCAGATAAACTTTGAAATGATTTCTGATAGGCTCAAGCAAAGGATTGGAGACTAAGCGTGAAATGGTATAACGAGGGTCAATAAGCAAGCATTAACATTATGAGGTGAAGGGGAATGTTAGAAAAACATATTTTCTAAGTTCACCTCATAATAGAAGAAATCATGAGAATAATATGTTTAATGAGAAGATCAGCAAGTTCTCTAGACATGTTGGCTTATTAAGATGATAGACAGACTATACAACTTGACTAGAAAGTTGTTAAAGGCACAAGATTCATTGAGCTAGGGGAAAGAAAAATTAAAATGGAATGGCTGCACTATAGGGTTATAAAGGTTTATTTATTCTTAATGGTTAAACCATTGTGATATTAAATTATCAATGGTTTAATCATGATCTGAAAGACAAGTCAAATACTCGAATGGAAAGTTATCTTTGGAGGGAAAACTTGGATCATATTTAGAAAAGGCAACACGGTCGAATGGTGTTGTAGAGCGGATCGGTAGTCTCTCCAAGACTGCGGATCCATGTAAATAAATTAAGATGTATAGTTAGAATACATTTAGATTTGATGGATAATAGTGCCGTGCTTAGAGGTAACCAAAAGCTTGTTCGATAATGTTTCATTGTGTTCACATTGTTCAGTGTTATAATAAAACTTCTGGAAGGTATTATCTAAGCAATTGATGTTCATTTCTTTATCAAAATATGATCAATGGTTTATCAACCTATGTTAAGGTGATATGATAAACATTGTTAAGGTGAAATTTATCTAGAAATAAGTTAAGGTGCTTTTGAATGTTGTCTAATTGTCATAAATGAGTGACCACGCATGAGTGACCGCATACCACTATGTAATATGGTTTTAGAGAATAAACTTTTGAGCATAAAAAACCAGAACTATAGTAGTTTTCAATGGTTTGCTATAGTGCTTTGTGTGATATCATGCATGTGAAGGCATATGCAGTTGTATCTGCTACAAGAGTAGGGAGCGATGGGACTTATCGTCCTCATCATCTTTTTAGTTTGGTTCCATGGTGTTCTTAATTGACTCCATGTCTTACAACATGGAAACCACCTCAGGGGGACTAGTTTCGCAGTGCAAGAGAACCTTTTCTCTCTTCATCTATGTAATCGTAAGGAGGAGCTATGCAAAGAAGGGGAGGTACAACAACTATTCTTGGCAAAGTTTTTTTTTTTCATTTTGTTTGAAGTCCCAATGACACAGGAGGGGATCACTCACCTCCAGAAGGTCCATGCCAACTACTGGCGAGAGCTAGAGAGGCACTGCTCGTCCACGACTTGAACTCCACTGAGGCGATGCATCACCCAAGATGTGTCAAACCCATACCTTGCTCTCACTTAGTGGCAAGCTATTAGGCCTAGCCCACAATGTTCCCTGTCCATCCCTGTGCACCAGAGGGATCAATTGTAGCTGGACAAGGCTTCCTTATCAGCCGGTCTAACCTCGTGATCCACAGCCAGGTGGGCTCGCATAGGCCGCATTAATTGGGAATTAATGGGCTAATCTAGAATCATCAACTAAAAGGCTCTGGGGTCTCTAACCCCCTTTGCCGATACAGAAGAGGTGCGCATAGAGCAATACAATATCATCCAATGAACCGAAATACAACAGGTCTAATCTAACTAATCTAATCAACTTGATTAGGATTTCTTCGTTAGTGGTTAAGGTTCTTAGGCTCTAGAGACTAAAAATAGATACAAATCCGGCCTAATGCCTGTCGGGAAGCATGCATTGACTAAAAAATCGGCCATTCACCTAGTCTTTGGCTGACTCATAGTCTTTTGAAGGCGTCCATATTGCTGGAATCCACTGAGATGCTTGAGTTTTGAGGAGATGCTTCGGAACGCGAGTTTCACTGCTGGTGAAAGGGAATGAGTGGGACACTCGGGCAATGCACGCTTCTGAGGCTGGAATCCGAAAAGGGGACACTTTTTAGGGTTCCTGTCTCTTTATACCCATGTTTTAGGGTTAGGGTCTAATGGGCCATATGGCTCATATGGGGTATTGCCATGCGGCAATATAGAATATACCCCATGGTAGAAGCCTTTACCAGTTCTTTCTTAGAATTTCTTCTCGAATACTATTATATATGTTACATTTATGTTTGCACGTATATGTCATAGGATCACACTTTTTGAGTTATGCTTAAAGATCCTTTAATCAAGACCATCAAATGTCAAGTTTAATAGTATACAAAATCGAATTGAATTAAATTTTCTTATCCATGGAGACCATGTCTATGGGAGCCCATACAAGAAAGAGCACAACAAGACTATCACTATTTGGGATTAAAAAAACCCCGAATGATTTTCACAGGGGAGCCATTTGAGTGCAACTATAGAGGATTAGTTACCTGCACATAACATGCAGATAGAAATTAAAGCATACGTTATAGCCACTTCACCCTCCGGCCAGCCATGGAGGGCAACCCTCCGTGCGCAGCACCTTGTTTAAAAAGGCAAGGGGTTGGTGAAATGTACATGGAATGCCGCATATAACGCCGCATGCAGCGTTCCCTCTGCCTTGCGGAAAGCTGGCTATTATATACGAATTTTGAACCTGCGGGAGGCTTATTGAATACGGATTTTGCCTTCTCTCTTTCAGCCTCCACTCCTAGTCCAGGGCATTTGAAGTTTATGATCGGGAAGGCCGGGAACTGGCGAGTTGAGCTGATTGGCCCAAGTGGCGGTCATTATCATGCACACATAAATCCCACCTTGGCACGGGGCCCCAAGCTTATTTGCTTGCTTCATTGTCAGGGAACAAGCTTGTAGCTATTGCATCAATTCACACGGGGTCCCACAGTACTGATTGAGGAGGTAGATGGGGCGGCCGCAATTGCCCGTGGCGAGACTATGTGCTGTTGCCCGATTCTGAGTTATTGAAGATGAAAGCCATACTCTTCGAGATGCCACGCTTTTGAGATAGCAGGAATCATTTTTGACCTTAGCATTCCATTCCACGCTTCTACAACTTCTCGAGCACCATCGTACATGACTTGGCATTATACATACTTGAGGTTCTAGATCAGCGTACGCAATTCTTGAGCCCTTAGTAGTCATTATCTCCGGTTTATCTAGTATCATCATTCTTGCAAAGGTTTTTCCCTTGAAAACCTTTCGGGAGGTGAGTTTTTAATCCTAGTAGTAATGATTGTACTAGCCCATTGTATGGGTCCCATGACCTATTGGTCTCCATGGACGTTAAAAATCTATTCTATTCTATTCTATTCTATTCTTATCTTCATCATTTTCTTTGGTTGTAAGATCAAACCCTAAACTTGCAGGACGTTCACTAGCAGCCTGATCTCGTTGGCCTTCTCTTGCAAACAGGAGCAACATCACATGCAGAATCATTGCTTACTTTTAGCAAGAGCTGGGGCTTTGCGTGGCATTTTTTGCTGGAGGTTTGTAAAACAGAAGTTTTTTATTTTCAGCCTTTGCACGCATGGCCAGAGATGGAGCTATTTTCCTTAAGGAGCACCGGAGTTAGTTTTACAACGTTCTTAGTACTTCCTTTTTTTTGCCTTGGAAATCTGAGAGTACACTTGAATTTGAGAAAATGTCTGGATCCACAAAGCGGTCAGGCCAGTTATATGGAGGAGTTGAATCCATGTTTTATTAGTCAAACACGATGTCACAAGAGGTAATTTTCCTTACGGAAGATTTCTAGCAAAGATAATAGTCGCATCAACAAGAATCAAAGCGGTTAATGCGAGCGATGAATTTGAAAATTTTAGTTTAAACACGCTTCCACTTTGCTATGCCTCTATATGTTAACTTTAAAAGCGAAGGGCTTCTTGGATTTTGCCCTAAGTGTGTCTCTTTTTATTTTTTGTGCATGCTTTTTCTTGAATAATCTCTAATGTTATCTTTATATTTTTTGCGAAGTAGAAATGTGCTTTGTTGAAGAGTTCAATAGCTCTTAATTTACAAGGGGCTTTTATCTTTGGAGATGTTGTGCTTTGCGGATGCGACAACGATTAGCATAGTTAAGAATACCAAAAGTGGTGCCGGTGAATCAGAAGTAATGTTTTCCTATTTGCAATAGAAGAGGGTTTTGCTTAGATTGTTTCATCTTTTGCAGGTTTTGATTTGCATCGTAGTAAAAAATTTAAGTTTATTTTTTATTTTCTCGGCATCTCAGGCTGTATCACGTAACAATTCTCTATTTTCCTTTCAGGCATGGGTTGCTCTAGGAAGTCGCACACTTGAAAATCAGGTTGGAAGCATTTCTTTCTAACCAGGGATAGGTTCTGTACGTATAGAATTATTTTTCTGGACGTATAAAGTCCAAAAATACATATTTTTACGTAAAAAACGTATTTTCCGTATTTTTCGCGCCGTTTTTTTTTTTTTTTTAAAAGCGAAACCTCAGTTTCGTTCGCATAAAAACACCAGCGTAATTGTGTGAAAAAGATTTTTAATTTTTTTTTTCTTTTTCAAAATTTTTTTCCGTAAGCGAAATAGTGTTTCGCTTATGCGAAAATAGTTTTGCGTAAGCAAAACAGCTATTTCGCTTAGGCGAATTTTCGCGTAAGCGAAACAACTATTTCGCTTACGCGAAAAATTCTCTCCTTTTTTTTTTTTAAATAAATTTCGCATAAGCGGAATCTCTGTTTCGCTTACGCGAAAAAAGTTTTGCGTAAGTGAAACTGAGGAGTTTTCGACGTTGGAATTTGTTTTTGCCGTATTTTTGACGTATTATACTTCAAATTTATGCCGTATCATTCGAATAATATGTATTGAGTATAAAACATATACAGTATTGAACCTATCACTATTTCTAACAGTGACAGCGAAGCTATCTTTTGATAAGCTTGGGCCTAAGTCACACCATGTTTAGGTGTCTAAAGTTCTCCTCATGACATTTTTGAGCAAGCTAAGGTGTGTCGGGATTTTAAGGTACATATAAACAGTTCTTTTACAGCTTATGGCCTATATATTTGCAAATTTTTAGAGATAATAGATTTTTAGAGATAACAGTTGGCACATGTTATTGCATCTATTAAAATACTTTATTTGGCTTCCATGTATAGAACGATTTCATATGAAGCCCTCTATTATTGTCAGTAACTGTTCAGGTCACTGCTTACAATTTGACATCAAACTCTCTATGTTGTAGTGCTTCTATTGTGCTCCAGAGACTCACAATGCAACAAGTGGCTCATTTCTTGAGAATATAAATCACCAGTCTGCTTATTTGATTTCTCTAAGGATTTCAGGGATGTTCATTGTATTATAGGATATTGTGTAATTTATAATCTGTGAAAATCAAGCCTTGGCAGCTAACGGTCAGAAGCTCCATTAAGAATAAAGTGTCCCTTAACAAGAAGCATATAATCTGTATATCTGATAGGCTTTAGATCAAGCAAAATTAGATCAAAAGAAGCAAAAAAAAAGAAAGCAAAAAAAAAAAAAAGGGGGGGGAGATGGCGTTCTTTTTACATGTTAAAATTGTCTATCAAAAATTGCATATTTATTTAACACAAGTTTGCAATAACCACAAGGTCTACTTTTGCCATAACATTATTTAAAATTGTTCTGTCGCTCATATTCTAAACATATAAGCTATGCAAATTTTTTGCTTTTATCCATTGAAATAATTCCAGCCTTTATTGATCAATTCGTTATTTATCCATCTTTATGGATTTTTTATCCACTGTCGATTGGGAGCCATTGATTGGTGGTATATTCCTGGTTTTGTGCCACATCCATGGCTACTAACATTTTGCTGAAAAATCGACATGCCATTTCCTATGGTCTCGCTTGACCATATGGTGAAATTATATTAATCTAAAGAAAAACACCCAATGGTAGCATCGACCACGAACTGGATGCTACCATCATCAAGAAACCTTGCAACTCTGTCCTAGATGCCTACACATTTGCTAATTTTAATTTTGTCGTTCAATTTCACTCAATTTCAGGAATTCCATCGCCGTTCAATTTCGCTCAATTTCGTTACCCATCATCGTTCAATTCCGCTCAATTTCAAGGATCCCACTCAATTTCAGGAATCGGCAGGCAGGTTTGCACCTACCATGCGAAAAGTTAAATTGGTAGTACCTTGCACTCGATCATGGCCCCATAAGGATTTGAGCTTAAGGACCATTTAATATGATCCTATCATTGCCCATGATCAAGTGCTACCTTGTACTCGATTCCCGTGGTCGAGTACACCCCAGTGCCTCATGCCCCCGAGGGTTTTAAGCTAGGGAACGTCTCACGATCCCATCATCGCGCATGATCACTTATACCCATCATGACCCCCCTATGGTCAGGTCCACGTGCCCCGCATCGTGGCATAGAGATCATCCGACAAATGTCCCATCATCGCCCACCATGCCTAACTTCCTCTCTCACATGACCCTCCTGGTCATGCGCACCCTTGGTGCGTGTTGGACTAGAGAATGCCTTTGTGGCGTATCCCATCATTGACTACACATCCAAGATCCTGGCACATGCACCTTACTGGCTAGAATGCATGTGCCTTACTCAAGCTAACTAAGAGCACTAAGCTAAGCACTTGGCAAGTCGGCGTCGACAAGTTCGGCGACGATTTGCCCATCAAACTCCCTCATGAAGTCCAGGTATTGCTTCTCTAAATCCTGCTTCAATACCCACGTTGCATCTTCCACGGGTAAGTGCTTTCACTTGACCAAATCTTGGAGGAACTGAGACCTCCTGGTCTTCTTGAATGCCTTGTCAAGGATTAACTCGGGCACTATATCAATTTGTTTCTCCATCATCGCCAACAAAGTTGGGGTTTCCATTCCAAAACCTCCTCCGGGTTTGGAATGTGCCTCTTCAACAGGCTCACATGGAAGACCTTGTGGACTTTAAGGTGGGTACGCAAGGCGAGCTTGTAGGTCTGGATCCCTACGCGGTTCAAAATCTTGAAGGGTCCTGCCCACCTAGGAGCAAGCTTCTTACAATTGCCGATGCGAAGCTTCCCTTGCTTGACCTTCTAGACTCTTCTGATGTGCCTTTGTTGTTTGAAGATATTCTCGCACTTCTACCATAAATTGCTGTGTATGTGCTGTCGTTGTTGAGAAACTTCCACCTTGGGCACTAGATTATGCCACATAACTAGGGTCAAACATTGATAATTGTAATTGATCACGGAGGAGACATCTTTGATGACTCTTGCTTCATATTATTGTACGTAACTTGACTAGGTGGATGTAATTGGCCCATTTGGATTGCTTGTTCCAATCATAGCTTCTCAACGTGCTCTCAAAAATTGTATTGGTGCGGTCCATTTGCCCATTTGACTGCGAATGATAAGCAAAACTCATCAACAAGTTGGTGTAGATCGTGTTGAGGAAGTCTTGCTAAAAGACGCAAAAGAACTTTGAATCTCTATTGGTGATGATCGACCCGGGCATTCCGTGCAACCTGAAAAAAATCTGTTATGTACACAACAAGGCTAGATCCAAATTTATGCCTGTGGTGCGTTGTGGCAAGAATGTGCCCTTTTTGATAACTTATCTACCACCACCACCCATGAGGCGTCAAAGCTCCTTGTTGTCTTGGAAAGCCCACTATGAAAACCATGTTGATGACTTCCCACTTGGCGTCTGGCACGACCCAAGGTTCCAAAACTCCTAGAATTCGAAGTTGTTCTGCCTTTGTCTGCTGACACAACTGACATTCTTGGATATACCTGACTATATGCTTCTTCATGCCCAGCGAGAAGTAGCTACTTCTAATCTTGAAGTAAGCTATTATGCGTGCCATGGAAGATTTTCCTGACTCCTGATGCTTTAAGTACGTATAGTTGTTCCTTGATATTAAAGATGCCTTCCTTTTTAAAATGTTTGAAGGTCTCTCTTTCTTAATCCGTCCCTGCACTCTTGCAAAGACTAGCCCATATGTGCTTGAACTCCATATTAGAGGGGATGGCTTCTTTTATCTTCTTTTCAAATCCGCTTGTCGAAGTGGAGATGGCATTGCAAAATGATGCTTCAAAAGCTTGCCAATAAGTGGCAACGTCTTAGCTTCTCCATGGCTTTCCTCAAATGGGCTGCATGCTCTTCCATTTATTTGCTGTAGATCACGATGTTGTCGAAGAAAATTGATGACGAACTCATCCAAGGAATCTTCGAAGATGTCGTTCCTCAAGTGCATAAAAGTCGGTGGAGCATTCGATAGACTCAATGGCGTTACTGTGAAGTCATAGTGCCTATACCGTGTTCTGAAGGAGTCTTATAATTATCTTCCCCCTTCATCCTTATTTGATGATTGCCCGAGCTTAAGTCGATTTTGTAGAAGAATCTTGTTTCTTGGGGCTGATCCATTATGTCGTTTGCTTGTTGAGCTGCCCATGGTTGATATACATCTTTAGACTTCCATCCTGGCCGAAAGGATCCCAAGTCGATCAACTCCTACAACTGCTTCTTGAGCTCTGCTAGCTCGGAAGTGCTCATTCTATAAAGAGCTTTGCTGGTCGGCTCGGCATCTGGTGCAAGAGTGATTTCAGACTCTACGCCTCTATGGGACTTCTTGATTAGCTTAAAAAAATTGGCCGAGGCAACTGTTCCGAAGTAGCACCTTCCTTCTTACTCTTGTGGCCGGGGTCGACGACTTGTGGCTTAAGTATATATGACCTCGTTCCTCGTGACACACTTAGTAATTACTTCACTGACATGCATTACACGATTGAAATTACTTCCTTAACTTTAATTATAAGGTAATTGTCCTTTGGTGCTGGGATAACATCTCTTGCTTATGATAATCAATTATTGCCTTAGCTGGCTTTAATATTGCATGTCTATTATGAGGTCATAGTTGCCAATGTACATAAGTTGGTGCCGATGCTCTACTTTGCTCCGCTTAAGGTTGATGTCGAACTTGACTCTTGTTCCGTTGGTGCTGCCTAGATTTAGACTTATGAGTCTTGCTCTTAAAGATGTCCGCCATCTAGGAGGTGCAAGGTTACATCTAAACGAGAATAACGAGAATAACATCTAAACCTAATCATATGTATCTAACTTACAGTTAGGGTTCATTGATTAGGGTTTAAGATCTAGACTAAGGGTTCTAGGAAGGCTTTACTAGAGACACGAAATGCTAACTCATCTGGAGTCCTAACTTCCAGATGATCTACAAAGAAATCTATATGCCGAAATACCTGCTCCCAAAGAACTCCCTCTTGCTCCCGGCATCTCCATGGTCTTCGAGGTGTTCGAGGTAGCTCCCACTCCTGTTGATGCGCTCACGCTCTGGGGCTGCCATGCTATGCTGTGCCACAGCAGACGGTTCTCGAAATGGAGTTTCGAGCGCGAAGAAGGTTCCCAGACTATTGGAGCCAGAAAAGAGGCCTAGGATTAGGGTTTAGGCCTCTATAGGTTAGGGTTCACATGTTATGCCACGTGGCTCCAATAGGGTGGTTCCGTGTGGCGGGTGCCCAATAGGTTAAGGCCACGTGGAAAATGGTCTTAACCTAAGGTTGCTAAGTTATATGAATAACTTAGCCATGCACCCTACGCCACTAATCTATGGTATACAAGGCTATGAAGGTAGACTTGTACAGTGACGGACCCGGAAATATATGTATTTATGGCGTATATTTCCCTGGAACGTCACAGGTTACAAGTTAAATACCGATTCATTTGAGGTTTCTCCATTGTTAAGCGACAATTTGATTTAAATCTATGTCATTAGTGACACATCATTTTTTTTTCTTTTATAAAATTTACTGCTTGACAAGGCTCATTTGATTCTACAAAGCAGTACACACGTGCTTCCTCTATATTTAGAAGCTTTGCATCTTTATGGAGGCCCAAAACATTTATATTCAAGACTACTAACACGATTAACACTAATAAACTGTCAACAAGCATAGTTTATAACCACATCAAATAACCTTATCATATTTGCAAATTTAATATGGTTCTCGAGCTAATAAAAAAAGTTCGATTGAATACAAAGTTGTGACAACTAGCATTCAAAATTACGATATTAAAAATGTATAGAAAAAAACCATTCCATAAATTAATGATGATTTTTAGAGACCATCATAAAATCTAAAATTCATATAATTAAATATAGTAAGAAGTAGCAATGGTTTTGCAAGTTCAATATATGTCGACAACTAGCATGCAAAAGCATTAGAAACTGTAAAAAAATGTATATAAAAACATCATTCCATAAGCCAATGATAATTGCCAGAAACCATTGTAAAATATAAAATTCATATAATTAAATATAGTACAAAGTAGCAATGGTTTTGAAAAATCAATATATGTATAAAACACATCTTCTAAACTATTGACGATTTCAAAAACTATTGTACGATTGTAGAATTCATGTACTTAAACATGATATGAACTAGCAATGATTTTGTTAAATCAATGTACACTTAAAAACAACCATACAAATCAATGATGATTTATAGACACTAGTGTAAAATTTGAAATTAGTACCAAAAATATGATATTAACCACTATTGCTTTTGTAAAATCAATATATGCATAAAACACATCTCTTAAACTATTGATGATTTCAAAACTATAGTACAATTGTAGAATTTATATAATTAAGCATGATATGTACTAGCAATGATTTTGCTAAATCAATGTACACTTAAAAACAATGTTACAAACTAATGATGATTTGTAAAAACTAGTACGAACTTTGGAATTAATACAAAAAATATGATATGAACCACTATTGGTTTTGCATAACCAGGAAGGACACATGGTTTTTTCTACATTGTGGATTGTTATATAAAAAAACCACATATATACCGTGATAATTTTTTATACAAGTTCATTTTTCGGGGCCTTGTGTAAGAGAATACCCAAAAAAAAAAAAAAAAAAAAAATGGTATATTTTATAAATATGCCAAAACACATTGGAATAAACCTATTTTACATCCTTTCTGCCGCATTTCCCTTATCTAAAACAAAAAGTGAGTTCACCAAAAGACAACCCCAACATATTCCTTCATTATAAATCCACAATTCTTAAACCTTGTAATATCAACCAAATCCTTAAACCTCCAAGGCTTGCCATAAAGTCAGTGAGTTTGCCAAAAGGCAACCCTGACATATTCCTTCATTATACACAACAATCGTTGCACCTTGTAATATCAAACAAACCGTTAAACCTTGTAATATCAAACAAACCGTTTGCAGCTTTATTTTCAGAATAAGATCATGATTAACAATATGTGTCAGAATACATATTTGCAACCTTGTCGTGAATCTCTATGTATTTGATGGAGCTAAATGATCAAGATAGCTTGACTTCATTATGTCAAGGCGCAACTCAATTACTAAGCTTCACTGGCTTTGTTTGGAGAAATCTAGACAAAGGGCAGGCAATGCAGCTTCACATGAATTGGAGACATTAAATTATTTTACAGCTGTGGTGACATACCCACATCTGTAATAGTATGTGGTCTCTGCTTTCAGACCTGCAAAAAACTATAGACATTGCTTGGACAAACCACAAACATATATGGACAACCAGATATACAATACAAGCGAGATATACAATACAAACGCATATTTCTTGCAGAGATCAATGCCATTCATGTTGTTTTGATCCAAATAATTGCTCACATTTAAGTGCAATGAAAATATACATGAGATCTTAACACAATGAATAATTCCAGAGGTATAATTGTGGAGCCCATCATATGGATATAATTGACTATAAAGAGACATGCGCTAACATCATTTGCATAGGTTGATCAATGAGGCTAAATAAATATAGCTTGATCGTTATATCCAAAACCCTGTGCAATGGCAATTTGTTAAGTCATCAGAACCCCTGCAAATCTGTTCAGGCATCAGAATCCCGTGCAATGACAATTTGTTCAGGATCAAACTCTGATCCTTACTTGAAAAACCTAGAATCTGTTGAGATAATGATCTCACATCCTCACCGTACAGTTGGAGGACTCTGATCAAGAGTCACCAGTAGTTACAGGTGACGTTTGGGTTGGATCGATCCACCCAAACAGGCTCACCTCTTCATATATTTCATATATAATCAATGCTACGGGTTGGAACATGTCCAACCCAGTTTTCCCTCATCAATACATATATTTTTCATATTTGTTTCTGTTTTCTAACATGGCATCAGAGCCCAGATCGTAGCCTGGGCAAATTCGTGCTTAGAAGGATGGAGGATGCCAGCGCTGAGGCTGGCAATGAGGAGGACGAGCTTCCTGATTTGTAATGAGAAAAGTGGGCAGTATTCTACCTATGGGCAGTATTCTATCTATGCCATTCACATTTCAATCCATCCAAAAAAGATCCGTATGCCTGCATGCATCCCGGATATGGTGCTGGTGAACGCATCTTGCGCTTGTGGTATTTAGATGCTGTGAAGAATTTGCAGCAGAGGATATGAAGCCCAAGTAGGTACATTCGAGATGTTATTCAAGGCTTTGTCCCTGTAGAGAAGCCTGGTCCAAAACCAATTGGTCCAGAAGAACCCACATAGTGGTTTGTTGCAGGTATAGCAGTACAAGATTACATTGCAGTTTGAGGGAGAGTTGTCTGAAGATCTTGTTCTGGTTCGGATGCCATATCAAAAGAGAGTGTTAAGATAATGATCTCACATCCTCACCGTACAGTTGAAGGACTCTGATCAAGAATCATCAGTAGTTACAGGATGACATTTGGGCTGGATCGATCCACCCAAACAGGCACACCTCTTCATATATTGCTACGAGTTGGAGCCTGTCCAACCCTGTTTCCCTCATTATCAATACATACATTCTTCATATCTATTTCTGTTTTCTAACAGAATCATTATTGGGCATATCCTGGCTTTTGATCTTTAAAAATGGATCAAGAGGTTGAGTTACAGGCTAAAATGGGATAAGTTATCATATATGGGTCTTTTAGAGCCACATGTGACTGAGTAGAAGAAAAGAAGAGCCATTTGGGAGGACAATCCAAAATACATAAGCATCCTAGCAATCTTCTCTAGAAAGTGTTTAAAGAGCTTGAAAAGTCCATATAGGTACTAGCAATCAGGGAATAAATTACTAATCGCATATTTCTTATTAGCCAGAATAACTTTAGCTAAACTTGCTCGATATTAATCCCAAAACTTTCTGTGGTTTAGATAAACTCTACACATTTTTCCTCTCATACTTTCTAGCATTTAGCTAAACTAACCCAAACATCAACCCAAAAATTTCTATGGTGGCCAACAGAAAAATATTAAGCCAAATTACTATACTTTTTTTCAATATATTCCACTTATTTTAGTCATTTTCTTTATGGAAACATTCTAAAATAATGTACACTAGAGTTGTCCCTTGATGGACCATAAATGGTTCATTTGTACAGTTCGCTTTAAAATTCATATAAAATCAATGACATAAAATTCAGTTAAACCCTTTCTATATGTTAATATATGGCAGTCATGTTGCATAGGAAAAATAGTTAAAAATGCATATACCCCCAAAATTGAAAGTTATATTTAGGTGAATCAAGGGGGGTCAAGTCCAGTTTGCTTCATGTTTACATAATGTAAAACTGTCTCAATAAAAGGATTTTTTTGATTTTTTTTCATTATAATGGTATTTTTCTATACGAGATAAGAATTAATATACAAAAAACCTTGTTCCAATCCGAAGTCTAGAAAGGAAGATATAGCCAGTCAAACATGACAGGGTCAAAACAGTTTTCTGTCTTCTGTGGACCAATAATGGTTCCCAGACATTAGAGAAAATATGGGATCTCAAATGGGCCTCCTAAGAGAAAATATATGTTATTTTCCATAATTTAAAATAGTATTTACGTCATAGTCTTGGGTCATAGTCTTAAATAAATGGCAAATCTTTCCTACTCTCTTAATATCTAGAGCTTTGTCTTATTGGACCTTCTCTATATTTTATATTAGATATGAAAATATTTGGCCATACGTGAATGTGTTGCCACACGTTTGAAGGCTTTTAATATGTTGCCATACGTTTAAGGCCCTTTGGCTTTTATAATAAATTAGATAATATTCTAAAAGGAGATATGAAGATATACGTGAATGTGTTGCCCCATGTTTCACGGCTTTTAATATGCCACACGTTTGAAGGCCCTTTGAAGGCTTTTATGGACGCACGCTTTAACTTGCTGATCAGCAAGACTCAAGAGTTATTTTCGATCAAACAAAGGAGTTGCTACTCCGCTAAGGAGCACCCCATCTTACTGGATTATATGGCACGATGTTTGTTGAGATGATTAGTAACGATATCGTATTGCCTTTGTGCATCTCAATTGCAAAAGTACCCAATTATCTAGGATTGATCTCTAGATAAATTGAGACCTGGAATATAATGTCTGCTACTGTTTAATCAGCCTACACAAATAAAATGGTTGTGGATCACCTTAGGCAAGAAACATGTAAAAAAGAAGGAGATAAGATATATGTATCTGTTTTGGTGAGGATGTGATTGTAGCAGGCCTGTTATTCAAGTATATTGTTAATAAAGTTTTGCAATGTTTTGCAAATCTGTGTATGCAGAACAAATATCTCATCATCAACACATGTAATAATTTGCTTTAAGTCCTGTTTTTCACATTTTGTAGTGAGGAAATCAGTACCATTACAGAGTTGGAAATATTACAGACTTGATTTAAATTCCAGATGGTTAAGATTGGAATCCCACTTAGATGATAGGTCTATTTTGAAGAGACAAAAAAATTTCTTGCTTGGGCAAAGAGAATGTAGAACATCATGAAAAGAGCAACAAGAATATAGAGCAGGAATAGAATGGGAAGCAGATCTAGACTGAAAATTTGTAGTTATAATGCAGAGATCTTCTTCATAATGATATTTGTTTGAACAATTTTGCTTCTCTTATTAGTTTTATCCCTCCTATTTTACACCTTCCTTCCATCTCAATCAGATCCTTATCATTCTGTAGCTTCAAGCTTGCATCCTCCTTCAACTCAAGAAGATCAAGTATCTGTAGGAAACATCTCATAGCTTCTTCCTATGGCTTGTCCATACTGTGATGAGAGTACATTTCACTGCTTTTTACACCTTCCTGCTATACTTTGAAGCATAATAACATAATGGATGGGACCTCAAACCGCAGATTATTGCACGTTTTATCTTCTTCAGCTTCTATAAAGTCCTGCAAGATGGATTCTTCTTGCATAAAGATTGATTCTTCCTGCATAAAGATGAAGCAATCAACTGCAGAAAGATAAAATAAAAAAAAAACACTTAATGCTTTACGTGGAATTTAAAATTTGCATAGTGCAGCCACTACAAATTCCATCTCATATCAAAATGATCATCCCTTATTTGCAAAGTACTTCATGGACAATCTGTACAATGCCTTCAAGTTATTAGTATGAGAAATTTATGCAAAATCTAGATCCCATAAAAAATTTTAAGAGCAACCTCGTTTTGGCTCTTAACAAATCCAAGACAACAGAGCCCAAGACACCAGATTTATGAAAGCTCAGGAATTGAACCTGAAAATCACCATTTGACCTCTTAAGAAAAAGTAATTATCATACCTGTTTGAAATGCAAAACCTGTTTGAATGAAATACTTTTGATTCACCTGCCCATATTGAGCATTAGAAGCATGCTCGTTGTAGCCTTGCAGAAAAATGCCATAGTCATAGTTCTGTGTATCTTTCTTTGTAGAAACAGAAAAGCCAAAGCCATAGCCAGATCCCAAGCACGGCAAAGGATGATCTTTGAGAGATGGTAGGGCTGCGGGGCCATGAGGGATAAAGTCACAGGGGAAAATGCTCTTCTTAAGAATCTACTTACCCAAAGAAGCCCAATTACTGTAGTTTCATTAAGGTTATATTCATCCTTCAAGGTAAGGAGAGCATCCACAAAGTCTTTGTTGGTCTCGCTTGTTTTATCCTTCTGTTGCAGGGCATGTTCTTGCAAAATGGTCCTAGTAAGGTTATCCATTCTCATGCCATGCTTCTCAAATTCCTCTTCCTGCAAAGGAAACATGCAGCGCAAGAAAGGTATATGCTCTGAGAGCTTCAAAGAAGCACCCAACTTCATTCCCTGAGCAACAATCTCCTTAAACTCCACTCCCTGAGGGTCAATATTCCCTTCATCATCCACAAACCTTATCCCCAACACAATTCCGGTTATGTTATTAAATGCAACAGCAGAAACATACCTCTTCACTGCCAATGCTAAAATCCCTGATTGTCATACCTACGAATCCAAATCATTGAGATGAATGTTTCAAAGGGCATTCTTATCATGCAGCTTAGACATGTTGAGAGCGTGCAAAATGATCGCCCTAACTTCAGAACCTACTCTCCACATCGTCTACAAGCAAAAAAAAATGTCAGTATAGATTCATGGAAAGACTACCATCAATGCGAACTTACCAAGGCAAGCTTTTGCGGTCATCCAGGAACATTACCAGGGAAAGCTTTTGCGGTCATCCATGAACACAAATACTCTGTTGCAGTGGAGATATAAGAGGTAGCCGGAATGGAGGGAAACTAGAATGGAGGGAAGCGGGAATGGAGTTCCAAATTCGAGAGGGAAGCAAAAATGGAGCCACGTTCTAGAGTCATTTACTTCTAGATATTTTGAGAGCACAAATTCCAAGGCATATTTTTGGGGTTTAGGATTCGAGAAATATCTAGAGATATTTCAATATCTTGGAGGTTTATACACTTACCATGGGGGAATGCAACCACTCAAAATGTGCCATGTAATATGTATTAGAAACAAAGGACCTCATCTCCCATTGGCTAGAGCAAAAAGCTGATGTGTAATTTATGAATTTTCATATTGGGCCCATATGAGACCTCATATTTTCTCTAATGAGGCTGTTTCAATTAAAATTCTATAACTTTTGCATGAAAATGATTTTTTACTTTAAATTTGGTATATAAGTACTTGACTAATTGGTCCATGCATAAAAAATATTTGTTGGGATGTAATTTGAAGCTTCAGCTTTAACTTATAATAACACTTTTAAGTAATTGATGTCTATTTTGTTATATTTGAAAGAAATTTATTGAAATAGTATGTCATTGAAAAAATAATATATGAATGCTTACATGGATATGAAACCAATGAAAAAACAAGTAAAGAAAAAGAGCAAAAGGCACGATCATGATAAATCAATAAAGGTTTCTGTACATAAGACCATTACTAGTCCACAGGTTCATTTTAAATCAATAACTTCTTTACCTTATTGGATCTCAAGCCAAACTTGAGGATATTAGTATTTCATGAGATCCTCTATCAATAAAAAATATCTATTGCTAGGTTTGGGCTAAAACTTTTAGTATTAGTTCCAAGTTATCATCAAATATTTTCCATATTTGATCTCTAGATTTGTGCCTTGAAAATGAACGTCAAACACCATATTTTAAAGCTTCCCAAAGTTAAGATAGCAATGCAAGATGAACCAAGGAAAAATATGAAAAGATATGCCTAAAGAAGATCAAGATAGACTGCTATGCCGATGCCAATTATTGGTCCACATGACCTCTCATTTAAAAGTTAAGAACATCATCATCTTAATCAATTCTTTAGAATATAGTTTATATCACATTATATATGATAGCATTAGTTGATTAGGGAGGATTGTCTATCTAAAAGGTGATATCGGAGCACAAAAATTAAGTAGTTAAGGGCTACTTTGAATGTATGAGAAAGTCCACTTACACCTTTCAAAGATTATCTTATAGACGATGAGAAATCATAATATTATTGTAGGGAACAAAATGAATAGAGCCAATGCAAATAAATAGAGAAATTTTCTCAATCCATTTGGTTTAATGCTAGATCTATACATAGTCCATGCTTATTTATATTCAAATCTTGTATATAATATATTATCCTAACATGAAATTTGAGATATATATTGCCAACAAAGGTTCAAATTTACAAAATTTATAGCCTATCATAAAAGTTGATCTACATGTACTATGGTCCTACTTAGACTACAACATTTTGGAGCAGCCACACATTGTCTAACTTTATAATATTGGAAAGTAAGTAGGTTTCTTCATTTTTTTTTCCTAATAAGGCCCTTTTTCCACGGTTGCCTTAAAATATGGCTGTCTTATAATTATAAGACATCATTTTAGGTGCCACGTCATTCTTGTGGCATGTCTTAAAAAAATTAGTTTTCCATGGCTTCATTATAAGAGGTGTCTTATAATATAAGGCATGTCTCATAAATTGGGTTTTCGACTACTCCGTAGTTTCCTGATCCACTGCTTCTGAAAATAGTCTATGCGCAAGAGGAACTGTGCAAACTGCGTAAGAGGAACTGTTTGAAAACTTGGGTAAACAATTTCTTCTCTCAGGAGGTAGCATATCTGGAAACCTGCAACCCCCTATTTTCAGATAGTAGAGAGATTGTCTTATATACATAATAGTAACAGTCTATCCAGTTGTTTTCTTTGTTATCGATTGCTATTTTGGGTTGATTTCTTAGTGGTGGAAGGGATTTAAGTGGGAACAAGCGGTTGCGGCTTACTAAAAAATAGTCCGATCCACGGCTTCTCCTTTTGCAAAGGCACTTGCAAGAGCTTAGGTTAAAAAAACAAGCCAGTTGAATGATTTTTAAAAAAGAAATCCTACAAGCCTAGAAGCTTGAATGATTACCGGAACAGGGCTTTAAAGCCCAATGCAAGAATCGAAGCTTCACGTCTCTGTTTCGAAGCTTCATGCAAGAATCGAAGCTTCATTTTAACAGGGCAAGTCTCAAACCCTTTGCTTCCACTTAACGGTTCACGCCCATGAAGACTCAGCCATGATGACGACTCAGCCAAACCGTGAAGGCGACTTAGCTCTGCTATGATCAACCCAGCACGCCCAGAGCAAGAATCGAAGCCTGTAAACCTTGGATGCTGCAGCCATCGATTGACTCGAGTTTTCCATTCCGGCGATTCCATGACTCAAGCTTTTTTTATGGATACCCTAAATTTTCGGGGAAGAAACCCTCCCATTGGATAAAATTACACGTCTTATTTTGTGGCGGGGGATTTCCCCCGGAAGAAAATAAGACTCCTTAGTTGTACGGAATGCTTATAAGACATGTCTTATAAGTTGCAGTGGAAAAACCAGCATGTCTTAAATGCTTATGTGGCCCAATAATATCTTTAAAAATATAAGACACTAGTGCTGTGGAAAAAGGGCCTAAGACCACAACAAGGATCTCAATATCCCTTTTTATCATACATTGCGTCATTTAAAAGGCTTATGGAAGAATTATAGTGCAATAAGTTAATTTTTGAGATGAACTAGAAAAACAGGTACGGAAAGTCTTTTGATCTATTTATTTATAGTCATGGCTAAACTTCGTGATATTGTCCTCTATTCATCAATAACTATCACTACCTACATTATTGTTGAGTTTTAGACCTATAAAGGTATAATCAATGCACTTTGGAACCTTTCTTTGTGTTCATCCTGTTATATTAGAGCTCGTTTAGATCTAGAATATCTAGCATTATAACAGGGGGTTTTCTTTGTAATTTTATACGCTTTTTGCCATGGTTTTTCTATGATTTTAGTGCTGTATTCGTTGGGGCATACTAAAAAGTATTTCTAGAGTGCATTCTTTTTGGAGCGTTGATCTAGATTAGGTTAAACAATCTACGGGTTGCTAGATTTTTTAAATTTGAAACAATGCATTAAACCATTGATGGCCTATGTTTTAGGATGTTTAGGGTTTTTAGGGTTTTCGACCTTTGGGCTTTCGGCCAGTTAGGCTGTTCACCAGATTTGGGTACAGAGGATGCCGACTGCAGCCTTTGGGCTTTCGGGATGGCATCTGGAACTACCAACTGGCAGAGGTTCGTTCATGAAGTTTGCGAGGTTGCACGTCTGAGGTTAGATTGATGGTTTATTTCTTCAAAAGCTTGCATCGTTTTCATCTTGTGGTCAGGAAAGGAATCTGTCTCAGCTTCCAGCCGCAGAGAGATCCTATGGTCCTCTTTGAAAGGGAAGGGAGGAATTTTTTGGGGGCGAGAGTGGTGCTTTTGTTGCAGCAAAACAGAGGAATTGGGAATTATTTTGTTGCCTAAAGGAACATAGCCGGATTGAATTCTGTAGCAGTTAAAGAATGGAGAGTTTTCAAGTGTTATAAAGTGGAAATACGGGTTCATGGTGTTTTTTTCTGCAGCAGAATGAAGGGACCGATGTAAGGCTCTGATTATGATATGAGTTCGCTAGCATCAATATCGTAAGTTATTTTGTCAGATCACACCTGCTGTAGCTACGCCAATAATAGGCATTCTCATAGTTCGTATTTGGAATCAAAGTTCACATTTTGAAATTTTGTTTGTACTGATACTACAGGCGTTGCATGGTAAACAATGATGGATTTTCCAGTTCCATTGTTTCAGTACTCCTAGCAACAATTTAAACAGGGTTTGCATGTGACATGTTCTGCCATCATGCATTGAGAACACTACTAAGACAGATGACAGGGTCTTGTAGCTTTGTGGAAGAGGCCCTGATAATTCAAAAAGGAGCCTTGATGCTTCAAAAAGGAGCTCTGCAACCATTACAAGATTGGTATGGTAATGCCACTGATTTAGCTTGCAAAGCATTCAACACTTTACTAGTATACAATTTGTATATTAGCAGCATTGGAAACGATTTATAGCGGGAGAGAACTGAAGGGAAATTTTAACAATCTGTGAAGCTCAGAGTAAAACATAATTTTATCAATGCTATTGCTTTTGTTGTGTCCATTTCTCAACATACATTGGCATTTTGTAGTGCATGAATAATCCCAGTTTCTTAATATATTAAGACATAACGTAACATTGAGTTAGGTTTTCAAGAGTTATGAAGCGACATGAAAACACGGGTTCATGGCATTTTGTGTGCAGCCGAATTAATGGACCAATGTAAGGCTCTGATTATGGTATGAGTTCGTCAGCATTGATATTGTAAGTCATTTTGTCATATCATACTTGCTGTAGGTACGCCAGAAATAAGCATTCTCATAGTTGCCATTTGAAATCAAAGTTCACATTTCAAATTTTGTTTATACTGATACTGCAGGTGCTGAATGATAGACAATGATGGATTTTCCAGTTCCTTTGTTTCAGTACTCATAGGAACAATTTAAACAAGGTTTGCATGTGACGTGTTCTGCCATGCATTGAGAACACTATGCTTTTTTCCATTCTAAAAAAGAAGACAGGGGCTTGTAAGGAGCTTTGTAAAAGGGGCCCTGATGCTTTAAAAAGGAGCTCTGCAACCATTACAACATTGATATAGTGATGCCTCTGATTTAGCTTGCAAAGCATTGTGAACTAGCAGCATTGGAAAAGATTTATGGAGGAAGGAAAACTTAAGGGAAATTTCAACAATGTGGGAAGTTCACTTATGGTTGCATGTAGCATTTACAAACATGGTACAAAGCCATGATATATGAGGTTTGGGTTGGATCTACTTCACTGCTCAACCAGTAAATCAACATAATTTTATCACTGCCATTGCTTGTTGTGTTCATTTCTCAACTTACATGGCATCTCCTCCTAGTGCATGAATAAGCCCAATTTCTTAATACATCAAGATAGGATATAGCATTGAATGAAGATTGTTTCAAGAGAGGATAATGTCTGCGTGAGTTTATAACTTGTGTTATAAGTGGCAATACACATAGATTGTTTTAAGCGTAGAGGTTAATGGTTTGTGTGATCCCATAGCTTGTGCTTTAAGTCACAATAGACATGCCCAACATGTACACTTTTACAATATGGTTTATTGGCGCATGTGTTGTTAATATTAGGAACTTAAACTCTACTTATGTTTACTTTTGTTAGGGCCCAAAGGGCGCTTTTTTTTTTTTTTTTTTTTTTTTTTTTTTAAGATAACAACTAACACATAACTACCATTATAACATTAATTAACACAAACCATTACATCTAACAATTTTAAATTAAAATCCCCCTGAAACCCCCTTTGGTTTAGGTGCATATTCACAGGGGGGGTTACGTAGGGCAGCGAGAGCCCTTAAAAACATATAATACATGTACAAAATTAACACCATTAAGTACAATCCGACAAACCTTATAGTATTTTACAAACCTGAATATACAGTATACAAAAACTTGTACAGGCATACCCATAAACGAGGATCGCTATGTATGGTCCAGATCAAGGAATAAAGGGCAAATATGCATCATTTACTATCCTTATGAGACTTATGGATGGGATTTATTGAAGCACTTTAACCCATATTTTTATTTTGAATTCTGTACAATAATTTCTTTAGTTAATAACGATACTAATAGAACATATAAACATAAAAAAAAAATTCTTTGGACTATAGGTTACCTAGTTAAGGACTCATTGTCACAAAAACTAAGTCAAAACTTGTAATAATAAGAGAGAAATAATTCTTGAACCTCATGCAGCATTTTTAAGCAAAATAGGGTTTGGCGACTTCAATTAAAATCAAATGATAGTGGCAAAACATGGAAACATGCAAATTGATATGTTTTATCATAATACATCAATTAATTTCATATTTAGCAAGGTTTAGACACTTTTATGCTAGAAAATTGAAGAATGCAGTTCTAGAGTGCTGTAAAAACTGCCAAATTCTTCAAAGTATGAATAATAATACCAATATAAAGGTGTATCCAATGGTCATGAAATTCTCACAGGTCGTTAAAAATCAAGTGAAGACTCAAATAGTGGTGGTATATTTTAAAATTAAAATTTATCTTGTGAGATATATCGGTTTAAGTGGCAGGGGGTATGGTGGACCATTTCTGGTCCATGGACCAGAAATGGTCCCCGGGACAACTCTAGTGTTAATTAGCAAAGTCTAGGACTCAAATTAATTCATAATGCTAGAAACTAAACTACTAATCATATATTTCATATAAACTAGAATGACGTTAGCTAAACTAGCCTGAAATTCATTATAAAAGTTTCTATGGCTTAGCTAAACAATAAAAAATTTCACTCTCTTACTTTCTAGCGTTTGGCTAAAGAGCTCCAGGGTTGGTGCAGTCTCGAAAAAAGTTAAGCTAAAATTATTGTTTTTTTTTCCAATTTCTTCCATTTACTTTAGCCAATGTTTTTTGAAAATGTGCTAAAAAATCGCCAAATAGCTAAGTTTAGCCCTTAAATTATTCCATGCTAGCAATTAAGAAAGCATGAGATGAAGTGACTTAGTGGAAAAAAGACGAAGTGGAAACGAAGATATGATGGCAGCAACTGAAGTGTGCATTAGCGGACTAGAAATATCACATAATTTCCAAGGAAGAGACAGATGGAAGAACATGAGAACTTCATAAAAGCAAACCTTAACAGTTTTGGACTGAGGTGGTCAGCATAAGCAGCATGATGGAAGTTACAAACATTATATTTGTTGTTGTACGGGAGCCACCTCCTTGCCATAGCGCCCTTCTAGAGGAAGGCTTGCAGAAAAATGGGATAAAAGAGGGCCCTATTGTTTTAGTTATAGGCATGGGCTTTACTAGGCCGTTATACAAGATTGACAAGGCGATTACACTGATCTCATTTGGATCCCTTATCACCATAATCTTTAGTATAATTATTGTTTTAATGCTTAACCTGATTATGTAAAGGCAATTTTCGATTATTTAAAGGAAAATCAACATTTTTGACGATGGAAAAACCTGGAAGAGTCAATGGTTCCAAAAAAGGGAATATGATATGGAAAGTGAGCATCATTTTGTGTTGGCACTGTTACATTAATCGCTAGATCTAAAGGATTGCCTGCCAACATTAATAGGGCATGCAGATTGCATAGAAGGGTTCAGGTTATACGATATGCAGAAAATGCAAGTGGTAGGAAGAGGAAGGTCAGCCCCCATCTTGAGGGTCCTGAAACAGTTGCACTGCAACACAGAATTTGAAGATTCCCAAACCTTTAATTTCTCAAATTTCAGTTTGTATACTACATAGATTTGTTATTTGTTAAGAGCTGCTACAAGAAATTTATCTCGGCAACATTTCTCTTATTTGTTTCTCCTATACTTTGGGAAGTGAATCTAAAGAAAGGAACGTTTGTGGCTATTCCCCTATTTCAACTCACTATAAAAAAGGGCTTGTGCTGAATCTAAATAATGTGGAGGAGGTATAAACTTGGCAAAGCAGAGCGGCATGTATAATTTCATTACGCACCCATTTTATGGAGCAAACGTTCGAAAACAATGTTGCCATGGTAGCAACATGGAGCATTTGGTATATTTGAATATCCTAAGTGTAAGATGGAACTAGGTGTATGGCCAATCAATATTTTAAATGCAATATTAAAAACATGAAAGACAACAGCATCATTTTATGTGAGTCCAAAATAAAAGGGCTTTATGTTTACCACGTAGACATTGATGCACTTGATTTTTCTGTTTTTCTATGTAAAGAGTAAGTTTGCACAATTTTATGTTTTTATATGGTAACAGCTTTTTCCATATACGATGTCTATATTGTGTATGGTGTAAACCTTAGAGCTACAATTGTCGAGCTTTTAGAGGATTGCCATGCGTAGAGGATGAGTATTTTCCTCTGACTGATGGGATGCGAATATCACCATGCTCTTTTGTGACCTAGTTTTGCAAATGATGATCTGTAGCTTCGTAATGCTTACGATATATAAGGCCAGTGTAGCAAGTAACAAAACAATCCTTTCTCTTCTGTGATCAGGACTCCTCTATTTCCTCTGTTTCTGTCGGCAAGCACTGCTCCGTGCTTAATCTCTTGCGCAGAGCAAAACATTCGCTATGGAGCGAAAGAGAAGATTGTGCCAAAAAGTTGCTTTGGTAGATTGAGGATCTTTCATATAGCTCGCCACTCCTACTGCAGTACCTTGTGGCTTCCAGCATATGGTCACTGCCAGATGTCCATTTAGATTTGTCCCAAAAACACGTGGCATCAAAAGATAAACTTAGATTGCGGCACAGAAAAAATCCATGAACGACGAACATAAATAAAAAATTAAACTCTCAATTATATATGTCTAGATAAATTGTGATTTGTTATGTGCATTTATAGGTGCATGATTTGATAAAATGGCTTGACATCTAATGAGATTATTGTGCAGGAAGACCAAGATCAACTAGTATAAGGAATGATGATAGTAATGGCTGGATATATCACAATCTTAACACTACCGCTACAATAAAATGAGGATAACTCCATAGCAAGCTAGTACAAGATGCACTGCAACACAGAATTTGAAGATTCCCAAACCTTTAATTTCTCAAATTTCAGTTTGTATACTACATAGATTTGTTATTTGTATCTCGGCAACATTTCTCTTATTTGTATATTGCTGACACAGTTCTTCAAAAAAAAAACATTTCTCTTATTTGTTTCTCCTATACTTTGGGAAGTGAATCTAAAGAAAGGAACGTTTGTGGCTATTCCCCTATTTCAACTCACTATAAAAAAAGGGCTTGTGCTGAATCTAAATAATGTGGAGGAGGTATAAACTTGGCAAAGCAGAGCGGCATGTATAATTTCATTACGCACCCATTTTATGGAGCAAACGTTCGAAAACAATGTTGCCATGGTAGCAACATGGAGCATTTGGTATATTTGAATATCCTAAGTGTAAGATGGAACTAGGTGTATGGCCAATCAATATTTTAAATGCAATATTAAAAACATGAAAGACAACAGCATCATTTTATGTGAGTCCAAAATAAAAGGGCTTTATGTTTACCACGTAGACATTGATGCACTTGATTTTTCTGTTTTTCTATGTAAAGAGTAAGTTTGCACAATTTTATGTTTTTATATGGTAACAGCTTTTTCCATATACGATGTCTATATTGTGTATGGTGTAAACCTTAGAGCTACAATTGTCGAGCTTTTAGAGGATTGCCATGCGTAGAGGATGAGTATTTTCCTCTGACTGATGGGATGCGAATATCACCATGCTCTTTTGTGACCTAGTTTTGCAAATGATGATCTGTAGCTTCGTAATGCTTACGATATATAAGGCCAGTGTAGCAAGTAACAAAACAATCCTTTCTCTTCTGGATCCAGGACTCCTCTATTTCCTCTGTTTACAGCCGGCAAGTTAATCGCCCGTGCTTAATCTCTTCTTGCTAGAGCAAAACATTCGCTATGGAGCGAAAGAGAAGATTGTGCCAAAAAGTTGCTTTGGTAGATTGAGGATCTTTCATATAGCTCGCCACTCCTACTGCAGTACCTTGTGGCTTCCAGCATATGGTCACTGCCAGATGTCCATTTAGATTTGTCCCAAAAACACGTGGCATCAAAAGATAAACTTAGATTGCGGCACAGAAAAAATCCATGAACGACGAACAGAAATAAAAAATTAAACTCTCAATTATATATGTCTAGATAAATTGTGATTTGTTATGTGCATTTATAGGTGCATGATTTGATAAAATGGCTTGACATCTAATGAGATTATTGTGCAGGAAGACCAAGATCAACTAGTATAAGGAATGATGATAGTAATGGCTGGATATATCACAATCTTAACACTACCGCTACAATAAAATGAGGATAACTCCATAGCAAGCTAGTACAAGATGAGGTTATAACATTGCAAGCTTTAGAGTATGAGAACATTTGTGGACATCATTTAGGCGAGTGGTGGGTGAAGCCAACAAGCTTTACTTAGTTTGATCGTTTCGTGAAGGAATATTACGATGATGCAAGGTGGAAGACCACCTTTAGGATGTCAAAGGATGCCTTTGAGTTTTTATGCAACAGCTTGAGGAATGAGATTGAAAAGCAAGTCACACATTATAGAAAGACTATTCCTGTGGATGTTAGAGTAGGCTTTTGCCTGCTGAAATTGTTTAGGAGGTCCGATTATCTGATTCTATCAGAGAAATTTGGTATAGGAGATAGCAGCGCACATATGATAGTGATGGAGGTTTACAAAGCTATTGTGGAAGTGTTTCGACATAAAATAAAATACCCATTAAGTGCAGATATAGAGGGAGTTGTTGTTGGATTTTGACAAGTTTCGAAATTGCTAAATGTTGATGAGTTTCCATCTCATGATTTATGATTTTGTTTTATTGTCTTCTTTTGTTGTCTTGTCTTCATTTGTTCGTAATGTAGCTCTATCCAACAACCCAAATGCAGTCCTGCCAAATTGAGGTATCAGGAATGCACTTGGTATAATGCCAAACTCTCAGTATAATGCAGTTGGCCAAGCATTCAAATTATATTGTACTTTTCTTCATCTACTCATTCGGCATTCGCGCGGAGCCTGTAAAGCCAGGCGCTGCCCTCTAGATAACAAAATTTAGAAACTATTCTTATTCATAAGCATACATTTTGGACATGCAAAGTCATCGTGATTATATGCTAAAGCTCGTGTGATTGTAACTTTATGCCACAAAAAGATATCATGCCCAAATATAGTATGGTATATTTTGTTTTCGCACACAAACTTTATACTATTGTAATTTATGTCTAAAAGTAGGTAAATGAAGCAAAATCTTGAAATAGATAAATAACTTAACTAGAACATGGTTAAGTTAAAGTAGTAAACTTAACTAGATTGGTCTGAAGGCATTCTAGTTAAGTTAAAATTGTAACTTAACTAATGATGTGTCTGAAGGCATTTTGGTTACTACTAACCTAACAGACAATGTGTGAACAATCCATGTTGTTTAGTTAAGTTGAAATTGTTAACTTAACTATGCTGGGTGTGAAGATATTTTGCTTGTCCTAGTTAAGTTAAGTATTTAATAGAAACTTAACTCTTTTGGGTGTGAATACGATTGTTGTAGTTAAGTTAAATTAGCTAGTTATTATTTTTTAACTTAACCTAACTTAACAGCAGGTCTAATGGATCCTTAGTTTATTAAATTTCCGTTTCTTTAAGAATTGAATTGAAGTGAATGTTTTTTATTGTTCACGGAGATCAATCGGCCTATGAAAGCGCCACAATCACACATTGATGGCTAGATAATGCACAATTTCAAGACGGAACTTATCTTGGTTGCAACAAAAACTATTCACAAAAAGAAAGAAATATGCACAAAACATGTGAGAAACAAAATGGCCTTGGGATCCACTACCCCAAGTGAACATGACATACTTGCAAAGTTGGGAATGAGCCTATTCCAACCTTCACCCTTCAGGAAAAAAAGTTTGATCAGCATTGACTGGTAAGTTATGAGATTTTTGTCAAAGGATGAACAGTTTGGTGATCAGTTTTGTGCTATATACAGATTAATTGTTTTGAATAATTCTATGCTTCATTGAAGGATGGAGGACGATGTGAAGCTCCTAAGCATATGGCCAAGCTTGTTTGGACAAAGAGTTGAGCTCTCTCTCCAACTTAAGGGCCTCCCTTATACTTATCAAGAAGAAGACCTCGGCAACCGTAGCCACCTTCTTCTCACCTCAAATCCGGTCTACAAAAGAATTTCAGTTTTAATTCACAATGGCACACCCATCTGTGAGTCTCGTATTATCATGGAGTATATTGATGAAACTTGGCCAGATCATGGAATTCGCTTGCTGCCTCTATTTGACGATCTCCCATGGATTCTAGAGCCCCACAGTGCCCTCCTTCAAACACTATCAAACCTTTCGCTACTGCACTATTAAAGAGCATGTGAGGCTGCATGTAGGAGTAACTTCAATATAAGAATTGCATTTATTCTAGCCTGTTAAAGATTTGATGATGTCCCATGGATTCCAGAGTTGTAAGCTTTTAAAACAAAGAACAGTGGATTCAAGAAGCAAGCAAGACAACATGTTCAAGATGCAATAGATTAACCTACAATGTTTTCGCTCACCATCTATGCCAGAGCTCTTGAACACGCCACTATAGCATTTCGATCCCTCAGTGTTTTCCCATCGTCCAATATGCCACGTCACCATAATCCTAGGGCCACGATCCGCTTAATTATCAACAATATCCACATTGATGTCCCCACCCAATTCTAGCCGTCCAATCTAGACACGTGGCAACTTCAATGGCCAAGATTGCCCCAAATATCAGATGTTCGTCAAGACAGGCTGGCCTCTACAAGAATATATATAAGGTAAATATACTTTTTGGGTGGTTTGTAGGTGTGCGGCTACCCACTAACCATATCCACCATTGTAGAAAATTTGTTGAGATGAATGAGAAGCCTATCTATGCTTTCCACGCCTTCTTGGCATATTGTGAGACATTCCCTAAAAAGAAACTCCAGTATTACATCAGAAATTTTAATCCAGAGCGAAAACATGTTATACAGCCATGCGCCTATGCGGTATATTTCCTGGGCAGATCAGAGTCATTGCGCGCATTAGCATGAGTTCCCATTGCCTGATGATTGAAAGGGGGAGATGGTTGAAAATTGAAGAAGACCTGCCAAATACCCCAAGATTGATTGGAGCCTGCCCATGGATGAGTTGTTTCAATACCACTGCTCTCTCCCTCACTTAGGGAACTTTCTCTGAGAGCTTTTAGATAACATTGATCATCATTAACAATTTGCTTAAAATATTCTCACATAATACCTTATCGATGTACTAGACATCTGTTTTTATCCCATAGCCTACGCTCACGTGGACATTGATAAATTTTATTATTATTATTATTATTATTATTATTATTATTATTATTATTATTATTATTATTATTATTATTATTATTATTATTATTATTATTATTATTATTATTATTATTATTATTATTATTATTATTATTATTATTATTATTATTATTATTATTATTATTATTATTATTATTATTATTATTATTATTATTATTATTATTATTATTATTATTATTATTATTATTATTATTATTATTATTATTATTATAGGATTTTTCTATCGGCTCCCACTTGGTATAAAAACCATGCAAAGTAATGCAAGAAAATAGCTTCATTTAGAGTCATAATAAAACATTTACATCTACTTTAACCATAAGCATTCAATAGTGTTGCTTGCATAAAGTTCTTTCTTAGAGAAAAATATGAATATACTTGTTCTTGTTTTGCTTTAGACTTCCATGAAATGTAACAATAAACATCATTTCAATCCATGTACAAGGATGTGATAAAGGACCAACACCCAATAAACCAAGATATAGTTTCTCTTTGGCAATCCATATGAGAGATCATTTGCAACTGCATGATTAACAAGAAATTGACTTCATCTACCACGAATTTAATGCCTTGCCAAATAACATCTACATTGCTTCCAATGATAAGGCCTTTGACATAGCATTCTCATCTTATTTGTTTGCCTTTCATGTTTCATGCCTTATTCAAAGGAAGATATTGTGAAATTTCGCCCCCAAGTAGTTTCTTTCAGTGTGAAATCTCCACTTGATCTCCACTCGATATGCAGTTAAGCGACGCCACTAGCAGAGGTCGCCAAAAAACTGCCAGAAAGAGAAAATGGGGGCAAATTTCACGCCCTTTTTTTCGTTGTACAATTTTCATCGGCACAAAAATTTCGGTTGAAATAAATTGATGGTGCTGCTCAAAGCTTTGCCCCTCGTGGCTCGTGGCGGCCGCGAGAAAATTGCTTCACGAAATTTTATGTTGACAAAAACTTTGCCTTCCAAAAAAGGATCTACTTGAGAGGAAAATGCAACATGGATAGTTACATGGCTTGCTTCTATTAGTTTATTAAGTTTCCTTTTCTTTAAGAGCGCCACAATCACACGAGTGAAAGACGAACTTATCATCTTTGCAACAAAAACTATTCACAAAAAGAACTATGCACGAAAACATGTGAGAAAGAAAATGGCATTGGGTTCCACTACCCCAAGTGAAGTGAGGAATGAGCCTATTTCAATCCAACCTTCACCCTTCAAGAAAAAAAGTTTGATCAGCATTGACTGGTAAGTTAATGAGATTTTTGTCAAAGGATGAACAGTTTGGTGATCAGTTTTGTGCTATATATATACAGATTAATTGTTTTGAATAATTCTATGCTTCGTTGAAGGATGGAGGACGATGTGAAGCTCCTAAGCATATGGCCAAGCTTGTTTGGAAAAAGAGTTGAGCTCTCTCTCCAACTTAAGGGCCTCCCTTATACTTATCAAGAAGAAGACCTCGGCAACCGTAGCCACCTTCTTCTCACCTCAAATCCGGTCTACAAAAGAATTCCAGTTTTAATTCACAATGGCACACCCATTTGCGAATCTCGTATTATCATGGAGTACATTGATGAAACTTGGCCCCATCATGGAATTCGCTTGCTGCCTAAAAATCCTTACGACAGGGCCCAGGCTCGATTCTGGGCCGATTTTATCGATAAAAAGGCCAGTAAATCATCTTTTCACTCGTAATTCGAGCTCATTTCTGTGGTTTATTTGTGGGAATTTCAGGTTTATGATGCAGGAATTCGGGTTATAAAATCAACCGGGGTTGAGCAGCGGAAAGGGATTGAAGATCTTGCGGATGCATATGCTAGCTTTGATGATGTCCTCAACGGAAAATTGTATTATGGGGGAGATGAAATTGGATTTGTGGATGTAGCTTTTGCCCCATTTATTTCATGGTTGCATGCTCTGGAAAGCATAGGAAATTTTGAACTGCCTGCTGCAGAATATCCGCATACAGCAGCATGGGTGAAGGCAGTTTCTCATCATCCTGCTGTGAAGAAGGCTTTTCCTCACCCTCAAAAGACCCTCGAATTTTTCCGAGGCATCAGAAACCGTTTCAACAAGTGAGTGCATCTTCTAAAAATCAGACTGTAGCTTCAGCCACAGCTTTATCTTCTAGCACAAAACATATCTTTACACACCAGAAAAATAAATAAGGGGTGGTTCCTTAGTTTCCATTTTATCTGAATTTTTGTGTTTGAATAAAGCCCAGATTCTTATTCTACTGGACTGGTAGTTGCTCCATGTTTGACTGAGCTTCCAAACAGCTTTTACTTGGATCCTAAAGTACAAAGTGGAATGCAATATATTGGTGGTGCACATGTTTTTAAAACCATTCCAAGCTGTTGAAGTTAGTAATAAGTAGGATATGGGATTGATTTTGTTGATGGAAAAATGATGTTGAAACGGGGCTGATAATCAAGCTACCAAATTCTTGTTAGAATCTCGTCTATTGCAAGGGTCCAGGACAAAATCTGCCAGGAAGTTACCGTCACCTCACCTCATCTCATCTTGTATTTTCAGGATAAATTAAGTCACCTCAATTTTGTTTTTTTATATTTACTTACCAGCTAATATCACATCTTTCTCCTTTTCCATCAACTGGACTAGACTTGACAGAAGGAAAACACAAGGGATGTCATGTCATTTTTATTTGATTATCTCATAGCCAGACTTTGGTCTGCATCAGCTGGCAGATAATATTTGTTTGTTTGTTGCCAAAATGTGGTACAAATTCTTTGGAATGTGGACAATTATAAGAGAACATCAACATGCCTTCAAAATTTTCAAAAAAAATTCAATTGCAATCTCACCAAATTAGAATTCAGTTAGTTTTGAAATCGAAGTTCTCTTTTGATCCAAAACAGTGTCAGAAAACCAACATAAATAAAAAATTCATGCTCTTTTCTTACAGAAACTTTTGCCTTATTCAGTATATTACTAGCCAGCACATTTGGATGAGCATAAGATTGTGCATAGTGCAGCTGCAATAAGACTAGGGCAGGGTGTTGATAAGAAAATCAAGCATTTTTTGAGGATGGGGAAGGGCCGCCTTCACAACTGGATGATCCATTACAACTTTCATCCAGCTTACAAGGTGAGGGCATTTTTCTTCTTCAGGCAATAGTTTCAGTTGATAAATGCTTGCCAAAGCATATAAGGCAGTAATAAAAGGGGCAAAAGCCACATCCACGAATCCAATTTCCTCACCTCCAAAATAGCGCTTCCCTTGAAGAGCAGCATTAAGGACACTGTAACCATAATAGATTTCCTGTAGCTGTTCTGGACCAGTTGATTTTTGAATTCTCCTTCCAAAAATCTGACAAATGAATTCCACAACTCAATTTTATGAAGGAGCAACAAATATATGACAAACCAAAAATTAGGTTTAGGAGCAACAGCAAAAGTATTTTGTATTTAGTACCTTCTTTTGGATGACATCTGCCAAGAACCGAGCCTGTGCTCTTTGGTAGGGATGAGAAGGAAGCAGAGCAACGCCATGGTTGGGCCATGTCTCTTCAATATACTCCAGGATAATTAGGCTTTCGCAGATCGGCCTACCGTTGTGAATGAGGACTGGAACCTTTTTGTAAACAGGATTTGAATGGAAAAGGAGTTGGCTCTTGTTGTTGTACAGATCCTCTTCTTCATATTGGTAGTGCAGACCTTTCAGTTGTAGCGCCAGCTCAATTCTTTGAACAAATGTGCTTGGCCAAAATCCAAGAAGCTTGAGTTCATCCACCATAGCTTCTGTCAATGACAGATGCAAATGCTCTGTCTTCTTTATAGTATTTTAGAATATAAAGGTCAAGAGTCTAAAAGTGCATTTAGATATGTTGTATGCCTATAGCATAACGCAGAATTCTGTGAAAGTTGGAACAGCCAAGCATTTTGCAATCTGTGGTTAAGAATCATTTGCCCACCTTTCCGTAACCTCCCCACCTTTCTGTGGAAACCTCCCCAACTTTCTGGGCATGAGCCGGGGGAGGTTTTCAATTAAGAAAACAAGGGAAGTTTCCACGGAAAGGTGGGGAGGTTTCCATAAAAATAAAAAAAATTGCACGAAGACCAAGATTTGCCCTCCCGTGCATCTCGATCCTTGTGCGTCTTAATGATGAGCCGGTGGTTGCGAAAATTAATTACTATTTCTTTTATAAATATTTTATGGAAACCTCTCCAACTTTCCAGAGAAACTAGGGGAGGTTTCCATAAAATGTCTATTCGTGCATAGTCACAGGCTGCTGCTCGTGCACCCCTTTTTCAAGCAGGTCCACTACGACAACAACCACCTTTGCAAACTGGCAGTAGGCCAAGGGGTGGGTCTAGTGCACGCATCCAATTTCCAAACCATGAAGGGTTATGATGGCTTATGGTAGTGCTGTTTATGTTTTACCTATGAGGTGCTCTATGTGATGACAAATATTTAATATACCTTTTGTCAACGGAATATCTCTAATATATAATTGTAATATGGAGGATTAGGGGGCAGTTATTTTTTGTTGCTTAGAGTTGAACAGGTGTCAAGTTTCTAAAATACTAAGTGAGGGAGTGAACGTTTCAAAACTTGACAGGTGGGAGAAATGGCATTCTTTAGAAACTTCTAGAAGGATCGGGTTTGAAGTCTGGCGGAGGTTCCGGAAAGAGTTAAGGCTGTTCCCGAAGGAACTGAGGCCGTTGTCCGAGAAGCTTCTGGAAGGGCCAGCATAGTATAAAAGAAGGAGGGCGGAGAAATCTGAACTCAGATTGACGGGATAGGAAGATTGTCAACGGAGCAGATGTGGTTGGTTTGGCGCGGAGGTTGGGTTGGAGAAGTCTGTCGGATTTGAGCGGGGAGTAACTGAAGTTTTTGCTGTTTGTGGACATCAGGTAATTGTGTTTTGAGAAAGCCTTCTCTTTCGGAATTACATCTTGGATGAGCGGTTAATTTTATCCGCTTTCGAGCATCCAGAAGTCTCCGGATAGAGCTGCGAACATTTTAAAGGCAAAACCAAACGGATTTGGTTTCTTTCTTTAGGGCTTCAAGATTCTCCAAGGCGGCGTTAGCGGATTTCAGGAATCTCAGGGGCGTACAACGCCGCTATGTTACTGCGCAGTGATTAGGTCAGAGGCCTGGAGGCCTTTCATAAGCGAACCTTCAGGCAATGACAGATTAGATATCCTTAGATATGAGCTTGAATTTGTGTATTTGGCTGTAATTTAGAAGGCGAGAGGCCTGGAAGTCGTTGTTTGTGCTCTCAAAGCATGGCTTGGGAGCAAGGACCTTCTCAGCTCAAGGTAAGCAGAATCTCTGACCAAGATTTCAGGCATTATTTTAGACTTTTCTGCATTCCTTACTGTTGGTTAAAGCGCCCCTCATTCCGGCAGACATCTTCCTCTTCATCAAACCATGATCTTGCTTTCTGTTCTGGCAGACATCTTGCTTTCTGTGGCAAAAACATTGGTCGGTTTTTCTTACAGGTTTGTGGTGGACAGGGAATTCCGTGATGAAAACAATGGCCACACATAAGGTTTATGGCTACAATTTGAGAAGGCATTTCATAAAGAGCTCCGATTTGTTGCAACCCTTTATTGTTTATCGCTTACAACTGCAATGTTTTCTTCCTGCATACAAGCAACATTCAAGTTCTGTATGCATATCAGATAAACCTACTAGCATATCCTGTTTGGATGATATTGGGTGGAGTTGCCAAGCCAGGTAAATTTTTCTCTGGCTTATTATTATCAGAATAAATCTTAGCTCTCCATTTTAACCCAGGGAAAGTTCTGTTGTAAGCGGCAAAGCTCATTCTAAATATGAGAACTTGCAATAAGAGAGCCAGACATCATATTATTATAAGTGGTCTCAACATTTGGCAGGCGTTAACATCGATTCCAGAGACAGAGGAATTGTAGAGGAGTCGAGTTGTGGCTTGCACCGTAGTTTTGACCCGAATGTTGATGATTTTGTAGGGTCTGTACCTATTAGTTCTAAGATTTGCAATCCTGGCGTCTGGGTTGCTGGTCTTCGATTTTGTTTGTTACGACCATAAAATAATTTAATGTTTTGTTCGGTTTGATGTGAATCCATTGCTTTTCTGTTCGAAGATACAGTTATGCATGTGCTCAAGCGTTTGGTCTGGACCCATTATTTTCCTGTTCAAAGATCTTCCACTAAGCAAAACAAGACAAAGAATGCAATAACCAACTATGAAACAACTATGAAAGGAACGGCTCTATCCCAAAATACATAGACCAGTGAATAAATATAGACAATTAAAAACATGATTATCAAGAACACAGAGATAAGCGCAAGGAAAGAGTTTTGCACCCACTGATAAATCGAACAGAAAAGTTTTTGTCAATCCGAACCTTGCCATCAATTGGCTTTTTTTTTTCCCTTTTTTTTTTTTTTTTTGCCTTAAGTGAATCCAGATATCTTGCTGGCCAATTCTATTCAGAGCCAACATCTAAGATCTGTAGATTTTCATAAAAGGAAAAGCAAACGAATGGCAGACTTGAGCTTTAAATATATGCTGTTTTTCTAAGCAACTTGACGCCACATCCAAAGAGGAGCAACTTTATGCCACATCATTTAAAACAACTTGACGGTGGCTGAGAAAAGATCAACACGATTCACTGTCTCTTCATCCCAGTTTCAGGGGAGAGCTTTAAAAATTTATTCTAAATCTGTGTACTCTGAAATTACCCTGAGGAAAACAATGCTTGCTTGCTCATGTCTGTCTATCCAAACAATGCTTGCTTGCTCATATGGTTTGTGCTGAGCAGATATAGCTGCAGCAACCCGCCATCTAAATGTGAACATTATAAAACATATCCTTACAACTGGCATGTGTCACACAAAATGGATGCAATGACAGCCGTCCTCAGATCAAACAAATGCCCCTTATGATATAATTGACATCTTCGATGAGTTTCATGCCAGGCAACGCACAGGTCAGGACATTTGTGTTGCTCATTCCATACACACTCGGCATATAGGACACAATAAAATCGAAAAGTAAAAGCTGTTAATTGGTGATATGGCTAATCAACACTTTATTAAAGGCACCTAGATGATACATCTTGAAGATCAAACTCCATCTTTGAGGTGGTAGAGCTTGGATATTATTGGGGCATGCTTTTTTTAGCAGTCGTGATTGTGCTTTGAGGAAGTGTTTATGTATATTCTCGGAAGTATCCTATATATTCAAAGAGTTTGGAGGTCAAGAGTTAAGGTTTAGAAGCCAGCAGGCCAACATTTATTGATACTTCTACGGGCGCAGAACAGAACAACAGTACAGAGGGAAATGCTAAAACAAAAAAACTTAAAAATTTGGCGAGAGAAAAACACACATTAGGAGATGAAAACAAAGGTGATGATTTGAACAATTATATATGGTAACATTATACAGGAGCAAGAATGTAGAACTGAGACAAAACATTGCAGTTCAAGAAATCAATCCCATCGATTGGTCAACAGAATGCAAGACTTTACTAGACAAAATAGCAAATTTTGAAATCCTCCTAGATCTCTCATAAACATGTACCCCATTCCAATTTCCTTTAATACTACAATAATTTTATATTCCGCTTCCATTCATTTAAATTTGTTGATTTCTGAGATATTATCAAACCAAACCTGACTGCGGCGGCGAATGCCGCCGCGACAAATTCTTGTAAAGCTAATAATATTTAATAACAAAAATACATCAAAATGTGTTTTGTGAGGCACAAAGCCATGTCAGTCAGAGATCAAAAACCTAGTGTAAACCTAGTGTAAACGTGGGCACTGTGACATCACTGAACTCGACGTCTGCTATGACGAAGACACAACGTATACAACAAAGCAATTGCATAAGAAAGCACTTGTCGCTCCTTTGGAACCATGGCGTCAGTCTGGAACCAATCTTCTCCAACATAGCAAAAAGGCGCGTCCATATCACGAATGAGGAGCGGGGCGCAACATCCTCGCACATCACTGGGTGCTTCTCTAATCTGCATGTAAAGCCTATATCCTGCATATTGAGCAAGCACTAAGAACCCCCATCACTATTCAAGCACATGCAGATAGCAATGATGTGGACTTATCTATTCAACTCCACCATGTTAGAGCGCTGGCCACGAGCCCCCTCGTCCATGGAATCAAAATACAACCAAGATGTGTTCACGTCCTCTTCTCTCCCGAGGTGCTGAGCAATATCCATGTCCAACAAAAGGAGGTACAACCACCAATGTCCACTGTAACAATTCCGGGGGCTAAAATAAATAGCAATCAAAATGGACAGTGTGTGTGAACTAATAGCATCATTCACTTGTGTACAATGGGCCAGAACACCGCACGTACTTTGCTCCACCGCACTTTGGGTCCATAGTTGTCCCGAAATATGGGAGTCAACTGTGCTGCCACATCGCTCCCTGGAGACCTTGTACGAAAGGGGTGGGCGCGCGTGTAATAAGTGGGGTCCACAAAAACAATGCGCCCTCGGTCCTCTTCAGACAACATGTGCCTGATAATCCTATGGGGAAGCAAATGATACAAAATATTAGACAAGAGTATAATGCGCTATAAAGGATTTCCAAGAGACTCATGTAATGTAGATGCGTATGTGCCAGTCTCCCCATCTTCCATTGTAGGCATCGTCTAGGAAGTCACTCATGATCTCAACCGATGACTACAGGCAGAGGCTAGATCTAATATGTACTCCCATCTTATCCAACACACCTTGCTGCACGACATGGTACAAATACCCATGTGCCTCCCACTAGTATCCCGAAGATACCTCGTCTGCAACCCTCCAGAACCAATCCTCGAGCCTGAGATCACTAGGAATGTTCAACCAAGGCGGTGCACGAGCTTCTCGTCCTCTCTCACTTGCTCATCCGTGTAAGGGAACAAAAATCTCGCTGGTAAAGAAAGCACCTCGCATGTAAGGAAAGATAAAGCCATGCCCTCGGGCCCTGTCAAACAAGAAACGGCTCCTTACGAGTTTGTTTTTATGCGGCGCTGTGTCTCATGAAACGTGGTCTGGAGAGAAGTTGTATGATCGCGAGGGTGACTGGAAGATGGTATAGATGCAACTACATCTGGCGGATCGAGGGTTGCTAGAAAAGGTAACACCTGCTGACGAAGCCAAGCTAGCAAGCATGTCTGCTGTGGTATCTCTTAACATAGAGGCCATCTCGCCAAAGGTCAATCTGGTGCGCCGTACATGGCTAGATAGTGCACCAAGGAAGGGTGCGACATCTGGGTATACCAATGAGGTAAAAGTGTAGCGTAGTGCAAGGAGACAATGGTGTAGAGAGACCATGAGAGTAGATGAAAGATGCGAACGCTGGAGGGACTAGAATGTCACACACAAGACTAGATAGTGGATGGGCAGATGAACTAGCTAGGGGGCCATGGAAGGCGGAGGGACATACGATGACATAGGAAGGGATGGTGTCTGGAAGGGAAGCGAGGAAGGGAGGCGCGACTAAGGGTGAATGGTAAGATTGAAGGACGGGAAGGTGGACTAGCTATGGGGGCCATGGAAGGTGGAGGAACATGTGAAGACGTGGCATGAGACTAGGAGGAAATTCAGGAAGGGAGGTGGTATGAAGGGTGAATGGTAGAACAAAAATACGGGAAGTGGGTAATAAGGGCCCTCGACCTCAATGGGTAGCGTCCCGATGTGGAGGTCTACATCAACGGGTGGAGGTGCAAGAAGCAAAGGGATGTGTCTCAAGCCCTATCACTACATGTGATGCAAGATCTACTGTGGCTCCCAAATCAATCCCATCAAGCTCACCTACTGCACTGACTGCTGCTCCAACTACTACTCCATCTCTTCCGGGGACATCCTCAACCTGCACTGCACATCTCTCATGTGGAGCCTCTTCCTCCTCTGCATAGATATGGCCATCACGGGCTAAGAATCTACTCTGGGTCTCACGAAAACGAGCCTCTGCATCTTCGTCTCGTATCTGCATCAGAGACTGAATACGGTCTGCTATCTATTGTGGATCTCCCTATGGGTATCTCTGAGCTAACTCCTGAGGAGAGTACACCCTCGTGTTCCTCTTCCACTCGGCCACGACCTATCTTTGCAACCTTGCCCTGTAATGACTATCCTGCCAGCCGACAAGATACTCTGGCCTAGCGCACTGGCCTGTCCGTGAGTTTGGCGCATTTCCCTCTCCCTCTCCTGTGCGACCTCATTCTCAAGATCAACTGGCCGTGTCCTGCATGCACTTGGCCGACGAGCAACCCATGTTACCTTAGGATGCTTGTTCTTCTGGTGCTTCTGTGCACCATTCAACAACAAACCCATATAACTCTCGCCAGGGTCGAGGGTGCGGGAATAACCCTCGTAAACACAAAACCACCTATCCTCTAATCTAGTTGGCAACCCAGGGATGGTTGTCAACAACTGTCTGATCCTCAACAACCATGGAGCACGTCCCTAAACCAATGAACTTGAAACCCTAAGTCTATGTACCTAAATGTGCTAGAATAAAATGCATGACAGACCCTAAAACTCTAACCCTTAAACTAACTATCGTAGGTGGACAACACTCACCCGTCTGGCACAAAGGTCCTAATCTTTGGTGGAGGTGGTGGTGGCATCACACCCTCTCTCTCAGGAGGCGCACCGTCCATACCCATATCTAAGTGAGACATAAGAAGAAAAACATTAGTATGGTTAAATATCAGTAATACTAGAGGAAGTAGCATAAATAAAAACTTAACTTCAAGCCTAGAAACATTCTCGCGTGCATTCTGTTGAAATAATTTTTAATAGTTGAAACAGGTGGATGTCACATGCCATTGAGAAAATACTCGTAGATTATGATGAAGATAGATTGAACACGATAAAACATACAACGAGAATGGGAATGGAAATGGGAAATCTTTGCGCATCAATTTGCATTCAAGAATTTAAAACCAATGGGAAAAGACAATTACTTTTGATCTTTGTTCCAACAAAAATACAAAAAGAAGGAAAAAAAGGACAATAAGCCATTGGAATAAGTCATTTGGGATTAGATAGATAGATAGTATTTTCACTGTAGCAGAATATCACTATTCACAAAATTACAAGAATATGATATTTCTTTTGTATTACAACCGTGAGGAGGTTTCTCAACAAAAATTGCAAGTACACTTAAATCGGATTACAGTGACAAATCCGAGAATAAAGCCTTACAGTGACAAACTGAGAATAAAGCCTTAAATTTGAATAGAAGATCTTTGGCAGACAAATTGAGAATAAAGCCTTAAATTTGAATAGAAGATCTTTGGCAGTGCTATATCTCAGTGCTTTCCATTTTGCCTAGTAAGCACTAAGCAGCCTTTTTCTCAAATCATTAGCCATTTGCCCATGATTTTATAAGGACAATGGCTTTCCTTTGATTCTGGCACATTGCTAGAAGCTTTCAATGATGGCTTCATAACAATTTGATGGTAATTCAAGGCTTTGCTGCCGGATCTCATTCTTTGGCATGTGACGAAATTGCTGGGGTGCTTCAAGTGCAATTCATCACTACTACAAAAATAGGTAGGAATGGCACAAAAGTGACGTTTATGCTCCGCCTTTTTGCGGAGCATAAACGTCAGTTTTGTGCCATTTATGTTATGCGACTTCCTGTATTAGATATAATCGTTTTTGTTTTCTGCATCCAAATTGTAGGTATAATTCAGGGATGGGTGCCTTATACAACCTCCCCCTGACATGGCTTAACCCTAGCCCTCCAATCCAAGCATAGAGGGCCAAATATCAACCACGCAAGGAGGGGGATTGTATAAGACACTCTACCCATGATTCGTTGTTAATAATATTGAAGACTACGGTGAGTTTTGGTCTGCTTTTTTAGATCTAATTTAAGTAGCTATTTACAGAACCTGGGTTATAGCTTCTCATACCAGTTGTCTAATATATTTTGTTGCGCATTTCAATTGATCATCTGGGCCAAGGGTTGAGACCAGCAGCGACCTTACTAGATTATTATTGTGATATTCGAGTGAGGATCATTGTGGAATGCCTCTACAAGTATTTCGTCTCCTTTTGTGAATGAACTTTATCATGTATAACCCCAAGCTATGAGTTATTGTTCTTTGGTCGTAAAAGACTATGGAACGGTTAAAGAAATCAAGCAAGGAAGAAAAGTTGCATTAACTTTTTTAGGAGACCATCTAGGCCCATGAGACAACTAGAAGCTTAGCTAGGGACCTGGAGAAATGACAATAAAGAATGATATTTCCATCTTGCCTTTTATGAAGATTACACAAGTAAATAAAGGCAAAGGAAAATTTTAGAAACAGGTAAGAGGACTAGTCACAAATTGAAAATTAAAACATAATTATCCAAGTGAATAAACAATCAAATTTAAGCGAGCATGCCTTACAATAATACTGGCACCATGCCTCAACTATGTAAGATGTGCACCACAACTTCACAACATGACTCCCTAATTTTAGGTTGCTTTGAATTCTACCTTACAAAATAGAAAACCCTAACTATTTTTCTTAGCATTGATGTGATTTTAGATTTTACCATTTTAGACCCTAAATTTTCGTATCTCTATAGCTATACATGCCAGTGTGTATTTATATCTTCACCAAGGGGCAAAAACGACTCTAGCCTGAAGCTCTTGCTCATGCATTAAAAGGGAGGACTACCACATAAGTGAAAGCAAATGTGAAGCACAACATGTTTTCAAGGGAAGGCCAAATCATGAAGCACAACCCTGAAACAAACATGAAGCATAACCCAAACTCATTGACCTCAAGAGTCGAGTTTCCTCAAAATTACCCAAACACTTCCAAGACAGCTGGCATATGACAGGCATTTTTAAATAGATATTACTCTCATATTGATGGCAAGTTGAGCGTACATAATTTCCCCAAACATATTGAGATATCTTGTTTTACATCGATGTTGAATTGAGCCTAAATAATTTCTTGTGAACATTTTAGGATAGATCTTGTTTCATCTAATTTATCCAAACCACACAGCATGCATAGCATGTACAATGACTTAACATAATTTACTTGGAAGGGTAAAACTCTTTGAAAGTCTTGACAAATTGCAGTTCCATGTAGTAAGTTTCATCGGAAGATAACCAGCTCATCAAAATATTAGGGCATTTCAACTCAAAACATTTTACTTTTTACAAGTATGTGAAACCCAATCATCTCAATCAACAAGTTTGAAACTTGCAAAACCAGTAAGTAACCCTTTTACAAGCACAAGTTTTAAGCATGAATCTATAACAGTTTTTTTTTTTTTTTTTTTTTTTTTTTTGAAGGCACGGTAGATTTTGTATTCATTCATATGATATAAAGTTACAGCACATACATGATTCCATAAGAATCATATTGGAAGAATTCCAGCACATAAAAAACCCTGAATATCTAGGGGGAACCCAGAAGATCCAGGGAAAAATAAGAAACTACTAACATAAAGTAGAATGAATGGACAAGTTAAGTACTGCCAATGGAGTCATTCAGTTTTCAACCATGTATATGCCCCATGAACAATCCATGGAGGCAAAGGACTACCTCTTTGACAAGTTTGTGTATTGTACAGCAAGCAGGAGTATCAATCTTTTTTGAAGACACCTGCTTAAAAATTTTATTGATGACTTTCCTTCTGCATGGAACCAGTCTGGCGTATACCAAAATCTATAGCCCTGCAGGGCTCTGAAAGCAAAATCCTGAAAAATTAAATATATTAGGATCACTCGCATAACAGGTTATATGTTGGAAATATATTAGGATCACTCGCATAGCAGGTTATATGCTGGCATATCTCTGATGGATGTAACATTTTTCAGTGACAATTCCCTTTCAATCTGGTTGCGAGTTGCACCGAGCACAGCCTGGACAAGGAAATTCAATTAAATAATAGCAATTCATTAATCACAGAAGTACAGAATTTATTGGAATTTAATGCATACCTTGCATTCCATATATGAAGCATGCATTGCGAGCCATTGTGCATCCATGACTTCAAATGCCACACAATACAGCATATCGAATGCCATCTCATCTTCTGCACAAAAACAGAAATTGATCAAAATGCTGCTTGCTGAATGAACTACGTGCAGTCAATTATGAAGTCCTAGATTGAATTACTCAGAAAAAAGGTCATGTCTACTTGCTGCATTTGTTTTCCATTGTTTGTGCTGGATGAGGAAGGATGCTGATTTTCTATTCATGATTGAAATAAAGTCTATAATTATGCTTAATGAAGTAGGTATCACTGACGAATTGGAAAGACTAGATGCTATTTGCTAAAATTGAGGAACCAGATCACAAATAAATACAATTCAAAGCATCAACCTGCAAAAGCTGAATTGGTGTAGTACAATATTTCTAAAACAGAAGAAAATAATGAATATAAACAAAATTGAAGTTAAATGTGTCGCATTATATCTCCTAGGATCTTCAGAAAGTTCATTTGGAGACTCCTGAATGGTGAAGATAACTCTCTTGGTTTACGCCGTCTTAGACAAACTCTTGGTCACTGTATCCCTCTAGACAAGAAGCATGTCAAACCAGTCCTACCGTAGGCATTATTTTAGGCTCTGCAGTGTTTTCCAAGTGCTTCTCCTTTTTTGCGTGGCTTGCATGGAAGGCAGTCAAATATCTTTTCTGGCCATGCCCCACTATCCGCGCCCTATTGGAGACTCCATGGTAGTGGGCACCACTGCCTCCAGACCCCTCAGCACCTCCATTGGCAGCTTCATCCCCTTACACAGAGACGATAGATTCTTGCAGGTGGTGTCTCTATTCAAGCATAGTATGAAGCAGGTCTCCTACTGTCTTGGCCTGAATTTCAGGCAAAGTTCCTCCTCTCTCGATGGGATGTGTCTCTATGGGAGAAGGTCGCAGAAAATTTCCCCCTTATAATGAAAGTTGGTATTGCTGAAAGGGTGCCATGGGACGTCATAAAAATATTCACAAAGGCAAGCACTTTATCAGATCAGTATATCGCCTTCTTTTAGCACCACAGCCCCTCCAGTTTCCAGATGCGCGGCACCTATAGATTCCACGACCCACTTTATGTTGTATATGGCGATGGCTTTGGGAGAGGTTGCTCGACCCTAAAGTCTCTGTACTATGGTGACAAGTTATCCACAGGTGCCTGCGTGTTAATGCCTTCCGACATCATAATGATCCTCGCATATCTGCAGTATGCCCGCTCTGCCTTTCAAACATTGAGACTCTTGAGCACTGTCTCTTTGATTGTCCAGAGGTTCAACCAGCGTGGTCCTGGCTACAAGGTTTGTTTAACAGTACATTGGACTGCCGATGCATCCTCCTGGTGTCCTATTCCAATGCATGGCCTCCAGCTAAACATAGAGCATTCCATCTTGGTTCCGGTTGGCTCCTGTGGTCGACATGGGAGCGTCGCAAACACCACATCTTTAAGAGCATTTGTTCATCTGCACGTGGTGTTATCATGGTGGCCCAGAATAAGATACTGACAGCCTACGAGTGTTCTTCCCTTGAATCAGAAATGATGGAATGCATCTGGATTCAGTATCTTCGAATTGATTCTTATCATTAGTCTCCTATTTTGGAGTAAGTACACTGTGCTCTAGGCTCGTGCTCCTTTGGCATCTTTTTGTGCTTACATAGTTAGATGAGACATGTAAATTTTGTACTTTTTATCTGATTAATAAACTTTTTGGCTTTCGTCATTCGACAAAAAAAAAAAAAAGAAGCAAGTAAGGCAATTTATTCAAGCAATATCAAAGACAGACCACCAAGACTACTATCCTAAACATTTATGGAAAATGTTATTAGTAAATGCTCATGTGGCTTAGAAAGCAATGCGGGGAGCAGTGCAGCTATTTCTGAACAGAAGGATTTAGAAGACAATTGAGGGAACTTCAAAGTGATAGGCACTGCTCTCTGTGTAGACTTCGCTATGGATACAGGTAAACACAAGTTGATCATATTCTAAATAGATGCTTCTTTAAAGGAATTGCAGATCTTGGACAAGAGCTGTAATGTGAGAACCTCTATCTTTTCTTCAAAGCATCTTGTTTTGTATGGTCTCTATTTATTTCTTCTCCAAAATCCTTCCATTTCCAACATCATGCCCTGTAATCATTCATCATGGCAACTCATTTAAGCTTCTGTAATCTATCCTCCTGTGTATTTGATTGGCTCAATTTCATTCATTTATTTACTTCATTTACATTATCAAATGGATTCCAATGAGGCACGTTGTGCTAGAGCACTTATTCTCATTCTCAGCTTGATTTTTTGTTGTGTATAATTCTCTGCTCTATATAATTTCCTACTGTGATAATGTGGTGATGTTGTAGTGCATTCTTTTATTTATTCTTTTACATTATCAAATGAATTCTAATCTTACACTTAGCTCTTATGCTCTGTTTGCTCTGGACAGGATTGCCATTCAATGACACTACCGGTACAAGGGGTTTCATCTTTGCCAGATTTCCTAACAAAAGCTTTTGCATTTTCAAGTTTATCTCAACCTTTGGCTGCATCTGGCAAAGGCCATGGCAAAGAGGTAGCAACTCTAATTTTGTTAGGGTGGCTTGGATCCAAACATAAACACCTCAAGAAACATGCAGATTGATACAATGCCAGAGGCATCAATGCTGTTCTTTTTGTGCTTCTTATAAGGGGCCTATTGTATGTATTCTTTTATCAACATTATTATTACACCTTGTATCATTTCTTGTTTGTGTTGTGTCTCATGGGCACAAGCTAGCAAAATGCAAAATTACACATAGAAACACCCTAGGCCCTGAAGGGGCCAAAATTTTTTTGGCCCTATACACATCTTATTATAGCATATGGAACAAAACAAACAATAGAAGGACTATACTGCTTAAACCAATAAACTCAAAAGATGCATTACCTATGATATATTTGCTTGCCTCACTGTTTAAAACCATGAACTTGAGGAAGAAATGGTAGCAAAGAACTTCATGCTGGGACATACCTTGCGAAATAGAAATGCAAATACAATAACCTCCCTAGCTGGATGAATAACCTAGCAAGTAAGATAAATACCTTCTTCTGATAGTTCTCACAGCAGAGAAATCCTACGGCCAAATCCATGCAATTGCCTCGCGATATCCGACATCGGATGAAGCTAAAATGCATAGATGCAAATTTGGATCTACTCGTTTAAAAAAAAAAATCCAAATTAATCAAATACAAAGAATTAGATTAGAAATCTAAATGCATGCTGCCTCGACAGCTGCAGCAAGGGCATTGCATGTAGCTGCAACCTGCCACCATCTCTATCCATCTCCCGACAGTTGAAGAAGAACGATCTTATAAAAAAAAAGAAACTTCGCGAAATCTTACCTGCATCGAACCCGTATTTTTTTTAGTCCAGGCCCGTTTGCCGGCGGAAAAAATAAATCCAAACCTTAGAGAACCAACCTGAAAAAAAATCCAAAAAGTTTTCAGAACCCCGGAGAAACCAAATTTAAACAATAGGATAAACATTGCATTAATATAATATTCTGGGAAGGGACTCGCAAGAGACACAAAACCGGCCGATAGATAGGCTTGTCATTCATCACAGCAGTATAATACAATGTTTTGAAGAATAGAGAGGGGTAGCCGACCATAGGAACAATATCGGACTACCCCGTAAAAAGAAATGTGCACAGGCAATATAGAAGGGTAATGGCGACAACTTCTCATCGGGATAAAAAATCCCGCCCTTTCGGGTTTCCAGGAAAACCCTAATGAGAAATGGTCGCCAACAACCTTGAATGTGTTGCCTGGAAAACCGAAGGAGATGGGTTGATGGCGAACACAAAATATAGCAGGACCCTAGAAGACGGCGGAAGCCTGCAAGCAACACAAAGAACCCCTAAAAAACACCCCTGAATGGTTAGAGAAAAGCAAACTCATGCCCCCACGCAGCAGGGCGGGAAGGAAGGGAAGCAACGAGAATAGAAGAAGAGCTGCTGTGAGAAGACGCCGATAACCAGTCTGAAAGAGGAAATGGCCTGATATAGTAGCTCGTCCCTATGGCGATCCGATGGCTCGGATCGATGCTACTCTAGGAAGGGACTCGCAAGAGACACAAAACCGGTCGACTACCAGAGAACTTCCTCAACTATAAGCCAAGGGCGTAAAACCTGCAAGCAACACAAAGAACTCTACAAAACACCCGTGAATGGTTAGAGAAAATCCAACATGTAGCAGAAAAAAGGAGAGCATCACCCAATAGGGTGGAGAACAGCATCACCCAACGGGTGGAAAACAATTACGTTAAAAGAAATATGCGCCACCCTCGAGGTGGAAATCAACAGCAGCACCCGCAGGTGGAGAGAGCATCACCCATAGGGTGGAGAAGAGCGTCACCCAACGGGTGGATAACAATCATGTAAAAAGAAATATGCGTCATCCTCGAGGTGGAAATAAACAGCATCACCTGGAGGGTGGAGAAAAGCGTCACCCAGCGGGTGGAAGAAAACATGAGAAATAGAAATGTGCGTCACTATCACGGTGGAAATAAAGAGCACCACCTTAATATCCAATGCACATACATGATCGATGAACATATTGAACAACCCTATTGTATGAAAACGAGACGTACTAAATAAGAAGCACTTTGCCAAATGGTAGCAAACAACTTTAAGAACAAAATATATAACCCATAATGCCCAATGATAGAACTAAGATGCGTAAAACCAAGACAAAATGCCCCAAAAATGAATAATACTCTTACAAACGAGGGACGAGATGGAGGAAGAGGTAGTAGACATGTTCGCGCAACTCAAGAGCAAGGTCAAGATGAAAAATTGAGAGGAAGGTTAAAGTGAATCACAGTAAATCGGGCAAAAATGAAGCTTAAGTAGTCAAAGGTGAGGTTATGGCCAATGAAAAAGAGAAGATGGAGGTCAAAGTGCCTAGGTCAAGGTGGAGTGCAAGGAGATGAGCCATAACACCTAAATGGAATGTCAATGGGGGGAGGGAGGGAGGGAGGGAGGGAGGGAGGGAGGGAGAGAGATGCCTTGGCCAGCATGCTTTTGCCTTTTTTCTAGCTTTTGCCTTTTTTAAATTCAGCATGTTTACTTTTGCATTCTTGATCGTACCAGCCATTACGAGAGAGAGAGAGAGAGAGAGAGAGAGAGAGAGAGAGAGAGAGAGAGAGAGAGAGAGAGAGTAGAACACCTTAGCCGTAGCTAAACCCAATGAAACTAATCTTAACAAAATAAATGTATGATAGTATTAAAAATAAGACAAGACCATAACATTGTTCTCTTAAAGTAAACTAAAAATAACATTCACAGCAACAGAACAAATTACTCCCTTCTACGAAGGCAACTCCTGTTGTTCAAATACATCAAAGGTCAAGGTCTTTGTGTGTGTGTGTGTGTGTGTGTGTGTGTGTGTGTGTGTGTGTGTGTGTGTGTGTGTGTGTGTGTGTGTGTGTGTGTGTGTGTGTGTGTGTGTGTGTGTGTGTGTGTGTGTGTGTGTGTGTGTGTGTGTGTGTGTGTGTGTGTGTGTGTGTGTGTGTGAGAGAGAGAGAGAGAGAGAGAGAGAGAGAGAGAGAGATGAAATTTTGAAATGAAATGCTATGAGACCATCAGGTCTAGAAGACACACACTTGAATACAATGCTATCACTGCCTATTATCCTTGTATGCGCTCTTCGAAAGAGCAGCATCGAGCTCAATCTCCTCTATCTCATACATATCCAATAGATGTCTATCATTCTTTATAGTTAATTCCCTTACTCTCATGGCATCTGTTAAGTAGTTGCTTATGCTTAATGCAGGTAAGAAGAAGAAATCTCGTAATGTAACTGTGCATGGTATACCATACTTTTGCCTCAGATTCTGATATGCAGGGCATTTTAGAATGAAGTGCTCCTCATTTTCAATTTCATCTTCACCGCAGACTTTGCATGTGCGACAAACGCGAGGAACATCCCCCCACCTCCCGACCTCAACCCCCAAATGGTGTGAGCTTAGCCTCATTCTGCACATTAGATGACGCATATAATAAGAGGTCTTCTCACTCAAATGCGGAGCTTCTGCCAAATCTGGATTAATCATATGATAGAACTGCATTTTTGTTCCTGGATTCTGCCATATTTTCTGCTGCACCTTACTACAAATCCACCCATATAAATGCTCAGCATTATCAAATACATCATCCAGATGCATATCCCATTTTTGCATCCATTTTCCAACCTCCGCGTACCATCCTTTCAAGCTGCTTTGTAACGTAGCCAACCTGGGCAATCTTTCTGCATCCATTTCCTGAACTTTTAACACATATTTTAGTGTCTGATGAAGAGCTTCCACTTCCAAGTTCATCAATCCTGCCTCTGCTAACATCATTGAATAGGGGTTTGCATCTTAACCCCCAAAACTGTTAAAAGAAATTTCTTCTGCACTTTTTCTACCCTCTTCCACATTTCCTGAGATAAACCTGCCCCCATGCTTCAAATCCATACAGCACAACACTTTTTACCAAAGCAACATAAAGCATTTTTTTCAGTTTCCAATCTACAACACCAGCACGCTTACATTTTTTTTGCAATGCATAAAGGGCTTTAAGGCCAGCATCCACTCTCTGCTCAACCGCTTTATTCCAACTGTAATTGTGATCAACTATAAGCCCTAGATATTTATATGTGTGGCATATTTCAATGCGCTCTCCCTTGTAATAAAAGTCATATTTAGGATCCCTCACACCAAATATCACAATTTTCGCCTTACTAAGATTCACTTTCATACCAGTTGAATCACAAAAAGAAGCGAGAGCGTCTATGTGTTTTTGCATATCACAAGCATTTCGAGCGAATATCACGATGTCATCTGCATAAAGTAAGAGCATCACTACATATCCCGCAAGCATAGTGCCTCGCCCACCATATTGTTCGATCCATCCTTCCAATTGATCAATATAAATGCCAAAAAGAGTCGGTGATAGTGGACATCCCTGTTTGACACCTATATTACTGACAATCTCCTCTTGACAATGCTGATCCAAAGGGAATGATAAGCGTACCAATACTTTTTCATATAGCGTAGCTACCGCATTTCTCAATTCCTGAGGCACTCCAATATGCTCCATATAATCCCAAATATTCCTCCTTCTCAGCATATCAAACGCTTTTGTAAGATCAACGAATAGTGCAAATAGTGGTTTTTTAGTTTTCTTTACAGATTCCACAATTGCTCTCAGCGTTACTAGATGGTCCATTGTCGATCTATTAGGACGAAAACCTGCTTGGCCTTTGGCTCTTATATTATTCTCCTCAGCCCATGAACTTAATTTTTGCTCAACAACTGTAGCAAATAACTTAGCAAAGAAACTACTTACCATCACCATTCGATAATTTCCAGGATCTTGAGTATCTCCTGCCTTATGAATTGGAGATACACGATTTACCTGCCATGTTTTGGGAAAGCCATTTTTAAGTGCATCGTTTAGCATAGCAGTAATAATGCAAATAGTAGAGACACCTGCCCATTTTACCATCTCGGCAACCAACCCATATACATCCTTAGCCTTGAAGTTAGAAAGCTTTTTTATTCCCTTATGAACATCTCCCACATCTAACACCAAATCTGACCCACTTTTTTGCATGCTATCATTAATATCATCGATGTGATAGAGCCTACGCACATGTGCAATTAGCGCATCACTGTCCAACATATCATGTTGCTGTCTTACCTGTTTGAGATGAGACCAGAATCGTTTAGGATCTCTTAGTAATTCTTGCTACAAACTCTTCTTGCTTCCTTTGTAAGTATGCAAGTTTTTTCTGCCTCACTAACCTGCGATATTCTATACGCACAGCATGCTTATGTCCAGCTTTTGCTTTTTTAAATTCAGCATGTTTACTTTTGCATTCTTGATCGTACCAGCCATTACGAGAGAGAGAGAGAGAGAGAGAGAGAGAGAGAGAGAGAGAGAGAGAGAGAGAGAGAGAGAGAGAGAGAGAGAGAGAGAGAGAGAGAGAGAGAGAGAGAGAGAGAGAGAGAGAGAGAGAGAGAGAGAGAGAGAGAGAGAGAGAGAGAGAGAGAGAGAGAGAGAGAGAGAGAGAGAGAGAGAGAGAGAGAGAGAGAAAGAGAAAGAAAGAAATGAAATGAAATGAAATTTATATTTACGCCCCAGAGACCACCTGTGTCTATGAGACGCTCAAAGTCGTACAATCAACATTATAGAAAATATCCTCCAATGCATCTCTCATTCAGATGTTTACTTTTTGCATTCTTGATCGCACCAGCCATTACAGAGAGAGAGAGAGAGAGAGAGAGAGAGAGAGAGAGAGAGAGAGAGAGAGAGAGAGAGAGAGAGAGAGAGAGAGAGAGAGAGAGAGAGAGAGAGAGAGAGAGAGAAATGAAATGAAATGAAATGAAATATGTATTTACTACGTCTGTAGACCACCAGGTCTATGAGACGTTCAAAGTCGTACAATCAACATTATAGAAAATATCCTCCAATGCATCTCTCATTCAGCATGTTTACTTTTGCATTCTTGATCGTACCAGCCATTACGAGAGAGAGAGAGAGAGAGAGAGAGAGAGAGAGAGAGAGAGAGAGAGAGAGAGAGAGAGAGAGAGAGAGAGAGAGAGAGAGAGAGAGAGAGAGAGAGAGAGAGAGAGAGAGAGAGAGAGAGAGAGAGAGTAGAACACCTTAGCCGTAGCTAAACCCAATGAAACTAATCTTAACAAAATAAATGTATGATAGTATTAAAAATAAGACCGTAACATTGTTCTCTTAAAGTAAACTAAAAATAACATTCACAAAGAATGTAACAAATTACTCCCTTCTACTAAGGCAACCCTCAAGTTGTTCAAATACATCAAAGGTCAAGGTCTTTGAGAGAGAGAGGGGGGAGGGAGGGAGGGAGGGAGGGAGGGAGGGAGGGAGGGAGGGAGAGAGAGAGAGTTGTTACTAGAGTCAAATTCGAGAAGAACACATGTCGTCCCTACAGATGGGCCACATCCCATAAACTTATGGACAGGTGTAAATTAATGCTATGGAGCTCAAAAGAAATGATCTTTTTGCAAAATTGGTAGACCAACGGCAATATGAATAGCACTGTGAATATGAAGAGGTGGAGGGGGAAGTGGCAGACATGTCAGTACAAATCAAGAGGAAGGTCAAGGGAGAGGAGAGTGAAGTTAAATTTGGAGCACATCATGGATCAAGAAAAACGAGGCTTAAGTTTGAAGAAAAGTAGGGTGGCTATGCACAAACAATTCATGGGAAATGTGAGGCCAAAGTCAAGGTGAGGTTATGGCCAAAAGAAAAGAGGAAACGAAAATCAACAGTGGCAAGGTCAAAGAGGAGTGTCAAGAGGTTAGCCATATGGTAGAATGACTACATGGAAGGACATATTGTTAGCAAAGCGAGGGCCATACAGCTGGTCTGCAATAAAAAAGCAAAGGAGGAGATGTACATGTTAAAGGAAATGAAAACACAATGGGTATATAATGTTACATATCGTGAGTAAAGCGATGCACGGAAAAAGAAGCCTACTGTGACTATGACGAAGGGGAGCTAACATAAACAAAAGATCACCCAAATCCATAAAATTGGTGCTATATAAGCAATAAACCTGTGAAACCTATAAAGAAATACCCTAATATAAAGCGTACTTACTAGAACGAGAGACGAGGTTGAAGTAGAGGGAACAAACACGGGAGCACAAAGTCAAGAGGAAGGTTAAGAACCCTTGAATATAAGCCTGAAGATGAAGAGTATGACAAAAACAATGGACAAGGTTAAGTTAGACTTATGTGACGCGAAATGTCGGCCCAGGTATGACCAAATATAGGCACACTAAATAAATGAAATAAGCAGCATTGATGGAAACGAGGGATAAGGTAAAGTTAGAGAATAGAATAGAATAGAGGTGGCAGACATATTAGCGCAAAGTCAAAAGTCACGAGGAAGGTCAAGAAGCAAAATAAGGTTGGCATCAAATAGAAGTACATAGCAAAGAGGTGCATACGGTCTGTGAAATGGTCTGGAACAAGAATAGGAGAGTGAAGGTGAATATTAAGAGAGCCAAGATCGGGTCAGGCTAACAGAGTTAGATTCACCTCATATTCTAAAAATAATATACATGTGCAAAAACATACCTTATGGAAAACAGTATCAAGTCAAAACCATGTGAATGCACCCATAAGTTTAAAAAGGCAAATGCTCGCGCATCATCTTAAATAATTTCAAATCAACTAGAAGGACGCACATCAGAACAACCTCCTAGGAAAACACGTTCAGAAGTAATGTAGGACCATGCAAAAAAGCCTGAAAAGTTAGGAATAAATGCCCCCACTCATCCGGGAATTCTAATAATATAGAAAAACTCAATAGAATTTGTATGCATAGAAAGCCAAGTAGCAAGAACGCAAAATAGATAGCATAATGAGCCATACCCAGGTGCAATTCCCACAACTGTTAATCCAAGGGCAAGCATAGGTGCAAAAGAAGTAAAAGGTCTTAACATAAAATCCATGACAGTTAATCAATGTAAACATGAAATGGAATGTCAATGGAAAAATTGAGCAGCCTAATGGTAAACGCGAGTGGAGAGAGAGAGAGGTTGAAAGAAGACAAGACCCATGCGTGGAAAAAACAAAATGGCTAGAAAGGCCATTCTGATATGGACCACATGCCCCTGAGGAAGAATCCCCTACTGTAAAATGCCAAAAGTAAAAAAGTGAACATAAATCCAAAGGACTAAGTCAGAGCACCCTCATGAAATCCGAGTAATTACAAATTCTTAAATGCACCCAAATGTTCAACTCCAAGTATAGGTCCAAACTCAAATACGTAACATAAGTATAAGAAATTGAGCCATAAATAACAAAGTGACGTAAAACCCGTCGTAAAATACTTAAATGGAATGAAAACATGACTTGAAGAGGGAGGGAGGGGGGGAGAGAGAGAGAACAAGCTAAAGATGTGAGCCGCTCCTAGGAAGATTGCGAATGCCTAAAAGTGATCGAAGTGGGCTAGGTTGACAAAAGGGTGGAGACGATTATGGGCTGGAGGAACGTAGGGAAGGAAGAGTGAAGAGAGAAAAGACGGCAAAAGGCGAATCCTGAACCAAAACAAGATGGGAAGCCAAGACAATAGCCTTAGGCCTAACAAAAAGGAAGGGGTAAGCAAATGCAATGTGAACCAAAGTTATGGTTGTGGGTAGGTTAGAAGTATCCGAAGTCAAGGTGGAAATGAGGAAAACAAGACACTCCTACAAAAAATAATGACTGAGGGACATCGACATTGTCTCTACATTGTCTCTACATTGTTTCTATGGGGGACATATCTCTACACAGTCTAGAAGAGTCAATTTATGATAAATAACCAATCCCTCTATAGAAAATGGAAAATACCCACATTCATGTATCTAGATAAAATTGAGTAAGCCACCACATGATGAAATAGTGGCAGAGATATCGGTCCACCAACCTAGAGCCATGAGGCAAGTTCATCAATTGAACGTGTCAACTAGAAGAAAGTTAGAAAAAACACCAAACATATAGGATATGACATATCCCTAGGCTAGAATAGCCAATAAAGAACCAATTCCAATAGAATAAAAATCATTTAACACATAGAAAAGATGCATGTATCTAGACGAAATGGAGGAGCCACCATATGATGCAAAAAATGTTTCTATTGATTTCATTCTAAGACAAGAAAACCGGCAAAAGTAGGTCCCATTACGCCTAGCAATGTCAATGCAGCTCTTATGCTTAGGCAGGTTGCTTCACTCGGTGGGTCTCCGCTTATCCGCTGAGATTTTATTCCTGTCTCTGCATTTATACTTGTATTTGACTCCTTGATTGAATAAAGTCTGGCGTCCTTCAACAAAAAAAAATGCAGCTCTAGATGCATAAATGATGAGGCAATTAAATTGATGGCTTTGTAAAACAAGAAGAGAAACCGTTATATCACTCATAAGAACCATCAAAAATCAATAAGTGTAAATTGACGGGAGTATACTAGGGGCTAGATGCAAAAAACCCCACCAAATAACAAACTCAAAAAAGTCCCGCAAGAGCAATATGATAACGTAATAAGTTTGTTTCCCTTCATTTCCATACCCAAATCATACATATGATAATAAGTGAAAGTATCCCTATAAGATGAATGCAAGTCACTAACCATATTCACCCCTTATGTTTCAAAATAAAATACACGTTCAAATTGCCCTCATGGAAAAACACACCAATTATCAATTTGGAATCGTGGGAAGACACACTATATGTTAGAAAATGTGTCTCTATCATCCGAAATAGATTCAAATCCAACTTATCGAAAACACTCCAACCACGAATGTAGACCCATGCCCAGGCACCAGATAAACTCCAAGCTACACATATGACCATCATTCATCCCACAATGCACGTTGATCCAGATTGGTGTTAATCACCATAAAATTAAGTAAGTGCAATAGATATTATGCAACTAACAAACTTATATCAACCTTGGATTTAAGCATGAATAATGGAGCCATGGTGCCAAGAAGGATGAAATGTAGAGGATGACTTAGCAACTTCATAATAGAGAAAGAAATTGAATGTCCCATGTGTGAAGATGACATACGACCGCTAAGAATGAATGAATGGATGTATATAGTTCTATCGTTAAGAGCATGTTATCAACCGGACACATATAACAGAATAGAACGGTTCGAAATAAGGAAATTAATCTGAATCATGTCATGCTGAGCATAAGCATGCAATCAAATGCAAAAAACAAATTCCAATTCCTGTGAACAAGGGTCGAAGTAATGTGAATCATATAAAGCAAAGTCTGATACCATGGAGGAAAAAACAAAGGAAAGTGTTTGTGACAAGCGCATGACCACCAAGCCTTAGCTCATTAGAAATCGAATCCGGTCCATGTGCTAGAGCGGGTGTTACAGCGATGGGTGTGAGAGCCAAATTAAAATATGCCTATGCAATGCGATGACTGGATAGCGATGACAGCGATGAACTGACAGAGCATGCTGAGGGGAGTTTACAAAACAAAGGGATGAGGATGCATGCGGTTGTAGGAGGAAGTGTGAGGGGAGAATTGGATGGTTCAGAAGCAATAATGAAAACAGAACAGAAAATTCATATGGGGCCATTCGAATTGGTAAGGGACTGACTAGAAGACTTTCGCTCCAACCGAGTGGAGGAGAGCTAATCCGGGAAATGGCTGCACAGGGAATGGTAAATCGGCCTTCATGTGCAGGCCCATCGACCCAGTTTGAGAAACGTCCCCTGTGTTGACAGTGCTACCGTAACCGAGGGTTCTGGCTATTCTGCTGACGGATCTACTACATTGCTTAGGCAAAATGGTACTCCTTTGCGGAATAATCGAAGATTCGCCAAAAGAAGATAGAGCAAGCTCGGTTGTTCTAAACATGCATGTGATCGAAGCCAGGCAGAAAAGTTTTAACAACTCCAGGTCCTGCTAATGGAACAAAAGAATCTGGAGGGTTCGATGGGGCACTAGATGCCAGGGCAGAAAGATGTGTGCACTCCCGCATGTGCAGAGATGGGGCGCTAGATTGCCAGAGCAAAGAGCCTGAAATCTGGGTAAAGGTTAAACGCATCCAGATCCAACCCGTTGAGAAATTCGATGAAGTAACAACGAATCGACCTGGGGAATTATACAGAAAACTTGCAAAACAATATGAATACAATTTCTCCAATTTGAAAGAAGTCTCATGACATGCAAAGCAATGGAATTCAAAGTCTGGATGAGAAGTCTTATGATAAAGGAGACAACCTGTCAAAGAAACCAACACCAAAATCGAGCAGCGTACCACATCGAAGATTTGATGACGCGAATCTCTTGCTCCGTCTAGTTGTCGCCAGATTCATCGTCCATATTACCATTTTCACCTTCTGTGTCGGCCATTTCTTTCGTATCGGAGCAAAGAGATCATGACAGGGCTAATCCCGAGACCATTGGAGACGGGTATGAAGACAGTTCAGAAGGCTGGCCTATAGGCCGATCTAGTAAAGCAGGAATCGAACTCTAAAATCGAAAGCTGGCAGCAGACTACGCCATGCATGTAGTAAAGCAAGAATCGAAATAGAAGAACAGATAAAAAGTATGAATCCAAATCCAATAACAGAGATATCCAATGCTCCTGTAGTCGCGTCCTGTAATAAGAAATTAATACATAAAAGACATGCATGAATCCAACAAGCATTACCCGATGCCCCAGTAGTCGATTCCCTCTTGGTGCCTTTCTAAAGTGCATAGAAAATCATACCGGTCCCAATCTGAGGCTACCATGAATGCGAGCTGTTATTTGTGACAAAAGCATGTAAAAGCTAACAAGAAAAGCATCGTTAGGAGCAGGAAAGAGACTAAATCACAAAAAGGGTTGCATGAAAGATTTGGAAAGAATCGGAAAAAGGGTTGCAGGAAAGGTTTGGAAAGAAAGGAGAGAAGCAATAAAGATGTGTAAAGGAAGGGTGGGAAGCAACGAGAATAGAAGAAGAGCTGCTGTGAGAAGACGCCGATAACCGGTCTGAAAGAGAAAATGGCCTGATATAGTAGCTCGTCCCTTCCCAGAATGGCGATCCAATGGCTCGGATCGATGCTATTGTACATATTATCCCACATACTAAGAAATTTAACCATTGAATTAAAAGCACCCAGACCCTCTAGTTGTTTTTGCTGATATTCGTACAGGGCGTCCAGCGATTGGCGAGGATCAAGAAAGGGCATCAAGAAAACTAAGTAGGCATCTTGCCCTGACAGTCCTAGTGTCACAAAGACATTAATTGCCTCCTAGTTCATTGCAAGATTAGGCATGGGAGAGGAATTATTTTCTTTTTTTGATCGAAGGCCGATATGTATAATTATGTAGAAGTAAAGTTACAAAAGTTTACTTTTTACTGGGAAGTATAACCCATTAATAGAGAGTAGTTAGAAAGATAGACAGTAAAATCATGAGATAGGTACTGTTTCTGATAGTAGTAGGATGCATGGAATAAGAAGACTAGAAGGGGGATTTGAGGTTGAAATTGGTAATTTTCCGCCCTCTTCCCATGACCATAATCGCGAGAACACAGAATGCGCAAAGACAGGATTCAGCTTTGGCCATATTGAATATCCCTCTGTTGTCTTTGGCATCGCATAGTGGAGCTCTTCTAACATCTGGGTTTTGGTCGCAACAACAGTTGCAAAAACAGGGTTCTTCATGACCATACAGATTCGGGGGTCCGAATACTTTGAGCCACTCCATGTTGGCATTGGGATCAATCTTTCTCCATTTAATCCTTCGCACCAGTACAAAGATGATTCCTGAAATCGAAGAAAAAACCATAAGTATGATCTAAATAGCAGCAATAATCCAGTTAATATCATAAGTAATCTGCTTGATGACAGCTTCAGGGTGCGTAATCTCATAATTGAAGATAAAAGTGTTACGCCCTTTCCAAATTCTCCATAACAGAATGTAAATCCTTCAGTCGTTCGGATTGTCAGGCAAAAAGAAGTCCAGGGAGTTCATAGAGGAGAGATTATAACCAAAAAGGTTGGAGGTAGCCATGGTGATTTTCATTGGACCATTCTCCGTGAAGCAAGGTGGTAGTACAAATATTATTGTAGAGGTTCTCGCATGTTTCTCCTTCTTCAGCTAGGATGGAGTCCCTGAAAGGGATAATCCCTTCCTCATTGTACATATCTCTGATAAGATTAATTCCCTTGGTAATCTAGAGCTTGGTTTGATCTGGAAAATGACAGGCTAAACATAAAGAGGGATCATTAGTAAGAATAGCAGGGTTCCAAAAAATAGATTGGTCCATAGATAGCCCTTCTTTCCAGTTGAACACTCCCCTGACCGAGTACCAAGCCTTAATCCATTTCTTGATCAAAGCCGGGGTAGATCTAGGGACAGTGAACGGAAAGTAGATAGAGTGAGGAAGAACTACCTTGAGCTGCCTCCAGCCAAAAGACCAACACTTCCTTAAATAATGTCTAATGATAATTGAAATTAGATGCTTAATCAAATTATGGGCTGCTTTAAAAAAGTACTTGGCAGCAAGTGCTAAGCCCTGCTTCTCAATGTTTATGACCTCTAGACCCCCTTCTTTCTTCTTTTTACAGGATTCTGACATAGCCACTGGGGTCCAACACCTTCTATTCTGGCCACATGAAATGAACCTGCCAATAATACTCTGCAGCTTATTAAAAACTTTTTTGGGAGCTAGGATCACTAAAGATTGATAGACATGAGAAGAGGAAATAACCGAGCTAGCAATGATTGCTCGGCCTTGCTTAGAGATATACTTAGAGTTAAGATTGTCCACCTTTCTTTGAAATTTCTCGATGATATCTGTCCAAATATCAGAAGGGCTGCCTTTTAAAGCATAAGGAATACCCAGAATTTTGGAAGAGTTGGTTGGAATAATATACTTACAGCCCAAGAGATCAGTTGTTTGCTCTCCTTTTACCTGATCTTTGGCCAAGACTTCTGATTTGATAGGATTGATCTTGCAGCCCGATGCAATTCCAAAGTTCTCCAAAATGACTTGAGTATTAATGATGGACTGGTTATCCACGGAAACCAGAATGAAGGTGTCATCTGCAAAATGGCCATTCAAAATTTGATCCATTCCCTCATCATTATCTGGAAGGTTTAATCCTTGGATCAAGTTAGAGTTTTTAGCATCCTCCAATTTGCAATGAAGGACCTCCATGATGATACGGAAGAGAAAAGGGGCTAAAGGGCACCCTTGCTTTACCCCTCTTTTCAGAGGAAAAAAAGGGACTACACTCCCCATTAATGAGAACCGAAGATCTTGAATTGGTAAGAATAGTTCTAAAGATAAGAATTACCTCATTGGAGAAGCCCATAGCACTGCAGCACTTAAAGAGGAAGTTCCAATTTACTGTATCAAATGCTTTAGTAATGTCAAGCTTGATTAGCGCAGTGTCCTGATTAGAATCCTTGGCCCAGTTGAGGCCTAGAATGGCTGTAACCACATTGTCTAAAATGAATCTGTCTTTAAGATATGCAGCATGAGAGGAGCTAATAATCCTGTCCAGCACAGATTTGAGTCTCCTGGCAATAGTCCCAGAAATTAACTTGTAGATCACATTGGAGAGAGAAATTGGCTTGTATTATGAGAAGGAGGCTGGCATATCCACCTTAGGAATAAGCGTGATAAGACTAGTATTGATTCTGGCATCCAGACATTTCTTACCTAAATTCATTGGCTAAGCATGTAATGCAATCCCCAAGAATAGGCCACGCTTTTAGAAAGAATTCAACTAGGAGGCCATCTGGCCCTGGGGCTTTACCCTTGTCCATCTCACGGGCAGTCAGGAGAAGCTCAGCATTGGTAAAGGGCCTGTGTAAAAAATCGTTGTCTTCATCCGTAACCTTGGGTTGAATATTTATGAATTCATTCATGCTGTTAGACTGGCAGTCATGATTGGTTCCCATAATGTTGGTGAAGTGCTCCAAGGCCGCCTTTTTAATTCGATCTTCCTCCATAATTACTTCATCCCCAACCTTGATATCAAAAATGTGATTTCTCTTGATCCTTCCTTTTGCCTTGGCAAAGAAAAACTTTGAGCTGCATCTTTCATCATCTTTTATCTCTCTTATCTTGGCTTTGAGCCTCTACCCTTGGGCAATTCTGATTTCTTCTCTTCAAATATCAGCCTTAATGTTATCCTTCATTGCCTCAGGAGCTTGTGGAAGAGAGTCCCTCAGATTCTGGAGTAAGGCCATTTTCTGCTTATGTATGCCTTTGCCCCACTCCTTTAGCCAATTCTTGATGGCCTTAGATACTGTTATCCACCAAAACATCCAGCCAGTTGGCCCATCAGGCTTAGGAAACCTAGATATAACATGTTGTAACCTGTCCATGAAATCATCTTGATCCAACAGATTAGTATTCAACTTAAAATACGTAACTTTCTTTTTAACCACATTCCTATCTGAAATAATCATCTGCTGGGGATAATGATCAGAGAGAGTATAACCTTCCATGTTACAGACCTTATTACTGTAGTTCCAAAGATTCTCAGAGAGATAGAACCTGTCATGGAGGCATAGAGTGGGATCACTTCTTTTATCCATCCAGCTATAGGAGTTGGGTTTCGTTCTGGCCAACAACAGGTTGTAGCCACTGATAAGGTTCCTCCAAGCATTCTTCTCTTCAGCCCACAGAGGCCTGAAGTTCTTGTTCTTCATGAACCCGTTAGTAACCATATTAAGATCACCTAAAATACACTCATCAAATTTTAAATATCAAGGCTATTTTTAACCGTATTCCAAATTCCTACCCTATCACTAGGATTATTAAAAGCATAGATATTAACTAAGGCCACCCTGGTTTTAAACAGAGTACCCAACAGAATCTGCCACCTACCATCCCTACCATTGACCATATACACATCAGATATGTTGAGACTATTCCTCCATGCCACAGCAATTCCTGCAGAAGAGTCGTTAGCAAGAATAGACCAAAGATTATACCCGGGGGGAAGAGTTTTACTAATCATAACCTGGTGATTGGAGTCATGAATTTTGTGCTCTTGAATAAACAGAATATCAGGGTTAAAAGAGGAAATACAGACCTTCAACCTATCTCTTTTAATGCAGCTATTAATTGATCCCCTGGAGATTCCAGGTTACACAGTTAATACTTTTATCCATTAGTACTTATATTTCCCTATCACCTGTCCAGCTTGGATGGTGGATTTTCTTGGACTAGCTCTGCTAGGGCCTTGATAGAATTTCTTCTTTCCTCTTCCTTTCTTCTTGTCAACCAATTTCCAGCCTTCTTCCTCGGTGTCTAATAGATCCTCGATTTTCTGATCAAAATTGGTGATCTCTCACATCTGAGGGAAATCAGGAAATTTAGGTAAAGATAGAAAGATATTCACAGCGTCGATTTTAACCAAAAGGTTGATATTTTTGAACGTGACCACCATATCTTTGTCAATATTGATCTTCACTTGGTGAGGCTAGTGCTGAAAATAATTGGACCCAGAGTCCGAATTTGGAGTAACAGTCTTGGCAAGATTCTGATTACCTGAAGTGGCCCCATAGTCCATTTTCACCTCTTTGTTCTTTTTAGGAACACAAACCTGCCTAACCTCCTCTTGATTCACAGGGATCTTCCCTTTAAAGTTAGGAATCAGAACAGGGGTTTTGGAATAGATAATTTTAAGGTCCATGAAGCCATTGGCACTAACCCTGATTTTGAGATTCCTATGCCAGTCAGAGAGGATGGGTTTGGATATGCAAACCGAAGGATAGTTGGTTTGAGGCAAGCTGACCTCAAGGACCTCGCCCAGGCAGTTAGAAATGGTAGTTAAATGTGAGCGGGTCCAAAAAGTCAGGGAAATATTGGGAAAAGTGATCCACGTTGAGGTACAGATGCTATCCTCCTTCCCGGGAATGAAATCAGTCGTCCACCTCATGATATAAAAGGGAGAGTTGGATATGAAATCAAGCTTCATCCTCACTGATCTCATCTCTGCACACCACCTGGAAGGTTCTGTTGTCAAGTTTCAGGATGGACAGGATGGGAATGTGCTGATTCTTAGTAATCCATAACTTAATCTTACTCTGCGATGGGCATTTGAGCAGGAAATGGATGAGAATGGCCTTTCTGGAGAAGATGTCAGTAGCAGAGGAGTTCTGGACCTCAAAGAGATCAATGAAATTCCTGTTACTATTATTAACATTATTAAATCCAGAAACTTTGGGAGAATTCGAGGCTACATTCTTCAAAAGTACATTTTTATAAGACAGATGAGAGTTCGAACCTTTGGCTTTGTCGCCTTTACCCATAACCGGAATAGCATTGCTAATTTTGTCATCTCCTATCTTGTTCTTTATAATATTGAGTCCAGAGAGCTCGACGTCATTGCAGTTCTCGCAATCACAAGTGTCGACTTCCACCGAGTTGAAAAAACCATTGCTATCCTTGATGCTGCATTTCTTGGCATTTTTCTTTAACCTCATCTGATATACCTCGCGGGATGTCGCTATCACCTTCAGAATTTCTTCGTTCTTTAAGCTTGCTTTAAAAGCTCTCCTGTGTCTTCCAATCACACGATCCTCAACACTTTCCCATCTTCTGATCAATTTGATACTTGCCTTGGTGGCCCCTTTCAAACCGTCCCATTGAATGATAAGGTCTTTTACCTTAGCCAGCATCTCGTCCATAGAAGCTCGGAAGATGCCATTTTTAAGACTGCAGCAGTCGAATTCCGTGTGCCCTTGTTTCACTGTGATGAGTTTATAGAGAGAAGTGTCCATAACCTGTGCAAAACCCAGCATATTCCAGATCCAGTCCCTATCATTGGCTCTGCCTTCCCAGTAATCCCTGTCAATCATGTCCATCTTTTCTTTGCATGCTCTAATCGCAACTTGCTCTTGAATTCCCATACACAAAGCAGCAGCTTTCTGTTGATCTTTGATGATTTCCAGCCCCGTATGAATTTCTTTGAGCAGTTTCCATCCCTGGTCCTTCCGGTCCTCGAGCCAGAATATCTGAGTCCATTCCTCATCCTCAATGTTGGTTCGCGCCCCCGAAGATCCAACCACACTGTTCTTGGTCCTCATCATTTTGGAAGGATTCACCAAAACGAGCCACGCAAACTGTAGGGAAGAAGGGAGGAGCCAGAAAGACCAAGACGGTTACCAAGAGGAAGAAAAGGCTGTCTTTCCCTTTGCCCCCAAAGAATAACTGAAGCACCCCTCCCAAGAAAAAGGAAAATTGAAAAAAAGATAACCCGTACCCTCTGCAGAGAAGCAAATCTAAGGACACTAATTATTCTGCCCAGCAGGGGATCCAGTGCTGGCACAGAACCATAGGAACGTTGACAGAAACCTAATTTGCTGCTAGAAATCTCCATACAACCACTTCAATGTCACTGATGTATTGAGCATGCTGAAGGTCGAAGAAAGTTGTCCAGTGATATATCGGTTCAACACCAAATTCAATGGGGGCACTCATGGTAAACAGGTTTCTTTCAAATCTGCCTCCAAGAAATGGTTGTGAATTGTGAGTTGCAACTCTTAAAGATCCCGGCCTGTCAAAACAAAGAATACACATAAAGAAAAAATCAAACCCAATCCTACAGAAACCAATCCTAGAGTTAGAAACAGAGGCAAATCTAATCAAATTATCCACTAAGTTGATGGATCCCTGGAATTCCTCAGAGACATGAGTAATTCCCAGCCCCTGGAGAACAGCTTCGAGCAAAGCCTCATCCATTGGGTCTCATCCATCGTTGGTACGCCTAAAGCGCCTAACATTCATCTCTCGCCCCCGCTCCGCCATTCTTCCTATCAATCTTTTGAGCATGCCTCTCGCAAATCCAATCATGTTGGCCAGAGATGTAGTGCTCTACATATTAGGGTTGGATATGAGCATATGTATTATGTGAAACTAGGATTTGTATCTCTATTCCAAATGTTGGATGGGCTATTCTCATGGGAGAGGAATTATCAGTCTACACTGAGTCTGAACCCACAGGCATGGAACCAAAACCAAAGATGGGCACATGGGCAGCGGGAGCCTTGGCTTTTCTTGCTGCTCTCCTCATAGACATGATAAAAAAAAATAACCAACAAAACAAAGACAAAATAGGAAGGCGCTCACCTATATTCCGGCCCTGCAGAAGTAATAGAGAAAACCAAATTGCCGGATCCCCATCTGATCCAAATCGCGGCCCCGACACCTGCCAAATACCCATTTTAGAATGGCGGTGCCTGATTGCCATATGCCAGACCACACATGCTCTCCTATCCGCCTCTCCACCATCGAAAAACATAAATACTGCTTCTTACCAAAACCCAAATGCCACCGTCATCTTTCTACGTATTTCGATACAAATAGCAAAAAAAAACCTTCACAAATCTTAGGTTATAAAAATACGGTTTTTGATCGGGCACACATTAAGGGAATAGCCACCTCTTCAATGTCAATTACTAGCTTTTTCTGGACCTATCAGCTGCAGCAACAAATTAGGCTACCTATAGAAGAAATAGTAGTGGTAGAAGAAGTCTATCGAACTTAAAATGTTCAAGACCTTTAGGGACTTGGAAGGTGGAGGGGGAAACCATCAAGGCGAAGGGGCATTAGGGCAGTCCGATTTACGACGAAAGCCTTCACAAATCAATCATAATGCTTCTACAGTATGAAAATATCAAGAAAGTCTGATTTGGTATCAAGAAAAGATTTATGATTCAGGATGGGAAGCCAATCATTTTCAAACCGCAGATTTGATGGTTCAACAAAGGAATGCTTTATCTGTATAGCAGGCTAAGTTTCTTTTGGAAGTGTATGACAAAAATAACATAATGGATCTGTCGTTCGTTTCTTCTAAACATTTGCCTGACTCTCATCAAGCATTCAATAGGGTTGCAATCCCCAGTTTGAATGCATGGAACGCTCTCATGTCTATAAATGCAAAATTTGGGCAAGCCATTATACCATTTGAATTGTACCATGCGGTAATGAAATTGGGTGTGAAGATCGGAAAATACACATATATTGCCGCTCTTAAAGCATGCACAATGTTGTGCCTTTTGCAGCAGGGAAGACTTGTCCATGATCAGATTATCAGAAATGGGTTCCATTACGATGTCTTTGTAGGAAGTACTCTCATTGATATGTATGCGAAATGTGGGAGCTTGGAAGAGGCTCTGGGCGTTCTAGACCAATTGCCAAACCGAAACGTTGTATCATGGGGCGCTATGATTTCAGGGTATGTACAGCACAATGAAGCATATTTTGCTTTGAGAAATTTTGAAAAGATGCAAAACGAAGGTATTATGCCTAACAAAGTAATATACCTGGCTGTCTTGAAGGCATTAGGTAGCATGGCATGCCTAAGGCTTGGCAGGATCCTGCATGAACAGATAAATGAAGAAGGGACTATGTTGGATACTGTCTTAGGGAATACCCTTATAGACATGTATGCAAAATGTGGGAGCTTGGAGGAAGCATGTAAAGTGTTCGAAAATTTGTTGAATCGAAGTGTAGTGTCATGGAATGCAATGATTTCTGCTTATGCTCAATCTGGGGAATGCACATCTGTTTTTGAACTTTTCAATGAGATGCAGCATGAAGGGCTGAAACCAGATGGAATCACATTTTCAAGTGTTTTAAGGGCATGTGCAACTGCAGAAGTCATACATGAAGGCAGAGTTATCCATGAACAGATTATTAAGAGTCAACATCTGTCCGATATTGTTGTACGAAGCACTCTTGTTGATGTTTATGCTAAGTGTGGAAGCCTGGAGGAGGCACAAAAAGTTTTTGATCAAATATCAAATCAAAATTTAGTCTTATGGGGTACAATGATTTCTGGATATACCCAGCATGAAGAAGGCCTTCTTGCGTTGAAGTGTTTCAATAGAATGCTGAAGATGAACATTAAAGCAGACAAAGTTATATATTCAAGTGTTCTAAAAGCCTGTGGACATGCAGGTGCCACAAAATATGGAAGGATTATCCATGAGATGATAGCTGAGAAAGGAAATGTGACAGATGTTGTGGTTGGAACTGCCCTTATGGATATGTATGCAAAATGTGGCTGCATGAACGAGGCCCGTAAAGTATTCAATGGATTATCAAACCGAGATTGTGTGGTATGGGATGCTATGCTTGCTGGATATGCCAATAATGGATATGCAACTCTAGCTGGACAGTGTTTTAACAACATGCAAAGGGAAGGTATTAAGCCAAATAAGGCAACTTTTGCCAATATTCTCATTGCATGCAGTCGTGTGGGCTTAGTGGATGAGGGTTGTTACCATTTCATCTCCATGAGGAGAAATGGTGGCTTGTTACCAGGCATTCAACATTATAACTGTATGATTGATCTTCTTGGTCGTGCAGCATGTTGGAATGAGGTCCAGAATATGCTTTTGAGTACTTCCCTGCCAAATATTATCAGTTGGGTGTCTCTGCTTAGTGCTTGCCGAATGCATGGGAACGTGGAACTAGGCATGGAATGCTTTGATAAAGTTGTCAATTTGAATCCTAATTTTCCTGCTGGATATCTGCTTATGCTGGATGCCTATGCTGGCATTAGCGTAATGCAGAATGCTGTGAAGGTTGGGACAGGCAAGCATTTGGTAATTTGTGGTTAAGAATCATTTCCATACTGTATACCTAAGTTTAACCAAAGTTGTCGATTAGACTGCTTGAGAATTGTGGGCATGTATTCATCCTTCGAGTTGACGATTTCTGCCCTCACTTGTAATACTGTTCTGAAGGCTCAACAGAACTTGGCTTATTTTTTTTTAGGCTAACGGTTGTTACTGTATTTTCTTTAATAAGGGTATTCAGAATTGGCAGGAGACTTCGAAATGGATAAACTTATGATGGGGAGATGACAAATGTAGTTGACAAATCCACCAAAACATCAAGCTAGCATTTTGTGTGATGAAATGAAGTTTAGCCAAGAAATGTTGGCGGTTTGCAATTTTGCCTTCACTATAAGTATAGAAGTGTTCAGCTTCCACTGATTTTGTCAAAAACTTACGTGTCCAGATATTGAGCTAAGAATGTTGTCTCATGTATGGAAGTGAGGCTTTTTTCAAGCCTAAATATATCAGGACACATTTGAAGCTGCCATTTTTTGACTTGGATGGGGCATGACCACCTGTCAAAACAGGTGAAAATCATGGGAAGCAAGTTCTGCACTAATTGTTTGTTGTGAAAGGCAAGGTCAGTAGGAAGAGAATATGTTTGACCCGACATATACAAGCATTTGAGCCGTTATATACAAGCAGCATGTGTCGAAGCATCCTCAGTTCCTGTTTCTAATACAGTGCTCGAACCTTCTCTTTTTGTGTTTAAAAGACAAAAGAGGCGTTTACATTTCTTTGTGGTTCTGTTTTCCCAGAATCGCGGATGAAATCAAGCTTCTGGGCACCCATTTGTACAAAGGATTCGACTTGCATCTGGAGCTCAAAGGTCTTCAATACTAGCTAGTATTTGGAAGAAAATATTCACCATTTGTAAAGGCCAACTTCTTTTGGACTCAAATCCGGTCCACAAAAAAGTTCCAGTCGTCAAGTGTTAATGGGTCAAGTGTGATCATTGGATCACAGAAATATGGTCAGAATAAGGGAAATCGAGATCCGAGGATTTTACACCTCACGAGTCACATCCTCGTACAGCACAATGCTCTCCATACGCCAAGAATATGTATGCAAGCACCAAATAAATATGGATGAATACTAAGCAGTGTGCAACAAAGTCCTAGGATTGACTCAAATAATCCGGTTCAAGTTAAAAAATTCCGGTCCACGTGAAATACTCTAGGATATACGGCCGGTCCAAAAAATGGCATATAAGTATTTGGGCCGGTTGAAGCCATAGGTCCTAGGATTTTTTCCTATTATTTTTTGCACTTGTAGGATTTTTTTATTAAGCGACTTATGCATATAGGGAATTTAATATTATATGTATGATTATGCACCTACATACATTATTAAATGTAGTTCAACAATCACCTCCTCAACATTTGATTTCATCATAATACAGTGCATGCAGTACAAAGTAACTTTTTTTTATGTTAAAAAGCAACTTTTTTTTATGATCTTTTTGCAAATCTTTGTTAAAGGAAAAGTTCCTATTGAATTTTGTAACAGAAGGGCCAATCTAGTTCAAATTAATATAATTCTAATGGTTTTGTAAACATAAGGCTTTTTTCCTATTAAAAAAAAAGGGAAAAACTCTGAAATACCCTTATGTTTTGGTAAAATTAACAAAACGCCCCTAGTTTTAGGGGTATTTTAATGGAAATGATCATAACTGTTTTGTGATGATCCAAATAAGAATGATCCTTTCAGAGCTATTGTCAAGGAGGATGAGACCTTTCCATCAAAGGTAAGATCATATAAATTGGAGTCCTAAATCACAAGTTATGCTATTTTTAATACATAAGAAAATTGTAGAAATTTCAGAGGGATTTACGAAACTATAACTTGAGATTTCGGAATTCAATTCAGGAGATGTTAACTTTTATGGAAAGATCCCAACCTCTTCTACAATATATCTGAAAGACTCATTCTATTCTATTCATTTGGATCATCACAAAAAAGTTATGATCATTTTCATAAAAATACCCCCAAAACTAGGGGCGTTTTGTTAATTTTAGCAAAACTAAGGGTATTCCAGAGTTTTTCCCAAAAAAAAAAGTGATGTTATCTCCCAATAGAGAACAGCAAGGTGCACCAATACTACCAATATGGGAGCTGTGAGCCTAAATGCGGTGACAAATTAGATTATGAGAGAGTAAAGAGACATGCACAAAGCAATAGATGTAACAGACCTGGGCACTTGATGGGCCAGTATATGTACTTATATGTACGTATGTACACATGTATAACATGTATCCAGCATGAGTTCAGGGTTTTGTCTGTTTGGCAAAAGGATTGTTTCAGAGCATGAAGGCAGGGAGCAATTCTGGGCAGTTTTGGAGCGACATTTGAAGCAGAATATCTCGGCAACCCGAGATCCTTTTTAGATGATTTTTTTTGTGCTAGAAAGATATCTGAGTAACCTTTCCGGAATGTGTCTGATCAGGCCGAAACTCATCCGTACGTAACCTTTCCGGAATGTGTCTGATCAGGCCGAAACTCATCCGTACGTGAAAGTTAAGTGACGTAAATAGTGATGCCGGAATGTAATTGACTCCGCATCTGGCGTATGTTCCTTCCTCGCTAGCTTTGATTCTTGGAGTTAGAAGTACTACTCTTGAGGCTTAACCAATTGCAAGGGATCCAGCAGGTCTATGTGCCAAGAAATTCTCGTGTGGGATTTTGCTATCGACACTGAGATGCTAAGTGAGTTGCCATGATTAGTCTCAGCATACGATTTTGCATGCAAATATGATAGATTATGAATTTGTTGGAGACTCATAAGGCTCGAGAAGATAATCAATGATTGGAAACATCTCTGTAAGGCTGATTTTAAGTCAGGAATGGCTGAATATTATATGAGGAGCACCGATTCAACATAGAAACTTTAGAAAAGGCAGAATTAGATTGGATCTGGTCGGCACCGAGCTCTCCAGCGCCATTTTGTGTTCATGTTACGTTTTTATCATTTTGTGTTTTGTGCTTTATCTTGTTGGTCTCGTATTTTCTGCTTTTATCAATTTATTTGCATGTCCTAATATAAAGCTAAGTACCCATGGATGGAATTGGGTTGCATTTGAGCTTAGCAGCAGAGGAGATCGGAGCATGAAGAGCTGAGCAGAATAATCATAAGTAGTAAGAATATGGATTGTTTGAATATTTGTCTATTGTAAAATTCTAAGGATTGGGATAAAGTATCTTTCTTAGCTCATGGAGATGGGGCTAATGCTGAAAAGTAGCCTAGCACAGATGTAGAGCGCCAACGACCCCTCGGCATCAAGGATTTCAGCATCAAGTTCGCACGTGGATCTTGAAATAGGAATAAGCGGTCATCTGACATCAAGGATTATTGAGATTGAGACGGGTCCACATTGGTACAAGGAGAGCCATGGGAAGCTTGGGGGTTTCTGAATGTGGCTATAGCATGAAGTACTGCTAGTCTGAGTGCATAACTGTAAGTTTCTAAGTTGTTGCATTGTATTTTATCAAGAGCATCATGGCTAATGGATTCAAAGTATAAACGTTATGGAACATTGAATTCCTCGTGAGAGGATAATTTTGAGGTAAGTTTTGCATTGTAGAAGATGTTAGTATCTTTCCTGATCAGTAACATACATAGGTATGGGAGCTACATCAATGACAGTCAGGCTCTTTGGATTGTGATCAGGATCTTCACCAATGAGTTAGCGACTCCGGCATGGTTAGGTTGTATGGCCAGCCTCGGCAATGGCAAGATCTAGGCACATGTTTAATAAATATTAGGAACATCACATGTTATGGTCTTTGCGTTTGTCCACTGTTGTCTTGGTATTTGATTATGTCTATTGGAACCTCCGGGGTCGGGCTTCTAGGTTCGGTGGCCTAGGTTTGCCCGGGCATGCTCATGTTCATCTGTGATTCTCTGTGGTATTCTTGTGCTATGTGACACCGGGCATAGTTCTCTTGGCAAGGATGCTATGTCACCTATGTGACTCCATGGTAAGAGGTCCTCTAGCGCCAGACGTGGGCTAGGAAGGGTATGCGATATCTGAGGTTCACCCACCAACTCATAGCGGGGCTTTCGGAATGTAAGGCGGGTGGGCATTTCTATGCTAACGGGACTGTGGCGTGTAAATTTGGTGAGCTTCCCATTGTCCCGGGGCTATGTGTCATGATGGTTTGGTATTTTTGACTATGTCTTTGCTTCTGATGTTCATGTTTGGGATTTCCTTGGATTATGTTGTCATTGTCTTAGCACTGTACTCACGTAGAAATTTTCGTCTGTGTTTGTGCTTATCCAAGATTTTTAGAGTATTTCCATGCATGCAGAGGCAGCCAGGGATCCCCACTTAGTCACGAGGACTAACCCCAGTGAGTGCATATGCAGTGAAAGAGCAAGGGATGGCAGCAGTGCAGCTGAGGATCGTGGTTTGAGCGAAGCTTCTGGGTCGAATTGTTCACAGTTAGCTGTTATATTTGTTGAGAATAGTGAACTCTTTGGATGTTAACTTCACATAATTACATTGAATTCATAAGTATTTGCCCCATTGAGTTTGGAGTATATAATTTCAACTATGCAAAAGGAAGATTCAATTCTTTACCATAATATCAACCTAGAATTAGTGCAATATTGACAAGATCCCGAGTCAGGAGGGTCAACTCGGCAGGCTCGTCACAGTTGATATCAAAGCAATATTGGATCTTTGGGTGTTGACATTGTGAATTATGGATTGCAGGTTTGGATCCTTGGGTGTAACAAGGTGGATTAAAATAAAGTGAAGGTATATGATGGTGCTAATGATTGTTATTTCAAAAACATTTGGATATGGTATCCTCAGAAGGAGGAGCCACATGTAGATGCTTTGGAGTTAGGATGAAGGTGCTAAGAGAAGCAAATTTTGATGACGTTGAAGGTAAGGGTGTCTAGTAAGATGATAGCAATTGTACTCTAAGGTGGTGTTGGTAAGATTGGAATATGATCTTGGTAGAGTAAGTTGCTACACGAGCTGAAGTTTTGAGTTGAGTTGAGCTATGTTTGATCTGAGATTTGAATCAAGAAATGCTTCAGTAAATCTAAATGCCTCAGTAAATCTATCACGACCCATGAGGACATGGGTTAAATTTTAGAAGGGGAGACTGTAACAGACCTGGGCACTTGATGGGCCAGTATATGTACTTATGTACGTATGTACACATGTATAACATGTATCCAGCATAAGTTCAGGGTTTTGTCTGTTTGGCAAAAGGATTGTTTCAGAGCATGAAGGCAGGGAGCAATTCTGGGCTGTTTGGAGCCCGACATTTGAAGCAGAATATCTCGGCAACCCAAGATCCTTTTTAGATGATTTTTTTGTGCTAGAAATATATCTGAGTAAGCTTTTTGGAATGGTCTGATCAGGCCGAAACTTATCCGTATGTGAAAGTTATGACAGAAATAGTGATGGTGAGTCAGAATTGACTGCACTATGTATGTTCTTCTGCAGTTTGATTCTTGGAGTTAGAAGACGATCTTTGGAGGCGCAATCAATTGCAAGGGATCCAGAGGTCTATATGCGAAGAAATTCTCAGGTGGGATTTTGCTATTGATCAATTGAGATGCTATGAGTTGCCATGATTAGTTTGTACATGATTTTTGCATGCAAATATAATAGATTATGAATTTGTTAGAGACTCATAAGGTTAGAGAAGATAATCAATGATTGGAAACATCTCTGTAAGGCTAATCTAAGTCAGGAATGGCTGAATATTACATGAGGAGCACCGATTCAGCATGGAAACATCTCTGTAAGGCTGATTTAAGTCAGGAATGGCTGAAGATTACATGAGGAGCACCGATTCAGCAGGAAAAGGCAGAATTAGATTGGATCTGGTCGGCACCGAGCTCTCCAGTGCCATTTTGTGTTCATGTTATGGTTTTGTCATTTTATGTTTTGTGCTTTATCTTGTTGGTCTTGTATTTTCTGCTTTTATCAATTTAATTGCATGTTCTAATATCCATGGATGGAATTGGGTTGCATTTGAGCTTAGCAGCAGAGGAGATCGGAGCATGAAGAGCTGAGCAGAATAATCATAAGTAGTAAGAATATGGATTGTTTGAATAATTGTCTAATGTAAAATTCTAAGGATTGGGATAAAGTATCTTTCTTAGCTCATGGAGATGGGGCTAATCTTTGAAAGCGTAGCTTTAACGCGGATGTAGGCGTCAACGACCCCTCGGCATCAAGGATTTCAGCATCAAGTTCGCACGTGGATCTTGAAATAGGAATAAGCAGTCATCTGATATCAAGGATTATTGAGATTGAGACGGGTCCACATTGGTACAAAGAGAGCCATGTGAAGCTTGGGGGTTTCTGAATGTGGCTATAGCATGAAGTACTACTAGTCTGAGTGCATACTGTAAGTTTCTAAATTGTTGCATTGTATTTTATCAAGAGCATCATAGCTAATGGATTCAAAGTATAAACGTTATGGAACATTGAATTCCTCATGAGAGGATAATTTTGAGGTAAGTTTTGCATTGTAGAAGATGTTAGTATCTTTCTTGATCAGTAACATACATAGGTATGGGAGCTACATCAATGACAGTCAGGCTCGTAACTTCCTCCACATGTTTGGATTGTGATCAGGATCTTCATCAATGAGTTAGCTACTTCGGCATGGTTAGGTTGTATGGCCAGTCTCGGCAATGGCAAGATCTAGGCACATGTTTAATAAATATTATAAGGAACATCACATGTTATGGTTTTTGCGTTGGTCCACTGTTGTCTTGGTATTTGATTATGTGTATTGGAACCTCCGGGGTCGGGCTTCTAGGTTCGGTGGCCTAGGTTTGCCCGGGCATGCTCATGTTCATCTGTGATTCTCTGTGGTATTCTTGTGCCCTGTGACACCGGGCATAGTTCTCCTGGCAAGGATGCTATGTCAACTCTGTGACTCCATGGTAAAGGTCCTCCAGCGCCAGACGTGGGCTGGGAAGTGTATGCGCATACGAGGTTCACCCCACCAACTCCGCCAACGGGGCTCGGAATGTGAGCTGGCTGGGTATTTCTCGCTAACGAGGGCTGCGTGTGTAAAATTTTTGAGCTTCCCATTGTCCCGGAGCTATGTGTCATGATGGTTTGGTATTTTTGACTATGTCTTTGCTTCTGATGTTCATGTTTGGGATTTCCTTGGATTATGTTGTCATTGTCTTAGCACTGTACTCACGTAGGATTTTTCGTCTGTGTTTGTGCTTATCCAAGATTTCCAGAGTATTTCCATGCATGCAGAGGCAGCCAGGGATCCCCACTTAGTCACGAGGACTAACCCCAGTGAGTGCATGTGCAGTGAAAGAGCAAGGGATGGCAGCAGTGCAGCTGAGGATCGTGGTTGAGCGAAGCTTCTGGGTTGAATTGTTCACAGTTAGCTGTTATATTTGTTGAGAATAGTGAACTCTTTGGATGTTAACTTCACATAATTACATTGAATTCATAAGTATTTGCCCATTGAGTTTGGAGTATATAATTTCAATTATGCAAAAGTGTTAACCACCTAGTGGTTAACATTGTGCATGCACATGTTAGGTGTCAGTGGTGGCAGATTGACACTTGGCATGCTTAGGTTAACTTAAGTGTATGGCTTAGATTAGTTAGATGTACGGCTCAGATTTGCGGTTTACACTATATTAGACCGGAGCCTCTTCAGATGTACTCAGGTTTATCTCAAATTTGGAGAGCCTCATTTGGCCACGTTCACTTCACTCGTTATACATATTTGTTTGCCTTGTTCTTATTTCGTGATCATGAGCATGGCAGCTCTGTAGCATCAGGCAGTCATAGACTGCTGCTGCAGGGTGCATGCCAAGAACTCAACATTAACACTGACGCTGTGATGCCGGGTTCACTCATGATCACTTTCTTCAGCCATTCCGTGGAGGACGAAGAGACAGAAATAGGCTTGGCTTTTTGTTGATCATGACCAGGTGAAGGACGAGGGCGTGAAGTCTCAGCTTGATTTTTGTTTGAAAGGGAATGGAAGGATGTATGAGAGGAAGCACGAGAAGTGGAAAGGGACCCAGGACGGGTGATAGGTATATAATGACGGATGATGGCCTGGAGGTGAGCACCCACAGCAGTGTCAAAGCCAGAAGAAGGTGCGGCACGGATGCGATTAATTTCATGGAGAAGTCGGAGGAACAAAATTTGTGGCCGATCAATAAGATGAGTGGAATGGACGGCCATAATGATAATGTTATAAAACTGTTTATTGATATGGGTATTCTTGATGGAATACCCATAGAATTTTCGCCACAGAAACTTTACAAAAGTATCGTGGGTCTTTGCAATGTTTGTGAATCTCTCAAGACTGCACAAGACCAGACCAGCCTGCTTGCTGATCAACAGGCTGAGTTTCAGACGACCATTCAGGAATTGCTGGCGCAGATCAAAGACAAGGATAAACTCATTGGCGACAATGATAAAGCCCTTGCTGATCTTAAAACCATGTATATGGCGCTCTCTCAGAATTACACCAACCAGGTCCAGGAACTTGCTGAGCGCAATGTGCGCATCTCTTCTTTAGAAGATCAACTTTCCACGCTGACCAGTCAGCTCACGCCTCTCCAGGATCAACTCACTGAAGCTCAGAAGCAGAAGATCATTGATGACGCAAAAATTGCAACTCTTCGGCTTCAAAGCTCCACCCCGGTGCAAATCGCTTCACAGGGTACGCTCTCTCATAGACGGTTCCGTGATCAATCACGTCTTCTACTTGAAAAGGATAATCAGATCCGCGACCTAGAAAATCAACTCCAGCAAGCTGTTCAATCAACAGAAGACGCCCAAAATAAACAAGAGGGCTATATTGATATTGCTATCCGCATTCCTATGGATTTCTGCACTCCTTCCAGTTATCTGGATTATGTGGTTGCCCGACGCCACCTTTTTCTTCTCAAGTGGTATGCGGTTGATGGACAGGTTAATGCACACCCCCTACGCAGCGCGGATTTTCTCAGGATCTGGCCGGACCTTTCTGTTGAAGACAAAGGTTTACTCTGTGCCCTCTTAGTATTTGATCAAATCAACTGTGAGGATACTGATTTGGTCATCTTCCGAGTTGTTCAGCCTATGGTTTACATTTTTCATGGTTTCTACCTGGCTGATACACAAGACAAATTCAGAGATGAGGCACATCGAGTTTTTCAAGGCAACCATCATGCCCATTGGCTGTTGTTAGAAACCAATCCATAGTTACAGGATCCTGCTCGGACCAACACTCTCTGTACTGAGTACATGCCTGAGCTTGCTCAGCATTTAACTCTATGGCAAGCTGAGACGCTCGAACAGGTAAAGAAGAATTTAGCTCATCCTGAGGATCTCCCCTTTGCTCAAATTTATATGCAGCACCTCGGTGGCTACAATTCCCTGAGTGCTCTTCTGGACAGCAAGACCATACCCACGGGTCGGGTTAATCCTCCAGTCTATACTCAGCTCTCTGCTTCAGATTGGGACCAGTGGTGCCGTGCTCTTGACCAAGACCTTGTTCCTAAATTCTGGGAGCAGCAGCCCACGCCCGCGGGCATGGCTCACTCTCCATATGCTTCATTAGGTGTATCTGCACGCCCAAGGTTTCTTACATCAGATTGGCGTCTTCCCTTTTGGACCAAGGTCCTGGAAGGCCATGCTGGGTGGACTCCTCCTCAGATCTCGACGGATCTCCGCTGGGATCCACGTTTTGTCAGACGCTCAAATTGGGAGAATGGTGCCACCTTGGACCATACAGAAAATTGGATCTACATCCCCAATGAGCATGGGTGGCAGACGCCCAATCATGATGTCCACGGTCTTGATACCTTTTTGGCGAATGCTGCCACCTCACCGGATCCCTCAGTTCATCGACAAGCAGGATTCCGTGCTGCTTTAAAGTGTCTCCTGTTAAGCTCTCTAAATCGGCAGCGTCCTATCTATTATTGCAACCCGAATGCCAGCGTCATTGCCTTCGGACTCCAGACCTGCCTTCTCATGGAATGCCAGTTTGTACCTGCTGAAGCACACACTGCCCTTGAAGACATGGTACGCTCAGGATTTCTCATTGACGCTCTTCCTGCCATCGGTCTCAACACTCCTGCAGCTCTCCAGGCACGCCAAGATCTCATTGGCAACTATCACAATGGCGCCCGTCCTCATACCCGTGAGGATGAATTTCCAACTGCAGGGTTCCCGCCATCCAAAACAGTTCCCCCTTTTCTTCAACCTGAGTGTACGACGGACCAGGTCAAGGCCAAGGATCCACAGTCAGGCACATGTTAGTCGTCAAAGGCCCCGCAGAAGACCAAGCAGCAGACCACGCCCGTGCCAAAGAAGAGGCAACGCACAGGCAAGTGACGCGCTGTCACCGTCAGCGTCATTTCAGGCTTTCCAAGAGGCACTACCAACATGCCTACAAATCAGGCCTTCCTCCAGGAGTCGGCACCGAGATCTAACAGAGTGTCTATATTGGGCCAAAGGCCATTGTACTATATATATGAGTAGAGCTAGCATTCACGGGCTAGATGAGTTTTTGGTCTTATCTCACTTCTGCTTTCTCTCGATTTGCGAGAGCTCATGTATCATCTTTGATATCAAAGAGTGTTCTCATCATTGTGACCTTATTATTTTCTTTTGTTCTCTCTCTTTTTCTTCTCCTTGTTTCTTTTGCAAATCCCGCGTGACACAGCTACCGGATTCTCCTGTTTGATCCACGGGTCCTCACAGAGGGTTGTCTTGCAGGAGTTCCCGAACCCAGACCCCAAACAAAAAGGAAGATTCAATTCTTTACCATAATATCAACCTAGAATTAGTGCAAGTTTGACAAGATCCCGAGTTGCCAGGAGGGTCAACTCGGCAGGCTCGTCACAATAGAGGTGACATAACACATTTAGAAATAGCAATGCCCTCTATATTACAATGTAGAAATGACAACCGGATAGAAGTGTAAGGCTGCATGGGTATTGCTTCTATAACAAGCAGCCTGCTGCAATATCACATTCACTAATTTCGAAAACTTTCCCATGACATGAAGAAGCACGCATTTTCCCATTACGTAAGAAAATAGCAGCACATTTTCTTCCTTGGCTAATACCAACTCCCATTGGCGCAAATAATCATTTTCTTTCTTGGCTAATACCAACTCCCATTGGTGCCAATAACCGAGAGCAGCAATCCGGCCCACATGACATCTGCATGGAGGCATGGCCGGATTTGCAAGACTGACACATTCACATAGCAGAATAGTGCACATAATAGAACAGCGCTACACCTACACCGCGACATAACTTGCTCTTGCAAGTCCAAGAACTCTACAATACATGTGGTCCACAGAAAAAAATGCATAGAAGAATAAAGTGAGAATGACTAGGATTGCACATTAGTACCATTTGTATATTATAAAGCATGCACAATAGAAGGACGCCCTGATCCTCACTCCTCCACAAACAGGAAACGGACCTCTTGCAATAGACTACCATAAAAGCAGAGGGCAATTGTACACCTCGAGTTCTCCTCGGTCGTCCATCAACCACGTCTCCACCTATAATATGGCAATTGCAGTACTGCTCCACAACCAACGCATTTCTCAAGCAAGCTCATAGATGCCACGAAAGACTGCTCCGTCTATACCTCTCCATCACAGAGAACAGGGACACCGGAAGAAAGCGTACCATCATCAGGGAATCAAAAAGCAAATCTGAGGAATTTTCCAGCAATCCACATGCCACATAACTAGAATTAAATATATACTCCTTCTTGAATATGCACACGAATCTCTTTACCTCTGGTGCAGATATAATGCGGAAGTCAGACATCGACAATCCCATCTCAGTGTTCTTGCTAGCAAGCACTCGGCAATTCCTTCCAACAGATGCAATTAGCTCCAACAGCAAAAGCACAGCAGCATGGCTAACTTCTACCTAAAACCCCAAGAGCATAGCAGCAGGACTGGCCCCGACTTAAAACCCCAGAGCCTACCTGCAGTTCCGCTGCCTGAGGAGATCACTGCATCCAGCAACATGCAGCGCCATGTCTTGTCTCCCACCCTCGCCGACATGGTCGAGCTGTTTTTAGCAGCCCTCACGAAGTTCAATCCTGCCTTTTGCTCATCCAAACCATTGATAATAAAGCAACCCAAATAAATAAAACCCCCCTTTTTTGCCAATCTTTGCCAAAATCTTGGAAACCAGTCGATTTCAACACCTAATGGTAAACCCATATGTGAATCTCTTGTTATATTTCAATACATTAAAGAAATGAACATACTCCAAGATCCCTATGAAAGGGCACTTGTTCGATTTTGGGTGGATGTCATTGAGAACAAGGTTAGTAAATGTTTGTTCAAAAGTTCAAAGTAGATCTATAACTAGAATTCTCATAGGTTCTTACTGCGCTTAAAACTGTGAAATCTGTTGTTGTTGAAGAAGAAAAGAAAAAGGGTATTGAACTTCTCCATGATGCTTATTTACATCTTGAAAGTGCCCTTAATGGGAAGACATTTTGGAGGAGATGTTGGATTCGTAGATATGGCATTTGCACACTATATCAATTGGTTATGTGCTTCTAAAGACATAGATGGACTCAAGCTGTTGCTCGGAGGAAGATAGATACCCTTATCTAGCAAATTGGGTGGAAGTTGTAATGGACCACCCTGCAATAAAGAAGATTCTTCCTCATCTGCAAAGGATACTTTGAATATGCTAGAAGCTAAACTAATCAAAGATAGTCCTTTGTGCTCATATCACACGTCCAAATAATATTCAATAGACTGTGCAAAAATACCCTATTTGTACTTGCACACTTCTAATTCCAACTTGCTCTCAAAGTGCCATTTTGCAACATCAAAGGTGGAATACCTAGGAGGTGTCAGCCAAAGGAATCGCCATTGATCCATTCAAGATCGAAGCAATAATTGACTGGCCAACACCGAAGAGACTAAAAGAGTCCACAACGTAGGGAATGCACGGCCTGTCAGTCTTCAGTGCCACAAATTATGGCAATAAGGTTTCCACAGATCATGGTAGAGATCACGGGATTAGGTAACCGAAGATCCAGAAACGGCAGACTCTTTGTGGGCAGAAGCCATTGTACTATATATACTAAAAGTGTAGACTTAGATTTTTAGACAAGTTCGGACATTTTTTAATGGCTCAACTCCTTTTGGAGCTCTTCATATATTCTCATTGATCACTTCACACTTGTGTTTTATTCCTCTCTTCTATTTTTTCTCTCTTGTTTCTTTGGTATTGCAAAAGCCTGCATGATATTTCTTTTCTGTTGAGGAGTTGTTTGTAGGATGCAAGGGTTCTCACAGAGGACTATCCCTCAAGCTTTTCTGAATCCAGACCCTAAACACTGTCGCCAATTGCCAGGTCCTAATACTTTTTCTCCAACGTCTTTTCAGACTTTCACCCAAGAAGAACTAAACCAGGCTGCCGCTTGGCTTGCCCATCAGCAATGCCCAGATGCTGCCGATGATTCTTATTATGGGTGATTATATTGAAGATTATAGGAGGACCTTCCATTTCTCATGCTCCTTGGCAATCTTAGGTCCCCATGCCACCCCCTCCATATGTTTCTCCACCTGCTGTACCAATTATTTTTTCTTTAGGCTTAAATTTGAAGCTCTAGTATCTCATATTTGGCAACACAAAAGGCAAACCCATCATGGATCAAAGTGCACAAGCTCACATGGAGGAGTTTGAAGCACTCACGGTTCTTAATGGTCATTCATAACCTCAGGTCAAGTTTCACATTTTCTCTACCATACTGCGTGACGCTACACACCAATGGCTCGTGGCCAACAAAGGCCTCACTATGGCTCTCTAGATGATGATCAACAATTGCTGAAACAGTTGAATGAACAACAACAAGCCACAAAATCTACTCGGGATTTTATGGACCGTCTACTGATTAAAAAATTGGGCTAAAATTTTCTTTTTTTTTTTCGAGCATTTTTTCCATTTACTTTAGCCATTTTTCTTGGCAAAAGTGCTACAAAATAGCCATTTGGCTAACCTTAGCCGTTATTTTATTCATCCCTCGTTGGAAAAGCTGCAACATGTGTAATCATACTACGGAAGAATATACACGGACTAACCCCACGCCCTTCCAACAGAAAAATGGTCTTTCAGGTACAAACTGCACCACAATAGCAGCAACAACATAGGCAGTCTTGACGCCAACATTTTGACCCCGCTAAAGCTCAGTGCTATCATTGTCACGAATGGGGCCACACCACTACCATGCAGGGAAAAATTTAAGCATACTATATATTTTTTTATAAAAAAAATGATTGGCTATTTTTCAAAATTTTATGATACATTTGGCTAAAGTTATTATTATTATTTCATTTATATGTATTTGGACTTGGCGAAACTTTTTAATTATCTATTACAAAAAATTTATCGCGGCGGCGAACATTTCTCTTTCCCACCCCCTGTGTGTATGGACGTGAGTCAACAAGGAAAAATATTTGTGGCGCTGCCAATATTTTCCTCAACCGACTAGCACTTACTGGCTAATTTTTTTTGTCTGATTGGACATGGATCAATTTGAGAGTACACATGTTTTTGAAGTCTTCTATTACCTCATGCTCACAATGTTGTGGCCGATGACCATAAGTGTTACATTAAGACTAACCATTACCATGTTAGTTCCCACAATCGACTCAAAACACGAGGAACGCTACCTAAATCTGTTATGGACTTAGTCGTTGGGACCTCAAAACTATTGTGGACTTAAATATATCATGGATTTATTCAGTGACTAGTTCCAAAGAGATTGTCTCAACATTGCCAAATAGTTTATAAAAAACATCCAAAGTGATAAAGCCTAAGGTGATAAGGTGATATGGCCTAAATTTCAAGGTGATAGTTAAGGAGGAATACCCAAGGTTTAGAGAAATACCCAAGGTGATAAGGCCCAAATTTCATATTTGATAGTTATAGCAAAGTGACATCAATTTAAAGCATTAAGTTCCTTTACTTCGCATAGTAACTTGAAATGCTGTATTGTTCCTTTTTATTATCTTTATATCAGGCATAATTTATATGTAGATGCAATGCATTAGAAAAAGCAGAATGTCTAACATATAGTCCATGTTATTTCAATTTGACAATCTATTGAATCCATATTCTATTACATATGTAGAATGCATAACAAAAAAAAAAAAAAAAAAAAAAAAAAAAGGGGATGTATAACTTTAAAGTCCATACTGATTTCGTTGAAACAAACAAATTTTACATTGATCCTCAAGCCTCTTATGCAATGCAATTTTAGAACTAACAATACCCAGAAGATTGTTTTGCAAGAAATGCATGCTAGAAGATTGAAATTTTAAGCTATATATCACTAAACAACGTACACGCTTAAGCATATAGAGCTTCTTCTCTAGATCCATATTCATATGTGGACTCCTTCACATGTTGGTCAAATGATCCTTCATATTTGAACTAAACAACATGCCCCCTAATCATATAGATAAATTAGAGCTTTTCATATTGACCTATATTCATATGTTGATTGCTTGCATGGATATTTTTTCATTGAGATACCACATTTCTGCATGGATTCATTTGTTAGAATGATGAACCCATAGCTTTTGATTCCTCGATCTAAATAAATTGATTGATTGATTTTATTTATTCCATGTCATGGAAAAGGTATGCCCCACCAGTTGTGAGGCCCCTGTACAAAATATCCCGGATGAGCTTTCAACAGGTATCCAAGCACTTTTTCTTCCACTGAAAAACTAAAGAGTGGATATCCAATTCTTTTTTTAATCCCATATCAAATTTACTTGAGAACTTCACTTGAGAGATATAATATCACATTTTTCAAGCATATTAAACCAAGGATATTGTGCAGTTGACATATGCCAAAACCAATCCGATTCATAATGTGAGAAACAAAAAGTACACACTAGATCATGTATACGGGTTCCCTGCTTGATCACTCTTTGAAATATTTCAAACTAGCATAAATAGAGCTAGTTATTATTTTCGCAGCAATAGTGTTGTTTGGCCTTTAAATATCAGACAAAGGTGCTAAACGTAGGGACGAAGTCGTCACTGTTTATGCAAAATAAGACTTCTCAAAATCAGGATGATGCAGTAACCAAGCCCAGGATTTTTCAAGCATAAGGCAAGAATCTTCGACAAACGTAGGAATCCAAAGAGGACTTCTAAGACCCTAAAGTTCCTTCAGTATTCTGAGGCAAATGCCCTGTAGACATCCACTTATCAGGTGTCTGATCTAACATTCATATTTACAATGACTCAGTAAATTCCAATTGCACTAGGAAAATGCAGCCATAGAGTTCCACAATTCAATATGAACTTTCCATGTCTTCATGTGGCAGGCTTAACTCTTTCCATTCATCATTTTGTATAGAATAGGTCCATAATGCATCTAACCTGTTAGCAAGTTCTAAGATGCAACATACAACCGACCTCTACAGGTTACAACATTCTTGATGATATCTAATGAAACTCCGAGAGACAAATGATTAGAACCATCCCTCCAACACCCATTTCTGAGAATCAAGAACTAGTATTTACGTGGAACCACAAACCGAGAGTTCTGTTTGGCTTTTCAACTAGCACACTAGTACTTTTGATAAAATCAAGGCACGGCATTTGGCCATACCATTTGGACAACGGATGCACGCATAAATAATTCAAGCTTGAACGTTACCGAGGCTCGAGATCAAGGAATTCTTGAATCTGGATTATACAGTAAGCTACCAAGGTAAGAAGGAAACTCGGGAAGAGGTACCCATGGTTGAGATTTGGGAAGCTCAGAAAAAAGCTTAAGAAATCTAAGGCAATAGCTCAAGAAAGTTCAGCGATGGCGAGGTGGACAATTCTAGGCAGCGTAACCCTTCATGCGTTTAACTGCAGAACCCATGCCTCTACCAAGCTTTGAATTCATGAAAAAAATTCCTATAAAATGTGGTCGAATTCCATACCTTTCTGTAGCAGACAGCTCTGGATATAGGTTTAGCTCTTGGCAATAGGTCTTCAGAAGCAAACCACGAAGCCCTAAATCAGGATAGCATACATGGCTGATGGGCGAGGCCATTGCAGCCCATAGTGCAGTTGTCTCGATCCTGCTTTTCCTTGTTTTCTTTTCTTTAAGGTGCGATTTAAAGAGGGAAAGACACGAAGCGGCAATATTTCAATAGCCCGAAGCTTCGAAGGCGAGCAAGACTTCAAGAAATTGGAAACCAAAAATTGCCCATAACCCCCGCCATCGCCATAGGTTACCTTGAGCTTCCTATCCGTGAGGATTGGTTTGCTTGAATGTAAATAGTTGAATCGCGGTCTTTGGCGGCTCGGGCTTGCTTGCAGAGGAAGGAACTCGAAGTCACAGATATGATTCAATGCCTTCTAATCTATTAGATTCTCGATGGCCATATTCAGGTGAAAAAAATTAGGCGAAATTGGAGGATTCAGCTTGATCCATTCTGAAGACACCATGACCTCTTACGCTCTGTTTAACGCCGGATTTACATCTGTCTACATTGGGAACCATGCGGTGTATGTTGGAGTAGTCAAATGCTTCAGACTGACGAAAAGTTTAGAAGAAGCGTGAGTTTCTGTTAGTCCAATGCCTATTCAACGGCTTGCTAATCTGTTGTTATTGTGTTGCTAACATACAAATAGAGCATCCAAGCTCTGCATATTTCGCCGTAGTTCAGCAAATCTGTAAGTGCAGGAGGGATCTTCCCCTTCTAAACTATTTTGCCATTTGGCTGCAGAATCGTCACACCCTAGTCTATCTTGAAATCGCCACAGCAGCTCAAAGGCTGGTGTCAAACTGGGGAAAGCAAAATGGGGTTTTCTAGCATATGCTCCGTTATGCAGCAACGAGCACAAAAAGTCCGGAATTAGAGAAATCAACCTGATTCAAAGCTGGAAGATGAAGAAACGCTCCGTTATGCAGCAACGAGCAGAAAAAAGTCGGAATTAGGGAAACCAATCTGATTCAGAGCTAAAAGATAATCCTCCAGATCCAGAGAGCAAGCAAGCAGACGGAAAAGGCGACACACCTGCCTCCATCATGTGGCCATGGCTGGGAGCTCGCCCGAATCCGTGAGGGCCTTCGTCCCGCCCGCCGAAGGCTCCAAAGGCTCCGTGAGGGCCTCGCCTGTTGCTCTAATTGAAAGCCCCATGGTGTCAGTGAGTGAAGCCTTATTACAGTCTCGAGTGTATGCCTTTGATTTTAGGCGGCGGCCGGACGGGGTTTGAAATGGCGAAAAGCTGAAAATAATTTGAACTGGGGCATGAACAACCTGTTTGGGTGCAAAGTCCGTATGAACCACAACTTGTGAGTAGATCACAGTTGTTAAATTGCTGCTTATCGGAGTTTGATCTGCCATAGCATCAGAGTTTGATCACGCCATAGCCGAGCGGAAGCGGCGGGAGAAAGCAAGCGAGGGGCGGAGTCTTTGTTGCAGCGCAATGCTTGAGTGCAGAGCAAGAAAAGGGGAACCACGTGTCGCCTTCATGATGCTTCAAACAAAATAGCATCAAACATAAGATTGTTTGCATCTTTCGTGTCAGAACCATAATGCCTCAAACAAAATAACTTCAAATAAATACCTTCAAACAAAAAATGAAACTTAATTATATATGAGTTGATAGACTTTTACTTGGCTATTTTTTCTAACTGAAAAAAAAAACAAAAAATATAAATTAAATATTGTAGCTTGAGATATTTTGTACTGCAATTACAAATAATAATCAACAATCAAGGAACATACAATAATGTTAAAAAACTTTTAACAAAAGCTCACAATATAGCTTATAACATCCATAGTATGAACTACATTTAATGCAACATCACCTTCTAAATGTTGTGATCAAATTGCACTTATCCCTAACCCTTGAAAGAAAATGTTATGCAATCAACTCGGGCATCTAGAGGGATATTGGCCATCTCTTACAATTCTTTTTTGAAGATGCATATGTGGTATATGTAATAGAAATTCATAGTTCCAAAAAGGGAAAAACTACAAAATGCCCTTATGTTTTGCTAAATTTCATCAAATGCCCCTGAGTTTGTATGCTTCTTACTCTGTCGACATGCTTTCTGATCTGGGAAATTCACTATGGCTTATTGACAGATTCGCCGTCCTTTAAACGTAGGGGTATTTCTATAATTTATCGAAATACTGGAGTATTTTTTTAATTTTGACAAAATATAAAGGCATTTTTATAAATTGCTCAATAAAAAAAAACATCATCCAATTATTGGAAAAAAACATCCATCCATTTCGACATTTAGTTCGCGCTCGTAAAGTTTGCGCAATTAGTTTTGTATTACGGGAGGTTATTCTCGCAATGTTGGGATTATAATTTAGGTATAGTATTATATAAAGAAATGGTATTTATCAGGCAGTTTGGGCAGCTCGTTTGATTTAGTGTTATTGCTTCTATTTTGGAGTACTTTGGATACCTTTTATTTTAATTGTACAAAAATAGAAAGGGATGGAGCGGATATTTATTGAAATGCTGGCACGATGTCGTTGTTGTATGTTCATGCTCATAGGAGCGGCATTTGTAGTGAGATTAAGGATCTTGTGCTCTGTGCGAACTTGCCTTTTTCTTTATTTTGTCTTTTTTGTTTTGGTTCTTACTTCAAATGCGCGTCGGAGCCTCTATTATGGCTACATGAGTTATGGTGACGCTGTTATGACCTCAAGGTTCGAATCCCCCAGTTCTAGTTTTTGGTGGCGAGATTGTTTGCTTTGTCCTTCCTAATTTCTTGATTTTTTGTAAGCAAAGGCTTAAACTGAGATGCTTCATCATTTCTTGGCAGTATTTGCCCACTAGCTCTTGTTAACAACGCTTTACGAAGAGGTTGTGTTGGGGAGGTGAACTTTGGGGTCAAATCTCCCCTATCATCTTCCGTAAAACTTTTGAAACTTCTCAAGCATTTGGCTATAGATCCAATAGTAAAATTAGGATCAAAGGACCAATTCCATGTGGAAAAATGACCAACAAAGTGAGGCCCATGCCCATGAGTGCATAACATTCTTTGTTGTATTTGGGTTTGGCTTCAGTTGAAAAATGCATGTTTTCTTTTGATCCATCTTATCATGTATCAAACATATGTACTCTTTCGAATGGAAGATAAGAGCTTCACCCTTTCTTGTGGATTTTTTGTACATGATAATCTGTTTTTCGAATTTGTACATATTTCACATTTTGAAAAGTCACCGCTATTACGAGCAATAATGACATTTTTGAACTCTGTATTCCATAATCTACTAATACTTGATTGTGAAATAGGAGGGAGCCCTTGCATGCTGAGTGTGTCATTCACTTCCTTTAATATTGATTTGAGAGTATGTGTTGATGGCATGATCTTTTGATAATCTCTTTCATCGTCTGCAGTTGTTCTACTTCAATGAGGCATCTGATTGGTAGTAATATCAATAAACTGGCCAAGTGCTACCTTGGCTGCCACGACTCTCTCTGTTTTTCACTTTACCAACTTGTTACTATGAATTCCCTTTTTTTGCACCATGCAACCACTCGTTTCTTCTCCTAAAGAATGTGTTTTTCTTCATGCCATATATTGTATACCAACCTTTGCAACAAACTATATTTCCTTCAAATAATATACCCTGGTAGTTTCCATTTTCATCCTTTTTACTAGCAGAAAATTATCGTAACTGAGTGTCACTTTATCTTCATACTTGAGTGAATGATATTCCTGACAAGTTGCTAAAACTTTTTTTCAATCTGCAAATTGACAACATTGCCGGTGGCAACAATCAATCATTGCAGCATTAGCAACTACTTCCAAATAGCTCTTGTGTCGTGGGCAGCTGCAAAAGCGGATTTGTGTAGCCCCAGTTTCAGAGAGGTGAAGGGATGTGTTAGTCATGTGCCTCCTGGTACAGAACTATTCATGCATACGACGGACCAAGTCAAGTCCAAGGATCCACAATCAGGTGCGGGTCAGTCGTCAAAGGCTCAGCAGAAGACCAAGCAGACCACGCAGACAAAGACCACGCCTGGCGTCAACAAGAGGCGGTGCTCAGACAAGTGACGGCCCGTCACCGCCCGCATCGGATTTCGGCGTTTTAAGAGGCACTTTTAAGAGGCACCGCCGGCGTTCACCCAAATCAGGCCTCCTTCGAGTCGGCACGAAATCAAATCGAGTGTCTATATTGGGCCAAAGGCCATTGTACTATATATATGAGTAGAGCTAGCACATGAGTTTTTTAGATGAGTTTTGAGTCTTGTCTCACTTCAGTTTTCTCTCGGTTGCGAGAGCTCATGTATCATCATCATTGATATCAAGGAAGCTTATCATTGTTGTCTCATTGTTCTTTGTTTTCTTTTCCCTTTCCTTTGTTTTCTTGCAAATCCAGCGTGACATAGTCCCCGGATTCTCTGTTAGATCAAGGGTCCTCACCGAGGGTCGTCTTTGCGAGGAGTTCGAACCAGACCCCAAAAACACCGCCGCCCGGCTGCGGGTGCGATTCGATTTTCCTTTCTTACGTCGCCATATGCGCCGAAACTTCCGCCCGGAAGAACTTCTTTTCCCCTGAACGTCGTCTCGCTTGGGCGCCATCATCGGCGGGGAAGTTGTTCGCGACATGTATGGATACGCTTATGACATTGAGGAGGCCACATCGGTCTAGGGCTCGGTCGGCGCCACCCACCCCTCGTGTCATGTCTCGTCCGGTTCCCCGCCTCAAAGCGTGCAAACATTGCTCCACGGCCTCGGTCACCTCATCATCGCTGACTCCCGGGGAGCCCTATCGGGCTCAACCTTCTCAACCTTACTTTCATACCCCCGAACATGCCTACATCCATCATTCTTCTGGCCATACGCCTCTGCCTTCACAACCATCATCTCCTCCGGGTGGACAGGGATATCCACATGTCTCTTTTGCTCCTCCTCAGGAATTTCCCTTCCCTACATTTTCCACCGCTCTTCCTGTTTACAACCTTACCGACCTCAAAACCAATGATCAAGTACCTCCCCCTCAGTCACCCCTTCATCAGGGTCTTTCCGGCACCATGCCACCTCCAACTCCACCTCAATATAATCCCTATCCAGTTCCTGTCCAACCAAGCACTTTCACCTCTACCTTTCAGACCCTTAAGCTGACTTATCCAACCTTTGGCAACACGAAAGGCAAACCATTAGAACAAAGTGCTCAGGCCCACATGGAAGAATTTGAGGCTCTGGCTGCCCTAAATGGTCATGCACAACCTCAACTGAAATTCCATATCTTTTCCACCACACTGCGTGGCTCTCCTCACCAATGGCTTATGTCCAACAAAAGCCACTGGAAACAAGATTGGTCAGAAATGAAAACTGCTTTTCTTTCTCACTATGGAACCACGGATAATGATCAACTTCATCTCAAGCAACTCAATGACCTTCAACAAGAGCCCACGGAGTCCGCCAGGGATTTTGCAGATCGACTTCATATCCTGCTCAGCAAACTCAAAGAGTACCCGACACAGAGCCAGATCTTGGTCTGGTTTCTCCAAGGCCTTCCTCCAGCTATCCGACTCATGACTGAATACCTGCGCCCGAAGACTTTGAAGCAGGCTATCGACCTTGTCAATCACTCCGTCAATGTTTCCTCCCGTGGCGTGGCTCTTCAGGAGCTCCCTTTCATTCCACCAGTCATGGTTCCACAGATTGCTGTCCAACCTCAACACGCCAATCCGCAGCGCAGTCAGATCTGGTGCCATATCTGCAAACATCAAGGCCACTTGGCAAATGAGTGCAACTCCACCAATGGCCCGCCTCATTGTAAAAGATGCAACATGTGCAATCATGCCACGGAAGACTGCACTCGCACTCATCCTACACCTTTCCGCAACAAGCTGGTTTATCAAGTGCAAACAACACCTCAGCAACAATCGCAATATCAGCCGCAACCACTGCAGGCTCAACCCAATCAACTCTATCAGCAACAGGAGCCACAACGGGGACCCAACACACGCCCCCCTTTTGATCCTTCTAAAGCTCAGTGTTATCACTGTCACGAATGGGGTCATACCACCACGGCATGTCCTCAACTTCCACAAGTTCAGGTGCAGCTTCCGGGCACCAATTAGACCACCTCGGTCCGCCTCACGGCTTACCAACTTTGGATTGCCAATGGCAAACAAGGCCCGCGTCCAGTTCTTCGGAAGCCACCTCGCACGCCTCAGCAATCACGCTATCAACCCGCTCCTGCCAATCAACCTCAGATGGATCAACAAGCACAGGAAGAAATTTTTCAGGCTCTTAATCCTCCAGTCCAGCCGTCAAATTGGGTTGGTTTGGTTTCACGCCAGACCAGGGCGTCACGTCCCTTAACCATTATTCCTAATGGCACGCAACCTGCCTTTGTAGTCGACACAATCCCTCATGAAGAGGACAAAAAGGTTCACTTTGCACCTGACTTGGAAAAACTCATGCCTCATGTCATGCCTAAAGTACGCCAAAGCATTCTGAACCTCATGCAAAGCCTGCCAAGAAGGCGCGACGTTGGCTAATATTCATGCCACCACCGAGAGCTCGGCAAAGACAAGATGCACCTTCCACATCTCAACCTCCACGCCTCGGACATATCCGAATATTGCTGCCGAGGTCGACCTACTCAAAGAAGTTCTTTGCTTCATTATTACCACGCACTCCAAAGACCCGTGGATCCAAAGAGATCCTTTTTCTCATGTGCCTCTGGAACTCCAAGAGGAGCTGGCAAAAATCAAAATTCCCTTAAGTTTGGCAACAATTTTAAAACTATGTCCTGCTCTCAAGGACCAGTTACCACTCCCGACCGTTTTGGTTGGGGCTGTTGCTACCTCTACACCCACGGTCCATGCCACGGTGGGCAATCAACAAGTCAATCATGTTCAAATTGACGGAGGTAGCGCTGTCAATCTCATCACGGATAAACTCCGCAAACAAATGGGCATCACACAACTCTATCGTGCCCCATATGACATCAAATTGGCTAAATTAAATGGTCATATCACGAGACCTCAAGGCGTCACACCTCTTCTTCACATCAACATTGGTGATCTCCGATTCCCCTTAGAATTTGGTGTTTGGAAGGCGGGAGAGGATCCTGGTGATTATGAAATGTTGGTCGGCAGACCTTTTCTCCGCCAGGCCAAGAGTATCCATTATTGGGCCACGGATCAGTTAGTCATCACAGATGGTCACCTCAATGCCACTATGGACTTGGAAACCGGTAAGATCATTTCGGTTGATAATGCTGAACCCTCTCTCTCCGACACCGATTCTGAGGATGCCCAGAATATCTATCAAGTTCAGGCTCCACCTGCGAGTCTGCCTCTGTCATCCTACCCCGAATATGCTGATCCTTGGGAAGAAATGACGCTTGATCAGGACCAGGCTGTGGCTGCCTTGCTTGACCCCTACCTGGCTCCTTGCAATCGCATCCAGAGGTGTTTTTTTCTGGTGGTGTACAAAAAAACGAAATTCAAGCACTAAATCAGCACCTTCATAGATAACATGTGTGATCGCGGCTTCACATTACTAATATGCTCATTATGTTATACATAACTAAAGAACATCCTAATATTTTTTGAAGGGCAATGAAGGGCAAGGGAAGGGCAATGAAGGGTAGCTTGAAGGGCAATCAGCACCCGTTAAGCACCCTATGTCCTGGACTGCTTTATTGTACACCACCAATAAAAAAAGATCCTCCAACGTGTTGATCACTTTTCAGATGCCGAACTTCCCCCTGATCCTGTTAATGTACACGCTGTCATGAAGCAACCTCTGCTTGATGAAAATCAGCAACCTCTCTTTTTCACCACGCAGAGCGCCACTCATCCTGTCATGCTTCAACCCCCTGCTCATATTGTCCAAGACACGGAAGTTATCCCACATATTCAGACTCCTGAAGTTGAGATTGTGGACGTGGGCAACAATCAGCCTGTCCGCATTGCTGCCAATCTTCCGACACCCTATCGTCACAGGGCCGTCACGCTCTTCAAAAAGTTCAAACACATTTTCGCCTGGAGCTACAGAGACCTTCGGGGGATCAACAAAACCTTGGGAGAACTCACCATTCCTACCAAATCCGATGCCCGTCCTGTATAGCAACGACAGTACCGGCTCAACCCCAATTACCGTGATCGCGTCAAGGCAGAAATTGACAAACTCCTTGCTGCCGGTTTGATCTATGAGGTCAAACATTCTGAATGGGTGAGCCCCATTGTCATTGCACTCAAACACAATGGAAAGATCCGCGTTTGCGTGGACTACCGGAAACTAAATCAGGCCACGGAGCGTGATCATTTTCCACTTCCCTTCACAGACCAGGTTCTGGAAGAGGTCGCTGGACATGAGATGTACTCCTTCATGGATGGTTTTTCTGGCTACAATCAGATCTCAATCAAAGAATCTGATCAACTCAAGACTACTTTCACCCCCGGGGGATTCACCTTTGATCAGCGTATAACCCATGAGAGTTCAACGGAGGGGTGTTTTTTGGACCATTTGCGTACGTATACTTAGGGGTTAGGGGTGTTTTTAGGCACTAATTTGGAGCAATATCTATACACAGAGGGGTCAAATTGCCTTTTAAAATTACGTATACAAGGGGGGTTTTTTGCTACCCTCCGAACGCAGATGCCATACCCCCCTTATGTATAAGTGCATCCCCCGGGCTTTCACCACCCCGTGGGGCACTTTTGCCTACAAGGTGGTTCCTTTTGGATTATCAAACTCTCCATCAACGTTTCAACGCATAATGCTCTCAGTTTTTCATGATTTTATGAAGGAAAATCCCTTTTTGCAAATTTTTCAAGATGACTTCTCTGCCTACAGTTCCATGGCTGACCATTTGGATAAATTGGAACTCGTCTTTCAGAAATGCGATGAGTCCGGCATTAGTCTCAATCCCGAGAAATGCACCTTTTGCGTCACTTCAGGTGTTCTGTTAGGACACGTTGTCAGCAAAGCAGGTATCACCACGGATCCTGCCAAAATCAGTTGTGTGCTCAAGGCTCAAGAACCAGCCAATATCAAGGAGACACGCTCTTTCCTGGGTAAGGTAAATTATTACTCCACCTTCATTCCTGGACTTGCAGCCATTGCAGATCCCATTCATAAACTCACGGGTGATGAATCCACCTGGGCTTGGAATTCCCAGGCGGATGCTGCTTTCCAACAGTTGAAGCTTTTGCTTACTCAGGCCCCGGTTCTTGTTCCTCCTCAATGGGACAAGCCCTTTCATGTCCATGTAGATGTCTCGGCGTTCGCTATTGGAGCTGTTCTTTCTCAAGAATATGATGCGCACACTGACAAACCAAACCGATATGCCAGCAGAAAACTCAATCCTGCTGAGCGCAACTACTCTGCCACAGAGCGTGAAGCCTTGGGTTTAATTTTCTGTGTCCAACGCTTCCGTCACTATCTTTTAGGCAGTCAGATCAAATTCTTTGTTGACCACCAAGCACTCCTTTATTTGATCAACAAATCCACACCCACGGGCCGCATTGCTCGTTGGGTCCTCCTTCTGCAAGAATTTGCACCCTTTGAAATTGTTCACAAGGCAGGCACATCTCATGTTGTCCCGGATTATCTTTCACGCATCCACACAGATGATCCCTCCACTGGAGTCTCAGACGCCTTTCCTGACGCTCAACTCTTTCTGGTCACGGCAACGCTACATTGGTTCCACAACTTTCAGCAGTATCTCCTCACAGGTGCTCTTCCACCAGAGGACGCCACGCTCTCTCCAGCCAAGCGTCAATCTTGTCGACACCAATTTCTCCGCGAGGTCCGTGACTACACCATGGTTGCAGGCCATCTTTACAAAAGGGGCAAGGATACCGTCCTTCGACGTTGTGTTCTCCCTCATGAGGTCCCAGATATTGTCCGAGAAGCCCATGAAGGGCTCGGTGGTGGTCATTTTCATGGTGACACCACAGCACGCAAAATCCTTCTTGCAGGTTATTTTTGGCCCACGCTCTTCAAAGACGCTCACGCCCGCTCTTCCATTGACGCCGGTCGCCACGCCACTTCCTTTTAGCAAATGGGGGATGGATTTTGTGGGACCCATTGATCCTCCTGCGCGGCACACCCGTGCCCGCTACATTCTGGTTCTCACTGACTACGCTACCAAATGGGCGGAAGCTTGCGCACTTCCAGACAACACTGCGGCCAAACGCCCAAGGTCATCTATCACCAAATCATCGCGTTTTGGCTGCCCTACCGAGCTGGTCGTTGATAGAGGTGTCCATTTTATCAATCATACCATCAAGGAGCCGACGGATTATCTCGCGATACATCATCACAAGAGCACACCTTACTATCCTCAAGGGAAGCGGTTTGGCTGAAAGCACCAACAAAACTCTGGTCACAATTCTCAAGAAAATTTGTGGACGCTTCGACTGATTGGCAAAACAAGCTTCCTACTGTTCTTTGGGCTTACAATACTTGTTTCAAAATAGCTACTGGTCACACTCCTTTCAAATTGGTTTATGGTCAAGAAGCTCTCATGCCTTTTGAATACATTCTTCCAACTCTCCGTTTTCAAGCGGCTCTGACCCATAATCCGCTTTCTTTGCACTCAAAGAAAGGGTTTATCAATTGGAACAGTTGGATGAACTTAGGCGTGATGCTTACATTCGTGTTCTTCATGGACAACAGTTGCAAAAATCTTTACATGACAAACGTATTAAGACAAAGACATTCAAAGAAGGAGATTTGGTTCTTCTTTATGATTCTCGTTACAAAAATTTTCCGGGCAAGTTAAAGTTTCGATGGCTTGGCCCTTATCAAATTGTTCAAGTGGTGCAACCCAGCGTTTTCAAGCTGGCTGAATTAGATGGAACTCCATTACCTACACTAGTTAATGGCTTTCGCCTCAAACAATTTCATACAACAGAAAGTGACAATCATCCACCGGATCTTTCGTTCCGGTTACTGAGACACAAATGAGATAGTGACTAAGCGGCATATTTATATTATATCGGTGAAATTTTTACAAAATGTGGGCAGAGCCCATCTATTTCCGCTATGGGCAGAGCCCTATTTACAAAAACGGGCTGAGAGCCCTATCTACTAAGTCCTAAGGAGAAAACCCTCTACTCCGGGTTCGGAGCAGAGGTGATACGCAGGATGTGGTAGTAATTCTGCTCCGGATCCCAGCGCAGGTGAATCACCACCTCCATCCCGTTAGTTAGGGGATCGGGATGCTCCGCCATCCCGGCACACCACCCGTCCATAGTAATGCCACGGTTGTGGCACCGCCAGAGATCCAAGCAGTCCATCTTGCAGGTAATCCACTCAAGGCAGTTGGAAGGCATAGTGCACTTGTCGTGCAGTCCAGCAGCAGACATACTGAGCGCCATCGGGTGTCTCCGATTCGCCCACTGTTCGTCTTATATAGCCAACCGAGGTCCTCCCTGTTGACGTGGACCAATCAGACAATTTGCCAACGTGGTTGCAATGCAAGGCTGTTACTAAATGGGGAATCTTTTCTCCCGCCGCATATCTAGCCATGGTACTTCGAGTTGCCAGCATTAAATGACATTCCTTCTTTTCACGCCCGTCGAACATTAATGTGCGTCCTTTTGCCACATGTCACATCAGATCATTCCCTTACGTCTCATCGCCACCGTTCATTGCTTCTCCCTTTACCGTTTGGGGACTTAGCCAAAATTTTGCCTCTCATTCGCCTACTTCGCATCTGTCGACACCTGGCCTCATCAACGGTTGCAGGTTCGCCCTCCTCATGCCCCTTCGCCTACACTTGCGCGCCCTAAAACCTTTTCGTCTATCTGCGCCTTCGTCTTCTGTTCTCTGCTCTCCGCCTTCTCCAGACAGTTCCTTCTGTTTCGACGCTCTTCGCCATGGCTGCACCAAAATTTTCTACACTTCAAGCTTCTGCTCCAAGGGATGCGACTCTTTTCGAGTCTGTGTCTTTCTCGACGCCCACCTTTCGCGAGGCCCTTGTTGGTCCGAGTCGGGAAGTCGCGGAACGCCATAAGCTTTACGAATTCTCGCACATGGAGCTCCCGGCCCCAAATCCGGAGCAATTGAAGCAGTTTATCGCTCACATCGTCAACAGCCCGGAAGGATTTGCTACGGTGGTCGATGGCACCACCATTTTGCTCACACAACCTTTGATTTCTGAGGTATTCTGTATTCCCTTGCAAAAACCTTCTGTATCTTGGGCTGCTTTACAGGACATGGACGTCACTCAGTTCGGTGCTCCTGCTTATCAAGCCAACCAGCATCGCCTCACAAATATTGCCAAGTCACATGATACTTTTGTGAAGTTTCTGTGGCGCAAATTGCTTGGGTATTCTATCAAGAACACCCATATCAATAAGCCATTCTATAATATGGTCATCACTGCCATCCGCTCCAATCTCCATATTGATTGGCCCCAGATATTATTCTACCGCCTCCTTCATGAAGTCGACCGTATTCGGGCTACCCCCTCCTCTGCACATGAAGCCTCCGTGGGTGGCCATCTTCAGGCACTCATCCGTCATTATCTTCCTGTTCTTGCGAGCCCTTCCACTTCTCATGCCTCCACTCAGCGGTCTCTGCATTCCCAGCGTCAACATCAACAAGCTGTACCTTCACGCCAGACTTCCCCTGGTCATGTTCAACACCAGACCACGCATGTCACTGTATCCTCTTCCTCCTCTGAAGCCACGCCTTCCACTTCCCGTCATGCCTCTCAACAATCTCAGACAAGGCAGCAACAGGGCCCTGCACCTCCACATCCTCGACAGCTCCTGTACCAATTCCAGCAGGATGTTCAAGCCGCTGCCATGCAGTTACAAGCATCACAGGAGGCTCTCATGAATGGTGTTCAGGCGTCCCTGGAGGCTTCCGATGCAGTTCAAAGAGACCCTCAAGCTGCAACAGCACAAGTTCAAACTTTGGAGGCCCAACTTCAAGAAAAGCACGCGGCTCTATTACAGGCCCGTGTAGATCTCAAAAGTGCTCAGGATCAGACAAGCCTACTTGAAGATCAGAAGGCTCAGCTCCAAACCACAATTCAGGACTTGTTGGAACAGAACAAGTCAAAAGATACCCTCCTGGGTGACAAGGAGAAAGACATTGCTAAGCTAGACACCTTGTATTCGGAGCTTTCTCATAATTACCGCACTCAAGTTCATGACCTTACCGAGCGTGATGCTAGACTCACCTCCCTTGAAGCTCAGCTTTCCACGCTGACCAATTAGCTAACGTCCATCCAGGATCAGCTTTCGGAGGCTCAGAAACAGAAGGTCATCGATGACGCTGAGATTGCCACGCTTTGACTCCAAACTCCAGGGCAATCCTCTTCACATGCCACGCTTCCTATTAAACGGGTCCGCAATCAGTCACGTCTTCTCTTAGAAAAAGAAAACCGGATCCGTGACCTGGAACATCAGCTCCAGCAAGCAGTTCAATCTGCTGAAGAAGCCCAACACAAACAGGAGGGATATATTGACATTGCTACCAACATCCCTGTAGACTTCTCTACTCCTTCCAGCTATCTTGACTATGTGGTGGCCCGACGCCACCTTTTCCTTTTGAAGTGGTACGCTGCCAATGGCAATGTTCATAAACAACCACTCAAAAGTGTGGATTTCCTTCGGATCTGGCCGGATCTTTCTGTAGAAGACAAGGGTTTATTTTGTGCACTCTTAGTCTTTGATCAGCTCACTTCTGAAGATCCCGACTTGGTTATTTTCCGTGTTGTTCAGCCCATGGCTTATGTTTTTCATGACTTCTATCTGGCGGATCTCCATGATAAATTCCGAGATGAGGCCCATTGTGTTTTTCGTGGCAACTCCAACGCTGCTTGGTTGTTATCACCAACCAACCAATATTTCAAGGATCCCGCCGGGCCTCGGACTCTTGAAGCAGAGTACATGCACGAACTTGCTCAAAGACTTACCTCTCGTGGGCGGCTGAAACATTGGAACAAGTAAACAAAAATTTGGCATCCCGGCGATCTTGAGTTAGCCCAAATTTATATCGCGACTTGGGAGGTTACAATCAACTGCGTGGCCTTCTGGAAAGCAAGACCATCCCCACGGGTTGGGTCAATCCTCCTGTCTATCAATTACTCTCTACTTCAGAATGGGACCATTGGTGTCGTGCTCTGGATCAGAATCTTGTTCGAGCATTTCGGGACATGGCTCTGCAACCCACGCACACGGGCATGCTTCCCTCTCCATATGCTTCCTTAGGAGTCCCTCCACGCCCACGGTTCCTCTCTTCGATTTGGCGTCTTCCTTTTGGGCCTTGGTCATGGATGGCCGGCCCGGGGTCGACTCGCCTCGGATCTCGACGGATCTCGGTGGGATCCCGATTTGTCGAGCCTTTCAGTTGGGAGGATAATGCCACCTTGGACACTACTGAAAATTGGCTCTATATTGCTAATGAGCGTGGTTGGCAAAGGCCTGCTGATGCTCTTCATGACCTTGATACTTTCTTGCAGAATGCCGCCACCTCACTAGACCCTTGATGCACCGTCAAAATTTGGTTTACGTCTTTGCTCTCCGGATGCATCTGGTCAGCTCTTTAAATCGGCGGCGTCCTATCTTTTCGCGCAACCCGAATGCCGCGTCGGTGCCGCCGGTCTCGGAACCTGCCTTCTCATGGAGTGCCGTTTGTTCCGCCGGGCGCCCATGCGCCCTCGAAGACATGGTGCGCTCTCACTTCCTTATTGCTGCCGATCCTGCCCTTGGGCTCAACACTCCTGACGCCCTTCAAACACGCCAGGACTTCATTGCCCATTACCATAATGGCGCCCGTCCTCATTCCCGTGAAGATCACTTTCGGGCTCTTTGGTTTCCGCCCTCGGAAGCACTTCCTCCTTTTCTTGGTGAGTGTCGTTTGGTGGGGGGAAGTGTTAGTCCTGTGCCTCCTGGTACAGGACTATTCATGCATACGACGGACCAAGTCAAGTCCAAGGATCTACAATCAGCGCTGGTCGGTCGTCAAAGGCTCGCCAGAAGACCAAGCGGACCCACGCAGACAAAGACCACGCTGGCGTCAACAAGAGGCGGCCTTTCGGACAAGTGACGGCCCCCACTTGTCAGCGTCAGCGTCAGCGTGATTTCAGGCTTTTTAAGAGGCACCGCCAGCGTTCCTGCAAATCAGGCCTCCTTCCAGGAGTCGGCACCGAAATCAGTCAGAGTGTCTATATTGGGCCAAAGGCCATTGTACTATATATATGAGTAGAGCTAGCACATGAGTTTTTTAGATGAGTTTTGAGTCTTGTCTCACTTCAGTTTTCTCTCGGTTGCGAGAGCTCATGTATCATCATCATTGATATCAAGGAAGCTTATCATTGTTGTCTCATTGTTCTTTGTTTTCTTTTCCCTTTCCTTTGTTTTCTTGCAAATCCCGCGTGACATAGTCCCCGGATTCTCCTGTTAGATCCAAGGGTCCTCACCGAGGGCTGTCTTGCAGGAGTTCCCAAACCCAGACCCCAAACAGGATGTTAGAAACATGCCATTTTTTGTTGTGGAGTTTGGAATGTTTAAACTACCTCTTTATAAAAGATTTCTGCTATAGGCAGGAAGTCGTGACCATCAGTAGGAGTGCTTTTCTGCCTGGAAAACTCCTCAAGAAAGGACTTGGATTTTACCTTACTTGTTGAATTGAGGGCTTTCAATGATTTCCTAGAGACCTAGTCTTAATTTTTTTGCCTCTGTCGTCCTTCAGCTAGCAGCATACAGTTACATCTACAGAATGTTGTTGCCACAATTTTTTTTTTTTTTTTTGGGCCACATACCAACTCGGCCATGGCTTTGTCAAAACTAATATACCTGGTTAGGATTTGGCATGTCTGATTAGGGTTCGATTTATGCATGCCATCCTTGTGTAGGGGCCATGTTAATCTTCTCTGTACCATTCCAATTTTATCGGTTGTCTTGAAAGACTCTGATTCGGATTCGAGCTTCTTGGCTATGGCAAGTTCTCTGGCTACGGCGGCAATTAAGGGTGATTTTTTGTTACAGTCATATAATAAAACTGCCACATTGATATATGACACCTTTTTCTTTTTAAAGTCATTTTGAAAGTCATTTTCTTTTTAACTAAACGGTATTGTAATATGAGAGACCAAAATTACTGTAAAATTCTATTCATTTCACACCACGTATTTTGTTCTCCACTATGTGCATAGCAGCGGCACCTGGTTTTATCCCCCATTCCCTTTTTCCCCCCAGTTTTCGTAGTGTTTGATCTTTTGTTCTTGGACATAATGTCTCCATTAGAGGGTCAAAATGGATCGCGGTACTAACTCTTTCCATATCTGCCAAAATCAGGAATACCGGAAGAAGCAACATTAGACTGGGAATCTCTGGACCAGATATAATCTTCAGGAGGATTAGGCTGGCGGGCTGGAAAGTTCAGCTTAGCTCTGTTTTTTACGGCTTCGGCATCATAAGCATGAGTGGCAGCTTCTGGCTCCATACAAAGCTTTGTTAGCCCTAGTTTATATAACATGGTTCTTTGCCGACATGCATTTCTTCGCCACAAACCCGCATCAAATGGATAAATCAGCAACAAATTTAAAAAAACCTTCAATTTTCAATGTTTTTGTCGAGAAAAATATCATTCTGCTTTTTAAGAATAGAATAGAATAGAATAGATTTTTTATCGTCCACAGAGACCAATTGGCCTATGAAACCCAAACAAAAAGAGAGCAACAAGCGTATTACTGTCAGGATTAAAAAACCCCTGCCCCGAAGGGTTTTCGATGGAAAAACCTTAGCAGTAATAAGTATGCTGGCACACTGTAGAATTGTATAGGACAGTTCAATACTGTCCCGAAGGACACAACTGAGTTCGTGCATCCCTAACCTCCTGGAGGTATGACCCCAACAAACCCACTGAAGCCGTATTCAATAACTCATGCAATAGTTGGCCAGGTACTAGTAATCGAACATACCGCTCTCGGATATGCGCAAACGCTGGGCAGATCTAGAGGGCATGACATTCATCCTCAATGGCGCCCTGATGGCAATACTGGCAAAGCCTTTCCTCCCGTGCTTCCCGAGCCCAATGTCCTGTCTCAATCGGAGACGATGTGCACTCGTGCGAATGGAAGCTATAAGTCTGCGCTTCTTCATGGGCAAATGGGTGTACAAGTACTGGTGTGGGCCTCTCGTGAGCCTAAGATTGACTTGCTGCTGATAGTGTGCCAACTTAACGTGCGTCAGAGCATCTGCATCCCAGAGCTTGCGAAGGAAAGTAGCATCTAGGTACAGCTTAAGTGCCTTGTGATCTTTCTTTGTCCGTACCTGTACGTATCTGTTTGCCTGTACACCCCAGCGTGAGAACCACTGAGCTTGCTTGTCCTTCCAGCAGGCTTTCAGGCATTGGGGACCCATTGGCATGGCCAAAGCAAGGTTGGGCAAACGTGTATCACCCATAGCGACCACCTTCTAGAAGTAAATGATATGACGTTCCAATGTAGCCCGTTGAAGGGGTAGAAAACTTGTCTCCTGGAGTAGGATCTGGTATGGAACTGTGGACTTTACCCCAAGGGCTCGTGCCAAGAAGGTTTTTTGCACCTGCTTGAGGTCATTCCAGGTGTTGAGGGATATCACCGGACCCCATACTTCTGCCCCATACAAGAGGACCAGCTCGACCACGACCCTAAACAAGTGTGATTGGTGGCCCCAGGCATACAACTCTGCCTTATGGCTGTGTTCTGCATGGCATATAATACTTTCCAACCTGTCGTGACCTGCAACCTGATGGCCGCATCCCAGTGGGTGGTAGCAGAGAACTCGATCCCCAAGTACTTGTAGGTCGGAGCCACCTCCACATCTTGTCCCTGGTAAGTGAATGAGGGAAGTCTTGGCTGACGGGATGATGAAACTAGCAGCACCCTAGTTTTGGCCAAGTTAACTCGCATGCCAGTGAATCGACAAAAAGTGTGAAGAGCATCCAGGTGACGTTGCATGTCCTCTGGAGTATAGGCCAGGAGGTTGACATTGTCAGCATATATGAGTTGCCGGATTGTGTGATGCATAAGATGGGCACCCGCACCTCCGTGCTCAGAGAGCCAATCTTCCAGCTGGTCAATGTATAGGCCAAAGAGTCCGGGGGAGAGGGGGCAACCCTGACGCACTCTAATACTACTGATTACCGGCTGTCTTGAAGATGTGATATGGCCTGAGCATGCCTCGTATAGCCTATATATTGCATTCTGCAAGTCAAGGGGGGTCCCCAACTGCCGCAGTCTGTTCCATAACTTGTCCCCCGGCACTGTGTCAAAAGAGGTACAAGCAGAAAGTAGTAGAAGGCTAGCAAAAAAAAAAATCAGTATGATAAAGCATAGACCCGCTCTGTTTCTGTATTCTTCTATTCCCCTTTTTTCCATCCCACCATAAATAGAGTATTTAAGGTAATGCACGCTGGTCGAAATTTTGGCAATAATTTTATCGGTGACACCGCCAGACTTGGCTGCACGCTCACGGCTATGCCGCTCGTGCATCGTGCTCGTGCATTACCTAATACAGAGATACACAACACACCACCTCACGGGATAGAGTAATTGTTAGCTCATCAGGTTCATAATCTGATCGAAGGTGTGTGTGTGTGTGGGGGGAGGGGGGAAGGGTGGGGGGGCAAAATTTCTTCTGGAAGTGCATTACCTAGTACAGAGATACACAACATATGGTCGATTATGGCATCGCCAAATCTGCTCTGGCTATGGTAGATTGAGCTGATTTGATCCCCTGCTTTGGCTATAACTTCACCAAACCTGGCTATGGCAGAGAGAGCCGCTTCAAAAAACTTCTCAGGCCGGAAGCCGATGCTATGGCGATGGAAGCTGCAGGAAAATCCTTAGAAATCTTCTCAGGCCGAAATCTGCTTCACCAAATCTACTCTGGCCATAACAGATGGAGCATTTGCCGGAGCTATGGCGGTGAAAGCCATAGGAAGAAATTCTCCCCCTTGCCCTTAATGTAGGAAAATGTTCCGCAGGGAACATTACGTGGGGTTCGGGTCGTGAGCCAGCCCGAACGCCACGTAATGTTCCTTGGGTAACGGGTACCTTACCCGTGAAAACATTAAGGGTGGCCACATGCGACAATGTTTTGGAAGCCTCCACCCCTGCAGCCTTCCCAATCCGGCAACGGAGGAGAGGCCCTCCCACCTCCGAGCTCAATCGGGTAAAGATTGGAGGCCCAGAATGGAACATTCCAAACTGGCCTCCGTTCACTCTGCTGCCAATTGGAGGCCGCCACCTCCTTGTTGAAATAAAAAAAATGACATGTGGCCACCCCTATTATCCCTAACATAAAATGCCGACACCAATAAAATGCTAGTGCAAAACCATCAAAGCAAATGTGCCAGGAATTCTTATCTACCGGCTGTGTAAACTATGGGCGATCAGCGTACCCATCGATCGGCGGGATGTTTGGTGCATGCCGTCCTACTATTTGCCCAACTCACTTATGGAATCAGCTACGTGCTTAATAAGGCTGCTCTTAATAATGGTGTCAATAAGATTGTGTTTTCCATCTATCGGGATGCAGTGGCGTTTCTTCTACTAGCTCCAGCTGCTTACTTCATTGAGAGGTTGCTCCTTAGGGAAACTTTGTATTAGATAGTTGAGATCAAATTTGATGTCCATAATTGCTCATTTTACCATTTTTGGCAGAGGAAACCGCCCCAAAATAACTTTTAAAATTGTTACACTATTTTTTCTGCTCGGTGTAGCAGGGTAAGCTGTTGAACATATCAGGGTTTTCTTTTCCTTTCTGTCTTCCTTAATGCTAACTCCAGGCCCGACCATTCAGTGTATTTTGTGGACAGCTATTGCTTTTGACAGGTTTAAGTCTCACATCCTCTGGTGTTACTGGTATAATGCAAATTGGCACTCCTGTTTTTGGATTTCTGATTGCCATCTTGTTCAGGTAAGTGTTATTTAACTTTGAAGGGATAATGATGGGGTACATTACCCCAAGCAAAGATGGCTAAGTGGTATTGTGATCAGGTTGGAAGAGATTAATTACAGAAGAATAGATGGTCAAGCTAAATTTGCTGGGATCCTTTTATCTATATCGGGTGCAATTATTATGTCACTATATAAAGGCCCTCCTCTTCTGAAAGTAGGGTATGAAGCTGGTTATTCACAAGTTCCTGCGGTACCGGTTGCCATTGATAATGGAAGGCTTTTTAACCTTAACATGGATCCATGGCATCTGGGTGTCATCTGCCTTGTGGCCAATAGCCTATCTATGGCTACCTTTATGAACCTGCAGGTAGGTCATATTTTTATATAGTAACTTCTCTACTAATCAAGCGACATTGGTTGATCCCAGGGAACATGTGCTAGTCCCCAAGGACCATTAAATGCTTGTTTTGAATGGGCTGAGAGTATGAGAATTAAACCTCTTCATTATTCTCCCTCTCAATGCCTTGCTCCCGAGCCATATATAGAATAATATGAATTTCATGGATGATACTACAATCCCTTGTTTTCTTCCTTTTTATTTCTTATTTCGTTTGGGCTCATCGTTAGTATCCACCCTTATTCAGAAGGCAATATTATCTAGTTAGTTTGAGATACTTTGTATATCTTAGTTGGAGAGTTGGTAAGAATTACAAAGTTTCATATGTCGATGTTCATGGGGTATCTGATTGTTTGGGAATGGCATAGTGCATTGACATGCCTGTTGCACAAAATGGCATAAGCAAATCAGCAGTGTCTTTTAGATAGCAGCTCATATGCTTGGTGTTGTACATTTCAGTATCTAGCTAGAGCACAGACCACACCAGATTGAAGGATTTTCTTATGTGCTCATATTGGTTCAATTAGGATGAGGAAGCACTATCTTCAGATAGCCAGCACCTATAGTTTAATAAGCTTCCTGTGAAGAACTGTTCTGTTCCCCATAGCATTTTTTGGCACAACATGACTTCTCAGCATAAGGTTAGCTTAGAATAAACTTGTATTCTGTTTATAGATGTTAGAATGCCTTCTTGAAAAGATTGTACTTTATGGTTTGTAGAGAGTTACAGAAGATAAACCAGCAAATGGACAAAAGGTAGACCAGACAATCTCATTTCGAAGCATAAGGGTTAGCTATGGCTGGTATTTATTTACACTTGTTTGCAGGTCAATAAAACGGTTTTGGGGTTGAAACCATCACAGGATGGCCTAGAAAAAACTCTTCGCTAATATGAAACAAAGCAATCCGTATTGCTTAGGCTTTGTTTTCTTAGATTGATCTGTTGTTTGCTCCAGTTTCCATCGCTATTAGTCTTAGACTGCTGAACATCTGTGGTCAATAGAGTCTCTCCCTCCACTTTGCGTGCATTTTCATCAGAACAAAGTTCATTCCAATCTCTTTGTCTTGTTAACATTAGTGCTTTCCTCCCATGATAGCACCATGTAAGAAGCCAGAACTGTACAAAAGAACACTAAAGTATACCTTCATTGGAGTTCTTTCTGTTATTCCTGATACTAAATTTATTTCTCACTTGAAACAGGTTCCGACCCTTAAAGCGTATCCTGCACCTATATCTTTGATGGCATTCTCATATCTATTTGGGGCATCTTTGCTTTCCATACTTGGTTCCATCGTGGTACGAGATATTTCAGCTTGGACAATTCATAGACCAGTTGATGCGGTTGCTTTTATTTATGCAGTAAGTCATTTTATTCTACAACTTTATGTTAAGGTAATTGCCACAAACTTTGTATCTACCTATGAAGCCCAATTTCAGGGAGTAATTTCTTCAGCAATGAATTTCACTCTCTTGACATGGTCGACAAAAAGGGCTGGAATTTTTTTGGTCATCACATATTTTCCTGTTCAATCATTGGCTTCAGCGATTTTGGGATTTTTATTTCTTGGAGATTCTATTTTCTTAGGAAGGTACGTTTACTTCTAGGATATAATGTTTCTCTTTCCTTCTTTTCTTGTTCCTAGCCTAGTTTCTTATCAAGGACACTATAATATATCAAGCCTTAATTTCCTGACTTTCTAGGCCTCCCTTGAAAGAAATTGCACATTTGCATGGCTCCTTTTTTAAGCACCCGTTTGTTATAAAATGGGCAGCTTGTTTCTTGAATGCTTTGGTTTTATGTGCAGTATTATTAGCGGAGTTCTGCTGTTCATTGGATTATGCCTCATGACATGGGGTCAGAACAGACATCACTCAGGTTTACTTGAAAATAACATGTGTACTATGGAAAGTCCTCTAATAGATTAACCTTGCAGTTTGTTATTTGTCCTATATAGCGACCCATAAGAACAACAAGATTCTTCTGAACATATCGTACTTTTTGCACTCTGATTTTTTTTGTAGAAAAGTATAATTGCGTTGTATTTACAACTGGCGGGTTACCAAACAAATATTAGATAATATGCCATGCACAAAATAAAAAATCGAAATCCTATCAAAACCTTAATGACAAGTTGTTGGCACAACTATAAAGCATTCTACGTTATTTGGTCCATGAGTATTTTACTTGCAGCCTTAACCTGCAAAAGATCCCCAGCAGATTTTTTGGGGTGTCTATTTCAATGGTAGATCCACGTGGGAAGGCTACAAGCTATCAGAGAATTCGAATTTCCATAGCAGCTGTGGAACTTGCAGAACCTGTTCGTGTCCATGAGAGTGGTGATAGGCAGGTGTGGCAGTTTGTGTAGTTTGTGCAGGTTGCACAAGTGTTTGAAGATAGAGGGTCTGGAAAATAGATTTTTGCAGGGAAGAAACCTTTTGTGGTAAAGAGAGTGATAAGAAAAGGCAGGAGGATGAAGAACAGCCAGTATGTAAATCAGGCTTCATCTATAGATGTAGGCATGAGCGTCAGTGCGGAAGGCATGAATGTGGGGGATGCACTCTACGTTGTTGTTTGTTATGCTGTTGTTTGTTATGTTTCTGGATGGTGAGTGTGTCAGTGGTGTTGTGAGTCAAGAAAGAGGCCCTGAGCTAGACCATCTGCACATTCAATGTGTCTTTAGAGTTGCGATGGGAATTTTAACATTTGTGAATTTGAAGCTGAAGAGATACCTTGGTTGGAACACTCGTAAGCGTGCAAGAGGTGTTATTATTTGTAAGGCACTGAAGGATGCCAGGCTCCATTGCTATAAGGGAATGATTGGTGATTGGATACTGTATGAGGATTTGGGAAAGATCCATTTCCGACAACACATGGAGGGAGTGACTTTGCAGCAGATTGACAGATTCTAAGAATGTCAGTTAAGCATGAAGTTTTGTGACTGTTAGCTTTTGCAGTACGCTTCTATACTGTTTGTGTGTACAGCTTGGCATGTAAACAATAGATGTAGTCTTATATTTCCAATGTAATATATTCCAGCCTTTGTACTTTATAGTTTCCAGCATAATATATTGCAGCCTTTAAACCTGATATTTTTCAATGCTTGGATTCAAATGTATTATTATTGATTTAAGGGTTTAATTAACACTAGATCTGTCCCACGATGGACCATTAAAAGGCATTTTGAAGGTTAAAAAAAAAATCATATAAAATCAAGAACACAAAAATTAGCCAGACCCTTTCTAGGAGTTCATATGTGGCAGTCATATTTCACATGAAAAATACATAAAAATGTATCAGCTCCCATTCTTGTGAGTTATGCTCTAGCAAACCCAAGGGGGTCAAGTACCAAAAGCTTCATGTTCGCACAAAGTAAAATTGTCTTGATGAATTTTTTTTTTTTTTGATTTTTTTGGTTATAATGTTATTTTTCTATACAAGATATAGAGCAAGGCACAAAAAACCACATCTCAATTCGAAGTGCATGAAGGAAGATAGAGCAATTCAAACATGACAGGGTCAAAACTGTCCTCTGCCTTCTCATTGAGCACGGCTTCCGTACAGGCACTGGGATCATACATTTAGGAGGTTATGGACATGCGAGATCAGCTATGTCCTCGGGCACACACTTGACATGTATATATACATTTATTTCATGATGATGTATACTTGTATAGTTTGACAACATTCTTATTACTGCCACGGTTTTCCCCTCGAAAACCCTTCGGGGCAGGGGTTTTTTAACCCAGGCAGTAATAAGTTTGCTGCGCTCCTTCTGGGTCCCGTAGGCCGATTGGTCTTAGCGGACGATCAAAATCATTCTTTCGTTCTTTCTTTCTTTCTTCTAAGAACCAGTACTGTTTCCTAGAAAGCAGTAGTGATATAAAAACAACTACTTTCAGAAGGAGATCAATTTTGAGTTCATTGGCATATAAGTAGTTCACGAGGTACTCCATTCTATAAAAATATTTGTTGAGTTTGAATTTGATGTTTTGACTTTTATTTCTATTTTTAATTTTAGAGAATTTATACAAATGGATAGCATTGCTGCATATGACTCTAAGTTGTCCTCCAAAAAATCACATTATGAAAGTTTAAAAGGATATAAAACCAATGCAAAAACAAGCTTGTTGAAAGAACAAAAAACATGGTAAAAAAAAATTCAAAAACGATATCTGTACCTGCCCATTACTGGTCCATAGTTCATTCAGAAATTGATAATATCTTTATGTTAGTCCATTTCAAGTTGAGTTTTGGGATACGAGTAGCTCTTGGACCACTTTATTCATAAAAAATATTTGTTATTCATTGTCTTGAGGATTGTACTAGAATAGATAGCATCAATTATATTACATCTTCCATGTTTATTCTAGATTTGTGCCCCTAAGTTGTGACTTTACAAAATCAAATCCTCAAAATATCTCATGTCAAGAAATCAATGCAAAAGGAACCAAGAAAAAATATGAAACATTTTTACCATAAAAAATCAAGATAGATCGCTATCTGCAATCCAGTTGCAGACCATCATGGTCCAAATGACTGAAAGTTTAAAAATCATTAATGGTGCCACCTTAATCAATTTTGATCTCAACTTTCACATGTAGTTTACTTGTATGATTCTCTATAGGATAAAATTAATTGATTAGGTTAGCTTGCATAATTTAAGGGTAAGGTTGAAGCACAAAAATTTGAGAATTTATAGGGTATTTATAACCAATTGAACCTGCATATACTTTCACTTATACCTTTCAAAAATTATGTGATCGAAGCTAAAAAGCCATAATATCGTTCTATAGGGAAAAAATGGATATGGCTAGTGAGATGTTACTTTAACATGCAACTAGAGATTTCTATTGCCAAGAAAGGTTTGCATCCATAAAAAATATAATATACATGAAAGATAACTTACATGTAATATTATTTTACTTGGATGACAATGCTTTATAGCAGTAACACAGATATGAAATTTATGCTAGTAAGAAATAAGCAGATTTCATGGTATTTCTTTCAATAAGATAATACAACCTATATAAGAGATCTCTATATATGTCAATTCTCACATTTTGAACTATTTTAAAGGTATATTTGGGGAAAAATAGTGTCTCTTTCTATGAACCAAAGAAGCATATGTGGTCTATTTATATATTGTCATGGCTAAACTTCATAATATCCACTTGAATTCATCAATAAACATCACTAACTTAATCATTGTGGAGTTTTGGACCTATAATTATGGAGTTGACCCAAATTTTTATGCTCTAATATGTTAATCCAGCCGTTGTACATCATGTTTGAATTCCAAAAATTACATGGTTACACCCTAGTTACACTATATGTAAGTTGATAAGAGTTATGTTCTATGTAGATATAAATAGAATGCATCATTTATTACCCACATGGCATTATGGGTGGTTGTTATTGGAGCATTTTAACATATACTTTTGTCCAGAATTCTGTACAGTAGATTCTTTTAGTAAATATTGAGGTTAACATGACTTATAAACACTCCAAAAAATCACGAAACTACAGCTCGTATAGTTAGCAACTCATGGCCACAAGAATTAAATCAAAACTTGTTATAATGAGAGAGACAATTCTTAAACCTCAAGCAGCTTTTTTGACCAAAATAGGGTTTGGCAGCTTCCACCGATGTCAGATGATAGCAAAAAAACATGGGAACATAAAACTCAATGTGTTCTATGATAAACATGCAAATACCTCCAACTTTAGCGAGGTTTAAGTCACTTTATGCTAGAAATATTAAAGAAGGCAGTTCTGGACTGGTGCAGAAACTGTCAAATTCTCCAATGTTTGAGCAATCACCACAAGGTATAGGTGACCCCATTGGTCTTGAAATTCTCAGAGCTCATTAAGAAACAAGTGAAGGCTCAAATGATGGTGGTATACTATAAAATTGGAACTTATTTTGTGAGTTACATGGGTTTAAGTGGCAGAGGTCATATGGGCCAGTTCTGGTCCATGGATCAGGAATGGTCCCAGGGACAGGTCTAGTGTTAAAAAAAGAAAACTAGCAGTAAAGCAAGCTTGGGGAAAAGGGTGGGTGAGAAAGAGGTGATAAATAATGTAAGCTAGAATGGAAGCACGTTTATTCCTTCAATCTAAAAAGAACCGTTTCTCCTCATCTGGTGTGAACACAAATTTATCTAGGCACGTCTAGAATTGGAGTTTATCATACATGTTATAAAACCATGCTGTCTTAATGATCACGAGCAATTTAAGTTGGTAACATTTAAAGGGCATTAAATTTTGTAAATGTAGATGTAAACACTAGAAAATTATGCTCCACCTCTTTGACATTCTTGGGGAGTCTAGTTAAGTGCTAACTATCATCCCATTGTTGATATAGTACTCATGGGAGAAATTTGGCCTTCAACATATATCCAACTCATGGGAAAAGTTTTTACCACAACTTTGAAGCTTCACTATATGCAAGTTTTCACATTGCGTGGGTCATGTTGAAACTTCTGATGCAAGTTTTCAGGATTCCAAATGCCAAGGTGGTTAACTACCTCATGTTTGTTTTAGGTTATATATATTGCGTCTTTCTCATAATCCCTTGTTGTAAGTTGATAAAATATTGAGAGTGTATGTATATACAATCTATCCAATAGTTTATATAGATCATTTGCATATGAATAGTTAGCCATGTATCCACCATTGTCTCTTTAGCCATGTGATTGCCAGTTCCTTTTTCTGCTTAGTGGGCAAAAATGTATTACATCCATGCCATTACTGAAAGTTGAGAATAGATAGCATTTTTACTCATGGGTAAGAATATAATAGCTACAACATATTTTGACAAACCCTGTTTGTATCAGATGTAGAATTCGCAAGCGAAAAGTCACTCTCAATTTGCAAACCATGCCATGCACGCTGAATGACCAACAAAAGCAAAATATAAAGCCCATTGAATGCCTTCATTTCATATGCCCTATAAACATTCATTTTCCGCATGACATGTAGCTCACCTGTAGCATTAGCCACCTTAATCTCTGACTTAATGATCTCACATTCACTAGTGGTTTGTTAGAGGGTACAGTAGACTCCAACTATGGCATCAGTTGGTTTCATAATGGCAAAACTATAATTGATCACGATTCTTAAATTAGAATGCTTTCATACAAGCATTATGAGTTGCTAATTGATAAGTCGAAGGTCTGCAGAAGCCAAGAAAGTACATCCCCAAAACATTGATTGAAATTCCGTCGTTAACAATATGAATACACAAAAAGAAAAATTCTTATGACAATCTATACATAGCATTTTTATCAATCTCATTCACATGGGGCCTCTCTTCATTGTCTCGTGCACTTCTTACTAAGATTCAATTGATTCTCTGATATGTTATTCAACAACTTGCAATATGCACACACGATATAATATATTTGAAACTGTTTAAAATATTTCCAATTAAAATCAAGGAAGGCCCCTTCATCGGATTCCCTACTAAATATACAATGCCCAGTCATACATCTCGTAGGAAATCCCCCATCTAGCCCTCTAGACGCATGGGCCCTCCATCTATCCTGCACCCAAGATATCCCTAGTGCGGGAAGGGGACACGGAGGTGCCTTGATGCCCTTCCCCTATGGACACCTATAACAGCGGAAGCATAACATAATGTCAGCACTAACACTAAATAATACAATCAACTACCTCGAAGGATAGCACATCCATACTACTACAGATGCATCAAAGATACCAACATGCCGTAAAACATATGAGCTCCTATTCAGGCTCAGACTCGTAAGGTAAGTAGATGGACAGCTGGGCCTCAAGATAGAGCAGACCAAAATATGGCAATGGCGAGACTGGCTATAGACAATGGCTAGGGTTGACCACTCCATCTGCCCCTCCTATGCATACTTTGCAGACTGGCTAGATCTGGCTCTAGCGTGACTATAACCTGCCGGATACGTAGTCTCATGGTATCACCCATCGAGACTACTCCGGGTTGCATCTCCCCTGTCCGATGAAGTAGGAAGGGTTCCATCTCCCCTTCCCGAGGTCTAGTGGTTCCATGGGCGGCTAGAGGATCGTGGCGGCACACGATTCATACACGACTGAACTCCCCAAAACAAGAGCCAAGCCAACACCTGCAACTCCTGAGGGTCAGGGTGACACCATTGACCCAGGAAGTGTCGGATCCATACCCGGCCCACAAGAAGTGACCGGCTATAGGACTAGCCCACTATGGGTCCCCAGTAGCTGCACTCAGTAGGGACCTCCCTCCGCTTTGCCACTAGCCTCGTTGTATGGTGCTAAGCCACTCCATAGCCCTCGTAGCCGGGTGGGTTCCTATGCACAGACCGCATAATAATAGGAACTAAGGGGTTTAAACTAGAAGCATCATCTAGATAATAGTCACTAGGTCTCTACCCCCTTCCCAATACACAAGAGGTGCAAACATAAGATCAACCAACATCGTACATCGACAAACCATCATTCATTTAAATTGAATTTATGCCAGAATTTGGGACCATTTTGGCACTGCAACTTTTTCCCGGGTTAGTAAATTTGCATCGAGAATGTGACTTTTTGTTTTATAATAGCACAACATGATTGCATTAAAAATCGAAAATATTTTACATATGTATCTCGAGTGACATAATGCCAATTACTTCACAGAAGTGACCCCTAGCTCTAGATATCATAGCTTTCTTCCTCACTTCCACAGGTATTGTAACCCTAACAGTCTTGCCTGGGATGACCCAAGAAAACAAAATAGTATCTAACTCAACCTAATCATCCCCTTCAATAGGGTTTTTCGTCCATTTCATTGTAATCTCTACATCTTACTTCCTCTGCCACTGCATTTTAACTGGTGCACTGGACACCACCACTCGACACGAACTTTGTTCACATTGCGGTCACCCACTTCTTTACAAACATCTGAGATGGTGTAACCCATCCACACAGGGTATATCTCTTTGCGCGCCGGTATTATAAGTGTAAATTGATGGAAATGCAAGTCATCTTTAGGGTCATAATCCTCCAGCCCGAGATATTTAGACCTTCCTTTCCTAGGATCAACATAATGTTTTTCAGCAATATAAAGGCCCTAAATGATGAGGAAATGTCCACGCGAATAGATAGCACCTGGCTAGCTACTAGGTGCAAGGATATAAATGCGAAATTTCTCTAGACGAAATTAGAACCTAGTGCTAGCATAAAGGCACCTTCTTCACAAAAGTTGGCTCCAACTTTAAGCGCAAGTCATCTAATGCTTCAAAAAATCAACTTGTTTGAATGTTCAATAAATTTTCAAAGGGTAAGTCCATAGATTTTGGCAAAAGCCCTATTCTGGGTATAAACGAGGGGACTAGAAAAGTGTCTAAAAAGAAAAAAAAAATAAAAAATGAAATGACCAGTTTTAACTTGGGCCAAGGTAACTGCATCCCTTATCTTCAGAGAAAAGCGACCATCGAGATATTGTTGCAAAAGCTAAGGATCAGAACTAGCACGCATCATGCAGCGTTCCGATTGCACAGACCAGCGGGCAAACCATGCATTACAATGCTCTTTCTAACATTGTTTAAACGCTGGGGAGATTCAGCCACGGCAAGCACGAGAAGAGGGTACCTATCATCATCCATGTGATGCATCTTGCTGATATAGTGGAGATGGCGTTTCATGACAGAATGTTGAAGAGGCCAAAAACTTGTCTCTTGTAAAAGAATAACATAGGGCATCGTAGTTTTGACTCGAAGCCAAAGCTGAGCCAAATCTTAAAAACCTTGAAAATGCATTGCAAGCTATTCCCTATCTTGCTCCAACACCCATCCCAGCGTCATATTCTTTGCTCGGGAGTTTAAGTTTACCCAGCCGATGAGGAACAGCTGGTAGCAAAAACAACATTGAAATTGGAGCAGTATACGGTTTTATCTAATGGGTGTTTTCTAGTTCAAACATATTAGCATATATGACTGCATTACTGCTCCCCCCGACATGACGCATATGAGCAAATCTAACGATCATGTACATACTCTGTTATGATCTTTCAGAGACTTCCCACATGACGTCCTCACATTCGCAGAGCTTGTCCCGTTTGATCCTGCGACAGGCGAAAAAATAAATGGAATGATCTGGCACAGTTCAAGAAAAAAAAATATTATATCATCTTTGGGAATTGTTCCATGATAGGAGCTCAAATCCTTTGTGGAATGATCTGATCGAATGAATGGGAAGACAAATTCTCGAAAGTGTGCGCAAGGAGAAGGGCAAGGATATTCAATGGTAACTTGAAAAATACAGAATACCTCCGCCTGCCCATCGAGTGCAATGAAATCATTGCCAACACAGTATACAGGGAGCCTCTTATTGAGAAACTACAACAACTCAGCAATCCGCATCAGGCATTAGGCTCACTCATGTAAGGCAAAGCCGATAACTGGCTGGTATATTGGTAGTCTTATTTGTTTTGCTTTTCTCATCAAGATCGCCATTTGATTCCATCGAGCTTTTATTTATTCTATTTTCTTTATTTTGCTCACGTCAGAATTGCCAAGGCGATCTTCCTGGCATGTTCTTCTTTTTTAGGAATTCGTTGAGGTCACAACAACCACTCTAGAAGTCAAGGAACTGAAAGACGTAAAGCAATGGATCTTTATGCCCGAAGTGATCTGGTCTATTCATGGTTGTGATGAACAAGTAGGTGAAGAAGAAATTGGGCGATGATCAAGCCAATGTCCCTGACAAGCCGACAAAAGATTTCTTCAACAAAAGCTTTCTTCAGACTCTGAGGGGCATGCCCGACGCTGAGATGAATTGTTATCAATGCAAGGTTGATATCATTAGGGTTATGTCTCCAATACTTGATGTATTCAGAAATGCCGTCCAATGTGCTTTGCAATGAATCCATCTCTACAAAAGGCTTAAGAGCTTTTGATTGACCCCTGGGAATCTTAGCTTTACCATTCTCATCTACGTGCCATATAGGTACTCCCTCATCTGGCCTCCATTTATCATCTGATGGTCTCGTGACCCAGAAAGTGTACTGAAGAGGTCTAGATTGACCTTCCATATCAAGAGCATAACCTTCGATAAAAATTTTCCAATCAGGCATCTCTTGTATGATCAACCCTATAGGAGAAGGTGAAATGCATTAACGAAGAACTTCCATTAGTCTAGAAAGATTGGTCACAGTTTGAGATTTCAACTGTGCACTATACTTTCCAAACAATGCGTCCACATCCTCATGAGTATGTCCAGGCATTAAGAACCCTAAATTCACTCTTTTAAAGACACCCAAAGCTGTCAAATAAGATAAGAATGAGAACATATACCTATTTTTATTTTGTCAAATTGAAGGAGGAACTTTGGAGGTAGATCTCGAGGTTGGGGACGTGAACTTGAGGCTCCAACATGTTCAAAAGCACCTAACTTCCTAAACCTTGCCTTAGTAAACTTCTCTAGATTATTAGGCTTTCTATCCAACAATGCACTGAAGAGTGGTTAGCTACCACCTCCAGGGTTGCAGAGGTCACCAGAATAACCACTCTCATAGATCCTCAAACACCTCATCACATTTCCAATATAAAAATCTGGACCATCACTCCACAATTGCAAATTAAAATGGCCATAATAAATTGGCACCGAGCTATACACTATTATACCTGTCACGAAGACCTGCATAGGATAAGCTCTATTGATTTGCTTGGGTATGTAATTATGCTGTGGCAAACAAGTCTTCCCATCTTGTCTTGGATAATACAAACATCGTTATTGGGTTCCAAACATGATAACGTTCTCCACATCCAATAAGTGGATCTACATGATAGTTGTTCTATCATGTGATATTTCACTTGTTTCCTTATCTTAGCCCTTTGGCTTGGTTGCTTGGTCTTATCCAGAATCTCTTTCAACTTAGCACACAAGCTGCACGTTGCAAAGTTGTTGGAAGTGTCTATAGTGACATGCTTGAAGTGCTTGCTCCATAGTCTACTGAAGCTGGGTTGAGATATTGCAGGTACCATTAGTTCTCCAAGCAAAGCATTCACTTCCTCCAATATACTCTTCTATATACTGGGATGGCAATCTCTTCTCGACGACTGTTTTTTCCTGTTGACCTTTCCTACTTTTATGTGGCATATTCTCAGCATTTAATTCAATATATTTATCAAAAACTTCCCTACCAGTCAGGATTCTAGAAGTTGGCCTCAACATGCCATTATTTCCATGTAATGCAATTTTGCTCCCCTTTGCATGACTTGCTTGCCAATTTTGCCAAGATGAAATTGGAATGCCATGAATCTGTATCCATGCACCTTTACATATCCATGCCCCTAGCAGTGGGTATCTTTTTTTCTTTGAATATTTTTCATCTTGAAGTGCAAGCTCAATAATGAAGTACATATAAATCCTCCCATCATAAGTATACTCTTGGAGGGTGGCTCTTTCTTCCACCAATTCATCAATTTCAAACGACAATTAGCCCAACAACATTTCATTCCCCTTACTTAGCCATAGCTTCACGTGAACAATCACTACTTGACTTGGACCTCTTGCTAGGGTAATGTTTCACCATTGAGTGTGCCCTCTTTTCTGAAACTGTGGTCCTAGCAGCTATTGGAGGTGCATTAAGAAAATCAGTGTCATCCACAACCTCTGGCTCTGGTAAAAAGAAATCTCCTATAAACTCAATGCAGGCTATAGGCCGTGGCATGATGCATAGAACCTTCAATTGTTTAACAAGCAGTGCAATCCTGGTGATTTGACCCTTTTTCCTTTCATTTTTCTTCTAAACTTGATATGGCCACACCCATTTTATCCTCTCCTAACCTTTCATCATTGACAACGTGGATAGGATCAGCTAGTATGATAGTTCCTTCACCTACTAGCTCCTTACTGCATTGGTGCTTCACTTTCACCTTCTTATTCTTCCAATCCAACCTACAGTAGAGGATAATTTGCTTAGTAGTCTCAGCCTCAAAACCCTTTGGGTGGTCCACACCATTGACCTACAAGAACAATGTTAACAATGGGGTAACAATGCGATAAGAACATGTGGTAACAATGTTGATATATATTGGGATGGATCCACACACTTCATCTATATAAATTTAAATGTTCTTAGTATTAGCTCGAAAAAAGGACAAAGTAAATATGAGAATAGATTAAAGGGCAACTTCATGGTGATATGTATTCTCTGCTTTTCCATGTTATGTATGCGGTGGGGTGATATGTATTCTCTGCTTTTCTATGTTATGTATGTGGTGGGTAGTGTTGCTCTAGTGGACATCTTCTCCACCGGGTTTTGAGTCCCCATGTACTCTTTGTATTCTTTTGAGTAATAAAGGTCCACGTTCATTAAAAAAAAAAAAAAACCCATTAAATGGGCAAATATATATAGGTTGTAAATATAGACAAAAATAGGTTGTAAGTATTGCTGACGTGTGGGTAATTATCGAGAATTAATGATAACATAGGGATAGGGTGCATTCATATAGGTGTAATTCTAGAGTATTAAGTATAGGCAAAAATAGGTTGTAAGTATAGCTGACGTGTCGGTAATTCTAGAGAATTAATGATAACATAAGGTGTAAGTAATTCTAGAGAATTAATGATAGCTAATTCATATAGGATATAATTCGTATATGATGTGATGGAAGCATAATTATGCTCACGCCTACTAGGCTATACGAAATCTTGCATGCAACTACTATATCTGAGGAACCTTTTCTCCTTCATTCTCAAACCCTTCATTCTCCTTCAAGCGCATTCATCTTCCTTCCAACCATCCTTCCTTTTGACCATGGTGAGCCATGCCGCCCCCGCTCCATCCCGCCAGAGTCGCCTGAGAGAGGCGAAGAAGGAGATCAGAAAATTGATCTACAAATCCCTTTCCTCCTCCCGCAGATGTCGCTGTGGCTGCCTTCTGCACAATCTCGAGGAATGCGAGGAGCTTTTTCTTGAAGGCAAGCTTCGACCGGACAATCTCAATCTCAGCAGCACCAGCAGCTCTGAGTCCCCACATACACCAGTATCACAAGTAGATTCCGATGAAGAACGCGAAAGGGAGATCAAAGAAGAAGAAGAAATAGAGGAAGCGGATGAGGAGTGGTGGGAGGAATTGGAAGAAGAGAAGAAGCAAATAATCCTCATTTGCCCTCTTCTCAGATGATGAAGACCTCGTTGTAGAAGCCATCCTTGAGGAGATGGCAGACGAAAGCAATGAGGAAAAAGAGGAGAACGAGGAGGATGAGGACTAATAAAAGGGAATTTTTTTTTATCATTTGTTTTTAAGTTCATTAAAGCGAGCTGGGCACCTCCAAAAAAGGCGTCACCTTAAGCTTTTGAATGGAGTTAGGCATCTCCTTAAACTGTCTTGAACTGTTTTGTCTTGAAAGAGCTGGGCAACCCTAATAAAAGGTCCTCCTTATGTAATATATTTTTTTGATAATATACATACTTAATTTCTGTAGCTTGTTTGTACTGTCACTTCTACTTTAATGCTCTACTTTAATTTCTTTAAGTTGCTTTAACTGTCACTTCTAAATTAACGCTGGAAAAGCAATCTTTTTTTCTTTGTCTCTGCTTAGACGCATAAGGAGCTCTGTTCTTAAGCACTTGCAGAGTTCTGTTCTTTCTGTGGCAGATCAAGGTAAGCAGTTTGGAGTTGCTGATCAAGGTAAGCCTGACATCTTTTTAACTTCTGATTTGTTAAACAGATCCCAGACATGTCTAAGTTTAGAATCTGTTTTGAATTCTAGCTCTTTCAATCTTAGTTTTGAGAGTGCTCAACCCCTTAGTTTTGAAATTTTAGTTTTTGACTTCTGAAAAAGTATGCTGGTTCACGCCAGGGGCGAGTTAAGTTTGCGTGCAAAAGATTTAAATTAAAAATTAGCCCAATTCACGCCTGGCGCGAATTGCATACAATGGCTAGTTTTCTTAATATTAATCTCTTATATGCCAAGCGCGAATTAGCAGTTGGGCATTAAGTGCCTTCTGCTAATTCTATTATTGCATTCAAAGAGTTTAAACTGTAAATTAGCCCAATTCGCGCGTGAATTGGATACAATGGCTAGTTTTCTTAATATTAATCTCTTACACGCCAAGCGTTAGAAAATGGGCATTAAGTGCCTTCTGCTAATTCTACTATTGCATTCAAAGAGTTTAAATTGTAAATTAGTTCAATTCACGCCTGGCGTGAATTCGCTAATGTACAATTGCTACTATTAATCTCTTACACGACAAGCGCGAATAAACAGTTCAAATTCTTTTTCTAGTTTCCTTCCAGTTCAAATCCGTTTTGTTGTCTATCTTTTTTTTTTTTTTTTTTTTTTTGCGTAGATCATTAATTATCACTTCCCTTCAGTAATGTCGGGACTCATGAACGAGCGGTGGAGGGGGCGCCTCCACCTCCCACAACATTGAACATTGCTCTCTAATTGACTCAAAAATGCAGTCTAAAATTCAGATCTCCAAGATTCTCAAGAGAAACTACAACAAATAAAGCCAACAAACAACCATTATGACAGATGATTGCCCATAATATTCAGACAATCAAATTTGATTAAATATCTATTGCGGAACACTTTAAAAGAAGACCTGATGCAGGGTGCATGAACAAAATCTACAAGATGTGTTAATTTGGATAAATTTTCATCAGAAGAGAATTTTCTGTTCATATGTCTAAGATGCTATGTTGATTCTATTGTTTAAACCTTAAAGCCATATTGCTTCCACTAATCAAGTTTGACAATTAGAGTACCTGTATCTGTCAAAAGATACCATGTATCAATCGCATGCATGACTCTCCTATTTTGGGACACATATATTGCGACAGTTATGCACTGTGCTTCCAGATACAACTTCAAAGCATGGAGGGAGGGTTATCTTTGTTACATTCAAAGACTGGTTCTTCCAAGGAGGACAACTTATTTTTCCTCACTTTCTTTAGCCCTAAGTTAAGCCCAGCTTTCCATCTCAGTGAGTTGAATGTTGATTAGACAGCACACTTTCAAATTCCTCACAATATTTATCCACAAAAGTGCATCTAGTGAGTCTATAATATAGAGTTATACACTACCTGATTGGTGTTGGATATGAAGAGATGCAATGAAGATAATCGTTAGAAAGCTATCCTATTCTGTTGTGGTAATTTGTAAATTTCTAAAAGTAATGCTGGAAAACTTTTCTGTTAGAGATGAAGCATTTAAAAGAAAATCAGCAGCATAATTTTACAGAATAGAAACATCGTTAAAGCAAATTTACAAGTAGTCTAGCTCAACCACATCACTAGCTCATGTACATCTCCTAGATATGTGTGAAAAACAATAGAAACAAGCTAGCAACATTAAAAGATCTTTTACTTTTCGAAGTTGTTCTATCTCATACCATGTAAAATGCTTGCCAGGTATCTGTGCCAAGGATATCCAAGCCGAAAGAACTAGAAAATAGTTGAACTTATAGATGAAGCAAAAGAAGATTATACCTAAGAATTGGAAAGAGTTCGAATAGCCGGGTGTGGAAGATAGCGTTTCTCTTATCTTCATTTGCAATTCTGATTTTGTGGTGATGTATGCAATGTCCACCTTTCATTGACACTGCTTCAGCTTCTAAAACTCCCTAGGTTGTGATGCTATGTCCAACTCCCTAATTTGTCTCTACAAGCATCAACAATGTGCATCATTCATTAAGAGTTTTTTAACGTCTCAGGGTTGTTGATGAATATACTTTCTAGATTATGCCATGAAGTCTCGGTACAAATTATTTGCAGCTTTGGATCTTCACTGTGGGGAACTAAAAACCTAGGAAAACCACGTTTTTGACTGACTTGCCTTGGCCCTCGCTCAAGCTCTGGCATGAGCAAAAGATTGGGAGAAAATTATACACGTGCCACACTGTTCATGCTTTTTTTATTGTTAATGTTTAGCAGGCTTAAAATGCATCCTATTCGCTTTCCTATAGCTACAAATTCATAGAAGCACGAAGGTGTGAGCTAGATAAGTGGCATGGTTTTCCTAAATTTTCTAATTTTGTTGACCGTAGATTCGAAAATTCTCAAATCCAAAGGGGGAAGTTAATTTAAGCTGATATAGCAGTCCATGAATTGCAGCAATTGTCGTAGGGGGGGTTTAGGCAAACCTGCTAAAGAAAGAGGGTATTTTGGTAAGGGACTCGCAAGGAACACAAAAACCGGCAGATAAATAGGCTTGTCATTCATCACAGCAGCAAGTATACAATGTTTGAATAATATAGATGGGGAGCTGACCATAGGAACAATATCGAGCTACCCATAAAGAAGAAAGTGTGCACATGCAGTATAGAAGGGTAGTGGCGACAACTTCTCATCGGGATAAAAAACCCTGCCCTTTTGGGTTTTCAAGGAAAACCCTAATGAGAAATGGCCGCCAACAACCTTGAATGGTTGCCTGGAGAATCGAAGGAAGTGGGGCGATGTCGTACGCAAAATACAATGAACCCGCGAGACGGCGTAATACCTACAAAAGACATAGAACACAGAGAAGGCACACATGAATGGTTAAGGAGGATAAGAACATGCATGACAGTGACGCGGCAAGCTACACAACAACAAGCATCCAAAATCGATGTGAACGACGACTAATGAGGAGAAAAATAATAATACACGACAAAAGAGAAGATAGCATCACCCGGAGGGTGGAGAAAAAGCGTCACCCAACGGGTGGAAGAACGAGCATGATAAAAAGAAATGTGCGTCACCCTCAAGGTGGAAATAAACAGCATCACCCATAGGTGGAGAATAAGGCAGCACCATATAGATGTAAAAATATTATTATAGCAACATTCGAGGGTGGACAACAATAAGGTGTGCATGAATAGAAACACATGTGAATAGAATAGACAAGTGCCCAAGCAAATCAGGGCGGGAAGGGAGGGAAGCAATGGGAATGAGAGAAGTGTTGCTGTGAGAAGACGCCGATAACTGGTCTCGAATATGGAGTGTACTTATATAATGGCTCGTCCCTGCCCAGAATGGCAATCCAAGGGCTCGGACCGATGCATTTCTGAAAGATACTCGCAAGGAACTAAAAACCGGACAATTACCAGGGAACTTCCTTAGCTATAAGCCAAGCCACTGAGAAAAATCCAAGTGTTGAGTCAAATCGCAAATCACGTAGCGAGAGTGGGAGCAAGAGGAGCGCCAACTACCGTGGCCGCGAGCAGCATCATGTGGGACTCCACGGGCCACAGCTACAGAGGCTCCGCCGCGACAAGCAGAATGTGTACCATATTGGGATGGATCTAAGCCGATAGAGAGAAGACAACTCCTCCACCCATAAGCGAGCTGCCGGATAGGACAAGGGGCACAGAAAGGAGGGAGAAGCGCAAAAAAGACGGTCGCCCGAAGGAGGATCGAGGAGATGATAAGTACCCCTAGAAATCAGATACTGGAGAATAGTCACGGGACATGCAAGCGATGGTAGATGAGCTAAAGTAATCGTATGACCACAGACAAGTTGGTTTCGTTTGGAATGGTGGATAAGAATATCAACATGTGGCAAGGAAAAGGAGAGATCGCGTCAGTTGAGCGCGAGGGTCTCGGAGATGCGCAAAAATGCTGCAAAGGAAAGCACGATAAGGGCAGCGCCAGCCAGAGAGGGGAATGGGGCTGTGGGCTGCGCGAACTGGAGGACAATAGAGCGTACATGCTGAGGAAGAAGGGGAAGAAAGGTTTGGGGGGGAGGGGGGGAAGGGGATGAGAGGTAGATTGACGAGCCAAGGATGGTAAAGGCAATAGGGAGGGGAGGGAAGGTTGAAAATTTGATGAAAAAAAGATATCACGGCTGAGGCCGTAGTAATCAACGAGGAAAACATGCCAAGGTGATAGAGAGAGACGAAAAAGGGCGCAACGACGAAGGGTGAAGCAGGGAGATATGAAACAGAATATTGACGACACCAAGCAACAAAGCGGCTGAACATAGCGATGTAAGCCGTGAGGGTGGATGGGACACGGGAGGAAAAGACCAAAGGTAAAGTGGAGAGGAACAAGGGGACCTTTTGGGGGGTAAGTAAACGAGAAGCAGCTGCCACAAGACAACATAAAACCACGTTAAATTTAATTAAATTGACAATGAAAAACATAAAGAGCCACATGAGGTCGACAACCCGTAAAGGGGGCCAATATATGGGGCAATAAAGCCAAAGAAAATGCATCAAAAAACATAAAATCCTTAATAAAGGACGCAAGAGACAGAGATAGAATGGAATAGACTGAAGAGATAGAGAGAAAATGGACATAGAAGAGACAGAGATAGAATGGAATAGACTGAAGAGATAGAAAGAAATACTTCTATTCTCTCTCTACCTCTTTATTATGTTATGCTCTCTCTCTCTCCCTCCCTCCCTCCCTCCGGTGCCTTTTTTGGCTCCCGAAATCGGGGTCTCGCGCGGACCAAAATCGCTTAAGCTATTTTTCAAATTTGCGAAAATCGCTTTTTCAAAAAGGGGAAAGTGAAAATCGCTTCGCTTTATCGTAAATGGGAAAAATGCGATCACACGGCCCGGTGATTTTTTAAAAGCGAAAATCCCTTAAGCGATTTTTCGCTTTGTCGGCGTCTGTCGGTAGCCGACTGCGATCACCGCCGGGTGATTTAAAAAAACGTTCGCAAGTCGGCGTCTGTCGGTAGCCGACACAAAAAAAAAAAAAAAAAAAAAGTCAGCGTCTGTCAGCGCCGACACGCGGACATCAGCGTCTGAAAAAAGCGAAAATCGCTTGAGCAATTTTCCATTTTTTTTTTAGAAAAAAGTAATAAAAAAAAACGCGTAGCGATTTTCCGATTCAATATAAAACAAAGCACAGCGGGTCTACCATATGCGTCAAAGGAGCGCTTAAGCGATCCGCCTTCGTAGTTTCTGAGTTCTGCCCGGCATAGTGCAGCTTGTTTGATAGGGTTTGTTAGAATGTCGGATTCAGATTATGAGGATGAGGGCTCTATGAGCGAGCTTTCAGATGATGGCAATAGCAACTACTGGGAGGATTCATCTGATCAATCAGATGCCGATAGCTCTACATCGTCCGTTGCCACAAGTGCTAGTCGTGGCCCCGGTGGTTCCAATGTCGCGCGAGGTGGTTGGATGTATCCGTCCCGTATGGCCCGGCTTAAGGGGAGCGGGCCCGGGAGTTCGTGTCCATGGGTATGTGTTCTTGAAAGAGACATATGATCTTATGATTGCTTCCGTCAACGAGGGTAGGCCTCTGTATCCTTGCGACATCGGGATCGCAGACCCAGATTTTCCTCCCCTTCCACGAGACCGAGGCGGGCATGTTGTTTTAAAGTGGCATAGATATGAGGGGCGGTGGGAGCAATCTGAGGTGAGGGGGCTATCGTGGGCGTCGTCGGTCATGTTTCCTATTTGCATAAGGTGGGATCGCATCCACATAAGTGTGTGCCTTGGGTGGAGGATTGGAACAATCTAGTGGCGCAATGCCACATTGCCAATGGCCGACGCTTGCCGAAGGCCTTGACCACTGGCGGAAATAAGATCACAATGGGGGAGCGAGGCATAGCGAGCCGCGGGATCCCTTGGGAACATGTGACCTAGTGCCCTCGGGTGTCGATTATGCCAAAAGGTTCGCATGTACATGAAGGATAGTGACTTCCCTCAACATGAGACTACCACTGTCAGCCAGATTGACATCAGAGTGGGAGAGGTGCAGGTGCGAGACCGCGTCCGTCTTGTGCACATCCACACGCCGCGCATCAGGCCGGGAGGGGCGGCCAGGCGGATGAGGTGGGCGATTTTGCACGCCTTGCCGGTGGAGGAACCCCGGTATGAGCCCACAACACGGCGGGCAGTGCGGAGGAGTCCGCAGGCGTGGCCGCACATATAGGCTTCGCCTGATGTCTGTAGAATGGTCATGCGGAGGGACGGATCCTTGGACCTGATATTTTGCCGGCCTATGCATTAAAGACACGATCCTTTCGAAGCGCCAGAGGTATAGTCTCTACCAGTTCACCCTAATCTGGTAGAAAGAGCTGTGCAGTTAATGAGAAACGTGAACAACACAAAGGCTGTGTGGGACATCCTTGAAGGCAAAGTGGATCCCATGCTCGGGGAGGAGACCCGCTTGATCGGTGGCGTCACATATCGGTTTGACATGAGCGAGGAGAATGTGTGGCGTCTGCACGCAACAAGTATCGAATGTTTGGTGGCGAATGTCATGTCTAATTATGCTTGTAAATGTCTGCGCACTCACTTGCCTTGGCTCGAACGTGACTATGTTTCAGGCGGTGGCGCAATGCCGACTGGGACAGCCTTGAGGAGAACATAGAGGCCTGGGCACATGCAGGAAAGGTCCTCTACCACCAGCCATTAGCGTCTCCACGGCTATGGCGGATCGAGCGCCGCCCATGGATCCCTAGTTCTACAAGATGGCGGTATCGTAGAGGCGGCTGATCTGATGCAAAACTTCGGGGTGGGCTCTAGATTGACATTCGGCACCAACATGTGGCGGATACCACTTTGCTGCCGTGGTTCCGGTTGCATGCGGGGTTGGGTATCAATCTTCTACATGTTGTGTACACATAAGAAGGGCGGATCGGACAAAGAATGCATTACTGGCGCTTGCGGTGTTTGAGCGGATGGGGCATGTAAAGGCCAAAGGTCCATCACCATTGACATGGGCCGGAGGAGGAGAGAGTGGCCATAGAAGAGGCGGTTGCCAGCGACCCATCTTGTTTCAACGAGCACGGCGGCGGTAAAGAACTTTGTTTGTCACTATTTGCGTTTTCTTAGATGTAACGCCTGCGGATAGCGAAACGTGTCATATCTTGTTGGTTCCATTGCAAGCGAGCATGGCGTGACAACCTCATGCCGAGGGATACAAGATCCGCTCATACGCCAAGATGTCACGGCAAAGGCTTTCTAATCTCATCTTTGGAGCCCGGCACGGGCGGTATGAGCACTTGGAAAATCACCTCTACAATGCCTATGGTAACAGTCGAGATCTTGAGTAAGTGTCTTTGTCGAGCTTTTGACTAGACATATCGTTTTGTAGGCGGCGTGCGACAATACACACAGCACCCCGGTATCTTGCCCTGGCCCGGTTGTGGGGGGCGTCAATGGGAAGGGAAATGGCGGCTGACACGGAGGTTGTGGCCCCATGGATACATGGACACTACCAACTTCACGTGGAGCCCATTGGAGGTGTTGAAGGTGCGGACTTTGGATTGCAAAGGTTAACTGCGGATGTACACTCTAATTAGTACGATATGATCGCCTCCCACTCTTCAGCGATTACTTAGCGATTGCCTTACATGCGCTCTCACATCCAGCGCCGCTTAAGGAAGCTGGCCCCAACAATGACATTACAGCGTTACGGCGGTCGACAAGATCTACGTGGAGTGCGTGGGGGTTGGTGTGCTATCAACGGCTTCGCCATACCTGGCGGCATATCTCGTGCGGTATGCGAGTCCCCAAAATGTACACCTCCTCGAAATAGAGAGGCAACATCAAACCCGGATGTAGCACAATGTCACCGTGCATCGCGTGCCTCTCTGCCACCCGCCCCACCCGCTTAAAGCTAAAGCAAATAGTAGGCATAAAGTTGTGCCCTTCCCCAAACTCCATCCCGGTCTGAAAGAAGCCTCTAGCCCCGTCCCTCGCATACCGGTATCGGTCATGTGCATCTGCGGCGGAGGAAAGGGTGACACCAATGATGCCAAGCTAGGGGAACAAACCCTCTCTTCTGTATAATCACGGCGTATGTGTTGCGGCCGGCTCTCGCTGCTCATCAAACGCCGGCCTCCGAAGCACGAGGCTCTATCACATCTTTGATGGTGGTGGCGTGTGAATGAGCGGGTAAATGCGGTATGTCCTCAATATCTGTAGGGACACGTGCGTGCATGCGTGATGTAATGATGGCCTGTCGGTCGGCGTGCTATCTTTGTGAGGGACGACATGCCAGCTGAAATGCAAATCACGGTGTCTCAAAAGGCGTAGCGCCCGTTGAGGCTCTCCGTCTTGTAGGTTCGAATCTTTGCCCGTCCGATCACTGTAGATACGATGGCTGCTCCTCGTGATGTGCCCCCCTTCTTTTTGCTCCTCTTCCTGCACTTGACCTTGTCGCATACTCCATGATCTCCTCGGGTGTAGGCTGGGAGGGGGCTCCTGCGCATTATCCGTGGCTCATCCACTCATGCGGTACCGCGTTCATCGACATCCTCCTCGGTGTTTTGCGTCGATGATCATAGTGCAGCAGGGCCTCGCAGCAAGTATAGAGGGTGCACCACCTCGGTATGCCTGGCGATCTTTGAGGCGACTGTCAATGCCTCATCACGCCCGGCCGGGGTAATCTTTATGAGGCCCGGCAAGTGCTGGGCGTAAGGAGCCGCATCATGGACACTTCGTCCTACGTCAAAACCTTTTGTCTACGCACGGCCCCCCGCGATTGCGTTAGCTCTTGCCGTGCCCATTTGTCCTCTGCGTGCCCGGTTCATTAAAGGCGCTCCCTCTCCTCATCGGCAGGGAGGGATGATAGGTAACCGGGTCATTCTGGGATGACCACGTTCCCTCGGTAGCCACCACATATCTCGTGATATGCATTATGGTGCCAATGGCACCATCCTTCGTCGAACACGCCCACGAGAATTCACACGTAGCTTGTCCATTTGTATGGGACACCGAGGTTAGCGTCCGCATTACCGGTAAGTGCCCAAACTATGTGTCCCACGGGCTGTTTGGGGGCCCAGGCGCCTGACAATCAACCATATGCCTCGATATTCCCTGTCAAACTTCCATAATCAGCGTCTAGGCTAGCCTACCAACCATACAAGTACAAATGAAAAAACTCTAAAGACACAACTATGCAAGCTATCTAATGGGAAGTGCGGTGGTGCTACCAAAAAGTGATGTACCTTTGTCCCGGCTGTCCGCGGTCGACGTAATTCGGGAGCCCACTCTCGTCCATCCCTATCGGGCGACTCTCCTGCGTAAGATCTCTGCCCCATCGGTCACCTGTCGCCATATTGTAATGCCTGCACAAAATTGAATATTGAGCGCACAAAATGTGGTTAAACTTTGGAACTTAATAAAAGAACTCAATGGCCAAATGCACCATAGGATTCAAACCTAGGCACATCTACATGCACGCATAAAAGATATATTTGGATTTGCATTTTCCATATCCAACTCGTACCTCACACTTCCTCCCAGAATCTCTACAATGACAAAGAAAAACTACCTTCTTGCATCTCATACACAAAGCAAATCTAATTATCATAAATAACACCACCTACATCAAAGTGTTGATGTCATCATGTTAACAATACTAGAGCTGAAGACAAATACAAAATCTAGGCATATCAAGACACAAATGGGCACAGATTAAATACCTTATGGATGCAATCAAACACTTCAAAAGCTGGAAACCGGAAGATGAAAGCGAAATGACGGAATTGAAGTGAGAAGGCCGAAATGAAGAATTGAAGCGAAAATGAAGGAATTGAAACGAAGGAATTGAAACGAAGTGAAGGACTTGGAAATGAAGAGGCGAAAATGCGCAAAAGCGATTTTTGCGTCTTGGCGGGGCCGTGCCGGGGGGCGTCTGTGGCGGGGAGCCATGGCGGTCCGTCGCGGCCGATAACTGAATTGAATTTTTTTTTTGTCAAATTCGCTGCCGCCGTCGCGCATACGAACCCCGTCTTGACGGTGCGGCTTGACTAGCGCATGCGCCCGGCGAAAATAAACAGCGATTTTGACTTTTCCTCCGCGGCATTTCCGGTGGGGCCTTTTGGCGAGAAAATCGCTTAGCGATTTTCCTCCCCAAAATAAAGCAAAGCGATTTTTGGTATGAGGGACCCGATTTGGGGGCAAAAAAGACCCGCCCTCCCTCCCTCCCCTCTCTCTTTTTGGAGTCTGATTCCTTCATTATTGTCTCTCTATCTCTTTGTAGGTTTGGAGTGCTAAGCACCTTCCATTGAATGTTCTCTCCAAGCTAGGCTCAAAGCCGAGACTTAATCGTCTTGAAACTAGTGTGTTACCACTAGAATAATTGACAAGTCATATGATTGGGGCAATTGGTAGGAATTCGTAGTGCTTTGGCACCTTGTTTAGAAGATTATTGAAAGAGTGAAAATGGTTATAGACCACAAAATGGATGTCCTATTTATTGCGCATGCATCACATTTAAGAGTTCATGTGGATATCTACCTTGCTTATTCACGCAAGAACCAATAATTATGTGTATGTTAAATACTCACGTGACAAAGAAGGTGTGAAATTGTATTAATATTTCTATGTAAGTTAAAAACATGTGACATTGAAAGTGAGAGATTGTACTCATTGACGATGTGGAGAACGCGTGAAGACAAAAATATTTCAAACTTTATCCCCACACGTTTACATCTCAATTTTACAAAATGTGGCATATATCACAACATATATAAAGCAGCTTGATTTTTTGTTTGATGCAATATTTCCGTTCGAGAAAAAAACGTGAGAGCAACACGTGCACTTAAAACAAATAGTTAAAAAACAAATTAAAAAGATAACGAGCAACGAATCTGGACGAGTCTGTTTGACTTCTCTCTGCAGATTCTAGCTCAGCCAAAAAATGCACATCTCGCAATGCCTGGCCGATCTGTAGAAAAATAAGCCGATAGTTCAATCTAGCAGCATTGTTTGCCGATTCAATAGAAAATGCTGAGCAGAGGAATCTTCCGCAGGCGCAAGGTTGTTGTTTGATCGAAGCATCTTCTCCTCCAAATCCTTAAAATATATCGTTTGGATTCAATCTTGGGTTCGTTTTACAATTTAATCAGGTACAAAAAATTTGAAAACATGCATTTTTTTTCTTCTTGTAAGATGATGTTGTCGCCATTGTATATCGACGCTGCTCTGCATAAATCCGAAAAAGATAGCACATGGGCAGGATGATCGGAAGATAGAAGCGTCGAATGGAGTAATAGAGCAGTTGGATGGGCGTCGCTGGAGTCAGATTTGGATTGGTTACGGATCTGTACTGGTAATTGCTTTAACTCTTATTAATTTGGTCTTTATACTGGTACAGAGCCCGACCTTGGGCGTGTGGTAGATCCAAGCATCTGGGTGCGGGGCGAAATTGCAGAGATGGAGAGCACAGATGTAACAAAGACAAATGCGAATGTCAAGTTTCTCTGATGGGGAGCTTCTATGGCGTAGACAGTCTGGCCTATTATCATAGATAATACGACCAAGCCTCGAATTTAGTTTCTTTACGGAAAATTCTAGGGAGGAACCCCGTTTCGAGCCTCAAAATAAAAACATAAGCTTACGAGGAAAAATTGAAGCCCCGTTCCTTCGGATCTTCATCTAATTGGTTCAAGACGAGGAATGGAACCGGCCACAAGTAAAGAACCATCTAATTGGTTTGGAGATCTAATGGCTCTTCCTTCCAAGGTCGATAAGATTCTAAGCAAAAGCAAAGTTCCTTCCAAGGTCGATGAGATTATAAGCAAAAACGACTTTGGAAGAAGAAATTTTCGCCGAGAGAAAATTTCGGTTAAGAATTTCGGCGGCCGCCGGTGACACGGCGGGCGAGCGGCGCGAAACCTGGCCCGGCGCCCGCCAATCGGTAGCGACCCGAAGAAAATTTCAACGAAATTTTTTGGCGAAAAGTTCTCAACGAAAAAAAGGGGTGAAATTTGCCCCCATTTCTTCTTTTTTCCGTTTTTCGTGGCATTATTGGCGTGGCGCTTAATCAGGGCGTGACCACGGGCTGAGGCGGGAACATCAAGCGAAGATCGGCGGGAAAATTTGAATGTAAGAACACGCTTTGTTTGGGCGAAATTTCCAGCCCCTTTTTCGTTAGTGAAGATCAGGGCCGTGAATCATCCGATTGGGCTGAGGATTTAAGTGCCCTTCCTTCCAAAGTCGACAAAATAAACGAGGAATGACAACTTGAGCTGTAAAGGCCAGTGTGTTGTGTTCCAATTTTTGGTTTATTCAGCGGCACAATATGTTGTGGCATGGAGGAATTTTGAAGAAGTAAATTCAGCAAATGCTATGGGAAAAGATAATAGGAGGTATTCTGTGTTTCATCAGAGGGGAGGAAAAAAAAACACCAACAAACAACAATGCAATAGTATTTCTCTCTCTATTGATTCCTGGAGCCCCGGTTCTATAATCGGCTGCCAGGGCTAACCGCCGGGTCCGCCCCAGCTACTCCTGCTATGCCCACACAAGATAGATGGTCTTTCCCTTCTGCTTCTGCTTATGCAATTAATCCCTTCATGCAAAACCAAAACTTCCAACAAAGGCTGTTAGTCTTTTAAAACAACCGATTAAGCGGTGTGGCTTCAATTGAACAACATGGACACTGTTTTGTTTTTCTAATTTACTCCTTGCATAACATTCCCTGCAACAAACGCAAGGTTTTTCTAATTTACTCCTTGCATAACATTCCCTGCAACAAGCGCAAGGACTGTGTGGTCTCTACCCATTCCAACAAAGTTACCAGAGTGGAACTTCGTTCCTCCCAGCCAGCAATTATTTTCTGCAGAGGTAAACCAAACAAAGCAAAGATTGACAAACACCAAGAAAGCAGTATAAGCATGCCACATAATACTAATACTAATAGAAAGAGCACTTAGATTCCGGAAAACCCACTTGTGTTTACTAACAACAATGAAAACCACTGCCTTATTTTTTTAACTTCTTTTTATTTTCTTTTTATTTATGTTTTATCCTTTTACCCAAAACATTGATGTGCCAGTTTTTAAGACCTGAATTTCGTGCCCTTTGCGGAAGATGAATTGTATCTGCAAATGACTCTGTTTTATTTTTCTTTTTTTTTTTAGCGTTTGAAATAATTCATTGTTTATCTAAAAAACATTCATTCACCCTCTACACTAGTTACCATAGGAATCCCCCACCTTATCTATAAAAGATAAGAAGGGATGGAATGAAAAACCGGATAAAAAAAGGAGAGCCAAAGGCAACAATGATGGTCTATTGGCCATACTTTTGGACATCTCATCAAGATTCAAAACATGTTGGCTACAACAAATGACCGAATTATAAAGCAAAAAAATGTGGAAATCCCATAGGTAGAAACAACATTCTTTTATTTTTTGGGTCTGAATATGTACATTTCACATTGGAACTAAAGAAATGTTCGGGGCGGCCAAGATGTGCATTTCGCATTGGAACTAAAGAAATGTTCGCGGCGGCCTTGGCCGCCGCGATAAATTTCTTGTAAATTTAAATGAAATATACATCAAAATGCAAATGCTATCAACCTTGCCTCAACTTTAGCTTTTTAAAAAATTTAAGAACTTAGGTGTCATCTCATCATCAAAAAGCCTATGCTGCCCATGTGGCAATCATGCAATTTCTGCCTCCAAACCAAAACAAATGGTTCTATGTCTACCACAGATCAGAATATACACAACACACAAGAAAGCAAAATTAAAACAACACCAACACCGTAGCCATCTCATATACAAGAAAAGAAAAAAAGAATGCATTCTAGAATGGGGCTCACATGAAAACGACGAAAACTTTCTGATATAGGCTTCTCCTTCATCTCAGCAGATTTTCTACAATGGTGGATAGTGGATAGCCACATACATGCAAACTACCCACGAAGAAAAATAAAGGGAATGTCCAATTATACAACTTGGACCCCATGAAATACAATACTAATAGATGTTTGGTCTGTGTACTTGCCGACAGCTTATCACCGGGATTAAAAAACCCTGCCCTTTCGGGTTTTCGAGGAAAAACCCTAGTGATAAGCCTTCGACAAGGGACTTGGACAAACGTAAGGCTGAGAATTCGCTCCCAAAAAAGGCCACAAATGGAGAAGTCGAAACTGCTGCCGCTTGCCAACCTGTATTCGCACATTGCCAACACTAGAACAAATATGACAAAACAAACCTCCCAAAGTGGAGGGGCTGATCACGCGTGCCACACGACAACAAAACAAAAAACTCTTCAAATAGAGGGGCTGGTCACGCGTGCCAGGCGACAAATACATTAAACAATTAAGGGGGAGAGGGTGGGTTTCAAAGAATAGAGAATAAGGTACTGCTGAGAGAGAAGAGGAAGCGCCGATGAGACGTTGATGAAGAGCCTCGCCTAATATAGCGATTTCCCAACCAGAGAAGGCATGCAATGCATGCATACGAGACATGCATGCTCGCCCCCTCTAGAATCTCAATCCGAGGGATCGGATCGATGGAATTCTAGAATGGGGCGCGCATGAAAACGGCAAAAACCTCCTGAATAGAAGAACTTCCTTATCAAAATGGGATCAAGGACGAAGATCGAAGGATTATGGCTAAAGAAGATACAAGGCCGAGAAAGGACATGCCACAACATGAAAGAATACCAAATTGGTCAATCCAAGCAGGGAGAACCCCCTCCCCTGTATGGTTTCAAAGAATAAAGAATAAGTTACTGCTGAGAGAGAAGAGGAAGCGCCGATGAGACGTTGATGAAGAACCTCGCCTAATATAGCGATCTCCTAACCAGAGAAGGCATGCAATGCATGCATGCGAGACATGCATGCTCGCCCCCTCTAGAATCTCAATCCGAGGGATCGGATCGATGGAATTAAAGGACTTGAACCTCCAGAGGCTCCAGACCCACAAGCCGATCCAAACACGCTATAGAAGCAGTTACAAAGTACCAGAATGCTCAATATTCTCCCTAGCATAAGCATGCTACTGTGTACCACGAGATGCCTTCATTTTGGCCTCCAATAATATTGTAGTTATCCTAACCTTGATAATTAACATGCTTTTTCATTTTTATTTTGAACTTTTGAATTAGTTTGATAAAAAAATAAGAAAGCAGGTTTCTTGAAGTAACTAAGCGTGGCAAGTTCCGAAAAGTGGATACCTGTGGTATGCTTATGCCCCACCAGATATTTTAAAAAGCTCCTTTTCCATGTGCATTTAGGTCCAATAGGCCTTTTAGTCTTTTGGGGTTTTTCCTCCCAAGTGGGGGTTTTTTCATCCCGGTAGTAGGGTTCTCTTTGTCTGGTTACATTGTTTTGTTTTTTGGTGTTAGGGTTTTTGGCTTTTTTGCCTGTTCTCTGCATGTACCGTCTCATAGGCCTCTGGCCTCCGTGGACGTTAAAATAAACTTCCTTCCTTCCTTCCTTCCTTTTGGATGATAAAATTCTTCTTAATCCCAAATTAAAGAAATGTTGCCCTTCATTGCCCTTACTTTCTTCCTTTTGCTCAATGGAGGAGATTATACACCAAGAAGCTCTTCTAGCTCCATTACATTTCTGTCAGAGAGCAACTTTCGCTCTTCAATGGTAAGATCTTCAACATGTCAGACATGTACAATGACAATCTTTTCCATAGTTTCAACCATTTCTTCATATTGTTAGACCTACTCGGCTAGCAACAACATGGCCAACATCCTAGACGAATCAACTCCTTGGCTAAAAGCTACTATATCTTCCATCGCTCTTTGCAATAGGAACCTGCCCTATAAATTATTGAACAAAGAAAGAATAGAATAAAATAGAATAGAAATAGAATAGCATGTATTTTTATCATCCACGGAGCTTATGGGACCCAAACAAAAAGAGCAGCAAGCGTATTATTGTAAGGATTCAAAAACTCTCGCCCTGTAAGTTTTTTGAGGGAAAATCTTAGCAGTAATAAGTATGCTAGTAGACTGTACAATCATATGGGCAATTCAATCGCATGGAGGGGGGCAAGCGGGGTCAGTATATCCATAACCTCGTGAAGGTATGATTTCAATAAGCCCATGGAGGTCATGTTCAACAACGCATGCAGTGGCTGGTTAGGCATAACTAACTGAACATAACGTGCCCAGATATGATCGAATGCTGGAAATATCTGAAGGGTGTGGCATTCATCTACAATGGCACCCTATTGGCAATACTGACAGATATTATGTCTTGACGTGCCTCCCGAGTCCATCGGCCTGTCTCAATGCAGAGGCGCTGCGCACCGGTGCGAATGGAAGCTATCAGCCTGTGCTTTTTCATGGGCAAATGTGTGCACGAATAGTGTTGTGGGCCTCATGTGAGCATGCAATTCACTTGTTATTGATAGTCTGCCATCTTGACAAGCGTCAGAGCATCTGCATCTGAGAGCTTGCCAAGGAAGCAAGCATTAAGGTACTACCTCAATGCATCGTGGTCCTTCTCTATCTGTACTTTCACGTATGTCTATCGTGAGAACCACTGAGCTTGCTTATCATTCCGGCAGACTTTGAGGCACTGTGGACCCATTGCTATGCCCAAGATTGGGCAAACGGGCATCGCCCAATACCAACTACCTTCTGCAAGTAAATGATATGATGATCTAGTACAACCCTCTGATGGGGTAGGAAACCTGTCTCCTAGCAGGATCTGATATGGAACTGTGGACTTTACCCCAAGTGCTCGTGCTAAGAAGGCCTTCTGTACCTGCTCCAGGTCATTCTAGGTGGTGAGGGATATGGCAGAACCCCACACCTCCGCCCCATATAGGAGAACCAGCTCGACCACGACCCCGAACAGATGTGACTGGTGGCCCCAAGCATATAGCTTTGCCTTATGGTTGTTCTTCTGCATGACATATAGTAAAGACATGTTCCTTTATATCCACCCAAAAATACCCAAATAAAACTTTTTCTCCTCCTTCTGATTTCTATATTGCCTCTAAAAACATTTAGGAATCTTATCACAATCATGCTGCACATGTTAAAATAGGAAATAAATGCAAAAATGTACTACCATCATGCACTAATCTATATAGATGTCGGCATTTATCTATATATGTAGCATGCAACAATTGATAGTTAACTTCTTTCTGGGAGTAATACGCCAATGGTGAAAAATATCAAAAAAATAAAAAAAATTTTTTTTTGCATCTTTGGTAGGTAATCTTGGGCGAGCATCATTGCACAAAAATGTCCAATGAGTTAGATGTGTTGGTTCCAATCTTTAGCTAGGATTTGTAATATTTTCGTATATGTGCAATTACTCCATCATTATCAAAGGGATAAGGTTGAAGATTCCTTGGATATTTTGAGATCCAAGGAAGACTCCACCACCCAATACTCAAAACATTAAGACGCCGGAACATATTGATGTGCATGCACAATGCTGGGTAGACACATGGCAAGAAACAATTCATTATGCACCTCAAACATCATTACACAGTAGAAAATGACATCCAATTTTTCATGGGAATGTCGAGTTCATTCTTGCTCACACTTGTCCAGTCTAGCAATTGCAACACAAAGTATGAGAAACACAAATTGCATGAAGAGGATTCATTGCAAATATGTTTTGAACTTTATCCACACATATACGTTTCAATTTCACAAAATGTAGGATATATAAAATTCTATAAAATATGCAACAAATGCAAATGCTATCGAACTTGCCTCAACTTTATGACAAATATTTTAAGAAATTAAAGGCAAATTCAAAGGAAGGAAGGAAGGAAGGAAGTATATTTTTCATTAAGCACCACAAAGTGGCGTCCGCGAGGAGGACATCACGACCACAAGTACAAAGAAACAAAAATACATTGCATGGGCGAGCGAGAGTGAGCACCATGGCGGATTAAAACCCCTTGGGGAAAAGCCGTTGCCATGATGACCCGCAGGATCAAAAGCTATCTTGCTTTTGCAAAAGCAACAACCATACCTCCAACAAAGCGAGAACTTCCAGCAAGCGCCCGAGGCGTAACCTCTTCACGGCTAGGTCGCAGAATGCGGCTGGGACTCATACCGCCAGCTAAACCTCCATCCTCTCGAAACCCGGGGCAAATAGATCGCGTCGAGAATCTGAAGTGCCGACCCTAGAGGCCAACTTCGATCAAACCACTAGACCATAAGAGGCTGCCCGAAGCAGTGGAAATCCCAAAACCCCCATAGCAGCGATCTGAAGAAGCTGGCGGTGGCCAGTAGAGTGCCCGCTGAAGCGAAAACCAACGCATCAATAAGCCCAAAGCGAGCCCATTTCGGGGAAGGCGGCTCGAGGGGAGAAGCATTTCGAGAGAAATCGACACCCGACCCGACACCCTATAGCCATCGCATTTACAAAGGGAAAAAGAAAAGGCGTAGTATTGAATTTTAGAGGCTCGGACCCGCGGACCTATAGAATATCTTGCAGGTAGAAACAATTAACAAAATACCAAAGAAGCAAAGAAAAAAAACACATTATTCATTAGCAAAAAAGAAAAACAAACATTGTATTCATTATTTCAACGACAAGCTTTCTCATAAACTCCCTCTGCCGTATTGATTCTACCATCATTACACTAGCATTTGCAAAACAATCACAAAGCACGTCGGATTTTTATCTCCGTTTTAAACTTCGGCCAAGTGATAATACCCCTTCATCTTGAAATAAAAACTTACTCGTAGAGTAGAAGATAAAACTAAAGTGGCTCCAATATTCCCTGGCATAAAACATACTCTTTGTGTACCACAAAGTATTACTTAGACACCATAAAACTACCTACAAAAATACCCAATCTTTGGGTACTTATATAATGTCTCAATGACTAATAAATAATGGAATTGGATGCACTCATTTTTTGCCTCCAATAGTATTAGCTTTATCATATCCTTGAACATTAATATGATTTTGACTTTTATTTTACCTTTGAGATTAGTAAGAAGAAAGAAACAATACCCATTCCATAAAGTATCTAATGTAGGTGCTTTGGCGAGGGATTCAAAAGTGGGCATCTATAGCATGCTTATATGCTACTTGCAGATCTTATTTTCCATGTTTGCATGTTATTGTACTATATAATCTAAATGAGATCGCCTTAAACTAGCTCGGTCCACTTGGGATCAAAGTCAATCTTATGGCCCAAGGCATATGTTGGGACCTACTAGTGCCCGTAGTTTTGATTATGGTCATTTATGATCGAATGCGCCTTTGAAATATATAATCAAAATTTGCCCTAAGGCTTGAGATATGAAATGCATATGGGGACTCAAGCCGTCCTAATAAGATTGCTTTGATCAATATAACCAGCTGACCCCTAACGTGATTATTTTTTTTTTCTATCATACCACCTAGAATGCCTACGATGAAAACATTTGGGCGTTAAATCTCTAAAATGCATTGTGTGGTCACATGTCGGTTGGATCTTTTGCCTAGTCGTGACCTTAAAACAACTATCTATCTATCTATCTATCCTTATAACAACCCATTCAATTATTTTAAAGATATAGTCTATGGGGGTCATTTATACATCAAAATCAAATCCCCTTAGAACACCCTGTTATTTAAGCTATATATTCAAATCAAACAACATGCTCTTCATTGCCCCTTACTTTGTTCGTTTTACGATACAATGTTTAAGCTACAATTTAGCTCTTCAAGGGTAAGATCTTCGACACACATGATTTTGGCAACCTTTTCCACAACTCAAACCATATCTTCGTATTGTTTAGCTTGCTCAAAAACATCCTGCACAGTCTTCTACAATCCGACATGGACCTTTCATTGCTCTCTGCTATATGTTCTCACCCTATAGATCATCGAAAGGAAGAAAGAAAAAATGGTGCTTTAAAACCACCCAAATAAAACTTTTCGTCCTCCACCTTAAGGAAGACCCAAAAAAAGGAAAACATTTTTGTTTTTTGTTTTTTTTTTCTAATTTCTATCTTGCCTCGAAAAACATTTCAAAACCTTATCACAGCCATGGTGCAGACAAAACTAGAAATAAGTGCAGAGATATATCATGCACTTAATATCTATATTGATGTTGGCATTTATCTATATAGATATAGATAGTTATCAACACCATGCATAAACTTGCAATATTTTTGTTTAGTATTTGCGGGCGGTAGTTCAGGCATGGTTTGGCCAAGATTTGGCTCTTGTATTTTATGCTAAATCGTACGGAAAGCATATATTTTCTGTGACATTCCACGTATTTATATGCTATATGTACAAATACATGACACATCACCACGGGTACGTAATGGTGCATTGGCCATTATTGAATAAGTCAAAGGGATTAAAGTTTTTTTTGATGAACGTGGACCTTTATTATTCAAAAGAATACAAAGAGTACATGGGGGACTCAAAACCCAGTGGAGAAGATATCCACTAGAGCAACACTACCCACCACATACATAACATAAGCTTAGAGAACCACAGGATCACCATGAGAACAATGTTTTTGCTATGAGTAGGTGTGAATCGAAGATATTGCTTTCAAATGACACTTTTGATGTAGATCCTTTAAGGAGGAACATATGCGCCTTCCATGATGCGACTACGGGCATCGCTAGGCACTTGTGTATCACGAAAAGAGCTGTCCTTGAAGATGAGGAGATTTTGTCTCTTCCATTTTGGACCAAATGATCCAAAGCGGATGCTAAGTGGAAATCCCTCTTTGCCAAACTTGTTCCAGAACTAGGATAGACTAATAAATGGGACACAAGCGACTATTCAAGTCACAATGGAAAGACTCGAGAAGCCCCCTTGCCGGGCGGGTCGAACATGGTGACACAAAAAGCGATTGCTCAATTGTCTCATCGAGGCGGATCCACAGAGACTTACGGGCCGAAATCTATGAACAACAACGTTTACCCATACGCATCTATGAGTGATCGCCACCATAAAATGGATAGCTTAGGATGAAGCAATTTATCCCATACCCATCGCCAGACTGCTTTACGATGAGGCTCGGGGATAACTAAAGGCCACTTTGGCGATGGAGGCAATACCTCAGGATGAGAAGCAAGACCACATACATCGAGTGCACCAGGTGCTCCTCCTTAACTGCTTGCCATGAACCACCCGGCTGGGGAGCCCCGTCTTGTGGGTGTGGAGGAAGTGTAGCGACTACTTTTCCCAAATGCCCGGCCTAGCGAAGGAGAAGGAACTTCAATTTGAACTCATTCCACGTCAACAATCTTGTCTCATTATACCATGCAGATACCGTGAGCACACCTGCTGCTCGCCACCGGCGTTGCGTCAATGGATGGACAGAAGAGACCAGGGGATAATCTGCCTGGCCGGAGTCACCCAAAGGGATCCACCAATAATGGCGGGCCCAGGATGCGTGTGGGCCATTGGATGGGCGAAACAAAGTGCGCCTGATCTCCCAATTTGTGGCGGCCCCGGCTCATATCTGATGCCCGATCGTATACAAGCGGAGAATCATCCCCTCAAACCGACATCTGCTTTCGTGACATGAGGCCGTCCACCTAACATCCGGGCCCTTGATGGTGGCCAAGACCCGGCGGGGAAGAATGGGCGTGTCATTCATCCCGTCTCTCGAGGATCGTCCTAGGCTGCGGGCGTAAGCAAACATGAGCACATGACAATAACAATAACACATCCACCTCGAAGGGTGGTCCACCCATATCCGCTGCAACAACACATCGGTAACATCAACATAACATGGGAAATCCTACCGGGCTCGGACTCATGGGGAAAGGCCCGTGACTTGGGTCTCCAGAATAACAATGCTGGGCAGAATTCATGGCAAATGGATTTGGGTGGCATAGGGGGCTATGGCTGTTGGGTAGTCCACTCCATCTGCCCCTCATTGCATACTTTGCGGATAGGTGAAAAGTATTGGAGCTTGGTAGAGTAACTGCTTAGGGGTGAATAGCGGAGGACTCTGCTTTGAGGTTGCATCTCCCGGCCAGATGAGGGGGAGGAGAATCACTCCCCTCGGAAGGTTCATGCCAATCCGCAGGCGAGCTAGAGAACCCTTTGCACAAATATTAGACTTCAACTCACTTTGGAAGGTGGCGCATCACCCCAGTGTCGAGCCCATGCCTTTACGCATGCGGTGACAAGCCATTAGGCCTAGCTCCGCGGCGTTCCCGGCCGTCGTTACGCACCCGGAGGGATCAAGTGATTAGACAAGCCCTCCCTTGTCGGCCGGTCTAGCTCCGCCACCCGCGGCCGAGGCGGGCTCTTATGCCTGAGGCATTAATTGGGAATTAATGGGTTAAAACTAGGATCATACAACTACTTGGGCTCACGGGTCTCTACCCCCTTCCCAATACACAAAAGGTGGCGCATAGAATGTCAAAACATCATCACCATGAGGACTGAAAATAATAGAATACATCTATTCTAATCTACCCTAATCATACATGGTTAGGTTCCTTTGTTAGTGTCTATCATTCTTAGAAGAACGGGGGATTAAGCCTATAGCTAGAATGGATGCTAAACTCCTACTTTAAGAGGCACGATAACTTTCGGATCTACCTATTGAATCAACCACCCACCATCTTGGCTGGCTCCCCTCCTCTGGCGTTCATCTTCTTGATCGAATCTGCGATCTTGGATGAGTGCAACACTGGGAATCCGACTTCTATGCTCCCGTTCGGGAGGAAATGCATCCTCTGTTTGCTCCAATCCAGAGACTTCGGTGAGAAAGGGTTTCCCTTTTAGGGTTTATGCCCCTTTATCCCCCCCAATTTAGGGCTGGTCCTTTTTGGTCAATGGGTTATTGCTACTTGGCAAAAGGGATTTATATTCATGTTGCTTTAACATGTGCAATATAATGGTTCACAAAGGTCGTACCCTAGGGAACACTACCCCTTCTACGATCGCCCGTGTACATGTCGATGCGAGTCGACATGTACTAGTGGCGATATTCGAGTATAATATCGATATTATTCATGGTATATTATCTTTGGAGCGATCATTCTCCTACTTGAATTGATCTTTGTCATGACATCGGGAGTCTCCACCTTGGGCTCTTCTTGTCACGCAACCAACTTGATGTATACAATTTATTACTATTATACTTACACACTTATTAGAATTACTCTAAGGTAATATTTTTAAAACATTACTAGGACATTGCGTTACCCCAATAACTTATCAATTCATAACTCTATTAAAGCAAGGTAATTACTAACCTTCCTTAATACAACATTTAAGTTTATCAGTTTATCAATTTCATACAAAATTTACACTTCCAAAGTCTTGTTCATCCCTTGCAACATGTTATAACAAAATTTGTGTTGCAAGTCTTTTACTATGAAATCTGCATTAAGTTTACAATATCTATAATTACATACTTACTATCTCCACAAAATTTAGCGATTAGTTTTAAATGGTAGAAATACTTAGATAGTACAATTATATTTACTCTAAGTTTTACAATATTTACGACTTTTAGGTGGTGATTATTTAATGATAACCACGATTTAGACCTATTGTTACATAGACAAGGTTTTAATTATCATACACAAAATTAGATGTGCTTCTTATTCTCTTCCTTGGGTCTGCATTACCCTTGGAAGTATATCCCTAAGATGCACTTAAGTATATCTGAATTCTATTTTCTATTTATATTTATAAGGACCTCGAGGTCATATAGCTAGCCTTGGAAGGAATTGCATCCTGCGAAGGATTAATTAACATGCTATATAACTCACATTATCGTTGTTATTTAACTTATTTCCATTATGATACATATCGTCTGACAATTTCTATGCAGAGTTATTAGGATCTATATTTAACTTATCTATAAGACACATTAAAAGCTTGTAATACATGCGCACACCTTACCTAAGGCTAGAGCGCATCCACCCATTGGTGGCGTTGAGTAATTTGGAGATGACTTGGTGGTTTGCATTTGCTCCCCATAGTTTTGCTCCACTTCATTGTTGTAGTTAGCTACTACGCCCGGTCTCTGCGTTGAAGGCCTCACGAGGCACTAAGGTATCTATCTATCTTATGCTCTATTGGCCCGGCCATTGCGGAGTGAACTCTATTCTCTGAATTAGGTCAATTCGATACAAATGCGTTCAATCAAAAAATTGAGCCCTCCACTTTCTTGAAAAGAAAATGGTCACGCACCCTTCAATGGCGTTGTACACAATGTCATATCTATTCTCTCCCCTTAAGGGTTATAAGCTTCTTACTTAGTAGCATTACTTTACTAGCCTTACCTTAGCTAACATATATAACCATCTAAGATGGATGCATATTATGTTATCATTTATTTCAATATAGTTATGGGTTACATTCTAAAGCACAAGGTTTTGTCATCATGACAATTCCTTTTGTCTCAAAAGACTATTTGATTACTATAATTTTTATTTTAGATGTACCTTGCATGTACCTTGCAGTGTACCTTGCATGTAGATGTACCTTGCATGTACCTTGCATGTACCTTGCATGTACCTTACTGGTGGCGTGCACACCAGCGTAGGTGCCACATGGCGGACACCTGTTATGTCCACTAGACGTCGATCATCGACGTCTCTAAATATTTATAAAAAAAAAAAAAATTAAAAAAATTATTTTTTTTATCAAAAAAAACTAAAAATAAAAACATAAACCATGCATCAAATTGGGTGCAATTTAAGACATATTAAGTTGTAAAAGACTTGAATTTTATTTATCAAATAAAATATTTGGAGAAAATCTAAATTAATCAATTAAAATCTAATTAAAATCAACTAAAATCTAAATTAATCAATTAAAGATCGTTCTTAAATTGAGAAGCGGAAATGAAAAACATATAAAAATAATGGCTCATGCCATGAAAATACTTGTAAAAATTTGAGTCTACAAAAATAAATTGAACAAAATTACCTTCCTCTAATAAAATTATTCCTTCTCTTTATTTTTCGTGCTTCCTCGGATGAAGCCATAAGCTCTATTCTTGTCTATGCCTGCAATGAAGAGAAACCAAATAAGGAGAAGAAAAGTTAGGCTGGTAGGATAGAAAAAGCATAGAGTAGGCGGTGTGACATAACAAAAAACATGTAGCAAAACCTTCATGCCAACTTAGTGTTAGGAGGTTAGATAAATGGAGTTCTCTTTTGTCTCAAAATATGCATTTTCAGCTTTTAAGCGCTTCCATGAAAGGATTCCGTATCCATCTTTGCGGTGGCCCATAAGAAAGGAAAGGAGAAAAATGTGTTAGTTAGCTACTGCATAAAAAGTTAAGCAACCTTGTTACGCACAATGGACATGCCTTACAAAATGGTCGGGGGCGTTGACGGGTTTGTGTCTCCTGTCCGGGACTTTCGTTGCACATATCTCATTTTATGAGCACCGTCTAATCTCACTAAGCATTTGTGTCTTCACATTTGAGGGCCATACCTACAAACCAAATTAAACTAATTTTTATCCATAATGCATAAAAAATACAAAGAAAAAAAAGATTAGATGGATTAACCTAAATACATTAGCAAATAAATTTACAAAGAGTAGTAGGTGAGCTTGGACCGAAGCACTAGTCCCCTCCACTCAAGGTGGAGTCGACCATCACCCTGCCCAAGTCTCCCCAAGTTTTTTTTAAACCTAAACAAAGCATTAAACTTAAGCGTATTAAAATAAATTCTTACGGAATAAAGTACAAGGTGTTCGTTGTGGATTAAGCAAAAAACAGCATTTTGTTAGGAGTTATGCATGCAAAACAAGACATCAATGGTTAAAAAAATATTAAACTAAGTAAAAACAAAACATTGCAAAGATTAGTTCATCGACCTTGCATTAAAAAAAAACAAAACAAAGGAAGGTCCCTTCATCAACCAGAAAATAATAATGGGAAGAATCGAAGAAGAGGAAAAAGCGAATGGTGAAAAATCGAGAAGAAGAAGAATGGAGGAGGAGGAAGAAGAAGAAAAAGTGGAGGATGATGAAGAAGAAATAGAAGAAAGAAAGAAAAGAAGAAATAGAGGGAAAGAGATGATGAGAGAAAAGGATGTAAATCAGGCATAATATAGAAGGGAGGATTTCGAAGCGCAAAATTTGGAAGAACAAAGAAGCAAAAAGAAAAAAAGGCATATGGCAAATATGGGGATAGAAACATTGGAAGGGATCAAAATGGAAAAGGATGGAAGAATTAACTAAAAGAGGCCAAGATTGATGAGAATGGGAAGAACAAACAACAAGAACATAAATCCCTAAAACTTGGAAAAAAACAAGCATGGATTCAAAAAAGAGATGGTTGATCAAGCACATTATACAGACTTGCTTGGCAAAGGAAATGGGCTTCAAGACCCGATGAGCCAAAATCGCCCGGAATAAATGCTCCTCAAGTTTCTTGCTTGCTTTCCGAAATAGGTCCGCGGGTTTTAAAGCCCTGTTTGAAATTCTGAAACAACGTCGATGTCGGCGTCGCGGCGTCGATATCGGCGATTACGTATAGCGTCGATGATCGGCCGGATATACCGACAAAAGCGGTCAATATCGGCGTTGGCCAAAAAAAAAAGTTAATTGTACCTACAAAGGTTGAATTGAAGCAAAAACCGACATCAAAACCCTAGCCGCTTCAAATATTCTTGGTTGAGTCAACAAGAGCTTGGCGCTTCACATCTAGTTCTATCAGCCGAATCGACAAGGAGAGGGCCTCCAAATAAACCACGTGGGTTACCCGGGTTCTAGAAGGGTTGCGTTTTGGGGGCGAGACTTTTGGTCTGTTGCCTGGGACCTGGCGAGAAGGCTGCTTGTAGGAGAATACGGAACAAGAGGCCCGGCCGGGCGAGTTTGGGCCTGTCCTCACTCCGATGTGGCAAGTAGAAGTTGAGGCTTTTGCGGTGGCAAGACATTCATAAATTCGCAAGTGTGCATTCTGAAAATAAATTCTGATTTTTGCGTTGGATTCCTAATCCATCTCGACAAAACTGACCCAATTTTTAATTTTAGGAGAAGGTCTAGGTCAAAGGGTTAGCATTAGAGCGATAAAGGGGCAGCCCGTTTGAGGAACATAGAGCTGGCACCCTTCCCCAAGTCAAAATGAGGCGAGGACCCCTTGCGGGGATCCTCACAGAGGGAGAGTGGGACCCCAAGAGCGGGATCAAAAAGTTCGAAGGCAGCCCCTTCTGGCGGCTCCCAGGGGCGGCGTATGACCACCCTCGAACCCGGTTTACCCCCTATCGACCGTTAGATCCTCGTTCATGGGCCCCTCGCCGGGAAGGCCCAAAAAGATTCCAGATCGAAACTATTATTCGAGCCTCAAAATAAAGCATAAGCTTCTGAGGAAAAGAGTGAAACCCAGTTCAGCCGGATCTTCATCTAATTGGTTCAAGGCGAGGAATGGAACCCGGCCTTAAGTAAGAACCATCTAATTGGTTGGAGAATCCTAATGGCTCTTCCTTCAAAGGTCGATAAGATTCTAAGCAAAAAGCAAAGTTCCTTCAAGGTCGATGAGATTATAAAGCAAAAAGCGACTTGGAAGAAGAAATTCAGCCAGAAAGAATTTCGGTTGAAGAGCACTGGCGGAAGCCGCCCGTGAAGACGCGAGCGGAAACCACGGCGGCGCGAAGTCGCTAGCGGCCCGCCGAGAAAGAACTCAGCAATTTTGGCAGCCGAAAAGACCGCGAAAAAGTGAAATTGCACCCCCATTTCTTCTCTTCGTACGTTTTCCGTGGCGTGTTGGCCCGGTAACAATCTGGGAAGCGTGACCCGCAATTTCGAGGCGAACATCAAGCGAAAGATCGACGAAAGATTGAGATATAGAACACAATAGCGTTTGGGGGGCGAAATTTCCGCCCTTTTTAAGTTAGTGAAAGATGGTAGTGAATCATCAGATTGGTGAGGATTTAAGTGCCCTTCCTTCAAAGTCGACAAAATAGCGAGGAATGACAACGAAGTATGTAAAGGAGCCGATTGTGTTGTGTTCAATTTTTAGTTTTATTCCAGTGACACAATATGTTGTGGCATGGAGGAATTTGAAGAAATAAATTAAGCCAAATGCTATGGGAAAAGATAATAGGAGGTATTACGTGTTTCATCGGAGGGGAGGAAAAACACCAACAAACAACAATGCAATAGTATTTCCTCTCTCTGTGAGTTCTGGAGCCGGTTCCTGCATAATCAGTACCCGGGAGCTATGCGCCGGGTCGCCCGGCTATACCTTTATGCCCACACAAGATAGATGGTCTTTCCACATACTTATGCCTTATGCAATTAATCCTTCATACAAAACCAAAGCCTTTTAACAAAATTTTGTTAGTCTTTTAAACTCTTAGGTCGCGATTGTGGCTTCAATTAGTGTATGGACAACTGTTTTGTTTTTCTAATTCCACTCCTTGCATAACATTCCAACAACATAAAGGTTTCTAATTTACTCCTTGCACATAACATTCCAACAAGCTGTGTGGTCTCTACCCATTCCAACAAAAGTTACCCAGTGGAACCGTTCCTCCCGACCGACAATTATTTTACGAGGTAAAACCAAACAAAGCAAAAGATTGACAAACACCAAAGCGGTATAAGCATGCCACATAATACTAATACTAATAGAAAGGCACACTTAGATTCCGGGGAAAACCACTTGTGTTTTACTAACAACAATGAAAACCAACGCCTTATTTTTTTTAACTTCTTTTTATTTTCTTTTTATTTATGTTTTATCCTTTTACCCAAAACATTGATGTGCCAGGTTTTAAGACTGAATTTAGTGCCCTTTGGGGGAATGAATTTGTATCGCAAATGACTTCGTTTTTATTTTTTTTTTTTTTTTTTTAGCGTTTGAAATAATTCATTGTTTATCTAAAACATTCATTCACCCTCTACACACTAGTTACCATAGGAATCCCCACCTTATCTATAAAAGATAGAAAGGGATGGAATGAAAAACAGGATAAAAAAGGGAGCCAAGGCAACAATGATGGTCTATTGGCCATACTTTGGACATCTCATCAAGATTCAAAACATGTTGGCTACAACAAATGACCAAGAATTATAAAAAAAAAAAATGTGGAAATCCCATAGGTAGAAACAACATTCTTTTATTTTTTGAATTGCGAATATGTACATTTCACATTGGAACTAAAAAAATGTTGAAGGTGACCAAGATGTGCATTTCGCATTGGAACTAAAAAGAAATGTTTGTGGCCTTGGCATGTGATAAATTTCTTGTAAATTTAAATGAAAATATACATCAAAATGCAAATGCTATCAACCTTGCCTCAACTTTAGCTTTTAAAAAATTTAAGAACTTAGGTGTCATCTCATCATCAAAAGCCTATCTTTGCCCATGTGGCAATCATGCAATTCGCCTCAAACCAAAACAAATGGTTCTATGTCTACCACCGGATCAGAATATACACAACACAGAAAGCAAAATTAAAACAACACCAACACGGTAGCCATCTCATATACAAAGAAAAAAAAAGAATGCATTCTAGAATGGGGCTCACATGAAAACTGAAAACTTTTCGATATAAGGGCTTCTCCTTCATCTCGTGATTTTCTACAATGGTGGATAGTGGATAGCCACATACATACCAAACTACGAAGAAAAATAAAGGGAATGTCAATTATACAACTTGGACCCCATGAAATACAATACTAATAGATGTTTGGTACGTGTGCTAGCAAACTGACTTATCAGGGATTAAAAAACCACCCCTTCGGGTTTCGAGGAAAAACCTAGTGATAAGCCCCGACAAGGGGACTTGGACAAGCAATAAATTTGATTAGGCTCCCAAAAGGCCACAAATGGAGAAGTCGAAGCTGCCGGCTTGCTTTGTATTAAGCACATTGCCAACACTAGAACAAATATGACAAAACAAACCTCCCAAAAGTGGAGGGGCTGATCCAGCGTGCCACCGCGACAACAAAACAAAAACTCTTCAAATAGAGGGGCTGGTCCGCAGCGTGCCGGGCGACAAATGATAAACAATTAAGGGGAGAGGGTGGGTTTCAAAGAATAGAGAATAAAGATACTGGCGAGAGAGAAAGAGGAAGCGCCGATGAGGCGTTGATGAAAGGCCTGCAGCCTAATATAGCGATTTCCCAACCGGAGGGCATGCAATGCATGCATACGAGACATAGCCATGCTGCCCCTCTAGAATCTCAATCAGGGATCCCGGATCGATGGAATTCTAGAATGGGGCGGCATGAAAAGCTAAAAAAACCTCACGAATAGAAGAACTTCCTTATCAAAATGGGATCAGGGCGAAGATCGAGAAGGATTATGGCTAAAAGAAGATACAAGGCGAGAAAAGGACATGCCACAACATGAAAAATACCAAATTGGTCAATCCAAGCAGGGAGAACCCCCTCCCCTGTATGGTTTCAAAGAATAAAGAATAAGTTCTTCTTGGAGAGAGAGAAAGGCGCCGATGAGGCGTTGATGAAGAACCTCGCCTAATATAGCGATCTCCTAACGGAGAAGGCATACAATGCATGCATGCTGAGACATGCATGCACAAGCCCCCTCTAGAATCTCAATCAGGATCGGATGATGGAATTAAAGGACTTGAACCTCGAGGAGGCTCGGACCCACAAAGCCGATCCAAACACGCTATAGAAGCAGTTACAAAGTACCAGAATGCTCAATATTCTCCCTAGCATAAGCATGCTACTGTGTACCACGAGATGCCTTCATTTTGGCCTCCAATAATATTGTAGTTATCCTAACCTTGATAATTAACATGCTTTTTCATTTTTATTTTGAACTTTTGAATTAGTTTCAGTAAAAAAAATAAGAAAACAGTTTCTTGAAGTAACTAGCGTGGCAAGTTCCGAAAAGTGGATACCTGTGGTATGCTTATGCCCCACCAGATATTTTAAAAAGCTCCTTTTCCATGTGCATTTAGGTCCAATAGGCCTTTTAGTCTTTTGGGGTTTTTCCTCCCAAGTGGGGGTTTTTTCATCCCGGTAGTAGGGTTCTACTGTACAGTTACATTGTTTGTTTTTGGTGTTAGGGTTTTTGGCTTTTTTGCCTGTTCTCTGCATGTACCGTCTCATAGGCCTCTGGCCTCCGTGGACGTTAAAATAAACTTCCTTCCTTCCTTCCTTCCTTTTGGATGATAAAATTCTTCTTAATCCCAAATTAAAGAAATGTTGCCCTTCATTGCCCTTACTTTCTTCCTTTTGCTCAATGGAGATTATACACCAAACTCTTCAAGCTCCATTACATTTTCTGTGGAGAGCAACTTTGCGGCTCTTCAATGGTAAGATCTTCAACATGTCAGACATGTACAATGACAATCTTTTCCATAGTTTCAACCATTTCTTCATATTGTTAGACCTACTCGGCTAGCAACAACATGGCCAACATCCTAGACGAATCAACTCCTTGGCTAAAAGCTACTATATCTTCCATCGCTCTTTGCAATAGGAACCTGCCCTATAAATTATTGAACAAAGAAAGAATAGAATAAAATAGAATAGAAATAGAATAGCATGTATTTTTATCATCCACGGAGCTTATGGGACCCAAACAAAAAGAGCAGCAAGCGTATTATTGTAAGGATTCAAAAACTCTCGCCCTGTAAGTTTTTTGAGGGAAAATCTTAGCAGTAATAAGTATGCTAGTAGACTGTACAATCATATGGGCAATTCAATACTGCATCAGAGGGCACAACTGAGTCCGTATATCCATAACCTCGTGAAGGTATGATTTCAATAAGCCCATGGAGGTCATGTTCAACAACGCATGCAGTGGCTGGTTAGGCATAACTAACTGAACATAACGTGCCCAGATATGATCGAATGCTGGAAATATCTGAAGGGTGTGGCATTCATCTACAATGGCACCCTATTGCAATCTTGGCAGATATTATGTCTTGGCGTGCCTCAGAGTCCATCGGCTGTCTCAATGCGAGCGGCTGGCGCCGGTCTTGAATGGAAGCTATCGACTGTGCTTTTTCATGGGCAAATGTATTGCCGCGAATAGTGTTGTGGGCCTCATGTGAGCATGCAATTCACTTGTTATTGATAGTGCGCCATCTTGACAAGCGTCGAGCATCGCATCGAGCTTGCCAAGGAAGGCAACATTAAGGTACTACCTCAATGCATGCGTGGTCCTTCTCTATCACGTACTTTCCGCATTATGTCTATCGTGAGAACCACTGAGCTTGCTTATCATTCCAGCAGACTTTGAGGCACTGTGGACCCATTGCTATGCCCAAGATTGGGCAAACGGGCATCGCCCAATACCAACTACCTTCTGCAAGTAAATGATATGATGATCTAGTACAACCCTCTGATGGGGTAGGAAACCTTTGTCTCCTAGCGGGGATCGATATGGAGCGTGGACTTTACCCCAAGTGCTCGTGCTAAGAAGGCCTTCTGTACCTGCTCCAGGTCATTCTAGGTGGTGAGGGATATGGCAGAACCCCACACCTCCGCCCCATATAGGAGAACCAGCTCGACCACGACCCCGAACAGATGTGACTGGTGGCCCCAAGCATATAGCTTTGCCTTATGGTTGTTCTTCTGCATGACATATAGTAAAGACATGTTCCTTTATATCCACCCAAAAATACCCAAATAAAACTTTTTCTCCTCCTTCTGATTTCTATATTGCCTCTAAAAACATTTAGGAATCTTATCACAATCATGCTGCACATGTTAAAATAGGAAATAAATGCAAAAATGTACTACCATCATGCACTAATCTATATAGATGTCGGCATTTATCTATATATGTAGCATGCAACAATTGATAGTTAACTTCTTTCTGGGAGTAATACGCCAATGGTGTTTTTGCATCTTTGGTAGGTAATCTTGGGCGAGCATCATTGCACAAAAATGTCCAATGAGTTAGATGTGTTGGTTCCAATCTTTAGCTAGGATTTGTAATATTTTCGTATATGTGCAATTACTCCATCATTATCAAAGGGATAAGGTTGAAGATTCCTTGGATATTTTGAGATCCAAGGAAGACTCCACCACCCAATACTCAAAACATTAAGACGCCGGAACATATTGATGTGCATGCACAATGCTGGGTAGACACATGGCAAGAAACAATTCATTATGCACCTCAAACATCATTACACAGTAGAAAATGACATCCAATTTTTCATGGGAATGTCGAGTTCATTCTTGCTCACACTTGTCCAGTCTAGCAATTGCAACACAAAGTATGAGAAACACAAATTGCATGAAGAGGATTCATTGCAAATATGTTTTGAACTTTATCCACACATATACGTTTCAATTTCACAAAATGTAGGATATATAAAATTCTATAAAATATGCAACAAATGCAAATGCTATCGAACTTGCCTCAACTTTATGACAAATATTTTAAGAAATTAAAGGCAAATTCAAAGGAAGGAAGGAAGGAAGGAAGTATATTTTAAATTAAGCACCACAAAAAGCGATCACGGAGGGGACATGCGACCACAAGTACAAAGAAAACAAAAAATACATTGCATGGGCGAAGCAGTGAGCACCATGGCGGATTAAAAACCCCAGGGGGGAAAAACCGTTGCCATGATGACCCGCGGATCAAAAGCTATCTTTGTTGCAAAAGCAACAACCATACCTCCAACAAGCGGAGAACTTCAACAAAGCGCCCCGACCGTAACCTCTTCCACGACTAGGTCTTAGAATGCTTGGTCTTGGACTCATGCCAGCTAAACCTCCATCCTCTCCACTTTGAAACGGGGCAAATAGATCGCGTCACGAGATCACGGTGCCGACCCCACAGGTAACTTCGATCAAACCACTAGACCATAAGAGCTGCCCGAGAAGCGGGTAGAATCCCAAAACCCCCATAGCAGCGATGCTTGAGAAGGCGGTGGCCAGTGAGGGGCACGGCTGAAAAAAAAACCAGCGCATCAATAAGCCCAAAGCGCCCGGAAGCCAGTATTTCGGGGAAAAGCGGCTTCGGGGAAGCTTTCGGAGAAGTCGACACCAGCCAGCACCCTAGCCATCTCACGTACAAGGGAAAAAGAGACCGTAGTATTGAATTTTTAGAGGCTCCAGACCCACAGACCTATCCGAATATGCCGTAGAAACAATTAACAAAATACCAAAGAAGCAAAGAAAGAAAAACATTGTATTCATTAGCAAAAAAAGAAAAACAAACATTGTATTCATTATTTCAACGACAAGCTTTCTCATAAACTCCTCTGCCGTATTGATTCTACCATCATTACACTAGCATTTGCAAAACAATCACAAAGCACGTCAGATTTTTATCTCCCGTTTTAAACTCGGCCAAGTGATAATACCCCTTCATCTTGAAATAAAAAACCTTACTCTGTAGAAGTAGAAGATAAAACTAAGTGACTGGCTCAATATTCCACCTGGCATAAGCACGCTACTGTATACCACAAAGTATTACTTAGACACCATAAAAAACTACCTACAAAAATACCCAATGCTGGGTACTTATATAATGTCTCAATGACTAATAAATAATGAATTGGATGCACTCATTTTTGCCTCCAATAGTATTAGCTTTATCATATCCTTGAACATTAATATGATTTTGACTTTTATTTTACCTTTTGAATTAGTAAGAAGAAAGAAACAATACCCATTCCATAAGTATCTAATGTAGGTGCTTTGGCAGGATTCAAAAGTGGGCATCTATAGCATGCTTATATGCCCCACTGCAGATCTTATTTTCCATGTTTGCATGTTATTGTACTATATAATCTAAATGAGATACGCCTTAAACTAGCTCGGTCACCGGATCCGTCAATCTTATGGCCCAAGGCATATGTTGGGACCTACTAGTGCCCGCCGTTTTGATTATGGTCATTTATGATCAGGTACGCCTTTGAAATATATAATCAAGCTGCGCCTAAGGCTTCGAGATATGAAATGCATATGGGGACTCAAACCGTCCTAATAAGATTGCTTTGATCAATATAACCAGCGGCCTAACGTGATTATTTTTTTCTATCATACCACCTAGAATCGCACAGTAAGCTGTTGGGCGTTAAATCTCACAAATGCATTGTGTGGTCACATGTCCAGTTGGATGCTGCCTAGTGCGTGACCTTAAAACAACTATCTATCTATCTATCTATCCATCCTTATAACAACCCATTCAATTATTTTAAAGATATAGTCTATGGGGGTCATTTATACATCAAAATCAAATCCCCTTAGAACACCCTGTTATTGCGCTATATATTCAAATCAAAGCAACATGCTCTTCATTGCCCTTACTTTGTTCGTTTTCTGATACAATGTTTAAGCTACAATTTCGCTCTTCAAGGGTAAGATCTTCGACACACATGATTTTGGCAACCTTTTCCACAACTCAAACCATATCTTCGTATTGTTTAGCTTGCTCAAAAACATCCTGCACAGTCTTCTACAATCCGACATAGACCTTTCATTGCTCTCTGCTATATGTTCTCACCCTATAGATCATCGAAAGGAAGAAAGAAAAAATCGTGCCCAAAACCACCCAAATAAAACTTTCGTCCTCCACCTTAAGGAAGACCCAAAAAAAGGAAAACATTTTTGTTTTTTGTTTTTTTTTTCTAATTTCTATCTTGCCTCGAAAAACATTTCAAAACCTTATCACAGCCATGGTGCAGACAAAACTAGAAATAAGTGCAGAGATATATCATGCACTTAATATCTATATTGATGTTGGCATTTATCTATATAGATATAGATAGTTATCAACACCATGCATAAACTTGCAATATTTTTGTTTAGTATTTTTTGGTATTGGTTCGGGCATGGTTTGGCCAAGATTTGGCTCTTGTATTTTATGCTAAATCGTACGGAAAGCATATATTTTACGTGACATTCCCGTATTTATATGCTATATGTACAAATACATGACACATCACCACGGGTACGTAATGGTGCATTGGCCATTATTGAATAAGTCAAAGGGATTAAAGTTTTTTTTGATGAACGTGGACCTTTATTATTCAAAAGAATACAAAGAGTACATGGGGGACTCAAAACCCAGTGGAGAAGATATCCACTAGAGCAACACTACCCACCACATACATAACATAAGCGAGAACCACGGATCACCATGAGAACAACTGTTTGCTATGAGTAGGTGTGAATCTGAAGATATTGCTTTCAAATGACACTTTTGATGTCGTCCTTTAAGGAGGAACACTTGTACGCCTTCACAATGCGACTACGGGCATCGCTAGGCACTTGTGTATCTGAAAAGAGCTGTCCCTTGAAGATGAGGAGATTTTGTCTCTTCCATTTGGACCAAATGATCCAAGCAGATGCTAAGTGGAAATCCCTCTTTGCCAAACTTGTTCCAAGAACTAGGATAGACTAATAAATGGGACCTGCTGACTATTCAAGTCACAATGGAAAAAGGCCGAGAAGCCCCTTGCCGAGGCGGGTCGAACATGGTGACACAAAAAGCGTGCTCAATTGTCTCATCGAGGCGGGATCCGCGGAGACTTACGGGCCGAAATCTATGAACAACAAGCGTTTACCCTTACGCATCTATGGGTGATGCGCCACCATAAAATGGATAGCTTAGGATGAAGCAATTTATCCCATACCCATCGCCCGGTTGCTTTACGATGAGGCTCGGGGATAACTAAAGGCCACTTTGGCGATGGAGGCAATACCTCAGGATGAGAAGCAAGACCACATACATCGAGTGCACGGGTGCTCCTCCTTGCTGCTTGCCATGAACCACCCGGTGGGAGCCCGTCTTGTGGGTGTGGAGGAAGTGTAGCGGCTACTTTTTCCCAAATGCGCCTAGCGAAGGAGAAGGAACTTCAATTTGAACTCATTCCCCGTCAACAATCTTGTCTCATTATACCATGCGGATATCTGGTGAGCACACTGGCTTTTCGCCACGGCGTTGCGTCAATGGATGGGACGAAGAGACCCGGGGATAATCTGCACGGCCGTCACCCAAAGGGATCCACCAATAGCTGGTTTGCAGGATGCAGTGTGGGCCATTGGATGGAGGCTGAAACAAAGTGCGCCGCCTGATCTCCCAAAGGCTGTGGCGGCCCGGCTCATATCGATGCCCCGATCGTATACAAGCTGGGAATCATCCCTCAAACCCGACATCGCTTTCGTGACATGAGGCCGTCCACCTAACGCCGGGCCCTTGATGGTGGCCAAGAACCCGGCGGGGAAGAATGGGCGTGTCATTCATCCGTCTCTCGGGATCGTCCTAGGCTGCGGGCGTAAGCAAACATGAGCACATGACAATAACAATAACACATCCACCTCGAAGGGTGGTCCACCATATCCGCAGGCTGCAACAACACGCCGGTAACATCAACATAACATGGGGAAATCCTACCCGGGCTCGGACTCATGGGGAAAAGGCCCGGCGGCTTGGGTCTCCAGAATAACAATGGGGCGGAATTCATGGCAAATGGATTTGGCTGGCATAAAGGCTATGTGTTGGGTAGTCCCTCCATCGCCCCTCACATTGCATACTGCGGATAGGCTGAAAAAGTATTGGAGCTTTGGCCAGTAGCTGCTTAGGGTGAATAGCGAGGAGGACTCTCTTGCTCTTGGGTTGCATCTCCCGGCCCGATGGCCGGGGAGGGAATCACTCCCCTCCGGAAGGTTCATGCCAATCCGCAGGCGAGCTAGAGAGCCCTTTGCTGCGTGTCGACTTCAACTCCTTTGGAAGGTGGGCATCACCCACAGTGTCGAGCCCATGCCTTTGCATGCGGTGACAAGCCATTAGGCCTAGCTCGGCGTTCCCGGCCGTCGTTGCACCCGCGGAGGGATCAGCGTGATTAGACAAGCCCTCCCTTGTCGGCCCGGTCTAGCTCCGCCACCCGACCGAGGCGGGCTCTTATGCCTGGCGCGTGGTGGGAATTAATGGGTTAAAACTAGGATCATACAACTACTTGGGCTCGGGTCTCTACCCCCTTCCCAATACACAAGAGTGGGCATAGAATGTCAAAACATCATCACAGCGAACTGAAAATAATAGAATACATCTATTCTAATCTACCTAATCATACATGGTTAGGTTCCTTTGTTAGTGTCTATCATTCTTGAAGAACGTAGGGGTAAGCCTATAGCTAAGAATGGATGCTAAACCTACTTTAAGAGGCGATAACTTCGGATCTACCTATTGAATCAACCACCCACCCGCATCTTTGGCTGGCTCCCCTCCTCCGAAAGCGTTCATCTTTGGCGATCGAGGTCTGTGATCTTGGATCGGCTGCAACTGGGAGATCCGACTTCTATGCTCCCGTTCGAGGAGTAAATGCATCTCTGCTGCTCCAATCCAGAGACTTCGGTGAAAGGGTTTCCCTTTTAGGGTTTATGCCCCTTTATCCCCACGAATTTAGGGCTGGTCCCTTTTGGTCAATGGGTTATTGCTACTTGGCAAAAAGGGATTATATTCACATGTTGCTTTAACATGTGCAATATAATGGTTCACAAGGTCGTACCCTAGGGTACTACCCTTTACGGTCGCCCGTGTACATGTCGTCACGAGTCGACATGTACTAGTAACGTGTCGATTATAATATCGTATTCATACCAGGTATGTTATCTTTGGAGCGTCACATTCTCCCCCTTGAATTGATCTTTGTCGCGACATCGGGGAATCTCCACCTTGGGCTCTTCTTGTCCTGCAACCAACTTGATGTATACAATTTATTACTATTATACTTACACACTTATTAGAATTACTCTAAGGTAATATTTTTAAAACATTACTAGGACATTGCGTTACCCCAATAACTTATCAATTCATAACTCTATTAAAGCAAGGTAATTACTAACCTTCCTTAATACAACATTTAAGTTTATCGGTTTATCAATTTCATACAAAATTTACACTTCAAAGTCTTTGTTCATCCCTTGCAACATGTTATAACAAAATTTGTGTTGCAAGTCTTTTACCCTTGAAATCACGCATTAAGTTTACAATATCTATAATTACATACTTACTATCTCCACAAAATTTAAGCGATTAGTTTAAATGGTAGAAATACTTCGATAGTACAATTATATTTACTCTAAGTTTTACAATATTTAACGACTTTTTAGGTCGTGATTATTTAAACGGTAACCACGATTTAGACCTATTGTTACATAGACAAGGGTTTTAATTATCATACACAAGAATTAGATGTGCTTCTTATTCTCTTCCTTGGGTCTGCATTACCCTTGGAAGTATATCCCTAAGATGCACTTAAGTATATCTGAATTCTATTTTCTATTTATATTTATAAGGACCTCGAGGTCATATAGCTAGCCTTGGAAGGAATTGCATCCCCTGAAGGATTAATTAACATGCTATATAACTCACATTATCGTTGTTATTTAACTTATTTCCATTATGATACATATCGTGCGGCAATTTCTATGCGGTTATTAGGATCTATATTTAACTTATCTATAAGACACATTAAAGCTTGTAATACATGCGCACACCTTACCTAAGGCTAGAGCATCCACCCATTGGTGGCGTTGAGTAATTTGGAGATGACTTGGTGGATTTGCATTGCTCCCATAGTTTTGCTCCACTTCATTGTTGTAGTTAGCTACTCGCCGGTCGCCGCGTTGAAGGCCTCACGAGCACTAAGGTATCTATCTATCTTATGCTCTATTAAGCCCGACCATTCGGAGTGAACTCTATTCTCTGAATTCGGTCAATTGATACAAATGCGTTCAATCAAAAAAATTGAGCCCTCCCACTTTCTTCGAAAAGAAAATGGTCCTGCACCCCTTCAATGACGTTGTACACAATGTCATATCTATTCTCTCCCCTTAAGAGGTTATACGCTTCTTACTTAGCGCATTACTTTACTAGCCTTACCTTAGCTAACATATATAACCATCTAAGATGGATGCACATATTATGTTATCATTTATTTCAATATAGTTATGGGTTACATTCTAAAGCACAAGGTTTTGTCATCATGACAATTCCTTTTGTCTCAAAAGACTATTTGATTACTATAATTTTTATTTTAGATGTACCTTGCATGTACCTTGCAGTGTACCTTGCATGTAGATGTACCTTGCATGTACCTTGCATGTACCTTGCATGTACCTTGCAGTGACGTGGCACACCCCGCGCCGCCGTGCCACATGGCGGACACCTGTTATGTCCACTAGACGTCGATCATCGACGTCTCTAAATATTTATAAAAAAAAAAAAAATTAAAAAAATTATTTTTTTTATCAAAAAAACTAAAAAATAAAAAACATAAACCATGCATCAAATTGGGTGCAATTTAAGACATATTAAGTTGTAAAGACTTCGAATTTTATTTATCAAATAAAATATTTGGAGAAATCTAAATTAATCAATTAAAATCTAATTAAAATCAACTAAAATCTAAATTAATCAATTAAAGATCGTTCTTAAATTGAGAAGCAGGAAATGAAAAACATATAAAAATAATGGCTCATGCCATGAAAATACTTGTAGCTGAGTCTACAAAAAATAAATTGAACAAAGGCGTACCTTCCTCTAATAAAATTATTCCTTCTCTTTATTTTTCGTGCTTCCTCGGATGAAGCCATAAGCTCTATTCTTGTCTATGCACTGCAATGAAGAGAAACCAAATAAGGGAGAAGAAAAGTTAAATTTGGCGGGATAGAAGAAAAGCATAGAGTAAGAGCGGTCTTGACATAACAAAGAAACATGTAGCAAAAACCTTCATGCTTAACTTAGTGTTAGGAGGTTCCGATAAATTCGTTCTCTTTTGTCTCAAAAATATGCATTTTTCAGCTTTTTAGCTTCCATGAAAGGATTCGTATCCATCTTTGCAGGTGGCCCATAAGAAAGGAAAGGAGAAAAATGTGTTAGTTAGCTACTCTGCATAAAAAGTTAAGCAACCTTGTTCTGCACAATGGACATGCCTTACAAAATGGTCGAGACGTTGACCAGTTTGTGTCTCCCTGTCGGGACTTTCGTTGGCACATATCTCATTTATGAGCACCGTCTAATCTCACTAAGCATTTGTGTCTTCACATTTGGGGCCATACCTACAAACCAAATTAAACTAATTTTATCCAATGCATAAAAAATACAAAGAAAAAAAAAGGATTAGGTGGATTAACCTAAATACATTAGCAAATAAATTTACAAGAGTAGTAGGTGAGCTTGGACCCGAAGCACTTAGTCCCCTCCACTCAAGGTGGAGTCGACCATGCCCCTTGCCCAAGTCTCCCCAAGTTTTTTTAAACCTAAACAAAGCATTAAACTTAAACGTATTAAAAATAAATTCTTACCTGGAATAAGTACAAGGTGTTCGTTGTGGATTTCGCAAAAGCAAGCATTTTGTTAGGAGTTATGCATGCAAAACAAGACATCCAATGGTTAGAAAAAATATTAAACTAAGTAAGAAACAAAACATTGCAAGGTCGATTTCATCGACCTTGCATTAAAAAAAAAAAACAAAAACAAAGGAAGCGAGTCCTTCATCGACGAAGAAAATAATAGAGGGAAGAATCGAAGAAGAGGAAAACGAATGGTGAAAAAAGAAGAAGAAGAAGAAGAATGGAGGAGGAGGAGGAAGAAGAAAAAGTGGAGGAGGATGATGAAGAAGAAAAGAAGAAGAAGAAGAAGAAATAGAGGAAGAGATGATGAGAGAAAGGGATGTAAGAATTAGGGAAAGAATATAGAAGAGGGAGGGATTTGGAAGAAGGAAGAAGAAGCAAGAATTTGGAAGAGCAAAGAAGCAAGAATAAAAAAGGCATGGCAAATATGAGGATAGAAACATTGGAAGGGATCAAAATGGAAAGGGGATGGAAGAATTAACTAAAAAGAGGCCAAGATTGATGAGAATGGGAAGAACAAACAACAAGAACATAAATCCCTAAAACTTGGAAAAAAACAAGCATGGATTCAAAAAAGAGATGGTTGATCCAAGCACATACCAACCGGAGCTTGCTTGGCAAAGGAAATGGGCTTCAAGACCGAGTAGGCCAAAAATCGCCGTAGGAATAAATGCTCCTCAAGTTTCTTGCTTTTCGAGAAATAGGTCACGGGTTTTCCATACTGTTTGGAAATATTACTGAGAAGCAACGTCGATAATCGGCGTCGCGGCGTCGATATCGGCGTTCTGTATAAACGTCGATGATCGGCGGATATCAACAAAGCGGTCAATATCGGCGTTGGCCAAAAAAAGTTAATTGTACCTACAAAGGTTCGAATTGAAGCAAAAACCCGACATCCAAAACCCTAGCCGCTTCAAATATTCTTGGTTGAGTCAACAAGAGCTTGGCGCTTCACATCTAGTTCTATCCCGAATCGACAAGGAGAGGGGCCTCCAAAACGTAAACCACGTGGGTTTGCGGGTTCTAGAAGGGTTTGCGTTTTGGGGGGCCGAGACTTGGTGCGTTGCAGGGGACTGGGCGAAGCCTGCGGCCGAGAATACTGGAGCAAGGGCCGGCGGGCGGGCGAGTTTGGGCCTGTCCTCCTCCCGATGTGGCAAGTAGAAGTTGGGGGGCTTTTGCAGTGTGGCAAGACATTCATAAATTCGCAATTAATGCATTGCGAAAATAAATTCTGATTTTTGCCGGCTGGATTCCTAATCCATCTCCGACAAACAACCCAATTTTGAAATTTTAGGAGAAGGTCTAGGTCAAAGGGTTAGCATTAGAGCGGTGGGGGGCCGGCAGGTTGCGGGGAACAGCCGGGCACCCTTCCCCAAGTCAAGCGAGGCCGGGACCTTGCGGGGATCCCTCACAAGAGGAGGGAGAGTCCAGGACCCCAAGAGGCGGGATCAAAAAAAAAGTTCCGAGGCAGCCCTTCTGGCGGGCTCCCCGTGGCTGCACGCTAATGACCACCCTCCGAGCCGGTTCCCCTATCCGGCCGTTGGATCCTCCGTTCATGGGCCCCTCTTGGGGAAGGCCCAAAAGATTCAGTCGGTGCGGGAGAACTTGTCAAAGCGGGGGCGTCGAGGGTCGGCCTTGTAGAAACGCGCATGTGTCTTGTCGTTCGGACGCAGGAGGCTCCGGAATGGCAAATTGACCCTTCAAATCGTCGGAATGGCGAAATTACCCTAGGGAGCAAGTTACAAGGTCGGTTTGCAAAAGAAAGAAACACTCATGCCCTCCCGCGGCGGTATCCCGCATCCACATCCTAGGCCAATTATTACGAGTGTGATGGAAGTGAGCTACTTTGGCTTCTTGGAGGTCGGGTGGTCTTCTGGCCCGCGGAACTTGGTCCCAGGGGCAATGTCGGCGTTACGGAGTCCATTTGGCAGAGCCAAATCACATTCAGGAGGAGAGGGAGGTCGCCCGTCCGTCCCGGGGGGCCTTGGGGAGAGGAAGTGGGGGGCAGCAGCTTAGGGGGATTTTAGGGTCCGTGCTCTGCGGCGTCAACACCCCCACTCCCACGTCAAGTCCCGGCGCCAAGGTCCGCCCGAATCGACAAGGAGAGGGGCCTCCAAAGCGTAAACCACGTGGGTTGCGGGTTCTAGAAGGGTTTGCGTTTTGGGGGCGAGACTTGGTCTGTTGCACTTGGGACTGGCCGAAAGCTGCAGCCAAGAATACGGAACAAGGGAACTGGCGGAGGCGGAGTTTGGGCCTGTCCTCCTCCCCGATGTGGCAAGTAGAAGTCGAAGAAAGCTTTTGCTGGCAAGACATTCATAAATTCGCAATTAATGCATTTACGAAAATAAATTCTGATTTTTTGCAATTTGGATTCCTAATCCATCTCAACACACGACCCAATTTTCGAATTTTTCGGAGAAGGTCTAGGTCAAAGGGTTAGCATTAGAGCGGTCGGGGCAGCGGCCGTTGCGGGAACAGCCGAGCTGGCACCCTTCCCAAGTCAAAGCGAGGCGAGGACCTTGCGGGGATCCCTCACAAGAGGGGAGAGTCCAGGACCCCAAGAGGCGGGACCCAAAAAGTTCGAGGCAGCCCTTCTGGCAGCTCCCGGGGGGCTGACGCTAATGACCACCCTCTCTCGGGCCCGGTTCCCCTATCGGCCAGATTTGGATCCTCCGTTCGGGGGCCCCTCTTCGGGAAGGCCCAAAAGATTCAGATCGGTCGGGAGAACTTGTCAACCCAGCGGGGGCGTCCCGAGGTGTCGGCCTTGTAGAAACCGCGATGTCTTGTCGTTCGAGACGCAGGGAGGCTCGGAATGGCAAATCGACCCTTCAAATCGTCGGGAATGGCGAAATTACCCTAGGGAGCAAGTTACAAGGTCGGTTTTGCAAAAGAAAGAAACACTCATGCCCTCCACGGCGGTGTCGCATCCACATCCCTAGGCCAATTGACTACGAGTGTGATGGAAGTGAGCTACTTTGCGCTTCTTGGAGGGGGGTGGTCTTCGGCCCACGGAACTTGGTCCCCAGGGGCAATGTCGGCGTTCGAGTCCATTGGCGAGCCAAATCAGGATTCCGGGGAGGGGAGGTCGCCCGTCCGTTCAGGGGGCCTTGGGGAGAGGAAATTCGGGCAAAGCGGCTTCGGGGGGGATTTTTAGGGTCCGTGCTCTGGTGTCAACACCCCCACTCCCGTCAAGTCACGGCGCAAGGTCCCCGGAATCGACAAGGAGAGGGCCTCCAAAGCGTAAACCCCGTGGGTTGCGGGTTCTAGAAGGGTTTTTTGCGTTTGGGGGCGAGACTTGGTCTGTTGCACTTGGGACCGGCGAGAAGGCCCGAGAAGAATCTGGACAAAGGGGCGGCGGCGAGGAGTTTGGGCCTGTCCTCCTCCCGATGTGGCAAGTAGAAGTTGGGGGCTTTTGCGGTGGCAAGACATTCATAAATTCGCAATTAATGCATTGTGCGAAAATAAATTCTGATTTTTTGCCGGTGGATTCCTAATCCATCTCTCGGCCTACGACCCAATTTTGAAATTTTAGGAGAAGGTCTAGGTCAAAGGGTTAGCATTAGAGCGGTCGGGGCAAGCGTTCTTGAGGCAACCGAGCTGGCACCCTTCCCCAAGTCAAGCGAGGCGGGACCTTGCGGGGATCCCTCACAAGAGGGGGAGAGTCCAGGACCCCAAAGGCGGGGATCAAAAAAGTTCGAGGCGACCCTTCTGGGGGGCTCCCCTGGGCTGCTGCGCTAATGACCACCCTCCGGGCCGGTTCCCCTATCCGGCCCGTTGGATCCTCCGTTCGGGGGCCCCTCTTGGGGAAGGCCCAAAAGATTCAGATCGGTCGGGAGAACTTGTCAAACCGCTGAGGCGTCTGAGGTCGGCCTTGTAGAAACCATGATGTCTTGTCGTTCGAGACGCAGGGAGGCTCGGGAATGGCAAATCGACCTGTCAAATCGTCAGGAATGGCGAAATTACCCTAGGGAGCAAGTTACAAGGTCGGTTTTGCAAAGAAAGAAACACTCATGCCCTCCACGGCGGTATCGCATCCACATCCTAGGCCAATTGACTACGAGTGTGATGGAAGTGAGCTACTTTGGCGCTTCTTGGAGGTCGGGTGGTCTTCGGCCCGCGGAACTTGGTCCCCGAGGGCAATGTCGGCGTTCGAGTCCATTGGCGAGCCAAATTGCGATTCCGGGAGAGGGAGGTCGCCCGTCGGTCCCGGGGGGCCTTGGGGAGAGGAAATTGGGGGCAAAAGCGGCTTAGGGGGATTTTAGGGTCCGTGCTTTGGCATCAACACCCCCACTCCGCGTCAAGTCCGGCGGCAAGGTCCTTTGCGAATCCGGACAAGGGAGGGGCCTCCAAAACGTAAACCACGTGGGTTGCGAGGTTCTAGAAGGGTTTGCGTTTTGGGGGCGAGACTTGGTCAATTGCACTTGGGACGGCGGCGGCTGCAGCCCAGAGAATCTGAACAAGGAGGCCCGGCCGGGCGGAGTTTGGGCCTGTCCTCCTCCCGATGTGGCAAGTAGAAGTTGGGGCTTTTGCAGTGGCAAGACATTCATAAATTCGCAATTAATGCATTGTACGAAAATAAATTCTGATTTTTTGCCGGTGGATTCCTAATCCATCTCCGGCCCACCGACCCAATTTTCAGAAATTTTTAGGAGAAGGTCTAGGTCAAAGGGTTAGCATTAGAGCGGTCGGGGCAGCCGGATTTGCGAGGCAACCAGGTGGCACCCTTCCCCAAGTCAAGCGAGGCGGGGACCTTGCGGGGATCCCTCACAAGAGGGGAGAGTCCTGGGACCCCAAGAGGCGGGACCCAAAAAAGTTCGAGGCAGCCCTTCTGGCAGCTCCCGGGGGCTTGCTGCGCTAATGACCACCCTCCCGGGGGCCCGGTTCCCCTATCCCGGCCAGTTGGATCCTCCGTTCATGGGCCCCTCTTCGGGAAGGCCCAAAAGATTCCAGATCGGTCAGGAGAACTTGTCAAAGCGGGCATCACGAGGTCGGCCTTGTAGAAACATGATGTCTTGTCGTTCGAACTGGGGAGGCTCGAGGAATGGCAAATCGACCACCCAAATCGTCGGAATGGCGAAATTACCCTAGGGAGCAAGTTACAAGGTCGGTTTTGCAAAGAAAAGAAACACTCATGCCCTCCACGGCCGGTATCCCGCATCCACATCCTAGGCCAATTGACTACGAGTGTGATGGAAGTGAGCTACTTTGGCGCTTCTTGGAGGTCGGGTGGTCTTACGCCACGGAACTTGGTCCCCGGGGCAATGTCGACGTTCCGAGTCCATTGGCGAGAGCCAAATCGCGATTCCAGGAGAGGGAGGTCGCTCGTCCGTCCCGAGGGGGCCTTGGGAGAGGAAATTCGGGGGCAAGCAGCTTCGGGGGATTTTAGGGTCCGTGCTCTGGCCAACACCCCCACTCCACGTCAAGTCACGGCGCAAGGTCCCGCCCGAATCTGACAAGGAGAGGGCCTCCAAAACGTAAACCCTGTGGGTTGCCAGGTTCTAGAAGGGTTTGCGTTTTGGGGGCGAGACTTGGTACATTGCACAGGACGGCGAAGCCGCAGCCGAGAATACTGGAGCAAGGGGAACCGAAATTACCCGGGCGGAGTTTGGGCCTGTCCTCCTCCCGATGTGGCAAGTAGAAGTCGGGGGGCGCTTTTGCAGTGGCAAGACATTCATAAATTCGCAATTAATGCATTGTACGAAAATAAATTCTGATTTTTTGCCAGCTGGATTCCTAATCCATCTCCAAAGCCACACAGCCCAATTTTCGGGAATTTTTTGGAGAAGGTCTGGGTCAAAGGGTTAGCATTAGAGCGGTCGGGGGCAGGGCGGATTGCGGAACAGCCCCGGTGGCACCCTTCCCCAAGTCAAAGCGAGGCCGGGGACCTTGCGGGGATCCCTCACAAGAGGGGGGAGAGTCCAGGACCCCAAGAGGCGGGATCAAAAGTTCCCGAGGCAGCCCTTCTGGCGGCTCCCTGGGCTGCGCTAATGACCACCCTCCGGAGCAGGTTCCCCTATCCGGCCGGTTGGATCCTCCGTTCGGGGGCCCCTCTGCGGGGAAGGCCCAAAAAGATTCAGATCGGTCCAGGAGAACTTGTCAAACCCAGCAGGCGCCCCGAGGGTCGACCTTGTAGAAACGCAGTGTCTTGTCGTTCGAACTTGCCGTGGAGGCTCGGGGAATGGCAAATCGACCACGCCAAATCGTCCGGGAATGGCGAAATTACCCTAGGGAGCAAGTTACAAAGGTGGGTTTAGCAAAGAAAGAAACACACATTCAACTTCAAACCTCGGCCAGACCACACATTCAACTTCATCTCGACACAACATCGATGATCGACGTTCCACGCCACGCGCACAGCCACGCTGGCACTGGGGGACCACGTAGGCATCGGCCAGGCCACACATGCCATGTCATCATCGACACAACGTCGATGATCGACGTTCTACGCCACGCGAGTACAGCCACGCGGCCGTCGGGCGACCAGGTAGGCATGCCACGAGGCCAAAGGCGACACGTCACTCCAACTGAACGTCGATGATCGACGTTCAATGGTCACCGGTCAACGTTTGACTGGTCAACGTAGACGATCGACGTTGACCGTCGATTGTCGACCCGTTTAGGTCGACAATCGACGGACAAATGTCGATTATCGACGTTGATCCCTTGTAGTGGAAGCAAGACCACATACATCGAGTGCACCAGGTGCTCCTCCTTAACACTGCCATGAACCACCCAGAGCTGGGGAGCCACGTCTTGTGGGTGTGGAGGAAGTGTAGCAGCTACTTTTTCCCAAATGCCCCGGCCCCAATGAAGGAGAAGGAACTTCAATTTGAACTCATTCCACGTCAACAATCTTGTCTCATTATACCATGCAGATACCGTGAGCACACCTGCTGCTCGCCACCGGCGTTGCGTCAATGGATGGACAGAAGAGACCAGGGGATAATCTGCCTGACCATCACCCAAAGGGATCCACCAATAACTGGCTGTAGGATCTGTGTGGGCCATTGGATGGAACTGAAACAAAGTGCGCACAGTCTCCCAAGCTGTGACGGCCCCAGCTCATATACGATGCCCCGATCGTATACAAACTGGAGATCATCTCTCAAACCAGCATCTGCTCGCTGACATGAGGCCGTCCACCTAACATCGGGCCCTTGATGGTGGCCAAGAACCCGACGGGGAAGAATGGACGTGTCATTCATCCCGTCTCTCTCGGGATCGTCCTAGCTGCGGAAGCGTAAGCAAACATGAGCACATGACAATAACAATAACACATCCACCTCGAAGGGTGGTCCACCATATCACAGAGCTGCAACAACACATCAGTAACATCAACATAACATGGGGAAATCCTACCCAGGCTCAGACTCATGGGGAAAGACTGACGGCTTGGGTCTCCGAATAACAATGCAGACAGAATTCATGGCAAATGGATTTGGCTGGCATAGGAACATGGCTGTTGGGTAGTCCACTCCATCTGCCCCTCCTGTGCATACTTTGCAGATAGGCTGAAAAGTATTGGAGCCTGACCGTAGCCTGCCGGGTGAATAGCCAGAGGGGCTACTGCTACTGGGTTGCATCTCCCCAGCCCCGATGAGGCAGGAGGGAATCACTCCCCTCCAGAAGGTTCATGCCAATCACAGGCGAGCTAGAGAGCCACTGCTCGTATTCGACTTCAACTCACTGGAAGGTGACGCATCACCCCACGAGTGTCGAGCCCATGCCTTGCCTGCACGCAGTGACAAGCCATTAGGCCTAGCTCACAGCGTTCCCCGGCCGTCGTTACACACCAGAGGGATCAACCGTGATTAGATAAGCCCTCCCTTGTCAGCCGGTCTAGCTCCGCCACCCACAGCCAGGCGGGCTCTTATGCACAGGCCGCATTAATTGGGAATTAATGGGTTAAAACTAGGATCATACAACTACTTGGGCTCTGGGTCTCTACCCCCCTTCCCAATACACAAGAGTGGCGCATAGAATGTCAAAACATCATCACAATTTAGGCTGAAAATAATAGAATACATCTATTCTAATCTACCTAATCATACATGGTTAGGTTCCTTTGTTAGTGTCTATCATTCTTAGGCTGTAGGGGTCGCCTATAGCTAAGAATGGATGCTAAACCTACTGAAAGAGGCCTGATAACTCGGATCTACCTATTGAATCAACCACCCACCCGCATCTTGGCTGGCTCCCACTCCTCTGAAAGCGTCCATCTTTTGATCGATCTCGGTCTGGCGATCTTGGATCGAGCTGCAACCTGGGAGATCCGACTTCTATGCTCCCGCTCAGGCAGAAATGCATCCTCTGCTACTCCAATCCGAGACTCAGGGGCTGAGAACTGAAAGGGTTTCCCTTTTAGGGTTTATGCCCCTTTATCCCCACGAATTTAGGGCTGGTCCCTTTTGGTCAATGGGTCATTGCTACTTGGCAAAAAGGGATTATATTCACATGTTGCTTTAACATGTGCAATATAATGGTTCACAAGGTCGTACCCTAGGGTACTACCCTTTTATTTGCCCGTGTACATGTCGCGTCGAAGTCGGCATGTACTAGTGACGGTCGATTATAATATCACGTATTCATACCGTATGTTATCTTTGGAACGCGATCACCTGGCGACTAGCAACCCCTTGAGAAATGGAGATGCATTAGGATATGGAGAAAGTGGATAGAATAGTGCCCATGGGAGGAGAGGCTTAATGGATGGAGAGCCAAAGGAAATGCACCTCTGTAAAGACTGGTGAATGAGACGCAGACCTGGAGAATTATCAGCATTCCATATGGGTGAAAGCGTGTAGCTGGGGGACAGTTTTGCGCTGGGCAAGCACCCCCTAAGCACCCTTTACAACTTTTTTTTTGAATACTTTTTTTATTTTAGGTTCCCCCGTCATGCCCTTCACGTTCTTTGTGCAGCAGGCCGCTTCTGTTGCCTGCGACCACATGTTGGTTTCAAATGGTTCTAATGTAATTTTTTTTTGTTTAGTGCCAAATATGCCATGTGGTCACTTTGAACATGCCTCCAGCGCTAGGACATGCCAACTGGGTAAGAATGCCATGTGGCGAACCTCAATCATGCCACGTGGCTAGAAAATGACATTAAGGTCTTAGAATATTACATAAATTTGACCACATGGTTGAATTGGTTTCAAATGGTTCTAATGTAATTTTTTTTTTGTTTAGTGCCAAATAAGCCATGTGGTCACTTTGAACATGCCTCCAGCGCTAGGACATGCCAACTGGGTAAGAATGCCATGTGGCGAACCTCAATCATGCCACGTGGCTAGAAAATGACGTTAAGGTAGAAGATTACATAAATTTGACCACATGTTGGTTTCAAATGGTTCTAATGTAATTTTTTTTTGTTTAGTGCCAAATATGCCATGTGGTCACTTTGAACATGCCTCCAGCGCTAGGACATGCCAACTGGGTAAGAATGCCATGTGGCGCGCCTCAATCATGCCACGTGGCTAGAAAATGACATTAAGGTCTTAGAAGCTATTTTTGTTCTACAAGCCCTACAAGGTAATTGCATGGATGAAAAGGATGTCTCACAGGACATTGTTTTCTACAACTTTCGACCCTTTGACAACAACAAATCGCTTACAGTCCCATGCTTTGACCCTTTGACAAACTTCCGACCCTTTGACAACAACAAATCGCTTACCCAACACACTTCCCCTGAATCCCAGCAACATGTTACGTATTCCCAAAGACCACCGTTAAAAGGCCTGCACTACTGTAGTATTGCCAAATGTACAAATATGATAGATATTACATTTACAGACTACTGCGTAGACACAAGATTTTCGACTATCTACAGTGAGACCCAATGACCATAGGTGCTGCATAAGAAGTATCATTTGGATACAATTGCAACAAACGATCTCTACCAGGCTCAATGAGAGGAGCAACATTTAGGATCAATGAGAGGAGCAATGACCGAACTGTTCCTTCAATAAAATGATATGTTACAGAATATGCCACCATCGATGATGCACTTCCTGACCTGCACATATAAATTTCAGCAACCTATTCAATATAACCTGCACCTGTGAAACAAAATGCCTGCCAACTTCACCTGTGAAACAATCATCTGCATTTGCCTAGCCAAAATAATATGACTTCATTCCAACTGCCTTCTTCTTCCCAACCTTCTTCTTTCCAACTGCCTTTTTTCTACAGCATTAAATTTGATCTATGGCTTTGGCACAGAGCTTTTAAAACTGGATATATAATGAAAGTTAACATGGTCTGAGTGCACAACCAATGACCATAGCTGCTGCATAAGAAGTATTATCATTTGGATACAATTGCAACAAAATGACCGAACTGTTCCTTTAATAAAATGATATGTTACAGAATAAATAGGCAGCACCTGTACAAGTACATGTACATGCATGTACATGTCACACATATAGAATCAATAGTCTAACACTCCCCCTAAAACAATCTGTGGCACATTTTCATGTTCAGGTCATTCTCATTTAATATAACTTGCACCTGTGAAACAAGATACCTGCCAACTTCACTTGTGAAACAATCATCTGCATTTGCCTGCCAAAATAATATGAATGAATTACAAGAAATTGAAAAGCCAGAAATCACAACACGATCACTACAAACCTGAACTACTTTTGGATTTGGAATTCCTTGCAACTGTCTTAGACTTCACTGCAACTGCCTTCTTCTTCCCAACTACCTTCTTCTTCCCAACTACCTTCTTCTTTCCAACTACCTTTTTTCTAGCTACTACCTTCTTCCGCACAGCATTTAGAATGTCCTCTCTTCTTTCAAGTGTCTTCTTGCTTGTCTTGGAACTGCCAAGGGCTAATGTCTCAGAATCTGGTGGTGGCAAGGAATCCATGATATGCTCATGTGCTGCTAGAGGTAAATGGTACACATTATCTTCACCTAAATCAGCAAGTAACTCTACGTTTGCAGATATTACGAGATGTGAATAGCAATTCACATCTGGCATATGGCTTAACAGCTCGTATCTACCTTCGCCAATATACTTGTAGAACTTGCCGGTTAGAATGACCTCTTGTCTACTGAATTTTGATCCCCACTGATCCTTGAATGCTATTTCTACCATGTGCTTGGGTTCTGTGCATTTTACAATCCAGAAATCAACATTCTCTGCATTGTTGGCTTCTGCATTAATGACAAAATTGTCTCCAACTTGTACAAGTTCTGCTTTCCACTGGTTATCTCCTTCATATTGCACATGAGTGACTGGTGTATCCTCCTGCATTATCTCAGGCTTCAATTCAGAATATGTATAACGTTTCAATCTCTTTACGTGCTTGCACCTATTCCATAATCCCATCCAGCAGCTAGTACAAAAGCAAGATAGAGGTCTGTGGGCCACCATGGTAGGTCTGTTTTTGGCAGATTGGCCCCGATGGTATGAATGTTTTTTGTGCCCTTCAAGGTGTCACGGTCATATGTCAATTCCCTGCACACCTCACCTAACTTTATGAGCCAAAATACCCTGTGCAGGACATTGATCACAATTAGTAAAACGTACACACATACAAGCATGTTTGTGAAGTCCTAGAATTTGATCATACCTAATGATTAAAGTGTCTTTGACACCTCTTTTCACTTGGAAATACCAAATCAAGAATTGTACAACATCCTCCGCATTCCTTAGAGGCGTCGCAGTCCCTCTTTAACATTTCACTTGTAAGTATCCTCTTTATGGCGGCACCAAAGACACCGTCATGCTCTCCTTGCCATGGCAAGATGCAAAGAAATTCCACGAAATCTTTATTGCATTAGATTGATAAAATCTTCCTAAGTGATAGAAGGCTCACGGAGGACTTGAAATACCTGCGCAACCATCGGACCAAAATACATGATTTGAATAGCATATACCTTTTTTCCTTCAAGTAGTTGGCATGCTTCGGAGGCGGTGTTGTCTGAATAAGCTATCATGCTTTTCGATCATCGATATGTAGAAGTGGGTCTCTTTCACCAACTTACGATCGCCAATTAGAAGGTTTGGAGTCTCGACTTTCTTTGCATGTACGTAAGTAATGTGCACTAGTATAGAACATTGATCATTCCTCCAATGCATTGTCCGGATTTCTGCTGAATTTTGAACGTATAGTTTTCCATAAAGTCTATAAATGAGATACAACAAGTATCCTTTGGGAATGTTTGCAAACATTCCTTAAACCGGTACGCCCGCCACCTTGCCATTATAGTTATGGGGAATGAATTGTTTGATAACTGCATCAGCATGCTCCATAAATTCATGTAATGATGTGCTCTTGTAAGCCAACTTCATAACATCCTTCGTGGTGACTACTGGCTTCCCCCCTTTGCTTGTATCCTTTACATAGGTTTCTGTTGTCTGCAATATAAGAGCAAATTTGATGTCAGCATATTACCTTGAAAAAACAACATTTACTCTTATTGATCCTAAACTTATCCCTGGCCATAATTTACTTGCCTACCCTATATGCATGTCTTATCCCTATGCAGGCCATAATTTACTTGGCTACCCGGTATGCATGTCTTATCCCTATCCTGTGTAAGCAACACTTACAGCAGCAACCCCTATCAATACTTAAGCACATGCAACACTTACAGCAGCAACCCCATCAATACTTAGGCACATGCAACCTTATAAGATCAAATAACCTACACGAACTAGCTAAGCACTCTGCACACCTCCATAGCAACAAGATATTTAAACCACCACAAGATAAATTAAATCATCTCTTCATGGCTAATCTAAACCATATCAAATAAAAGTCATAATCAAATTAATGTCAGGGTAAAAGCATGTTAGGGTGTACCACTTTTGGAACCTGCAAAAGTACATACACTAGGTACTTCAGAACTGGGTACTTTCTCATTTCTATTTTCATTAAAACTAGTACAAATATCCAAAATAAAAGTCAAGGACGCATTAATATTCAAAGTTAAGATAAAGATGATGCTACCGGAGACCAAAATATATATAAAAGTTCTAGAATGTACCTTTTATTGAGATATTACACAGGTACCCTGTTTGGGGTCCGGGCTCGGGATCGCCTGAGGGACAGATCTCTGTGAGATCCTTGAAGTCCGGCAGGGTAAATCCTGAGGCACTCTTGTCACGCGGGATTTTTGCTAACAGAGGAAAGAACAAGAAAAACTCAGATAAAACAGCAATTGCAATACACAATGAAACACACAAGACACTTGTGGAGAACACGGCAATCCATTGATCAAAACAAGTGTACAATGAAGGCTCAAAAGAGCGCACAACAGGCGACCAGCATGTCTGCTCTGTAGTGACACAAAGAACACTATGAACCCTCTTTTTGAAGGAGCAAAAATGCTACAATATATAGGAACACGGAGTGGCCTACGGGCCTGAATCTGATCCTCATCATGACAACGCGTGCTCCACTACTTGGGCACTCGAAGCAGGGAATCTGAATTTTGTCCGCTGGCCGTGCTAACAGACAAGTAGTGGCCCCGTGTGGGTCCTACCTTTGGGTCTTCTGCTTCTTGGAGGAGCTTTGACCGCCCGCGGGCGCTTTGTAGATCCCTCTTCTTGGACACCGTGGCCAGTGGGGCCTCGCCCTCATGCAAACAAGTATAGACACGTGTAATGCGCCAGCCTGGGGGCTAACACTCCCCCCTACCAAACTACACTTATTGGCTAGAAAAGGGGGCATGAATTCCGGGGGTGGGAATCCTCGTTCCTCTTTCTGATCTTGAACATAGAGATGAGGGAGGCTCAGCTTACTGTATTCACTGAGTGTTGTTCGTCTCTTTTCCAGATTTGCTTGAGTCCTGGATGCCAAACATTCGGCTGCTCCTATGAGAAAGCCTTCAGAAATCATGTTCTCCAGCGTGGCGTGGATCTCAGATGGAAGATTTGTGATCTCCATGTATAAGACAAGGTCCAACCCGAACTTTCCAGCATTTGCATTGGGGTTGCAAAAATGGATCTGGCACTTGCGTTTCTGCATACTCTGGAGTATGGTCATGAGTGCCGCCGCAATTACGCTTGCGAAATACAGATGGATCAGCTGAAGTTTTGGCCTTGGCAAGGAAGGTTACAAGACCAGAAATTGCATTGCAGGCAGTCTTCCTGAACACGCATTGGGCATGTATATCCGGTTGTTGGTGTTGTCCAAAGTTTCATCCTCCGCCATTTGCGTCTCTGCGGATGAAGCGTGGTCCCAACGTTTGTCTGCTTTGCAATTGCCGTGGGTGTCCAATCTGCATGTTCTTTGACTTGGTAGTCCAGAATTCTTGTCTCCATCTTTGGGGAATTGACCTTGATCGAGAGGTGGGCATCCAAAGCTTGCTAGTGTACTTTCGGTTGTTTGGGGGTTGGTGCGGTCATCCCGCATCTGTTCTTGGAATTCCAATAATATCTTCTCGGGTAGTTGTTTGGTGCTTGTCTCCCATGCACTTGGAATGTACATGTCCGGCCATCCGCAGTCTGAGGTCCCACTCATCGGGGAGGGCGTTACGTTTTCAGCTCCGTAATGCGGCGTGCAAGGAAGCATAATGTTGTAAGAACAAGCGTGCAAGGTCAAGTTCTTGTTGAGTTGTATAGTGTCGAAAGGGCGTGCCAAGTTCAGCTAGCCATAGCTCCACTTCTTTTCGTAGAAGAGGCATGTGATACGGGGAGGTAACGGTTTGCGAGAAATTTTGTGTCTTGGAGGTACTTGTTCTTCTTGGTCAAAAGAACGCCGTTTGTGTATCTCCTTTAAAGTTCTCGGTCGTTTATCGGATGAGCACGAGTAACATGTGCCCGGTAGAAGTCGTGCATGACATAAGCCGGGGGGGCTATGGTCTTTGAAGCGAAATGGTCGAGATCGCGCAGCTTTGTGGGATATCAAAATTGACGAGAGCACAAAGTGTGCCTCGTTCATGGACGAACATGAAGGGCCATTGTCGTTCGATATCGGCTACTGGTCGGGGGACTTGTGGTATCACCCTTGTTTTCGGCCGAGAATAAAAGAAAAGTGTTTTTCCTTGCTTGCACATAGTCATGGTAACTGGGTGGCCCGGATAGTCGGGGGAATAGCGAAGCAAGGCGATAGGTTTGTTACGCTTTTTTCTTACGCATCATCTGGCATGCGCTTTCGGCTATCGGAAAGCGTATCTTGTAATCCGCAATGATATCTTGTTGCTTTCTGGAGATCGGTGTCCGCAGTTCCGTGATTTTTGCGCGTGTGAGGTGTCCGACTTGTCGGAGAAGTTGGGAATCGGAGGAGCTTGAAGTCGGAGTGGCTTGCAAGTCTGTTTTGAGTGCGACTATTTCAAAGAGCATCTGCGGCGTGTGTTGTTGCCGTGAGCTGGTCTAACTTGCCTTGGAGAGATGCGATGTGAGCATCCTTATTCTACGCAAGGTGGTTTTCGAAAGTCGTGACCTTGGACTCAAGTATCAAGTTAGTTTGTCTGAAGTGTCTTTGTTTCGGTCGAGTAGCATTATTCGTGGCGAGCAGATTGTTGTAGCGTGTCTCAAGATCGGTGTACTTGGTGTCGTTTTGTTGGAGGGACTCCTTGAGTTCCTTGACAATTTCTTTGGGATTGATGAAGGGTTTCTCGATGGATCATGAATTGATTGTGCAAGGCTTCTTCTCGGCCTCACGGTCGGCCAAATCGATCTTCGGTGTGATGACCCGGCTTGGAGTTGGTCCCGCGGACTCGCGGTCGCGTGCCCTGGTGGCTGCTATGAAGTTCGGGTGATGATCACGGAGGGCATCAAAGGCGGTGAGGACAGCTTCCTGTGTAGGTATCCACGGTGTGAGGAGGTGGATGGGATGGCTTTGATCCGTCACCCTTGTTTATAGATCCTTGGTCATTCTTTGTGAGTGTCCTTGTGAGTACTCGTGAGATCAATGGGAGTTTTGTTGTCTTCTTCTTTGTTGTTTTTCTTTGGTCTTTGTTGAGTCCGAAAGTGGAATTGTTGCACAAAAGTTAAGCGGTGGTTGTTCCGGTGGTTGGTTATCAGCGAAGGAATAGGTTTTAGAGAATTGGAATTCGGGGAGGTGGAGGCGGTGGTTGTGAAATATTTACATGAGGTTGACGAGATTGGCGGTCTTTGAGGAGAAGGAGGAGAGTTTGGTTGAAGACCTTTCAAAGCATCAATAAGGTCGGGATGTTGGCTTGGTGGAGAAGGGGCATGATGATGGCGTGGGGTCGATGATTAATGAAAGCACGGAAGTGGGCTCCCCATGGGGCAGTCCGAGGAAGAGTTAGGATTTTTTTTAAGTCTGTCAAGTTCTGTTGAAATCTCGATCTGAGGAGTTGAGTCAATTGATTGTTTGAGTGGTGTTGGTGAGGATATAGTACGGATGGTAGAAAACATCGTTAATAGAGGTATTCTTCATGGAGTAACCCAAAATTTCCTCCAAAGAAACTTGGTAAAGGCATCATGTTGCTTTGGAAAGGTGGGACTGACTTGGTTTGTGCAAAGATTATAAGGAATAGAGCGAGAATTTGGAAATATCATATTTACCAATGTCAAGGTAAGACAAGGCATTGGGCGGATTGGGTAGAGAAAAGGAGAGGCTATGGTTTGAGGGTTTAGGAGTATAGGGTTTCCATCGACTTGGGAGGCATATCCATCTTACGCCTTCACGGGTTAGCCACAAATTGCTGTAATTTGTTCTTGTTGGGAGCGGGAGTTCTGTTGCGAGAAAATGAAACAATCAGGAACTCACGGGGAGGTTATAGGTGATGCCGGATGTGGGAGCTGGTGCGGATGAAGAAACGAACTTGATATTTTTGGAATTGTGGCTGGATCCATTGGTGCGGTCGCGTTGAGTGTTGAGTTCTTGGAGGTAGAAGCCATCTTGAAGGTCGAGGTCGCCGAGATACGAAGTCGGAAGGGCGGAGTGGAGTATGAGTGAAAAGTGAGGAGTGGAAGTAGCGGTTGGGGTTTTTTTTTTTTTTTTTTTTTTTGAAGAGTCGTGGGAGACACGTGTCGAAAGATCGTGACGATTGAGAATCTCAAGAGACAGCCTTCAGACCAAGATGCGTGAGAGTTCCTGGCGGGAGAATAAAACTTTAATGGCGGACGGTATTAACTGCTGGCAGTTGTCAGAATATTAAAAAAGAGGAGTCGAAAAGTTTGCAGGTACAAAAATATCAGTGGGGAATGATTACGGAATATCTGTGAGGTGACCTTTCGTGAACAGCTGCTAGGGTTGGTATTCGCCTATAAATTGGAAGTTGGGTTCGTCGAGAAGAACCAAAATTCGTGAAGATGGAGAACTCGATACTTGGCCGGTCCGGTGAGCTTCCGCGACTGGATTACATGCAAGATGGACGACGTCGATCTGTGGCGTCTGTGGAATCGCCGGATCCCTATGGATCCTTGGTTGGAGGCACTGGCCGTCAACCCGGAGATAAACTCGATCGCCCGGGAGGTGATCGTTCAGCTGGAGTGGTCGCAGCTGTGGGGCTTCCGCATCCTCCGAGTGGAGTGCCCTTGAGTAAAGGGCGATAGCTTGACATGATAGGGGTTTTCCCAATTTTTGTTTAGTTTAGGACTGTTGGGTGAAAAATCCCCAATAATTGTAGCCCGGGCAATTTTGTACATAATAGAAAAGTGTTTCTCATAAATTTGTACAAGTGGTATCTTGTTGTAAATTTTGTTCTTGAGCTAAGGATTGCGGCGGGGTTTGAAATTTCTTGAGTCGAAATCCATTGACTAATGTAGGAAATGGAGTGCCATTCAATTCTTGTAATTGTAAAACTCGAGGATGTGGTATCTCGGAAATTTTGTATGGTCCCGACCATCCGAGCTTGAGTTTGCCGGGATGTTGTTGATATCTCGGTCGTAAAGAAGAACTAAGTCGCCAATTTGAAAAGTTTTGTTTTGATGTGTTTGTCATGCCATTGTTTTTGTAGTTGTTTGCCTTGTTGAAGTCTAAGAAAAGCATCTCTTGAAGTTCATCCGGTTGTTCGGTTGATAAACTTCGTTCTTGCAAAGCTGGCGATGGATTATGTTACATTTGCTAAGCGAAATTTGAGTGAGGGTAAAATGAACTCAAAAGGCATAAGAGCCTCTTGGCCATACACAAGTCGAAAAGGTGTTTGACCGGTTGCTACTTTGTATGTTGTATTGTAAGCCCATAAAAGCGTAGGTAACTTATCTTGCCAATCTTTTCTTGTAGGATCACAAATCTTCTTGAGAATGTGGATAAGCACCTTGTTTGTGCTTTCAGCCAAGCCATTACCACGGGGATAGTAAAGGCGTGCTTTTTACGTGATGAATGTGCGAGATAGTTAGTGAGTTCAGCAATAGTGTGATTGATGAAATGAACTCCACGATCACTAACTAATTCTAAGGGACATCAAATCGCGTGATGATGTTCTTGTAGAGAACCTTAAATTTGTACTAGCGGCCGTGTTGTCGAGGTAGAGCACACGCTTCAGCCCCATTTGGTTGCATAGTCCGTGAAGACTAGAATGTAGCGTGCCCTAGTGTTGATTGCAGGTGGGTCCATGGGACCAACAAAATCCATACCCCATTTGGCAAAGGGGAGAGGCGTGGCTATTGGCGTGGCGGCGAGGCGTCACGGGCGTGGGTCTACCAAGCCTCGACAAACATCACACGCGTGCGTGTGTATTTGTGAGCATCTTTGAAAAGCGTGGGCGGTAATACCCGGCAAGGAGGAGTTTCCTTTGCTGTGTTGTCTCCTTTGAAATGACCTTGCCAAGTCCGCCGTGGGCTTGTTTGACTAGATCGGGGACCGTGAGGAAGAACACATCGTCGAGACACATTGTCTTTGCCACATTTATAGAGATGGCCAGCAACCATCGATAATAATCTCGCCAGCGAAGGAATTGTTGTTTATGCGAAGTTGTCTTTACGGAGAGGCGTGGGGTCACTTGGCGGAGTGCGTCCCGTGAGGAGAAAGCGTTGATAGTCGTGGTACCAATGAGGCGTGGCATTGACCGGGAACAGTTGAGCATCAGGAAGGGCATCGTGAACTCCTTCAGAGGGATCATCCGGGTGTGTATCGCGTGAAAGATAGTCGGGGGCCCGTGTGGCGTCCGGCTTGTGAATAATGTCAAAAGGGGCAAACTCTTGCAATATCAATATCCATCGAGCAATTCGCCCGTGGGGTTTGGCTTATTGATTAAATATAGAAGAGCTTGATGATCCACATAAAGCGAATTTGACTACCAAGAAGATAGTGTCGGCGTTGTACACAAAAGATAAGGCCAAGGGCTTCCCTTTTCGTGGCGAATAGTTTAATTTCGGCGGGATTGAGTTTTTCTGGCTGGCGTATCGATGGGGCTTGTCTGATTTGGTGCATACTCTTGAGCTAGAACAGCTCAATCGCAAAGCACGAAACATCAACATGGACATGGAATGGTTTGTCCCATTGAGGTGGTACCAGCCACGGGGGCTTCGTGAGCTTGACTTTGAGTTCTTTAAAAGCTTGATTTGCATCGGATGTCCAAGTCCATGTGTATGGATTTCCGGTCGGTTTGTGAATTGGATCGTGATCGGTGCCAATTGCGGAATAAAGGTGGCATAGAAGTTGACTTTGCCAAGAAAGGCGTGTGTCCTTGATGTTCGCGGTGGATATGCTCGATGACCACGGCTGATTTTAATTTTGGGTCCGTTGTAATGCCGTGTCGACTCACGATATGTCCTAGAAGTACACCGAGGTGACACGAAGGTGCACTTTTCGGATTGAGGCTAATTCAGATTCATCGCAGCGAAAAACTAGTTCAAGTTTTACCAAATGGTCCATAGCGTGGGTGTAAGTGGAGAAGTCATCACGAAAGACTTGCGAGAAAGGGATGAACTTGCATGTACTCTTGAAAAACAGCAAGCATAATGCGTTGAAATGTGGATGGTGAGTTTGACAATCCAAAAGGAGCGACTTTGTAAGCAAAGGTACCCCATGGAGTAGTGAAGGTAGTCTTTAGTTGATCTTCTTCTTCGAATGGATATTTGATTATAACCGGGGAAGCCGTCCATGAAGGAGTACATCTCGTGGCTGCTACATCTTCCAACACTTGATCCGTGAAGGGGAGAGGGAAATGATCGGTCCGTGGCTTGATTGAGTTTTCTATAATCCACACAAACGCGAATTTTTCCATTATGTTTGAGGGCAATAACAATAGGACTTACCCATTCGAATGTTTGACCTCGTAGATAAGTCCGGCGTCCAAAAGCTTGTCAATTTCGGCTTTAACCTTTTCCGCGGTAGTTTGGGTTAGCCCGATCTTGCATCGTTGCTAGATGGGTCTAGCATCTGGCTTGGTGGGAATCGAGAGTTGTCCCAATTCTTTCTTGATACCTCGGAGGTCTTTGTAGCTCCAAGCAAAGATGTGCTTGAAACGTTTGAATAGCGCAATGGCTTGCTCCACGAATCTTTGGCGTGGAGGTCGCGTGCCAATCGGATTGGTTGATTTGTTCCAATATCAATTATGTCTACTGCAGGAGTTTGAATGTGTGGAATGACTTGATCATCCTGAACAGTGTGGGCTGGCTCACAGAGTACGACAGGATGTTCATGTTGACCAATTTTGAAAAATAGTGGCGTGCCACTAGGAGTTGGTGTGGTGTCTTCTTGAGCAGGGAGGAGGAAATTTTGGGGTGCGTCTCCTCATGTGGAACCAATGTGACGTTGTTACAAGGTGTCAAATAGGGTCAACCAGCGTTGCTATGCCTTTATCAATATCCATGTCTTCCCATGGTTGATTGTATACGGGTAAGCGCGTGAGTGGCAAACCCTTGGCTTGTGGCGATAGGTGTTGCAAACTTGTTTGAGTCCTTTATCGATTCGCGTGATCTCTGAAATGATCGGCCCGTGGTCAGATCCATCGTGGCGATGAGCTTGCCATCTGTGATAACAAGTTGATCTGTGGCCCGATGAGTGAATGCTTTTAGCTTGTCTCAAAAAAGGGTTAGTCCTACTAACATTTCATAATCTCCGGATCTTCTCTCGCTCTCCAAACACGAATTCCATGGTAAATTGTAGATCTCCAATATTGGTGGTATTGGTTGTGTAACTCCTTGTGGTCGCGTGATATGGCCATTCGCAAAGCTTGATGTCATAAGGGGGCGTATGGAGCTCCCTTATGCCCAATTGTCGTCGAGATTATCGTAATAAGATTGATCAATTTGCCACCATCGATCTGAACATGGTGAACGACCTTTTGGCCACGTGTGCATGCACCGTGGGTGTTGATGTATGGCATTGCATTAATGTGTATCTGAGGTTTTGTAAAATGTGCTCGTAGTCTTTGGACATAGTTGTAGGATAGTCGTAAAAATTTTGAGAGGAATTTTGATTTTAGCAAGTTCTTGTTGAAGTTCGGGGAGGGATTGCGGTAGTTGTGGTGGATCCGTGGGTTGTTGTTGCTCGGCAATAGATGTCGCTACCTTGTTGAGGAGGTCGACTTCAGCGGCAATGTTGAGTGGTGGTGTTGCGGATGTCGTGGCATTCGTGGTCGTGGCTCCCGTCGTGTGGTAGCATTGGTGAGACTTGAGTGCCTTACCTTACGACGCGTTCGATGAGTTGAAGCGGACTTTTGCGAAGTTTAGGTTGAACATGAGGAAGTAGTTGATCCGCATTGGGTGCAAAATGAACAGATTTGGTTGATGGCTCATTTGGGTACAGAATCGGCTGCAAAAACTTGGTGCACGGGGTGCTTATGGCGTGGGGAATGAGGGAGAACCTCAATCCGGTTGGAGGATTCAAGGCTGGTGTTGATTGCATGGTAAATTTCTTCTTGGAGTTGATCATCCAATTGTTTTGAGTTGTTTCTTTGTTGGCGTGGTTGTTGTTGTGGTGGCGTGGTGGCCGTTTTTGAGCGGGCGTGGGCCTTGCCTTCCTTTGGCTTCCCATACTTGAAAAGGTGTAAGGCCTTGTCGTGGTTTGATTGGTGCGAGGAATTTGTATTTGAACTTGAGGAAGTTGAGGACAATCTGGGGACCGATGACCCCATTGGTCACCGGTTGAAACATTGGGACTTGCTTGGATCAAAAGTGGAGCGAGGAGGTCCACGTTGTGGTTCTTTGTTATTCTTTGGGGTTGTTGTTGTTGTTGTGGTACGTGTACTTTGTAATGCGTGGTTGAGTTTGCGTGGGTACCTTACGCACTTGGTGAACAAGGCGTTGTCGATCTGGATTTGGTCGTGGATTTGTACATTCTTGATGGTGTGGTTACGCATGTTGCGGCGTTTGCAATGGATCATGCTATCCACGAGTTACACTCATTCGCCGGATGTCCAGTGTAATGGCAAATAGTACACCAAATGTTATTTCTTGGGGAAGCGCCGCGTGGAGGCGTCGAGGTCTTGGCGTGGGTGTAGCCGAGGGAAATGGGAGTATCGTGGCTTGATCACAGCGTGAGGAAACATGAGCAGTGATTGACTAATTCAATGGCTTCTTGTAATGTCTTGGGGCGCAAATACTCGAGTCATAAATCGGATGTGAGAGGGTAAGCCTTGAAGAAACCACACTAGAATTTGGCTTTGGGTTGGAAATTCCTTCAACTTGTTGACTAAGATCTGCAATCGATGCGCAAAGTCTGGGCGGATTCTCACGGGTTACGCTTGGAGTGTGTTGAGGTCGATTCGGCAGTTGTTGATCATCCGCAAAGGGTGCCGTAATGGGAAAGAAAAGAGGTCTTCATGTGTATCCAATCTTGTTTCCGGTGGCTTTTGTTTGCCATCAGCCATTAGGTAGGGTGCTCCACGCAGGTCGTCGAAAAGATGTGGAATTTTAGTTTTGGATCGGAGTGACCATTGAGATCCGCAAGTGACTCAAATTCATCCATGTGAGCTTTGAGCACTCTGGTCTATGTGTTTACCTTTATCATTTCAAAGAGTGGATATTGGAGTTTTAAAGCATGTGTAGGAGTCGGTAGCATGAATGGGTGTTTGCATTTGTGGAAAAAAAAAAGACGATGAGGTGTTGGGTCTTTGCATAGGTACCGAAAGCCGGCATAGGTTGTGTGAGATTAGTAAAAAGAGGTCTTGAAGCGGTTGTAGTGGGAACAAAGGTTGTGACGGGCATGAACGGCGTGTGGGGGAGCGATTAAAGGAAACGAGGCGGTAGGGGAATTGACAAAGGTGGAAGCGGTGGTACCGAAGTTCCTAAAGAAAGATTACCAATAGAGAAAACATTTTGCAGATGTTCGAGAAAATTGCGGTGGTTTCGCCGGATCTTGAGTTGGGGATTAGGTGGAGTAAATTCAAAGGGTCGTGGTTGCGGCCTCGCATGATGATGTGGCGGCGAGGAACGGAACAATGGCGACCTTCCACGGGGAGGTCGGTCCGAAAAGTTGTCGTGGTGTAGGTGGAGCAGATTGCGCCTCGCATTACCGCGGAGAAGAGACAATCGAACCAGAGTGTATGTGGACATATTAGCGGGGCGTCAGCGCGAGTTCATGGCGGCGGCGTCTTGACTCCATCGGTGTTGAATATCGCCGGGAGTAAAGAAGGGATTGAACATGGTATCAATACGGCTTTCGAAGTGAGCCCGCAACAGCGCCCGGTGTTTGGGGTCGGGGCTCGGGATACCTGAGGGGCGGATCTACGTGAGATCCTTGAAGTCCGGCGGGGTAAATCCCGAGGCACTCTTGTCACAGCGGGATTTTTTGCTAATGAGAGGAAAGAACAAGAAAAACTCGGATAAAACAAGCAATTGCAATACACAATGAAACACACAAGACACTTGTGGAGAACACGACAATCCATTGATCAAAACAAGTGTACAATGAAGGCTCAAAAAAGAGCGACAACAAGGCGACCGGCATGTCGCTTTCTGTAGTGACACAAAGAACACTATGAACCCTCTTTTTGAAGGAGCAAAAATGCTACAATATATAGGAACACGGAGTGGCCTACGGGCCTGAATCTGATCCTCATCATGACAACGCGTGCTCCACTACTTGGGCACTCGAACAGGAACTGAGCTGTGTCGCGGCCGTGCTAACAGACAAGTAGTGGCCCGCCGTGGGTCCTACCTTTGGGTCTTCTGCTTCTTGGAGGAGCTTTGACCCGCCGTGGCGCCTTGTAGATCCCTCTTCTTGGACACCGTGGCCAGTGGGGCCTCGCCCTCATGCAGCAAGTATAGACACGTGTAATGCGCGGGAGCCGCGGGGCTAACATACCGATAGCATCACGGGTACCTTTTACGATACTTTTTTTTGTCACTAAATAATACTTTTTAAGGGACACCCTAACATGCTTTTACCCGTCAATCAATGCATGCAACTAATGGAATGCTAACCTTCTCGAAGTTCTTCCAATCAAGCTTAATTGACTTGTGCTTCTCTTTGGGACATCTTTGGAATGATTTCAGACCACAAGCATTGCAGTCCATGGTCAAACAAGTAGACTTATACCAATCTGCGGTTTCATCCTTAGGACACACCATAGTTTTTCACATTTCACTTACACTATTGAAAGTATAATTGCTCGCTGCACATATTGGGCCTGGACCACAGACATTACATTTGCATGTACACCTAGAACCATGGGTGTTAGAATCTCGTCTTAGCTTGTTGATTGCCTGCCTAACAAATTCCATTCTCATGTGGTATATGCAGCAACATGTTTCCCTCTCTTTAAGCCTTTTCACAAACTTGGGCTTCAAAGTCTCAAACAACACGAGACCTATTTTCATCTCACGGATATTGATGCTTAAATTTCTTATAAAATGTGACCTGAAATGTAATAAACAATATAAGAATGAGAGAAGCTTTCTATTGTGAAAACAAGGAAGCAATTACATACCTGACTCTCTTCCAAGTAATGAAGTGGCTGCAGGTTATACGGCTTAGCAATCTTATCACCGTTATTATTCCTTCTCAATTTCATAACCTGCCTTTTATTTGGGATGAGACCCTAGTTTCAGAAATCCAAAAGTTGTATACCTTTTCGCGATCTTCATCCGATAGCCGATCAGATCTGCATTTCCTTTTGAACATAGACCACGGGCCTCCAAATTCAGTAAACTTTCTCCTGTCCAATGCGGCATACACTACCTTTCTCCTCATGTTCAAAACCTTTGCAACTGCTGTCCGGTTGGTAGATCCATTAACAGCCATCATCAAGGTGGATGCCCGTGCTTGATTGATGTCCTGTGTCCTAGCACGTTTATTAGCTTGAAGAGTCTCCTTCATATTCTCAACAACATGTTGATATACTTGTAATTTCCTGTTTCCAATGATTCCAAACTCATGTAGGTGTTCGCTGCCCTGGATATGATTTCTTTTCTATCAGCAGGATGTATCTTCAGGCATACATTGTTGATGTGATCTACAATGTTTTTAGCATGCTTTTGTTTCTGCCTAGTGGTCAGCCTGTCCTTGGTCTTGTCTGCTTCTACTGCTTCTACATGTAACTTTTCAAATTCCCTCTTCCTCTTTCTCTGCAACTTTCTTTTAGCAGATAAAATCCTTCTGCATGCAGTATTAGGAGAAATGCAATTGCAAACTTTCTTGCACTCAACCAAGCATACCTCAGAATTTCCAGGAACCTTCTCATCAGAAATTGGAGATAAGACCACCTCGCATTAATTGCATTGATGGAATTTCGAAATTGCATGCCATTGCAACAATCTTCCTCTTCCTCCACGTTAAAATTTGGAATTCTATCTTGGATGTCAATTCCCAAACTGGAAGCAAGTTGTTCTGGATCCTGGCCTCCAAATCGAGATGCAAATTCAGCAGCATAGCTTGCAACCAGATCCATACAATTCCTGAAATGAAAAAATGAAAAAACCAAGAATTGTCCATTTCGAAAGGGAGACGGTAGAATCGGGCAGAGCGGGAGAACTAGCCTCTGAAGTTGGATCGATGACATGGCCAACTAACTTCCTAAATTGGAGAGGATTTGAAGCTCTCTCCTGCGCGGGCTTTCCATGAGAAATATGAACAGCACGTCAAACCCTAGTTCTTGAAGGGCCGAAAATTTTCATGGGAAAGTACTAAGCACCCCCAAAGCACCAAATGTCGTGGACATAAAAAGTGTCCCCCAGGTACACGCTTTCACCCATATGAACTTAGAGATCAGCACCTGGCTCTGGAGAAGAAAGTGAATCATCCCCAGCCCTCCACAAAGTTTAGGCATAATGCACTTCGCCCAACTAACTTTAACATCAGCTCCTTCTTCAGTGCCAACCCAGATGAAGTTTCTGACAGTACGAACAATGAGCTGTATCTTTGTCTGCAGAGCCAGCAAGATGGATGCCATGTAGACATGTGTACCACTCAGAACTGACTTTGCCACAGTTACACGACCAGCCATGGATAACTTGGCCGTGGACCACCAGAACAAATGCCTTTCCAACCCCTTAATAATGACATCCCACGCATCTCCAGAAGAGAGGTGTATATCAACTGGAATGCCTAGAAGCTTAGTTGCCTTCCCATGAGGAAGAACCTTCCATGGAAAGGCAACCACAGAAGATGGCACTGGAGAGTCTAGGGCCTGAGGTGATACACATTTTTGCCACCCCACAAAGATACGAAGCCAAAGAGAAAGCGTCCAACAAAGGAAATGGCATTACGCAAATTACGCTCATCAGCCATTAAGAACGGGGAAAGTGTCATCACGCATCGCGATTCTGGATCTCTTGTGAAGTATTATTCATGGGAAGACCATGCAGGATGCCTTCCTGCACTGCAAGAGAGAATACCTGAGAAAGAACCTCTGCCACAATTGTAAAAAGCAGCGGTGCCAAAGGACAGCCCTGGCGAATGCCACGTCCCACCTGAAAAAATGTTGATGGTTCTCCTTGAAAAAGAACTGAAGAACGAGCAGAATAATCAAGTTTCATAACATCTGTTGCAAACTGGGCAGCAAAACCAAGACGTAAAAGGCACTGCTCCAGGAAACTCCAGTCAACACTGTCATATGCTTTTGCAAAATCTAGCTTCAAGTATACAATGGGGTAACCATGCATTCTAGCCCAATAGAGACCCTCATATGCTGCTGCCACATTATTCAAGATACACCGGCGAGGCAAGAAACCTGACTGCGTGGAAGAGATGGACTCGGTAAGCATGCCACAAAGCTTCTGAGCAAAAGCTTTAGCAAAGATCTTGTACGCTGAGGACAACAAAGTAATGGGGCGCCAGTCTGAAATGGAAGAGGGATCCTTACATTTTGGAATAAGGGAGATGCAACCAGAGTTGAGGATTAAAGTTAGATATGTTGTTTTGCCATTTAATTAAGTAAGCTAAATACCCAAGAGAACTTGCTAATTTTGGGCCTAATCAAATTGGGGATCCCCAACTTGCCCCAATTCGATTTGGGGGCAGTTGGAGAAGGAGGAGGAGCCTATTCAACCAGCAGAGCATAGAGAACCTGAGAGATTGAAGATCTAGCTTAGATACCGGTTAGTAGGCCTAGTTAGCTTGAGATTCTAAATAGAGATTAATCCTTGATTGTTTAGATGGATGATTAATCGCTTATTGATGTTCTATTTGAAGTTATGAACGGATTTATGAATTATGGTAGTTCTTCTGCTGCACCTCTTATGCTTGTGAGATTTGTGGGGTAGATCTCGCGTGGCGTTCGGGGGCGATGATCACGGTCCCGGGGCGTATCGCATCTTGCCTGGAATCCGCCGCATTACCGCCACCCTCCGGCCGACGCCGCACGCTAACGTGTAGCCAGGTGGGTAGCCCTAGGGGGCAACGTGCCAGGGATATGTGCGACTATTAATGTGCACATTTTCCAATGTACACATTAATGTGGGCACACATTTCCATGTGGTCACTTGATGCCAAGTGGGCCACACCCATAGGTGCAATTAATGTGCACATTTTCCAATGTACACATTAATGTGGGCACACATTTCCATGTGAGCACATTTTGCCACCTAGCCATTAAAGGCAAGTGGGGCCATTACCAATTATCCCACATGCCAAAAGGGGATAATTGGAAACCCTAGCCAACCCCTTGTCTATTAAGGGAGGGAAACCCTAACTTGCCCAATTTTCGTTTCTAGGGTTTTGGAACTCTGTTTTGGCTGCCTCAACAGCCAAAACCGCCTCCCAGACTCTGCCTGAGAGAACTGTACCCTTAGTTTCTCTTGATTCGAGCGTTTCAGCAGGATGGTCGAGCTCAGGTCAGGAGAAGTCCCTCAAGGATCAGGTATTTAGGCAATTTAATAGCTTAAACCCTCTTTTAGCCATCGAATCAGTAGGTTTAGCCTCTTAAATTGCCCATAGCAGCCCTCTAGATCTCTAGATAGCAGATTCTAACTAAAGAACCTAACTCTATGATGTAGATTAGATCTAGTTCTTTAGTTCTCTGTGAAGTATATGGATGATGTATCTCTATGAACTCCTTGTATTGGGAAGGGGGGTAGAGACCCAAAGCTTTGTAGTTGATGCTTCTAGAGTAGCCTCTCTAGCACACTGTAGATTCAGCCTGTGTACAAGAACCACACCTAGTTGTGGGTGAAGGGGCCAGACTGGCTAAGAAGGAGGTTCATGTCCTGACTCTTGAACGATCCCTCTGGTGTGTAAGGCCTACCAGGGATCATTGTGACTAGGTCTAATGGCTCACCACTGAGTGCGGGTGAGGCATGGACTTGACACCCGTGAAGTGGTGTACACTTTCCAGTGGGTTCAGTCGAATAAGGGCAGTGGCCCTCTAGTCACCTTGAGTCAGCATGTAGATCTCTGGAGGGAGTGATCCCTTCCTGCCCCATCGGAACTGGGAAGATGAAACCCAGGAATAGCCCTTCTGGCTATGCATCCCGTGGGCTCTGATCAGTCCCGACACTTTTCACCTACTCGCAAAGTGTGCACGGGAGGGGCGGATGGAGTGGACAACCCAATGCCATGTTCTTATGCCAGCCAAATCCATTGCCATGAATTCTGTCTGCCATGAACTCTGGAGACCCAAGCTTGTCAGTCCATCCCTGTGTCTGAGCCTTGGGTAGGATTTCCCATATGCATTGTGCTGATCGTTGTTTATGCAGATGTGATGGACCACCCTTCGAGGTGGATATGTGATGCTCTTGTATACTGACATGTATGTTTACACTTCCGCAGCTAGGTAGGCCCTGAGGGAGACAGGGCAAAATGACCCCTTCACTCTTCCCACTGGGACTCGTACGAGTGCAGTGATTGTGGAGGGCCCTGTATCAGTATGGAGCTGGTATGGGGGATGAACTCCTGTTTGTATACGGTGAGTGCACCGTATATGAGTAGGGGACGTCACAGTGGTATCAGAGCAATGTTCTTGGTGACCAAGAGCAAAGCACTGACCATGTTCCCAGTAGTACTAACTTAATAGGATCCTTAAACCTCGAAAAATGGGAGAAATTTTTTCTCATTTTTGTAGTTTTGCTAAGCTAGTAACAGTTAAAATGAATGAAAACGTAAAAATATTAAGAATTGATGAGCCAACCTTCCAAAAGTAGGGTGGTCTCACACGTCGCGCCAGGGCAGATTTCGAGATTCTCAAAATCGGGCTGGGCGCAACGTGTGAGACATTCAGCTTAAACGCTTAAAAAGTCATAAATCACAGTAAAATAACTTGATAAATCTAAATTTAAGCTAAGAATCATTAGAATTGGCATGTTACCTGTTTTAAAAGTACAAAATTTAGTAGTGGGTCCCACCATGTCTCACACGTCGCGCCAGGACAGATTTTGAGATTCTCAAAATCGGGCTGGGCGCAACGTGTGAGACCTTGCTTAATTAGGGGTTTTAGATGTTTTAAGCAACCCAAAAAGGTAGTTTAAAAGTTGACCTAAAATTGACCCTATAAATAGACCTAGACCCCTCCCATTTCCACGTTCTGTCCTTAGAAACATTGCTCGTGTCCGCCAAGGCGATCTTCCGGCGCTTAGCTCCGATCGACGAATCAGCAAGTGATGGCCCGCACGAAACAAACTGCCAGAAAGCCTCGCCGAAGCGATTCATCCAGCGCCAGCGGCTCTGGCCTCTTTCAGAGAGTCCTTCAAGAACGCCTTTTCCGAGAAGGCGAATCTTCTTCGAGCGGAGATGAAGGATCGGACCAGAGCGACCATACAGAGATCATAAACGACGACCGGCCGGACATCATGCATCAAATCCTAGAGGAGATCGCAGTGGAGGAGGAGAGGACCAGGGAGCAACGGGAGCCGACGGAACAGCCAATAGTTGAAGAGCAGCTCCAGACCGAGACCCACCTACAGGAAGAACAGGGGAGGGAAGAGCAGCGACCGCCGACTCTTAAGAAATTTTTTCTCATTTTTGTAGTTTTGCTAAGCTAGTAACAGTTAAAATGAATGAAAACGTAAAAATATTAAGAATTGATGAGCCAACCTTCCAAAAGTAGGGTGGTCTCACACGTCGCGCCAGAGCAGATTTCGAGATTCTCAAAATCGGGCTGGGTGCAACGTGTGAGACATTCAGCTTAAACGCTTAAAAAGTCATAAATCACAGTAAAATAACTTGATAAATCTAAATTTAAGCTAAGAATCATTAGAATTGGCATGTTACCTGTTTTAAAAGTACAAAATTTAGTAGTGGGTCCCACCATGTCTCACACGTCGCGCCAGGACAGATTTTGAGATTCTCAAAATCGGGCTGGGCGCAACGTGTGAGACCTTGCTTAATTAGGGGTTTTAGATGTTTTAAGCAACCCAAAAAGGTAGTTTAAAAGTTGACCTAAAATTGGCCCTATAAATAGACCTAGACCCTCCCATTTCCACGTTCGCCCTTAGAAACATTGCTCGTGGTCAAAAGGCGATCTTCCGGCGCTTTAGCTCCGATCGACGAATCGGCAAGTGATGGCCCAAGACGAAACAAACCGCTTAAAGCGCCCGGCGATTCATCTATCCAAAGCCGCTCCGCCTCTTTCAGAGAGTCCTTCAAGAACGCTTTTCCGAGAAGGCTTAATCTTCTTCGGCGGAGATGAAGGATCGGACGAGCGACCATACGAGAGATCATAAACGACTTAACCCGGGCGGACATCATGCATCAAATCCTAGAGGAGATCGCAGAAGTGGAGGAGGAGAGGACCAGTGGAGCACCGGGAGCCGGCGGGAACAGCCAATAGTTGAAGAGCAGCCCGCATCGGTGACCCACCTCTGTGAAGAAGAATCAGGGGAGGGAAGAGCGGCGATGATTTAACTTTAGCCCCAAGCAGAAGAAGCAGATCTTGGCGCCGCTTCATCGCAAGTATGAAGCCGAGAGCGCCCGAGCAAAGGACTAAGAGTCAGGAAGACGACCGACCACCAACCGCGGGCAAAGAAAAGGAAGGCTAAAGCCATCAAGGCGGCCCGGCGTATGGTCGTCAAGGTTGGTGTTTGAGCCGGAGGGCCCCTGGCCATCAATGAGCTGTCGGTGAAGAGACCCCGCCGATAACGACTTCGGACGACGATTATGTCCCCAACACGAGAGGGGCAAGCTCTTCGAGAACCCCGGCCGCAGAGAAGGAGGTACCCGAAAGCAGTGGCGCTGATGGCAAAGAGACGACAGCGCAGGTCTCCCCACCATTCCCCGACGTGGGGCGAGTCAAAGCCCCGCCCGAACGGGGAAGCTTATGTGATAGATCCCGAAGGTTCATCGAAGAGGATCAAGGAGCACAACGCTTTACATGGCTAAGTGGGGAGGCCTACAATGCCTATTACCAGAGCAATGTGGTGAGAACAATCAAGGCGGACATCCGACAAGAAGCCAAACATTGAAGCCGCCACCACCCAGGCCCAAGCCTCCCAGAGCACCAGGGAAGAAGCGAAGCAAGAAGAAGAAGTCGGAGGACAGAGCTCTCAAGGAAATCCGGCACTTCCAGAGGAGTTACGGACTCTTGATCCCTCGGGCACCGTTCCAACGCTTGGTCCGTGAAGTCATGCAGGAGTACAACACGGACATGCGAGTAACCGACGAGATGCTGCTGTGCTTACAGGAGGCAGCGGAGGCGAAAATAGTACAGCATTTTGAAGATTTGACGGCCTGCACAGTACACGCGAAGAGGGTTACCCTCATGAGGCAGGATATGTATCTTGCCAGGCACATCAAGGGAGAACGCCCTTGAACTACTTGTAAATAAGGAACAATTTTGTTAATATAAAGAATTTTTGTGTAATTAATGTGTCTGATCTAGCCTAATTAAGTTAAGTTAGAGAATTCTAGTCTTTTGTTTTAGTTAATTTGGAGCTTTGAGCAAAATTGAGATGATGTCTCACACGTCGCGCCAGGACAGATTTTGAGATTCTCAAAATCGGGCTGGGCGCAACGTGTGAGACCATGCCCAAAAGTGCCCAAAACAGCTCCAAATCGACCAAATAAGGGGTCAATTCTGCCTAACTCGACGAGTCTAGTGGAATTACAGCCTTAGATTACCCAAATTGATTAAGTCTAGCCCAATTAGGACCCATGTCTCACACGTCGCGCCAGGACAGAAAATGAGATTCTCAAAATCGGTCTGGGCGCAACGTGTGAGACCTCGCATCATTTTTCTTCACCAAATGATCTCCAGTTTGCTGCAATAGGTTCATTAGTGTTCTTAGCATGCCTTAAACCCAAAAAAAAAAAAAAAAATTAGCCTCCAAACACTGAATTGCACCTCCTAATAGGTCAGAATCGCCCAACTACAGTGAATTCTAGGTCATCCAAAAATTAGGGTTTTCCACTTTTCTATAAATAGGCCATCACTTTTCATTGAGCACCCTGCAAGTTTGCTCTCCACTGCTTAGGCGATCTTCCAGCTCCCTGAGGCGCTTCTGCATCCGTTTGATACTCCCTTCCTTGCTAGATCAATGGCCACTGCTGACTTCACGCGATGGTACAGCGCCAGTGCCCATGCTGCTGAGGCAGATGTCAACGACATCTTCCAAGTCTTCGGCAAAGAAATTGACATCCAAACTACGCTAAATGCAACCCCAGCATATAGGCAAGTGCTAGCAGAGTTTCAAGCTAGGGTAGGACCTTCCCTAGTCCAGGTTCCCCCTTGCATAGGCTATTTTGTCCCCCGCCCATCCCTTCAAGCAGCCCTGGGGGATGTCCCCAACATCGCCAAGTACCTAACCAACAAAGCGCAAAGGCTGCCAGACTACATGGTCCTGACAGCCAACAGGATCAAGTACTTCTCCTACACCGCGGCCTTAGCCATCTTCTTATCCCACCGTGCCGAAAACCCAACGGGGGCAACCTCTATCCCTCCGATGGAGGTGGACCCCATAGCAAAGGCAGGAAGAAGATGGATGCTTTTGCAAAGATCGGCAAGAGCGAGGGGAAGCGAAAACGAGGAAGAAGAGGAGTCCGAACGAAGATAAGTACCGGAGCTCGACCCGAGGAAGAAGCGACAACAAGCACAACGAAGATGATAAACTTCGAAGAGCGAGAGAACATCAAGGTTGCTCCCCACTCGGGTTAGGCATCACAAGCCTAACCCCGTCATCATCAACGGAGAGGAATATTTACTCCTCGCCGACATCGAGAACCTTCCCAGAGTGGAGGGGGAGCTGATTGGATGAACTACTCCCACCAGCCACGGCGGTCGGACTTGGGCGACTTCATCGTCAGGGGGAGCCCTCGGACTTTCCGCTTCCAAGTGAGGGAAGCCGACACTTATACGTGAGAGGCGACTTCAGATATACTGAGCCCTCGCCAAATATCGGGCAAATGATGGAGGAGCAAGACGCCCAGCGGAGGAGGAGTTCCTCGCCTCCAGGAAGCGATGGGGATCCGTGGGAAGACCACGAAAGCATTTTAATGCCGAGGCCTTCCGACACCACCTCCATGAAGAGGAGAAGGAATCGACCTCGCATCTAATCGACACCATAATCGGGAAGACTGGGGAACTCACCGGAGATAGGGGTCGAATCACGCTGGACGATTATAGAACAGAGGCCAATCCAGCGGAGAAGCCCCGTTGACGACAATGACAGTCCCCCCGAGGTACCACTACCCACCACTACCGCTAGATGGGGAGGATAACGGTAGTATTAATCAGAAATTCAGCCCTGTGGGCGCAGGAAGGAGTGTTCATGCTGATTGCACTCTCAGGCTTCGGCAGGCATGCTCGAATAGCAGCAAATGTCGACTATGTTGTCCTGGTCAAGAGAGCAATGGCACTTGACCTCTTCGACTTCGCCATACCACATCGACGTCAGGCGAGATTAGCGGTGGCTGTGGCTCTCACATCCGACCGCAGAGTGGAAGACTTGGCAAGAGCCTTGCGTATGCTCGTCGGCAAAGCGTCTTCGGGGAACTTGGGTCATTCGGTAGGAACGGCCCAAGTTAAGAAGTTCCTTGAGGACAACCCGTCTTACCGGCGATTTCAAGACTAGTTAGACTCTTGATCCCGGAGACTTTTTGTATAAAATATTATATAATATAAATATAATCCCTTTTTGCACTCTTAAATGTCTTGTTGATGCAATTTTGCTCCACAACTATACCAACAAACATAAACAATGCAAGAGAACAAGGAAAACTAACCATATAGCCATGAATTACTTGTGTATGCAGTTAGAGGCCTAGGCTCAGGGGAACGACAACGCCAAGACCTTAGGGGAAGAACAGACCCGCCGGACCACCTCCCGCAAGGAACCTATTTAAAGATATGGAACCCATGACCCCGTGAGGAGGAGATATCCCGAGATGAGGGACGGACCGAGCAGATAAAGGCTCGCTAGCAAAGACAAGCGGGAGGGGTTCGGTGGGCAACGCTCAATTGCCACAAGCATCAGCTCGGAAAACAGGAAGGGACAAAAGGAGGAGCAAGAGAAGGAGATCCCCCAGTTCAGATTCCTCCGACTCAAGCTCAGACTCCGACTCCGAGGAAGAAGAAGATCAGGCCCGTGGACCCAACAGGACGGAAGGCAAAGGAACACCAAGAGGGAAGGCGAGGAACGCCCGTGATGGACGACAAAGAGACACCGGTGGCCTCGACTACCGTAAGAAGGTAGATTCGTTGGGCAATGTATGGAAGGCCCTTGAATCGAACAGATTTCTGGGAGAAAAAGTCGTGGTTAGAAGCGAAGCATGGCTGGGACTAAATGAGTGAGTACGGCAATGCTTATGGCATGAAGGATAAAAAACAAAGGAAGAGTGGCAACAGCCAACTTGAAGGGAGCCAGACGGATCTGGTGGAAGGGTTATGCAAAGGCACATGGCTTAAGCAGGATGCTTGTAAGTTCGTAAAGTTTGCTAAAGCCTTCAAAGCGCCATTACGCCCCGAGGGAACATAAGTCTAGTATGATGCAAAGCAGTTCTGGCTGTGTTGCAAAGAAGGCAACAAACTGTCCGTATATATGAGAGGAATTCATGAGGCCGAGGTCAGATGTGCCAAAATTGGGTGAGAAGCATGCAAGAGAAAGCTATATTGAGGGGGCTGAATGAGGAGATCCCTAAGCTTGTAAGGGCAATAAACCCTAAGACGAAGATCGGCAGAGTCAAAGGCTATAAGCTTGCAAGGGATCGGGACCTGGAGAATAGCGGGGCGAGGCGCAAAGATTTCCGGGACAAAGGCAAAGGCGACAGAAGCTATAGCCCTAGAGCAGCCCGGTTCAGGTCCAGCTAGAGCCCCATATAGTGGCAAACTGGGGAAACAAATTAGAGAAGAAGTGTGTGTCCTTCAAGGACAAGCAGGAGGGGTCAAACTACTCCAAAGCAAAGGCGATCCTTTTGCGGCGATGCCCAAGGAAAAAGAGGGAGTGCATAGAAAAGCAGCTTTGCTTCAGTGCTTCCAGCCGGGCCATAGGACAAATGAAACTGCCCCCTACGCCATGAGTGCAAATAAGAAGGAGTTGGGAGATTGGGACACTCATCCGACGACGACGGCGAGGGAAGCCCGCCGACTACATTCAGGGTGAGTGTCATATCTTTGCCGCAATAGATACAGAGCAAGCAGAGAGCCAGTATAAAGTAATTTCCACAGTAGGGAAGGCCAAGGCCAAGTCCTTCATAGTCTTGATAGACTCGGGAAGTAGCCATAACTTTGCATCCCCCAGAATGGTTCAAATGTTGAAGTTGAAACCACTAAAGTCAAAGCCAAGGCCCGTTGTCTTAGCAAGTGGTGCAGTAAGGCAGACGGCAGGCAAGAGAATTAACTTCGACATCGACTTGCCAGGGATTAAGATCCAGATGGGGGCAGAAGTAATGGGCATTGGCAAGTACGACTTGATCATAGGAATGGAGTACCTTGGACCAGCAGGGGCCATTATCGATTGTGGAAAGCGGAAGGTGACCTTCCCAACACCCGACGGCAAGATCATTGAGGTCACAAGTAAAGAAGTTGTTCCCATCATGCAGTGTATGTCTTCTAAGCGGCTGTTCAAGTGCATCAAGAGCGAACAGGTGGCATACATCTTCAAGCTCGAGATTGATGAGCCAGAATCAGAGGGAAGCAAGGAAGACAGGGTGCTCAGCAAGTTGCCGAGGCAAATAGCTCAGCTGATCACGGAATTCCATGATCTCTTTCCAGATGAGATCAAACAACTTCCGCCTTATAGGGGAGTCGAGTGTGAGATAGCACTCGAACCAGGAGCAAAGCCGACAAGCAAGGCTCCATACAGAATGACGACGCAGGAGTTGACGGAGCTGAAGAAGCAATTGCAGGAGTTGCTCGACCTAGGTTTCATTAGACCTAGTGTCTCGCCATTTGGAGCGCCCATTCTCTTTGTAAAGAAGAAGGATGGCAGTTTAAGGATGTGCATAGACTATAGGCAGTTGAACAAGCACACCATTAAGAACAAGTATGCGCTCCCCAGATCAGATGACTTGATGGATCAACTCCAAGGTGCAAAGGTCTTCCAAAATCGAACTTAAGGTCAGGGTTATCATCGGATCAGGATAAAAGAAGAAGATATCCATAAGACCGCCTTCTAACGCGGTATGGGCATTATGAGTTCACGGTAATGCCTTTTCGGGCTTATCGAATGCCCGACGACATTCATGAGGCTCATGAACGACATCTTCAGGGAGTTTTAGACACCTTTGTGATTGTATTCTTTGATGACATTTTGGTGTATAGCAGATCCCTTTGAAGAGCACGTACAACACTTAAGGAGAGGCTTTGGAGAAGTTGAAGAGGCACCGGTTATGCGCCAAGTTGTCGAAGTGTCCGCCATAGCAATGAGAGAAGGTGGAATACCTTGGTCATGTGATCTGCAGAAGGAATCTCGACGGATCCCCGCCAAGATTGAAGCCGTCATTCGGTGGCCGGGCCACCAAGAATGTGCATGAAGTCGAAGTTTTCTAGGCCTAGCAGTAGGTACTACAGAAGTTCGTGGAAGAACTTCGGCTAAGATAGCGCCCCGCTAATGAGACTTGACGAGGGCGGAGAAAGTGAAAGATTGGGCAGAGCATTGGCACAAGAAAGCCCAAGCAGGGTTTGAATTGTTGAAGGAAGCCTTAACAACCGCCCCAGTCTTAACCCTGCCGGACCCGGAGAAAGATAAGCTTGTAGCCACAGATGCGAGTAAGATAGCTACAGGTGCAGTGCTCATGCAAGAAGAGCGTGTGGTAGCGTATGACTCCAGGAAGATGAACGACGCCGAAACGCGCTACCCGACGCATGATCAAGAATTGCTTGCGGTTGTCAGAGCATTAAGAATTTGGAGGCACTATCTTTTGGGAAGGAAGTTCCAGTTGGATACAGACCATCAGAGCCTCCAGTATGTATTCACGCAACCACACCTCAACCTGAGGCAGAGAAGATGGATGGAGTTCCTTGAAGAGTATGACTTTGATATAGTCTACAAGCCAGGGAAGCTCAATGTGGTAGCGGATGCACTTTCAAGGCATCCCCTGACAACTAGAGTGCATTGCAATGCAATCTCGACGCTCTCCAGCGACTTTGGTAAGAAGATTGAAGACTCCTTGCCAACAGATATGGATTTCAAGGAAGTATGGGCAAGCCTCTCTAGGGAGGCTAGAACAGATAAGGAGCGGGAAGCCTTTAAACATTATAAGAAGGAAGGCAACCTGTTATACCATAAGAACAAGTTGTGCGTACCCGAATCATCAGGTGTAAGGAAATTGATCCTCCACGACACGCACAACAGCCCAATAGCTGGCCATGCGGGATTCATGAAAATATATTTCAAAGTGTGCAGCAGCTATTACTGGCCAGGAATGAAGAAGCAAGTAGCTCGCTACATCAGAGAATGCCAATTATGTCAGCAGACGAAGGCAGAGCAGCTTCGAATCCCAGGAGCATTAGAGCCATTGGCGGTGCCAAACGCTAAGTGGGAGGTGGTTAGCATGGACTTCATCACAGGACTCCCAAGGACCGTAAGAGGGAAAGATGCTTTGATGGTAGTAGTCGACAAGTTGTCAAAAATGGCACATTTTGTGCCTTGCAGGACCACAGATACAGCTATGGATACAGCGAAGCTCTTCACCAAAGAAATTTTCAGACTTCATGGCATGCCAAGGGAGATTATCTCCGACAAGGATCCGAAGTTCATGAGTGCCTTCTGGCAAGACCTCTTTACGACAATTCAGACGAAGCTATCCATGAGCACGGCATATCATCCTCAGACGGATGGCCAAACGGAGCGGACCAACAGGATTTTAGAAGACATGTTACGAAACTATGTCTGGAATAAGCAAGGTATGTGGGAAGAATTTATTCACTTGGTGGAGTTTGCATACAATAGCACCAAGCAGGAATCATCCCAAATGTCGCCGTTTATGATTAATTACGGCTATCGATTGTTTAACTCCGCACAATTTGGCACAACCCCGTGTCAAAAAGTGGAAGTTTCGCGGCCAGATCTTGGCCGATATATGCAGCCTTTGTGGAAGAGGTTCGAGGGTATTTGCTAGCAGCAAGAAGTCGGCAGAAGAGCATCGCCGACAAGCATCGAACAGTCAGGGAGTTCAAAGTTGGAGATGATGTTTGGCTCAAGATCAAGGTGAAGCAGCGGCTCGTAATCGAGGGAATTGCAAAAAGCTTGCTCCAAGGTGGGCTGGACCTTTCAGAATAGTCAAGAGAGTAGGTAATCAATCCTACAAGCTAGACTTGCCAGCACACCTAAAGATTCATAAGGTCTTCCACGTGAGTTTGTTGAAGAAGCACACTCCAAATCCAGACGAAGTCTTGGACTCTCCAACGTTGTTGGAAATGACGGAGGAGTGTTTGGAAATAGTTCCGGAATTGATTCTTGATAAAGCTTTCAAGAAAACGAGGAGATCAGAATTCCTCCAGTATTTGGTCAAGTGGAAACACTTACCAGTGGAAGACGCGACATGGGTACTTAAGAAAGATTTGGTAAAGCAGTACCCACAGTTTATGGAGCAATGGGACGGCAAGGTCATCTCCGAAGAAATCGGCTCAGGCATGTCGATTTGTGTAGATTAATCCTATGTATAGTTTAGATTAATCTACGCATGCAACCTATGCTAGGTATGGGTCGCATGCGTTGTGACCGATGATGAGACCACTACGGTGATCTCTAGGGCGTGGTGTAATGTCAAGGTAGGCATGACCGCGTTTCCGCTTGGGCGAGTGGAAGGTAGATTAGAAAGTCTACTTCTGTTCCACGGAAGTAGACGACCTCGAGAGAAAGGAGGTCATGGAAGGATGCATTCATAGGAAAAGCACCTCTAGCCCCATATATGCTTTGATAGGAGGAATCTGGCCTTCACGCCCCCATACGGGAAGGACCTATCCTCCACGCTGGGCAACTAGGGTGTAGGCATGAGAGGCATATACGCAATTAGGCGCTGTGACTCGGCCATTATGGAAGATTCATCCTCTTCCTACTCCGGGAGATTAGCCATGCATCCATGTAGATAGGTGGGGTGGTCACCATATAACCAAAATTTTATTAATAATTAAATGGTACTAACGTAGTGTCGACCTGCAGGCCAATAGAGCGCTCCAGAGGGCAAGGAGGTCGAGCTACGAAGACTTGCAACACAAATTTTGTTGGAATGTGTTGCAAGGAATAAAGAGTACCTCGGATGTTAATTTGAATTTTGATAAACTTAATTGTCATGTTAACTGAACTATTGAGCAACCTCTTTTAATGATGTTATGAATTGATAAGTTATGTCATAATGTGAGGGCGTGATAATGTCCTAAAAATATTACCTTAAGGTAATCTTAATAAATGTGTAGGTATTATAGTAGTTATAGTATGCATCAGGTTGATTGCAGGTTAGGACGATCCCAAGGTGGGGAGACCCATGACGTATACTGTACTGCCTCGTCACGCGTACACGCCACTCCGACTGACGCGTACGCTAACGTGTAGCCAGGTGGGTAGCCCTAGGGGGCAACGTGCCAGGGATATGTGCGACTATTAATGTGCACATTTTCCAATGTACACATTAATGTGGGCACACATTTCCATGTGGTCACTTGATGCCAAGTGGGCCACACCCATAGGTGCAATTAATGTGCACATTTTCCAATGTACACATTAATGTGGGCACACATTTCCATGTGAGCACATTTTGCCACCTAGCCATTAAAGGCAAGTGGGGCCATTACCAATTATCCCACATGCCAAAAGGGGATAATTGGAAACCCTAGCCAACCCCTTGTCTATTAAGGGAGGGAAACCCTAACTTGCCCAATTTTCGTTTCTAGGGTTTTGGAACTCTATTTTGGCTGCCTCAACAGCCAAAACCGCCTCCCAGACTCTGCCTGAGAGAACTGTACCCTTAGTTTCTCTTGATTCGAGCGTTTCAGCAGGATGGTCGAGCTCAGGTCAGGAGGAGTCCCTCAAGGATCAGGTATTTAGGCAATTTAATAGCTTAAACCCTCTTTTAGCCATCGAATCAGTAGGTTTAGCCTCTTAAATTGCCCATAGCAGCCCTCTAGATCTCTAGATAGCAGATTCTAACTAAAGAACCTAACTCTATGATGTAGATTAGATCTAGTTCTTTAGTTCTCTGTGAAGTATATGGATGATGTATCTCTATGAACTCCTTGTATTGGGAAGGGGGGTAGAGACCCAAAGCTTTGTAGTTGATGCTCCTAGAGTAGCCTCTCTAGCACACTGTAGATTCGGCCTGTGTACAAGAACCACACCTGGTTGTGGGTGAAGGGGCCAGACTGGCTAAGAAGGAGGTTCATGTTCTGACTCTTGAACGATCCCTCTGGTGTGTAAGGCCTACCAGGGATCATTGTGACTAGGTCTAATGGCTCACCACTGAGTGCGGGTGAGGCATGGACTTGACACCCGTGAAGTGGTGTACACTTTCCAGTGGGTTCAGTCGAATACGGGCAGTGGCCCTCTAGTCACCTTGAGTCAGCATGTAGATCTCTGGAGGGAGTGATCCCTTCCTGCCCCATCGGAACTGGGAAGATGAAACCCAGGAATAGCCCTTCTGGCTATGCATCCGGCGGGCTACAGTCAGGTCCCGACACTTTTCAGCCTACTCTGCAAAGTGTGCACAGGAGGGGCGGATGGAGTGGACAACCCAATGCCATGTTCTTATGCCAGCCAAATCCATTGCCATGAATTCTGTCTGCCATGAACTCTGGAGACCCAAGCTTGTCAGTCCATCCCTGTGTCTGAGCCTTGGGTAGGATTTCCCATATGCGTTGTGCTGATCGTTGTTTATGCAGATGTGATGGACCACCCTTCGAGGTGGATATGTGATGCTCTTGTATACTGACATGTATGTTTACGCTTCCGCAGCTAGGTAGGCCCTGAGGGAGACGGGGCAAAATGACCCCTTCACTCTTCCCACTGGGACTCGTACGAGTGCAGTGATTGTGGAGGGCCCTGTATCAGTATGGAGCTGGTATGGGGGATGAACTCCTGTTTGTATACGGTGAGTGCACCGTATATGAGTAGGGGACGTCACAGATATATAAAGGCTATGTAGAAGTAGAGATGCTTCTAGTTGAAATCCCTTAAATCCTAATAAATGTGGTCTGTGCACAAGAGCCCACCTAGTTGTGGATGCTATGTTGTGATTGTGATTGAGCACCAGATAACGGGCACCTTTGTGAAGAGGGGGTCGAGCCTTGTTGAGCATGGCTATTGGGGCTCCTACAATATGCTAGGCTTATAGTCGGTCACTGTATGGGGGCCGGGTATGGATCTGACACCTCCTGCGTCGCAGAGCCAGTCCCAAAAGGATGGACTGTGCTGGATAGATGCGGTGAGCTGACCTATGGATTTTGGGGGCTTAAGCCAGGTATGGATGCATAGGCGCTGTGGTGCCACGATTCTCTAGTACACCCATGGAACCATTGTGCCCCAGGAAGGGACTCCTCCCTGACCTGTCTCATTGGACCGGGGAGATGTAACCCGAAGTAGTCTCATAGGGTGAATCCATGAGATTGCATCTCCGGAAGGCTATAATTATGCCATAGCATGTTTCAGCCTATCTGCAAAGTGTGCACAGGAGGGGCGGATGGAATGGACTACCCTAGCCATTTTTCTATGCCAGCCAATGCCATTGTCATGACTCTGTCTGTTGATATCTGGAGGCCTTGACCGTCAGCTGATCCCCTTGAGTCTGAGCCCGGGGTAGAACCTTTATTTCTGATGCATTTATATATGTATATTGATATTATGTGATGTCATCTTGTTGATGCATGGGCCACCCTTCGTGGTGGCATATTATTATGTATATTGTTGTTAGGTGCTATATAGGATTCCCATAGAAGGTGTGGGACAAATGACACCTCTGTGTCCTTCACCCGGACACTTGCCCATCACAAGTAGTCTGAGTCTGACGGAGGGCCTTTCCGTGGTGATGGAGTCGCCATGGGAGGGGAATTTCCCGTGTTTATATGATGGGAGCATCGTATAGGTTCGGGGAGCGTCACAATGGTATCAGAACCATGATCTTGGTTGACCGGATCATAGCACTGGCCATGTTGTAACTCCTAAGATCGCTTAGTTGGTAGGGGATTTCTAACATAGAAAATTGTCCTAAGTTCCATATAGTATGCTTAAGTAGCTTCTCTAGACGAAAAGAAGGATTAACTAGGAAGAAAAATGTTAAGGAGAAAGGAGAGAGTGTGTTGAGTTTTTGGTAGAACGAGGTCACTTGATCTCGGAGGCTATAACTTTCTGTAGGAAGCTCAGACGAAGGCGACTCTTGTGCCATTGCGTAGAGGACCCTTGAATCCCATTTAACTAAGCCCCCATAAAGATCTCATCGAGAGGCATTCCTAATGAATTTTTGTTTTAGCATTTTGTTAAAGATGGCGCTGACAGGGAAATAGGAGTTTTAAATTTGATTCTAACGGCCAAAAAATCCCCTCAGCACCACTTTATATGCGTCTGTATAAAAATGTCGTATAAAACTTTTTATACAAAAAAAGGGAAAAAAGAAAAAAGAGTTTTTTAGGTGGCGCCAACTGGGAAAAGTGAGTTTAGAATTCGATTTTGGGAGCACAAAACCCCCACCGCGCCGCATTTCGTACCAAGAAAAAAATATTTATTTTGTTCTACACTGCCCTAGCTTAGAGGCTTGAACCCAAGACCTTCCATCTCCAAGCCATAGACACTTACCACCCTGTCAAGCTTCCTTGAGTGCTGTTATTTATGTTCTATATATTTCTTATACTCATGTAGTATTCTATGTTCCCTGCAGTAGCAAACTCCATTAAAAAACCTATTGCAAGGACTTGAACCTCTAACCTCCTACAACAAAGTTTAAAATGAAACGCACTTATTTGCTGCAAACGCACTTCAAAAGGAATCTTCGAAAGATTCCCTAAATTCCCTTAAAAAGTCCATTTTTAAGATTTTTTTGTGACAGGTGTGACAATTTAAGTAATTTAGGTACCATTTTTGAGGGGTTGATTGAACATAACTTTCATGCAAAAATTTTAAATAGCAATTTTTATCCTCCTAAACTAGAACAAAAAATAATTACTTTTATAAAGTGTAGCAAAAAAGGGGCAATAAAAAAAATAGCAAGGGTAGTAGAGTGACAAAGAAGTGATATATTCATGGTTGTGAAAATTGTACAAAATTATGAACAAAATTGTCAAAAATATAGGACATTTTGACAAACACTCATCACCTGCACTTTTTGTTCTTTACATGTTCGAGTCATCGAACAAACTTACATTTTGCAGCAAGATCAGGATGCATCTCATCCTCCGACTCATTTAATCCCTGATCACTTGAGCCTTCATCCTCAGCTTCACTCTCAAAACTGGATGTACTCGAACGATCTTCTTCCTCACTGTCTACAAGTGAGTCTTCATCATCTTTTTTTGTCACCTTTCTAGGTTGTTTGTCTAATCCACATGCCGATCTTATTAAAGTTTGAGTGACCATACGTAACTTATTAGCAGCAGTCAGAACAAAGTCATATGCAAGAACCTTTACTTCAGCTAGATCTATGACAGCAGTGCTTGCTTTGGACTTTGCTCTCTTTCCCACTCCTGTTTTTACCATCTCCAAAGTATAACTCCCACTGAAAGCATTGGCAGCATTCGTTCTCATCCAGTGCACTTTTAATTGAGTGGGAATTCCATCCTCTCTTGTTACCTCCAGTACTTTAGCTAGCCAGAATGGCTTCCCAGATTCATCATTATCAGCTGGGACATCTATGAGCATTCCTTTCTGGATCTCTGAGACTGAACCAGATACTCGAGCAACTTGTTGTGCCGTGTGTCTGGGGCCAGTGTACATGACTCTGTCATCTTCATCTGAGCTAGCCAATATCTCTACGTGTTCCTCTTGATTCTCAACGTGCACATGGAGAGTTTGCCTAGATGGCCAGTTGAATGTAACTGATCTTCGACCTTGTAATGAAGCTTGCAACATGTCACGTTGCCGAGAAAAAAACTGAGGCCACCATAAAGCATCTGCCTCCCCAAAGTGGTTAGAGCACGACTGAATACTTGTCTCAATAAAATCCAATGATTTGTTTGAGTCAAATGCTCTTCCCTCTTTTTTACTCTTTGTGATTTCTTTCAAGCTTTTTAGAGGCATTTGCTCTGCAGAGAGCATGGAACTAGTATTGGGGATGGTGCGAATGAATTGAATACCTGCTGCTGGTTGCCACTGCAAGGATGTGGCATATTTCTTTCCTTGTAAGATGGCCTTGCCATCTACAAGTGAAATTTTGATCTGATGCTGAAATGTAATGTTTCTCAAGGGCTCAATAGCACAGTGACCTAGTTGATCTCTCCGAAAAATCCATTCCTTGAAATCATAAGTTTCTTCTAATAACTCGATGTCTGGACGAGGATTGTAGGAATTTTGGATAACCTCAATCATTGCTGGTAGGCTGAGAGCTTTTTTTCGAGCAAGACGTTTAGAGAACCTACTGAACATCTGATCAATTTGATCGTGTGTATGACCAACAAGCAGAAAACCAATCTTCACCTTCTTGAAGATTTGTTTCTCAACTAGCATAGCACAGTAAGCAAACAATGCCTGATTCTTATTTTCTCTTGTCGTGTTGTCTAGCTGAAGATATAGAACCGGTGGTATATGTTCTAGATTGGAAAGAAGCTTATTCAATATTGTGATAGTGAGATTTGGATCAGCATGAATGTTTGGATAGTTCAAGAATGCCTTGCAAGATAGTTTTCCATTAAATACCATAGCACCAACAACATGCAGGTGTATGAAATCTTCTTGCAGCATCCTTAGGCACATTGACAAAATGTGGTAGGGTGGTCTTCTTCTGGTCCATTCCATCAATAACAACCGATATGTAGTTGAGTGGTTGCTCCAGTGCTTTCTTCCTATGTTTTGTCAATTTTCTCCTTTCCAAAGATTGTTGTTCTCTGTGTTGTTCAGTTTCTCTTTCAATGCATCTGAAATGAAAACATGTTTAGGAAAGAACCTACCTTTAAGTAGAACTAGGCAAGAACACGTCCTGGAAGCTTACTTTTAGTGTGAAGTGTCCTTGCATTTTGTCTCTGAGCTTTTAATTCAGAGCATGTAGCACAAACAGACATCCGGTGCTTTCTAGGAATGGACACGCGAGAAAACTCTTTTTTCCAGAGCACAGTGAAGTAAGAGTAGCAGACATGGCGTTCTCCAGCCTCAACACACATGTCCTTATAATTATCGTAGACTTCACGTTTCGTGAAGTTGTCACTCAAGTGGTACATGGGGCTGTTAGGGAGTTTCTCGCAAGACTCCTTAAAGAAACCTTCCATCCAGGAAACACATTGAAGGGCATGAATTCTGGATATACCTCCTGAATGGCAGTAGTCATTAATGCCTGGATTCTTGTCAAGCCTTTTCTTCAGCCGGTCAAGTCGTCTGCTGCCTAAAGCATGAATCAATTTGAAGGCCGTTTGACAGACGGTGTGGGCACCAGCTGTGTAAGTAAACCTTTCACCATAATCTGGCCTAATATTGAAGGCTAAGTAGCCCCTTTCATTAGAGGTAATTTGAGATCTCCTTTTGTCCCCATAAGAATCCTCCAATAGAATGAGTACTCTACATCAAACTGCAATTAATGCAGCATTAACAACTTCATTGCTGTCGTTTTTTCCCTATAACTTTTGATCTACTCATGAAAATGCTGCGACGTTTGTTGCATTAGATGCAGAATGAAAAGATCTTTCAAGTGATATATGGTTATGATGTATTTCAATACAAGCCATATGTGTTAACCTTAAAAAATATGGTTTTTTGCTCTTTTCTTATATATTTACATCCCAAAAGATATAACAATGGGTTGTCATTAGAAAGATCTTGAGGAGACGAATCCATTGCCACAAATAGTGTTCGAATCGGAGTTTTTGATCAAAAGTTATAGTAGAAAAATGACACTGCAAAAGTTAGTTAGAACTGCATTAATTACTGCTGCCACATAATACTGGAATAAAATACACTGGAGCTCTTCTCTTATTGGACAGTTTAAAAAGCTGATGTGGCTTTTTAAGCATCCCTTAATGGGACAAAATGAGATCTCAAATTACCTCTAATGGGTCTAGCAGAGTCATTGAACTGTAACTATCACGAATCAACCTCAATTCCTTTAGTCCAATCTTAAGCAAACAACGTTGAGAACAACAGTGCTTTGTATGTGTTGCCCTCAAGTGAGCCTCGTCCATGAGTTTCTTTCTTCTAACGGTTGTACGTGCTTTCTTGTGTAAGTTACGCTTAAGATTCTTACTTGCAGGGGCTTTGAATTCGAACATAGAGTCTTGTGGCTTTGGTAGGTCCTCGTCTGAGAGATCAACATGAGGTGTTTCTTCGTCTGAGAGATCAACTTGACGTGTACTTGTAGATGCTGAGAGGTTTGGTGTGGGCAAGTCCCGGGGGGAGGTGCTTTCCCTCTCTCTGGGAAAAAGTAATCGAGGTTGGTGACGTAGTTGACCAGCCCCTGAAGTGTCGTAGAACACAGGAGTTGCGTGTCGCTGACTGCTCCCACTTGTTGTAGTACCATTTAGCGAAATGGATGGAGTTGGCGTGATTTGCCTCGGGGATTTAGCCCTACTGATGGACTATGGGCGGACGTACTAAAATGAAGTGGAGGAGGTAGTCTGACCTCTCTAGCCTGTGGTGGGGTAAAACGCATTGGTGGGGGCAAACGACGTTCAGGAGCAGGGTGTGGTGGAGTAAATTGAACTGGTGGTGGAAGCCGAGGTGGTCGTGCTGGAGTAAACTCAACAGAGCTGGGGGTTTGAATATCCGGGAGGCGAATTTTTGAGGCTACTTCCGGTGTCGGTTGAGGGGGTGTGAATGTCATTGCGGGGAGGAAGCCCGCGAGCGAGTTGGAGGCTCTGCGGTTCTTTTTCTCGAGCCATACTCGAGCGTTAGCGTCTAATCGTATAAATTTATCTGACGTAAAAGCGGACGGTAAAAGTTTACACAGGGATGGTATAAATTTATACAGAGAAGGCAAACTTGAAGCGGCAGACTGTATAAATTTATACAGAGATGGTATAAATTTATACGGAGTAGGGCAACATAAAGCAGAGTTTCATTAAAGTTGGAAATTTCGTGATTCCAATTTCTCGTGAAATCAGTTTCTTCCCTGTTTTATCACACATTTATGGCTAGATATGGCACTATTTGCTTAAAAAGAAACCAGTTATCATGCAAAAACCGCTACATTTAATATAAAACAGCGCGGTTTTAGTTGTCAGGAAGAGAACTATGGCGCCATTTACTTGGAAAGTATGAGGAAAAGCGGCCCGAGAACCACAAAAGCAGATATTAAATTGCCAAAAAGCGCCCAGCAAGCAAACAAAATGGCGCGGCCGCTCCTTTAGCTTAGAAATAACCACAAAGCAAATAGCGCAAACGCGATATTTGCTTTAACGTGAAAGGAAGCAAATGGTGCAGGCGCGCTATTTGCTTGAACGTGAAAGCAAGCAAATAGTGCAGGCGCGCTATTTAAGAGCGAGCAAATAGTGCAGGCGCGCTATTTGCGTGAACGTGAAGACCAAGCAAATAGTGCTCTCGCGCGATTTTGCTATAGATAACACATATTTTCAGAAGACCATGTAGATATATATATTAATAGAAATATTATATAAGATACAATTTTTCAAAACACAGAATTTTTTTTAATAGTCATTGGCGAAGTGTTCATCAGAGACTTTCTCATAATCATCCAGGTTAATTTTACTGCGGTCAATTTGATCCTGCTCTGCTCCAGCTTGGCCCGACGTCTCACCTTTCTCTGTATGAGAAGCTTCTTCGTCTGCCCCCTTCTGAGATTCACCATCTTGCAAAGTCAAGACTTCCCGTTGGCGTTGGTCAATGGCCTTTGGGTCAAGCCAGGGGTACATGACGTTCTCGACCCTACCCAGAATGCCCGCTACGCATTTCATCTTTCCTAACTCATGCTCGTATGTCACACTGATTCTTCCTACATGAAGGGATGCCCTAGAGAAGGCTCCACCAGAGAAGAAATCTAGTACGATGTTACCTTGAGGGCAGAGCTTATCAACAAGGTAGAACGCAGTTGCAGGACCAATCTGTTTATGCACCAGATATTCTCCCTCCATACCCTGCCAACTCCACTTAAACCTGTCTTGCATGAGTTTTTTAGCCATAACATCGCCCTCACTTCCGATGGCTTCCTTAGGAATAGGAGGAATTTGCGGGAGCTTTCTAGGATGGTCGCCAAATAGCCTAAGGTCCAGGTCTTCGTCAGGCTCTCCCGTCTGTGCCGAAATCCTCGTAGCAAATAGAAGAGCTTGTGGCTCTTTGATTCCTGAACCACCTGTAGCTCCAGTCTCCTCTTCATAGATTCCTACAAACACTCTTGACCTGGATTCTAGTCTTTCAAGCGCACTGGCAAATAGTAAGTTATGCTCCGGCCTGACGAAACATAGAATCCAGTATGTCTCTACATCTGTCATCTGTGAGACTTTATCGAAGAACGCGGTTACAGTCTCACTTTTCCAAACTGGAGTAAGCTGCCTTGCATCTAAACATATCATGCTGGCAGGTAGAACTGTATGTTCGTTCGGAATCCCCCCGGCAGTGACATGCTCCACAAACCATCTTGGCAGGTCCTTTTCTGTTTCAGGCTGAAGGATTTTTCGAATGGACCTGGCCAAGGAGAATGGCATGTTACCATGAACTCCCTCTTTGAGTATTCCTTCCTGTACCCACTTATGGTGGCATACCCCCCAAACCAGAAGTGCTTTATCTGAGAAGTGGTCTGTGGCTTTCCGTAGGTCCTCGAATTTCTTGTACTTAGTGCCAATTTGATCTGCAATGAAGTGCAGTATCTCCTTCTTCATGTAAGCAAGTACTCTTAAGTTCTGCGCCCTCGTCTTGAAGAAATTATCGCCTTTGTAATCTGAGGTGACTTTGACGTATATATCCCCGCTTAAAGCTTCTTCGAGGACCTTTCTACAATCATCATAGTCCAAGCCCCTCATGCATCTAAGGTAGTTGTCACTGAAGTAATCTTTGTCTTTAGCAAAATTGATTACTATAGCTTGACCCCTGTTGTCCTTAAGTTCTCCCTTCCTCCATTTGTTCCACATCTGGCGGAAGAGTGCATAGACATCATCTGGCATGAAGACAAACCGATTGACATCCTTCGTGTGTTTGCCCCTCGTAATCTTGTGCCGCCATTTCAAGGTAGTCTTTGCAAGAGAGTCGGGCGATTTTAGAATTTCAAATGTTGCTATTTACATCTAATGGCGCAGCTGCGCTATGTACATCAAATGGCGCAGCTGCGCTATTTACATCAAATGGCGCAGCTGCACCATTCAACTCAAATGGCGCAGCTGCGCCATTTGATGTAAATAGCGCAATTGCGCCATTTGATGTAATGATAAATGCTTAAATTCGATTTGATGTAAATAAATGGCTGCGCCATTTGATATGCGTGGCGCATTTGCGCCATTTCGATAAATGTATGGGTAAGGAGGCGTAAACATACCTTGTACTTTCGTCACTTCTTGATCGTCCTTTACCGGGGCGGTCTTCCGCATTCACGGTGCGCTTGCGAAGATGGTGGATCGATCCACATATGGTTCCTTGAAGGCAGTCTTTGCTACTATATCATTCACATCCCACCGGTGAAGAAGGTCCAGTCAGCGATCTCTCCGGAAAGAACTTCGCATATTCTATAGACATAGATCTTCTTGAGCTTCGGCTCTAGCATCCTCGTCCCCAACTTATCGCACACGACGGCGGCGGCGATAGAATGATTACCATTGATAATATAAAATCTTTTTCGAATCAAGTCGATTCACGTGACCCAGCAAAGCAACTCCTTTGTATGGGATCAAAGGGCACTACATCTCTTTGGAGTGAATCTGGGGTGTGGATCCTCGGCAAATGATTTGCGAGCCTCCTAACATGCTCGGGGTTAATAACCCCGGCGGTCATATTAGGTGGGGCCTCTTCTAGATCCCGGATAGATATTCTTCGGTGTATGTGACTCAAGGGGGAACATGTGGCGTGCTTTTGTATTTTCTTTAGTGTTTCCTCTGCCATTTCTTCTTCTTCGTCACGGTCCATCTTTAGTTCCTCGGGCACTTCAACATCGCAATCTTTGTAATTTCACGGCCCTTATCGTGCTTTGGTTTTCGGCTTTCTCTTTCTTTGAGTGCTATCTGCTTTGTGGATGCTACATTTCTTATGTGCTTTGTAGCCTCCTTATTGTCACTAATAGTGCGGTCACTATCGTGAGGCTTCTTCTCATTAGCGAGGCTTCTCGGTGGACTTCCGGAGAATCATGTTTGTGAGCATCGGTCTCATCCCTCTTCTCATCCCTATGCTCCCTCCCTTTCTCAACTTCTCGTCCTTCTTCTTGTTACGTCTCCCCATTGTACATCACCACCTCCACATGTTTTTGTTCCTTTTGCCGCCTTTGGTGGCATTTTTTTAGTTTTTACACCTTTTTCTGCAGATCTCTCCCGGCTGACCATCGCTATCCATTCTTTCTGGCGGCATGTTGCACGAGATCTTCGCTCTTACAATGTAGGACGGAGTTTTGGACATGTCCATTGCCGCTTCATGAGAAATCGAATCCTTTGAGGATCTCTACCGTGCCTTTGATATCGCTTGCTCTCTCGGACTCATAAGATGGCGGCCAACCTTTTTCTTGGCCGGCGGTGCTTGGTCCTTCATCTTTGGACTCCATCATTGCGGGCTCGTAGCATCGCCAATCCATGCAATAGAGATCAATCTTTGCCGATGGACTGGATCTTCCACTGTGCAACCAAGAAAGTCAAGTCTTCCTTGTTTCTTGACTTCCCTCATGTTGACAATGATGCCCATCTGGGCCACGATTGAGGCTCCTTCTTCAATTGCACTGATTTGACAAGGAGGCAAAGTTCTCGCCTCTTGTCTCCCTTTGTTGGGTCTCCACGCCTTGGTCAAGGGTATGGCTCTAACGATCTCCATACACCAAGACCTTCCAAAGAAGGACTATGCTCCCTCGAAGTCACCCGTTCCATTTCTTCTACAAGACTAGCGGCTGAGGTAAGCATAGTGAGAGAAATGGCATGTGCTAGAAAGTTAAAACAGGCAAACGGCATTTAGACTAAATGGCGCAGGTGCGCCATTTAGACTAAATGGCTGCGCCATTTAGCTTTTATATAATAGAGCAAATGGCGCAGGTGCGCCATTTAGTCTAAATGGCGCATCTGCGCCATTTGGTTTTCGAAGGGACCGATAATAGAGCAAATGGCGCAGGTGCGCCATTTAGACTAAATGGCGCAGCTGCGCCATTTAGTCTAAATGGCGCACCTGCGCCATTTAGCTTTTATATAATAGAGCAAATGGCGCAGGTGCGCCATTTAGTCTAAATGGCGCATCTGCGCCATTTGGTTTTCGAAGGGGCGGGATAATAGAGCAAATGGTAGGCGCCATTTAGACTAAAATGGCTACTGCGTTATTTTTGCTCTAAATGGCGCACCTGCGCCATTTGCTCTTCTATGGGTCCGCTTCTACAAGAATATTAACAGACATTATGGAAATGGCGCACCTGCGCCATTTCACAAACTATAAGAGGAAAAGGCTGCTACAAGCCCACCCTCTCCTAATGAAATGGCGCGTCCGCGCCATTTCAGTTACCTAAGACACTACAAATCGATAATAGAAACAACAGATACTAACCTGAGCCTGGCTCCTGGATTTTGATCGAAGATTGCGCCATTGTATAAAAGTATAAAAGTACAGGACCGTATAAATCCTACTCCACTTTTTTTCCGAGCGCTCCCGGATCAACAGGCGCTAGAGAGAGAAGATGGTTGAATAGGAGAGAGAATGTGCAAGGCGCTTAGGGCTAAGGGGCCGCTGGGAAAGGCGGGAAGGCTGAGTATGAGAAAAGAACAATGAAATTGAAAATGAAAATTGGACGGAAAGAAAAGAAAAGAAAAGTCGTGGGAAAGAAAAAAAACCAATTTTACCCGCCTTGCGCTCTCTTCAAATTTAGCGCCCGTCAGATCTCGAAATTTTGAAAATTCGATTTTTCCCCATGGTCCGATCTCTACAAATTTTAAAATTTTGAATTTTCCCCGTCCGTTTCTCCCTTGGATTCGCCCATTATAAATTTTAGGTAGTTTAAGTCATTCCGCCCATTGCAGGTGTCCGCCCGCCCGCCCGCTCAAATTTGAAATTTGAATTTGCCTACCAGTATTTTGAACTTTGAATTTGCCTTGATCCACTTCATAATGGGCAGACATGGTCATTAGAAGGCGCTATACTCGACTCCGACGGTTGCGATTTTATGCACCTCGTCCTCGTTTCAATATTCGTAGGTATTTGCGCTTGAGATCTCTTGGTCGACAAAGCAGGACGCTTCTCCGACGCCTATTCCGTCTTAGGCGTTGGTTCCTTAGTCGATAGCTTGGCGGTTACCCGGCTTGCGCTAGTCTTTCTTTTGCGTACCGCTTAGCCCTTGTCTTCATTCTTGCGCCGCGGTTTTCGTTCTTAGGCTTCGGCTTCATTCTTCAGCGCTTTGGCTTCATTCTAGTGGCGCTTCGTCTTCATTTTAAAGGCTTGTCCAGATTCTCCAAAGCGCTTGTCCGGACTTGTCCAGATTATTCAGCTTTGACCAAATTCTTTAAGCATTCTCGATATGGCGGATCGGAATCGTCAATGACCTCCGGGTTAGAGGCTATTAGGTTCTAGTAAAATGTTTTAGTATGTTTAATGTAGGATGTAGGATGTTAAATATTTTAATATGTTTAAGGGTAGATCTTCTCTATCTTGTTCAGTAGATAAGTTCTCAACAATTGATGTCTTGCTGAATCTTGTAGTAATAGGAATCCATAACTCTAGCTATTAGATATAGCATTTAGAATAAAGATGCCACCATTTATCAATGGGCCATTTCCCTTTAAATGGAGCAGTAGCGCCATTTTCCTTGAAATGGAGCAGCTGCGCCATTGCCATTTAAAGGGAAATGGCGCAGCTGCTCCATTTCAAGGAAAATGGCGCTACTTCTCCATTTAAAGGGAAATGGCCCATTGACAGGTAAATGGCGCAGCTGCGCCATTTAAAGGTAAATGAGCTGACTAGGCCATTTCGTAAATGGGAATTTGCCAGCCATTTGTCTCATGTCGTATAATTTCTTTCACATTTTCGCGCTATTTTTACTAAGTATATGTCATCGAGGGTTGCATGTCTCTAACAAGTATATATATATGTGTATTGATTCTCACAGGAAAAGGCCCCTGCGTAACCTTGTCGATGGGGATGTGGTAGTTGCCAGGGGACATGAATTGCATAGAGGCCATCTGCATGGCAGGAACATTCCATGGTGCAATGTGGTCGTGGAGGTCACTGAAGCCATAGTGCCCACCCATGTGCTTCCCATTAGTGTGAGGGAGCGGATAACATTCTTTGGCCAGGTGGGGACATTTATCGAATGGCCTCGAAATCAAGTGAAATCTTGTGAAGGAGCCCCAACTTACTCGCCGGGCGTCGATGCGAAACCCCGAACTTGCCTAGTAGTCCCTCCACAACATCATCGGACTTCGGTGTCGATCGCCCGCTCCTTCAAGCAAAGCAACACGACCGAGAATATGGTGAACCTTGTCGGTAATAATACCGTGGTTGGTAAGGGTGTCTTGGTGAATAGAACTTGCATCCATGGGAAGAATGTTGACGACTCAGCGTAGCGGTGCAAGTTACCGGTGTGGTGCCTACCCACATCCCAGATTCCATGTGATGGCGTGACAACATTGAAGAGGCGTGGGCACGTTTATCGAATGGCCTCGGCGGCAGGATATAAGATATCATGCCATTGATTTAGCTACTCCATCAGCGACCTCGAATGTAGAATCAGAGGCGATTGTCGTCGATCGGAGATGAAGAAATTGATCCCTACGGTGGATCTAGGTACCGCGTTTTCCTCGCGGGATAGCATCGGATGATGATGAACCACCACCTAATTTCTTAAGAACTGATCTCTTGGATAAGCATTGCCACATTCTTCATGCATGTGACCGAAGTAAATATGCAGAGGCCATAATTGTCTTGATGATCCCCGGGATCTTTGTTGACGATGAATTTTAGGAGACTCAAAGGTGGGGCTCACGTGTGGGAAAAGATCCTTCCCCGCACTAATTACGAGAGGATCTCAAATGTCATGCTTGTGTGAAAGGCCGTGAGAAAAATGCACTTGTACAATGGGAAAATAGCGATGTGATGTTTGCGGGATGGAAGGACTGTCTCACAACATCCGCAAGCTCGAGAAGCTAAAGAAAATGAGGATATGGAAATAGAATCATTTGAGGACAACATTCAGCTCAATTCAAACGAAAAAAGGAAGTATACTTACACACATAGGATTCCAAGACAACCCAAGGGAAAGAGCAAAGAGGAAAGGCTATGCTCCACAACTTCAATCAATAAGTTCATGAAGACAAGCTTTGCAAAAATACTTGCAACAAGAAACTTACCAAGCATCAAGTATGTGAATTAAGAAAAGAATTTTTATCTCAACCATACAATGCAAGGGTTACGTATTTTTTTGGCGTCCGAAAGTGTGACTTACACGGGGAGAAGGAGAGGACGGGATAGTGCTCAAGGGATGGAATTGCAATGCATTTTGGGTGGCGATGGCTTTAGGTATCGGTCGACCAACATTTTACAATTGGAGAAAGAGATATGAAGCAGGTGCAAAGGTAGCCGAACATGGTAATATCGGCTCTAAGAAGCCCCGGATCCACTACATCGGCCACCGAATGTGTGCTAGACAGATTCATTGAGGAGAATTTGAAAGTATTCCCCATAGGAGCAAAAAAGAGGTAGAGATGATGTAAGAGAAAATGTACATAAGCTTCCTTCCATTCTTAATAAGAAGCTTATACATAAAGAAGTTGGAGCGATCGTTGAAGAGCTTACAGAACAAGCTGTAGCCTTGAACTCTTTTTATAGTATATGGAAAAGGGAATTTCCGGATGTTAGCATTGCAAAAAAAATACAGCCTTCTCTAAATGCAACATCTGCGTGGTAATTAAGCAAAAGCTGGAAAAACAAAAGATACAAGAGAGAGATTTAAATCTTGCAATTCAACGTCGGGGCTCATATGCTAGAGCAACGCTCTTGCGAGAAGTCAATATTGGCATTGGAGAGCATTGTCCAAAGCCGGTCTCCCGAAAATCATCTATGTATAATACATGATAAGATGGATCGGGGTTAAGACTTTAGTGCCTAGAAGTCATCATCTAGCAAAATCTGTATGGAGAGGTGATCGCTTGAAGAGCGGTTTGACAGAGCTTTGACTCATGGGCATGGTGGTCGTGCCTATGGTCATTTTTCACTTGATTTATGGAAAGATGATTCAAACTTCCACATTGGTTCACTTTCTAGAATATTGCATAACTTGGAATTGGTGCAAGAGGACAAGATAGGTGACTTATGTGGAAGTAAGCCTCAGATTGCAAATGGATGCAAGCGGTCAAGGACATCAATCCTTTGAAGAACAAACTTGCTTCCATGGGAGAAGTATTGCCAAATACTTCAACTACAACGAATCTGAGGTGTTCAACCCTCTTCCCGAAATCTCTATTTGCAACTTGATAATGTCTGCGGGGCAAAACAAAAATAGGTATGTCTTTTCATACTTATCTTATTTGACTTGGCTTAAGGTCTTTGATGAGATCCAAGTGGGCTTTATGATGGTCGGCCACATCCATGATGATATTGATGCTTTATTTGGAAATTTTTCAACCTTGATGAGTTAGGTGGGATGCTTTGACACTACCGAGCTACTTTACTTGTTTAGCAAATGCAATGCAAAATCCCCAATTCCATACTTTATTGATGAAGTTCCAAATTGGAAGGATTTTGTGAAGGGATTCATCCTCGATAAGGGCCAACGCCTGGTTGGGCATCTTGAACCATTGCTCTTCAAATTTAAGATGGCGGGGAGATTGGCCTGTTATGCAATACAAAAATCGCCCTACACATAAAGAGTGGCTTCCAGCAGATTCTCCAGGAGTTAGAATGTGGAAAGAGGATGAACATGGTCAGCCAATGATACCAAGTGGTGTGCCACAAAATATTCCTCCTAGACCAACATTGAAAGATCTTCCAGGGTTGAAGGATAGCATCAACAAATACATCTCCCTATGGAAGGACATATGTAAGAATCAAGAAAGTAGCTTGTTTGCAAGGCAATACACGGCAAGTGTTGAGTATTGGAGCCAGCTTCTTATCTCTTTGGAGGATGTTGCTTCAGAACGTCCTCAAAATGTTGGATTTTGGCCACAAACAAGACAAGCTCCTCTAGAACAAACAACATTTGTTCCAGAGGTCGACGTATCTGCCTTGGTCACACGACCTTTACCATCTTATTGTGGCCCGTCAGATGGCCGTCCAGTGTTGCCTCTTGAAGAGTTTGATCCTCGCACGCACATGTGACAAAGGGTATGTTTGTTCTAGTGGGACACGGAGATGATAACACCGCCACTTGGTTAGGATATCTGAGAGGAGAATCTTTGTTCTTGATCCAGAATCTACATATTTTGGCCATATTTTTGTATCGTGGTGGAAGCCTACTGGAGGGGACTACAAAGACTGCTTGACTAAGCGTTGGCGGCCTAATCCTTCCGATCCTTCAAGGTATGAAAATTTAGATGCTATTCATTATGCAGGATGCCAATGGCAAGAGGTAAAAGCAGTCAAATTAGAAATATATTATAGACATGTGGAAAGACATAGCACATTGTTCATCTTAATACATGAGATCTTGTACTTGTAATACATATCTTTCATCTTAATACATAAGATCTTGTACATTACTATATTTGTGATCATATATAACTGCTTACATCTTTAATATATAAATGCATACATGATTCATAGATAAGATGGTCAGAAGTGCTTATATGTTGAACAGGTGATTCATTCATCTTGAGGATTCTGTAGTAGTGATCCCCCGATATCTCATAGCTCATGCTTTCGGGGAGCCAAATCAGATGGATCATAACTGCAATTGACGCAGGGCAATGAATCTCTCAGCCCAAAGCTTTTCTTCGCGGTAGGGATCAAGAAGAAGATGCCCTGTCTAGGGGCAACCAACAAGATCGAGTGGCTCATTGAGCACTTGATCGCCTCGATGTGGTGAATAGAAGAAGGCAAATAATCCATGGGAGATGAATGACCTCTAGCCCGAATGGAGCTGTTTTTTATAGTGAAGTAAAATTATTGATGTGAATTATTGGGGTGGATGTAAGCCATCATTGAGCGTATACAAGTATCATGTACTCAAATGGTATACAAGTATCATGTACTTGCTCGTGCACGATTCTATCATGTACTCAGATTCTATACATCAACTAATATTCACTATGCTTATATTATATATATCCTTAACGGATACACAAATCATAAGTGCTTATATTATTATATCCTTAACAGGTATACATATCATCGATGATTCACTCGTCATTGCTGCTTGACTAATATAGGTGTGATTGAAATTAAAGACAGCTTGCATAGTTAGGTACTCATGTCATTATTATATCCTTAGCAGATACAGATTCACTCATCATCAACATCAAAGCACGTGATGCTATTCAACTCATAGATCTCCTGATCAGGAAGCCAATAAAGGTGGACCTTAACACGAGTGAGCTTCTTGCAAGCACTCGCAGGACCATCTGCTTTGGACTGCAGCCATGGATCAAGTTTGATACCATTTCTGTAGCATTCACACAGATCATTATAGCTAAGGTAGCACCTGAAGGATCGGATGTTCTCTGGACGATCAGGCAAGGAAGCCATGGGAGATGAATGAGCTCTACCACCGGATGGAGCTGCTTTTATACACAAGGCCCCCAAAATGGAATTAGTATGATTTTTTTCTATTAGTTTCTTAATGAAAACCAATTCTCAAAATCAATACTAGTATGTGGGCCAAAAAGTTTACAAATCATGTCTAGTTATACAATATAGTTCATCAATGCAATTTCATAACGTGACAAACAAATATTGTTTCTTCACATGGTCTTGAAAGATAATTATTTATAGGTGGTTTTCATGACAACTTAAATATATGATGTTTGCCACTACTTAACTTATCAAGTTTATCGAGTTGATATTTGGTCACATTTATCATCTTTGGTTTATAGATGTTGTAATTTTGAGTGCATAATTAGTATGATGTTTTATAGCGGTTAATCATCATTGTAATCTTAAGTGGATAGCTATTATAACAGTTTATAGCGATTCAATACGATTATAGAACATTGTAAGTATACATAATTTTGAATATGAATATCTAATCGTGCTTCATGTGTCGAGTTTGGTGATGTGGTGAGAGATAACAATATTCCGCCTCATATATTAACATGATAAAGTTGGAGAGCTTTGACATGTATTTTTGCCACGTGATTCCAAAGTGTGATGCGTGGTGATTAACTGGTATATTTCAGCATAATGTTCATTTGTTTTTCAAATCTTGATTTTTCTTATCATCAATATTTTTATTTATGAAAGATCACAAAAGCAATAGAAGACAAAGATTGTTCAAAAAAAAAAAATTCCATTGAATATTCGTATCAGCATGCAATAATATATCAAACAAGATCTTTCCTATCTGGATACTTGAAGGACAAGTCTCAAGAAAGTCCAATATATATTTTCGCAGCTCCTAGTAGACAACTTGGCCCTCAAATAGCAGAAGTATGTTGTTGAAAAGATTGGAGCAGGCTAAAGGAAAGATATCATTGATGTGCACGAATAAAGTCTTCATCAGCCCTACAACCATTTTTCCCAGCACATAAAAACAAAGATTTTAAGGTAGAAGAATGTTGTAAGCAAAATATTCTCACTTACCAATTACGACACGATTTTTCTGGCCACCAATCCTCATTGCAGCACAAAATCTGGAAGTATCTGGAAGTATATACAACATCCGCAATATGTGTTCCACGTCCCACGTACGTATCATCAAAATATCGGGTGTAACTACTTTGTTTTGCACAGAGGTCTGCTTGCTAACGTAATAAAAAAAATAAAAGGGCTCAAGAAATCTGGAAGTACAAAGAACATCTGCAATTTGTCTTCCACAACCTACGTAATAACAATTGACATGTGTAAAGAGCATGTACCTCCAAGATGTAGGCTGTCATTATTTGCTCTGGACAGAGGCCTGCCAATTAATAAGAAAACTAAAAGAGCTCAGGAAATGAACCTAGCTGCTCATTTGCAATGAAAGAAAACACATCTTTATAAAAATGTCAAGTTCTAGCTACGGGGTTATTCTAGCATTCATCTAACTTCAGAAATCAAAACTAGAAGAACCACAAATGTTGCGATGATGCAAAACTAACAGTATACATATTATTGGGAATTGAAGCTTACCTTGTCTACTCCCAACACCTTGACATCAAGCAATTAAAACTCAAGTTTGAGATTACTTCCCTGCGTCATGAACTGAATGGACTGCTAGACAAGATGAAGTGCGAACAAAGCAATGGAGATAATAAACTATCTGACAGTGAGCAAGAGGCCGAGATGGATCATTTAAAGGCTCAAAATGCTGACTGGAGAGAACAGAACACATATCTCTCTACTAAGCTTAAAAAATATCTGATATATGAGAAAGAAAAACTAGACATTATTCAAAATTTGGAAAGGAACAAATCTGTACTTGAAGACGAAAAGAAAAATTTGGAGGCAGAAATAGAAAATCAAAGCACTTTAGTTCAAGACAAGGAAAAAGACGTGCAGTGGTTACAGGCTCGAGTAGACACTCTTATAAGGAATAACCTTACTCTGCAGGGTAATTTTGCAAGGAATATTAATGCAGCTAAATCTTCGGAGAGGGAACTGGATTCAGAGCTTCGCCAAAGTTTGCAGGTCAGTTTTCATTGTTTTGTTCACTCTTCATGTTTACGAGTTTTCCTTTGTTCATCCTGTCTCTAACTCGAAGACTTTTGTCACAGATATCGTCTGAACAATTGAACTTCATGAATGAAAAGCTGGAAATGTTAACTGACACGCTAGCTGAAAGAGATTCAAAACTACTACATATGAAGGAAGATTGTTCCAAAAAAGATGATGCCATTGAAGAACTGCAAAAGAACTTAAGTGAAACCAAGAGAACATTGGATAACCGGATTGAGCGCTTGACAGGAAGGAATGAAGAGCTCTTCCGCCTCTATAATGCTAAAGAGCAGGAGGTTATGCTGCTTCAAAGTAGATTAAAAGAAGAGTCCGATCTTCGAAAGAATGCAGAGCTGGATGTGGAGCATGTAAATGTTTTCCAAAGCTATGTTTAGTTCATCCGCGTTTTAAACAGCCCTGCTAAACTCATCCTTTTCGTTATTACAGGCAAAAGACCAATTGAAGGATCTGCAAGAAGAAATTAAGGTTCAAGAAATGCATTGCAAGCTGCTGAGAGAGAGACTTTGTACTACGGAGGTGGAGCTGGAGCAACAAGACATCAAGTTGAAAGGTGTGGCTCAAGACAGCCACTCTTTACAGAAAAAGAAACTCGGCTTACAAAACCTTCTTGAGGAATCCACAGGTAAAGTGCTGCAGTATGAATGAAATTACTTTCACATTAAGTAGCACAGTTCTTCTGGTTTCCTTAACGTTTGTCCGTTTATATTTTGATATAACAGCTGTGTGAAAAGGACGCTAGGATATCATCATTGTTAAAGGATCTAAATAACAGTCGTAAGGACGTCTCAAAGGTGAAGGAAGAACTTGCAAAAACTACGAAGCAGAGAGATGGAATACGACAAGAAGCAACAATATTGTATGATGAAAACACACCAAGGCACTGGAAAGTTCCAATTGCAGCATGCATTGAATGTCTAGGAATAGTAAGCTGAATACATTGATAGCAGCACAAACTGCATCACCGTTAACACCATCAATCACCTCCCTGCACTGCATCACTGTTAACAAGAACAAATCCATCAATCAGCTCCCTGCACAGGCAGAATGTTTCTTACCAACATGTTTCACAAACGTGCATTATTGAGGACAAATGTAACATTGGATATCCAATATAAAGCTGTTTACCTTGTATAGGTCAACTGGTTTTTCTGAGATTTTTCTATTGCTGATTCAGCTCCCTCTGCATCTGCTTGGACCTTGGATTCATCAAGGGATTCATTGTCAAGGCCAGAGACTCCAAATAGCTCATTTATTTCCTTTCCACCACTAGAAAATGTATCTAGTGTCATGGACATAGCATTTTCAGCCTGCTTGAGAGCAGTTCCGACTACCACATCTGATGCAAGTCCAGCATCCACAATAACGTGAGCCATACAAAAAGTTGCATCATATATCTTATCGTTGCAAAACAACTTACCTTATACATCATCATCGTGGCATCGGTTGAAGAACTCCAAAGGATTTCCGCCGTAATGCTTTATCCTGGCGGAGCCGTTTCTCCATACCGGATGTTTGAACCGGATGTTTGGATTGATCTTCTGTGGCGTTTCTCCCTACTGGACGTTAGTTCGAAATTAGGTTTAGGACCCCTATGACGAGCCCTTTTTTTCTCGTAATTTTTGCATTTTCTGGACTAAAAAGGAATTCCCATAGAACCGGCTTTCTTGGATTCCAGGCTTCAACTCCACGGGTGAATTGTGTAGAATCTTTAAGGGTATTTGAGTACTACTCCATCGATGAGCATTTAGAATTATGAGCGATTTTTGAAATAGAATGCTCATTCTTGACTTAAGAAATCATTCCGCAAGCAAGACACAACCATATGAATTCAACATTGGTCACCTAAGCATTTAAATATTGAAATGTAAAAGAAATGGTCATTCATATAAATAAACGTGATGTCTAATGACTACAAAGTTCGAGGAAGAATAGTACAGTTAGCAAAAGAAGTTTATCCAGCGTTTTGTAACTACATAGTAAAGGGAAGAATATAACAGTTAACTATCTATTTTATCTATGAATACCAAATGTAGCAAGTAAAAATGCAATAGCTTAAGCTCAACGGTGATAACCATAGGTGTTGTAAACGTGTGGGCATGTTTTGTGAACCACCTGCACACAAGCTCTTAACCACTCCAGAGGCAGGGAAGGTTGCCAAAACCTAAACCCTACAGATGTAGTAGGGTTTAAGTATCGAGGCAACAAAACCGATCCATCTGCTAATACCACGGTGCAAATAGTAGCTCATGTCCCATGAAGCATCCTCGAAAAAAAAAAAATGAACATCCATCGCATGGATGTGACACCCCCCAAATTTTCCCCTTCCCGACGTAGGGGCACGTCGGGGACATGGCGTGTTCCTCTAGTTCGGCCACTCTACCGAGCTCGGAATGTGGTTTTGACTTTGTGCATGAGTCTAAAGAATCAAATTTACACTAGGGACCAACTATTATGACCAACAGAGCCAAACCCAACTTGCTATGTGCAACTAGCCGATCTTTCCCTCAATGCACTCCTTGCCTAGTGCATTCCTCGTCTAAACATAGCACGTACTTGGCAATAGGGGCATTTTATCGATCATCTGCTCTTCAAACATGTGTCATAGGGTAATTCTGGCCTTCTAGATGCAACCGAGTCGAAATGTCATTCCGTGCCTTTCTGGCATGGCTGGTGGCATGTTGTCTAGCTTGTTATGAGCCATCGCAACGGAGAAACTTTGGAACCGGTGCCTGGGGAGTGTTTTTTTGTTCTCTCTCTTAGGGGTCTCTCTTCAGACCCTCGAGGAAATCCTGCACGCAAGCTCTGAACCACTTCAGAGGCAGGGAAGATTGCCAAAACCTAAACCCTATAGATGTAGTAGGGTTTAAGTATCGGGGCATAAAAAACGCTCCATCCGCTAATCTTATCATCTAAATGGTAGCTCATGTCCCATGAAACATCTCCAAACAAAAAAAAAAAAAAAAAAAAAAAAAATCAGATGTGCCGACCCCCAAATTTTCCTCTTTCCGAAGTAGGGGCACGTCGGGGACATGGCGTGTTCCTCCAATTCGGCCACTCTACCAAGCTCGGAATGTGGTTTTGACTTCGTGCATGAGTTTAAACCATCAAATTTACTCTAGGGACCAGCTATTATAACCAACAGAGCCAAACACGACTTGCTATGTGCAACTAGCCAACCTTTCGCTCAATGCACTTCTCGCCTAGTGCACTCCTCATCTAAACATAGCATGTACTTAGCAATACGGGCATTTCGTCAATCATCTTCTCTTCAAACATGTGTTATAGGGTAACTCTGGCCTTCTAGATGCAACCGCGGAGTCGCAATGTTATTTCGTGCCTTTCTGGCATGGCCAGTGGCACGTTGTCCAGCTTGTTACGAGCCATCACAACGGAAGAACTTTTGGAACTAGTGCCTGGGGAGTGTTTTTTGGTTCTCTCTCTTGGGGTCTCTCTTCAGACCCTTGAGGAAACCCTGCACGCAAGCTCTTAACCACTCCAGATGTAGGGAAGATTGCCAGAAGCTAAACCCTACAGATGTAGTGGGGTTTAAGTATCAGGGCACCAAAACCGCTCCATCTGCTAATCCCACCATCCAAATGGTAGTTCATGTCCCAAGAAACATCTCCAAAAAAAAGAAAAAAAAATGGACATTCATTGCACGGATGTGCCAACCCCCAAATTTTTCCCTTTCCGACGTAGGGGAATGTCGGGGACATGGCGTGTTCCTCCAGTTTTAGAAAAAATGAGTTGCAATGGTTGAACGTGGTTTACAAAATATTAAAGATAAGATAAGAATTTAAAGAGAGGAGGTGAACATTTGAATAAAAGGAAAAGCGAACTGACGTGAAGCTCTAGTTGTCAATGATCAAATATTCATTTTTTCAAACTATTGGATTTTGAATTATTGAGGGTTATAATACTTGTGTCTATTTTCTTCATGAAAAAATATTAGAATGATGGGGAAATCGATCGTGAAACCTTTGATCGAAGCTTAGGGTTTGATGATATCATGAATGTCAAAATGTATAGGCTCGTAAAATTCTTCTGTTTTTTATTGGTTTAAAACATAACAAATTATATACAATCATGATGCCAAAATATTTGACCTAGTGATTTTATAAGAACAATCAAATATGGTCACAAAACCATTGAGATTTATGTTGGCTAAAATATAGGTCGTGCGAGCCGATTGGATCCGAGAGGATAAATAAGAACAAGATTGCGTCCATCGGTTGAAAAGAAGCCTAATCCATTCTTGGGGAATAAATTGGGTTTACGCATGCAATTAGGATCATGCTTTGAAATCAAGCTTGTTTTTGTGTTTTTTCATTGCTGCAGTAAAGTCTCGTTTAATTAATAAGTGAAGCGTGTTGTTCAAAGTTTTTGCCTACTTGAAGCTACTTATTTGAAGTATCTATGCATCTAAAATTTGAACGTTGCTAACAAAGTCTTATGCTCGACGTTATTTTATGTTTTACATTAGAACATTATAGTTCCTCGAGGAAGCTGGTTGACGCTGATGCTATAACTCCTCACCATTCAGATAAAATATGTGCATGCTCTCAATACGTGTACAAACTAGTATATTACAGAGGATACAATGGAAAAGATTAGTTTAAACATACACTTGCCCCAATATAAAACACCATAAACAAGAAACAAAGCATAAACACCATGCAACCAGTAAAAGTCAATGTACATAATGCAAGTTTATAATTACAATTAAGGATCACGCTCTAAAAGTAGGGCAAAATTAGATATAATAGTCAGAGTTACTAGTTAACATAAATAACTATGCTCAAAGTCAGTAGTGACATTAAGGATTGAAACAAGTATATTAAATAAACAACCACTCAAACCAACGTAATAGACTGCTAACAAGCATAGTAAATAAGCAAGTGCCAAAAACCATAGCACACCTGCAAAATCAAACATGGTTCTCCAAAAATTTGGGAGGATTAAAACTAGGTTAAGAATTATATATGATGATGATAACTAACATGTAAAATCATCTTAAATTGTAATATTGACTATGTAGGCTTAAGAACCACATTTTAAACTAGTAATAACTTTAAGAAACTAATGTTAGATACAAAACTAGTATAAGAACTATGATCATACTAGTAGTGATTTTGAAAGCCATATAGTTTTTCTTCACATTGTGAATTGCACGTAGTAAAAACCACTCTTATACCGGTTTCTATCATGATTATGAATACGAGTTAATTTTTGGGGGCCTTGTGATAGTGAAGTAAGATTATTGATGTGAATTATTGGTGTTCATTGCCTTTATACGAGTACCATACATGTATATGATCCAATAATTTCTATGTATATACTATCAATAATTTTGGTGAGTATATACCATCAATAATTTTGGTGGGTATATACCATCAATAATTTTGGTGGGTATAAATATACATCAAATTGCCGAGTGCAGCAACATTGGCCTCCGTCTAGCTATGACGTATTCTGGTCTTGAACGTGATTCTATCACTTGCAAGATGAATCATGAGGACTTCAAGCGGTGCCGCGAGCGAGATATACCGCTTGAAGACTGGCTCACCACTGTTGCTCTCAATCCTCGCCATTATCCTGATCCCGTCGATGTTATCATCCATCTCCTGTGGAATAGGGAGTATCAAATGTTCATGATCGAAAGGATCTCCTCGATACTCGCTAGTTCGATCATTTGAGTAATAGTAGAAGAATAATATTACTTGTTATCTTATTGTAATCTGGTTGTGTTAGTATACAACAGGTACACATAACCTTTTGTAATACACATAACCGTAATATAAGTAATAGTAAAATAATAGTACTTGTTATCTTATTGTAATCTGGTTGTACTCTTATTGTTATCTTATTGTAATCTTATTGTTATCAGGTATACATAACCTTTTGTAATACACATAACCATACTATATGTATTGAGGTATACTAGTATGCAACAGGTATACATAACCTTTTGTAATACACATAACCATACTATAAGTATTGAGGTATACATAACCCTCCAAGATATACTATATAAAAATTATTCCAACTTGTCTTCAGAATTCCAACTTTAATGAAACTCTGCTTCATAGAAAAGAAACGGTATAAATTTATACGAAAACTCACAGACAGTTGTATTGAAAACTTTATGGAGAAGCGCTATACGAAACGACACTTAGCAGAGGTACTTAAGCCCGGCGCCGGGCACCCTATTTTCTACATACGCTGCTAGGAGTCCAAGGCGCTCGAGCTGCGCCTTATATACCCCCTCCAAATTGCTTCTCCGAACAGCTATAAGCGAATCCATACGACCATGGCCACGTAAGTCTACTATCCGTACTGTTTTAGTTTCTCTTTTGTTTTAATCTGTTAGAGTGTAAGCGCCCACGGTATAAATTTATACCGATATGGTTCTGGAGTGGTATAAATTTATACCGCTCGAGCACGAGCGGTATAAATTTATACCGACTGTGTTCTGGAACGGTATAAATTTATACCGCTCGTGCTCGAGCCGTATAAATTTATACCGTTCCAGAACCATTTCGGAATCTTGATGTCTAGTGCTTAACGAATGGTCCCGAACCTTAATATTTTGGTAATATTGTTTTAAGCTTAAATGACACAAATAAAGTGTTAATTTAGTGTGGATTTTATGCCCTTTCAGCCTCTTTTTTTACTGTTTTTGTGTTTCAAAAAGTCGAAAAAGGTTCTGTTTCTTGTATAAAAATGGTTTTTTTTACGCTTTTTCCAGCCCTAAGATAAGGTTTGTACACGGAGGCCAATCATCAAAGGCTGCACCACCAAAGCCACAGACTTATGAACTAAAAGAACAGACTTGGTACGTCCACAGGGGCGCAAGAGAGAGCAAACCCACTGAGGCGTACCTTTACTTGTGCCATCAATCAGGGAAGGGCAAGTACAAGTCTGATGATTATTACCCTGCTGGCGAAATTATAAGCCTTGTTACTACAGAGAACGATGATGAAGTTTTGATGAAGTGCAATCATGACAAGGGGGAGGTCTACTATGTTCTGAATAGTAGAATGCTTAGAATAAGCATGTGCAAGCCCAAAGACGTGTATGATTACATTGCGGACAATTACAAGAACGGCTTTGTAAGTTATTCTTAGTTGCTTTCCGTATAAATTTATACCGTCATTCTCTTAACTTAACCCTGCATTACAGGACATAGTAGAAATTTTGATGTCAGTAGTGCTGTGTGAAGAAAAGGTGTTGGTCAAGGGTCTATGGTACCCCCGTAATATCGAAGAGGAAGAGAAGGACGAGGAAGTAATAGAAGAAGAGGAAGAGGAAGAGGAGGAACCAGTGGTAACAAAGGGAAAGGGCAGGAAACATTCCCTTGTAGTAGATACAGAGCCTCCTACCAAGAAAAAATCTAGAAAAACAAAGCCCTTGACTATAGAGGAGTCAGCAGAAGCTCTTCAGAAGGCTCCTGGAGCAGATATCGTTGTGAAGCCCGCAGATATGTCAAGTGCTATTCTCAAGCCTAAACTGCTCAAACAAACTATTTCTTTGATATTGAGCACTATAAAAAGGCCGCCTAAGAATAAAGATGGGGTCAGAGTGCTTCAGGACCGAAAGTTGTACGCGGCACATGTGGCTATCCTTAAGCAAAGAATGAGAAGGAATCCTCATGCGCATGTGTCGCCACTAGTTGTGATGGTTGATAGAAGTTAGTGCAACCAATTGAAAGATTACAAAAAGGCAGACTTCGAAGATTACACCTATTATGTACTTGGAGGCACACACAGTTACAAGGCAAGAAAAGAACTATCAAAGGAAGAAAGCCGTAACGAAGTGTGGAAAAGCGTGGAAGCGCATATTTACGTTGGCGTAACAGACGAAGAGGCAAAAGTCATTGCCGTGAGTCACAATCTCTACAATGACTTTAGACTGAAAATGAGACGTGGATTTCAAACAAGTGCATGGAGACGACTTCAAAAAACAAAAGAACAAGCTTCAAGAGCTTCGAGAAGCCTGTGTGACAGAGTGCTGCCTCAGTTATGATTCGGATAAGAAGCCCATTATGGCTGTCAAACAGTACGATAACTACTTTCAGCTCGCTTTCCGAGATGGTCAAGTAAGTAAAAGCTTTAATTCAATCTTCTGTAGTGTGTTTAGCGTGGTTAGAAGAAGTGTGTAATAGCCTGGTGACGGTATAAATTTATACCGTGCCCGATCGCGGTATAAATTTATACCGTGCCCGGGCGCGGTATAAATTTATACTGCGTCTCGTCATGATATAAATTTATACCGTTCCGGATGCGCAGTATAAATTTATACCGGCCCGGTCATGATATAAATTTATACGAGAGCCCGACGCGGTATAAATTTATACCGTCCTATCGTTGATATAAATTTATACCTGGTAGGTGACAGTATAAATTTATACCGCGACCGGGCAAGGTATAAATTTATACCGTTCTTAGTCGCAGTGTCCTTTCTCTTACAACACTAAACTTCGTTTGACCATTTACAGGTGTGGGATCTTCAAGAGAGAATTTTTTGTATGTTCGAGGATGGTGAGCTAAAAGAACAAGCTAGCGCCGCAGGAAAGAAACCAAAAAAAGGAGGTGAATCAAAACAGAAAAATATGAGCATTGTACCACGGATGATTCTTGTGGTCTCAAAAGCAAAAAGAAATATTTGTTCGCCTTTGTTGGAAAAAGTAGTTGCCAAAGAATTCACATTAGACGAGATGGCTAAGGAAGCTAAGGCGTAAGCCTCACTTGCTATGCCGTGTTCTTTTTCTATCTTTTTTGTCTTACAATACTTTTCCCTTTGAGTCGATGAAAGATATTGTCACCGCCCGGCCGAACTAATGAAGCAGCTCCACCTAGAGGACTGGGAGGAGTGCAAGCTTTTGTACCCAAGTTGCACCTGACAAAGATATCGAGAGCACGTTGTTAACTTCAAGTAGTTGGGTAGGTTTTGCAAAAATATGTTACGTGTTTGTGCCTTTGTCTCACATTATTCTTCTGAGAACAAGAAGAAGGGGCTACCAACCGGATTTTTAAACCTGGTTCAGAGGGCCAAGGAGGAGAGGCATAGGCTTAAGGCAATTGAGCAGGGGTAAAGAGGTCGCCACCACCGGTTTTGACACTACTTACGAGAGATTTACTACATTTGGTCGGGACGCCCAAAGTCTGAGGGTTGTTCGGGTGACCGCCGCGAGGTTGGGGACTCTTTTAGACAAAGCGTAACTTTACATTATGCATTGCGATATTCCTTACGACTTCAAAATCAAGGATAGCACTTTTGACGAGGAGGCTTTTACTCACTTGCAAGTCCGTTCTTTCTTGGATGGCCTAAAAAAGAAGTCACGACATCTGAAAACTGGAGGGTCATCATTTTTCATTCCGACACACAAAAGCGATGTGATTGCTTAAACCTATGGGGAGCTGATGCAACGCCGCCGGCCCAGCGCGTTTGGTAAGCATTATATTTAACTTTTTTTTTACGGTAACTCCCGCGGTATAAATTTATACCACATCGTCTTAAAGGTGGAACAACCGGTGGTATAAATTTATCTGACAAAATGGGTCATCGTATAAATTTATCGACTTCGCCCGTGGTATAAATTTATACAAAGAAGGCAACCGTGGTATAAGTTTATACCGCTACACTCTTGGGCTAACTTGTTTTCCTTGTTTTCTTTCTACTAATTTGTAATTCTTTGCTTTGCTTGGCGGGCTTAAAACAAACGTCAAGGGTCATGGTGGTGGTCCGCCGCTTTTAGTGAGTTGTTTCGAGCATTTTCATATAGGTTTTACTGGCCCGGACGCCAAAAAACCATGGTTCATTTTAACACGAGAATGAGAAGACTCCTCCCCCAATGCATTTCGGTTCAACCGTTTTGCGAAATTGAGAGACCCACAAATGACAAATACGTGGTGTTCCATTATCGAAGCCACCCGGCTTATTAATAATTTGATATAGTGGTTTTCGCACGGAGATGGATCCTAGATGCCTTTTTCGGATCGAGGCACCACGCCGGCTTCGCCCTTAAGCGAGGGGCAATGTCGATCTCCGTCGACATAGACCCGTGATAAAGTAAGTTTCATCGGGACCGGGGATAAGCTCTTGCGAATCCTTTCCCCGGAAAACGAGGAACCGGGAGCAAAGAACGGTGCCAGCGATGTTAAGGGCACTTACACAGAAATACAGCCTCCACTTACAGGAAGAAAAGATGAGGAGGTGGAGTTTGTTGACTTGGAGCCTGTGGTGCCCGAGCCAGAGAAACCGCCTGTGCCAATAGGTTTGGAATCAGAAGGAGGCGTCTCTGCTGTTGTAAGCTCGCAAGAGCCAGATCCCAAAGGGTATGAGAGTCCTGTGGACTGGGAAGAGCCACCTCTCCCACCTCTCGTATAAATTTATACAGACAGAGTTCTTAACTACTACCATTGTAAACTATATAATTACTAGAAAAAGTGCCCAGCGTTGCTGGGCTTTTAGTCAGGTATAAAATGTTGGAATTGTATTAAAAGCGGCTTCATTCAAATTGGCGGGCATAAAAACTAATAGAGATAATGGATTTTGAGAATATTTAAAGAGTAGAATTTTCAGTCATCCTTATTGGGCTTTCCATCAGGCATAAATTCAAAAATTAATAAAGATAGTGAATTAAGTTAGATAACATCTAAAGGGTATTAATGTAAAGATGTACTAAGGCGAAAAAATTATGCTTCAGTAGGGAACAAATATTAACATTGGAATCTTGGAATTGTTTTTGTTGTAGAACTTTAGACCATGCAAGTCGCATTCAAACAATATGTAAACCCATAGATTTAATTGAACATTGAAGAATAAGTAGTTATAGCAACCTTTCTTATCTTATCTTATCTTATCTTATTTGCAAACATTAGGTTACGTTACATGGATATGAAAAAAGTAAAACCCAAATAAAAAAATGTAAAATAACTTTGTGTGATCCGTCCTTTGCTCTGCTTTAGAATCCATCCTGTTGTCAAAAACAAAATAAAAAAATAAAAATGCAAAAGTACTAAATTGAAATAAAAAGGGATGATAGCTATCGCCACTGCATCTAAGGATATCTTAGACGATGCAACACAAGGGTGCCATCTCTGTTGCGACTTTAACCTCCATCTGCAAAGGCATGCTGACATGAAAGAAAAACATGAATTAATGGTTGCATCCTTACTATGTTGAGTACCTGTAGCCTTAGAAAAATAGCCTCTCCAAGTAAAAAAAAAAAAGACATTTAGTAAACGTGTTTGATTGTGTGACCATCTCCAGAGCAAGCATATCTCGCCTCCCCATCAAATTTAATTTACAATGAATGGATTTTGTGTGTTATGGCTAGCGCCTCAAATGTCTAGGAATGTGAAAGCGGCGTTGCCGGGCATAAAAGCCTTGTGTGTTACGGCTAGTGCCTCCAAATTAATGTAATAATCACATCATTGTAGGTACATATTGCTTATTGAGATTTCTTCCACATTTCAAATAGTCATAAGGGGCACAATTTCAACATGTCATATAAATGAACGTTTGACCTTCTATCAATCTTCTAGCCCAAGAGATATGTCGCAACATGAATTGCATACCACATTGTCTATGTAAATAAAAAAGCCAAAAATCTTGTTAAAATACAACAGATGCTCTTATTCTGCAAGTGAAATTTTGTAGGGGCATTTTATTCTAGACTTTTAACTTGTAGAGGCTTTGTGAGAAATGCTAAAATCCTTGAAGACGTTTAAGACATTCATATATACTTACTATATACACTTAATTGTATTACTGTTTACAATGGAATTTCTGGTAAATTTTTTAACTTATTAGGACTTTTTGCCAATAGCCCTGACTGCAGGGACATTTTTGGTAGCTGCCTTGAAGCAATGAAATTGGTAAAGAAAGAATAATCTTTGTTAAATAATTTGTTTGAAAACCTCTTCGGAGGAGCAATCTTAAGTTCCAAGGTAAGTTTCTAAGGAAATTCCTCTTGACTCAGTAGTAAGGATCCGCCATAGCATCATTCTGCTATACACCAATGTAGAAGGGAGTTCTTCACCAAATTACGGGACTAAGAAATACACTGTTTGGCATCTGCCAAACAGCTCCAAGGACAAAATTAACCTTCATAGATACCTTTGGTCCGATTGAAGTTTTTGAGACATCTTCTCATGCGAGTGAGACAAAATTGGCATGTTGCAATGTTGTATGTAGTTGCTAAGAGAACGGCGTTGCTCATTATAATTGAGAGCTGCTCAAGGTATAAGTCTTCAACTCTTGCCTTACGATCTTTGCCATTAGCTCTTTAAGCTCGGGTTCCTCTACGATATCCAGTGTGTACATTTTGTGCCCATAGTTGGGCGTATCTCCCTCCACAGACTAGAAGATATTCATGTGTACCTCGCTCCACAATCTTCCCATTCTCCAACACGATAATCTAGATGATATGATACCAAAAGATTAAAAGATTTTCCGACATTCAACTAAACTTGCGGATTATAATTATTACCCCATCACATTGCATTCTTTGTAGAGGCGGTGGGCAATAAAAATGTGATTCTGTTCCTTGCAAGAGACTTCAAAGATCCAAGAATTTTACGCTTCGGTTGTCTTTGTCCAAAAGAAGCTGGTTGCCTCATTGCACAACCTTCATTCACCATGCATATTGACTTCAGTGGACTGGAACCCACATTATTGGAGATGACTTCAAGAACACTTTCGTGCAAGTGCAACTCTTTGTTTTTCTCCTCCGGCAAGCGCAAACAAGTGTGTCTTTGCACTTTTATCGCCAAAAGTACTAATAACACTTGAAAAATGAACAATAAATGATAAGAATTTGAATAAAGAGGATGTCAAACCTTTAAGCCTCTCTCAACAACGATTGTCGATATTTATGCGGAAAATTCAATATGACCTCATGTGCAATTTTGCTTGCTTGGTCGCTTCATAAACTCGCATCATGTGAGCATAAACATCCTTAGAACGGCATGACAACATTGATCTAGTTTGAATCATATATGAAAAATACTGTCACCCTATGCCCATATCATGTCGGAAATTTGTCGCTACCATTATAATGAAGGATGAGAGAGGCGACACTCTAATGTGATTTCCAAATCGCCAAACACTAACCTCCTCCTCGGGTTGCCGACATCGTCCATACTTGATATTGTAAAAAATGGTGTCATTGAACGAGAACCCGCAAGAGGCAACTTAATCTTATGCTATATATCTCATCCTTGTCCTCAAAAGACTTGCTAACGTGCCTTGTAGTTTTCCAATGCCATGAATGCACTATTTAGCACAAAGTTGACCTACAAGACTCTATTTTATCTCGATCACAATTGAATACATCTAAAGTTTTGCGTAAAAGATAAATTTAGCATACCGTATCTTGTGGAACCACATCTATAGCTGCACGTAGGCTTTCTAAAGTAACATCCTTGACATCTCGTCCATCAATTTTGACACGCCAATAAAATGCATGTCATTTCACGTGTTTATGTCTCGGAAAAAGCAATCAACTCAGTTCGCATCTTACGGATCCGGACTTGGAATCACGAAGCGGTAAAGGAGTACTTGCAAAATTGTTCACATTGCATCAATAGGCAACAAATATAACATACCATCGGTTTGTGAATTTAATAGCAAAATTTGCAATGACTATTCGGCATTATTCCTTTACAATACTATGCATGTGGCATCTGAGAACTAATGTACACGCAATGTGGCATGTTTTGGTATGAATCCTTGAACCAATTTACGAATCTGATTACCCTCATGTCCTTGTCCATCTTGTCGGCATCGAGGGGCCAATCAACATGTTAAAATTGTGATCCTTCGATAGCATTTTGAGATTGTTACATCGGTGGCACCTTGACGGTTGAGAGATGAAACCAAGTTTAGCATCAAAAGTAGTAATATGGTCCACCCAGATGTTCCTGGGGCCACCAAAGATATGGATGGTGTTACTCTCTCCAATAGTATTGATTTGGAAGTTATGGAGGATAACATTTTTTACATTGCCAAGTGCAAGGCATCTGCCAGCAATGGTAACGTTCACATCTCTGCCATCAATTAGAGCATAGACTGGAAAGGGATGGCCATGCATTTCGAGAAGGTTATCCAGACTCCACTTGTATCTTTTCTGCAAGCTGCACACCATACCTCAAGCTGTTGTATTGTGGATAGCTTGGATTATCATCAGACCTAGTAATGACACATGGCACTCCTCTGGCTCCTCCTGAAACACTTCCCGCAAACCCGACAGCACATGTTGGAAGGCCTCTGCCTTTTCCACATCTTGAATACTGGCATGTTGTTCCCTCTTGCTTGCAGAACACTGCCTACAAGAATTCCAACAGAAATGTGATCGGAAGTTCTTGAGATGGAAACTGCTGATGTTGCTGGCAGCTTCAGAAAACCTACACAATTCTGATTAGGTGTGTCCACCTCATTGTCCTTACCTGCTGCACTAAGTAGCAAGAAATACTTGTTGCATTGTAAAATGCTGCTGCACGGAACTGTTTTTCTCGCACAAAGTCTTGCATGCTGTGGAATTTTGACCTACGAAATCTGGATCACTGTATTTGTTGGAAAAGTATGTTATATCTTGCAAATCCTGAAAACATGCAGTATTCTTGCCAAAATCACATCCCAAGGTTAAATTCTTGACTACAAATAAAGGAGGACAAGAACATTTCTCATTTTTACAAACACCATATTCACCACAAGATTCTGAAAGGTCGCACAAAGAATCAAATAATACAAAAAACCTAGACCCTAATATGTCCACCCCTTGTGAGTTATCATGACTCTTCCAAATAACAGTGCCATCAGCTGTAACTAACATGAGATTAAACCAAAAGCCTATACCAAGAAAACTAACCCCTTGTTTCGAAAACAGAGACGCCTTGGGTGTTTTCTACAGCTGCAAATGAGAAGTGCCTGTACAACAAAAATAGAGTACAGATGAGAAGAAAATGATTGAATCCGGAAATTAAACTTCACATAATCTAGAGTTATGCAATTTTTAGCAACAAACGGGATTAGAGCTAAAGCCCAAAGCTTAATTGCGGTCTAGAGAAGAAGCAATCGTGGATAAAAGAGAGAGAAATCAGTTGTGATGCATATAGAGAAGCCGCATATCTAGGATTTGTTTGCACTGAAAAGAAACACAGGAAAAGAAGCAAGCTGAATTCACCACAAACAGCCGGAAGTAGGAATTCACCACAAATAGCACAGATGTAGGTATTCTGGCGGAGTTCCATGGCAAGCCTCATATACTCTTCAATCCGGGATTAAATGCATCGTAAATGTATGAACCAATTGCAAAGAGAAAAGATGTATTGCTTCTTTGTCTTGCCCATGCTGCATCCACAAATTTGAGAATGAGAAAGACGGGAAGGAGAGAAACCAGTTACCAGAGTACCATAGCAAACGCGCTGCTCGTTTGATCTCACGACCCCTGGGCTTGCATGCGAATGGAGAGATCGGAGAAGATATCATCGAGCCTAAAAAAACTCCATGCCAATCCAGCATTCGAGACTGGCAAGGAACTGCCTCCCATTTCATGCAAGGAATCAAGAAAAAAATATCTAATGAAATCCGTAACTTTAGAAGAATGAAAGCAAGCAAAAGAAAGTTACCTTGACTTATCTTATTGCATTATGTGCCAGATCAACGCCTACAAATTTAGAAGGCGGCCCACAAATGCCTGCGCCAGAATCAAAAGGAGAGATCGTCTTCAGGTTTGAGTGGAACCCTATTCCACACTGCCCGCGAAACAAAACTGTAAATCTAACGAACTAAAATAAAATAAAAAAATCAACGGTCAAAAGTGCGCACAGACTATCACAAAACGCCTTTATTATTATATATAGATAATTTATTTTGATGAGGATTTTTAAACTGAAAGCTTTGTCTCTTCAACAATGCTTGATTGAAATAACTCTTTCTTGCTCTATGATTTCACACTCTTTATCTTTCCAATGTCTGACTTTCTTAGTACTTATATTAAGCTTACAAAAAGACAAACTATATTTCCCTCTATTTTTAACAATAAATATTTACTGAGTTATCAAAATTAATGTCTCACTCCTCAAAAACAAGCATTTTTTTTTTGCCCTCTTTTAAGAATGAAAAGGCTTTAAAAATGTTGCTTTTTTGGGGGTGTCCCGAATGCTAATTGCTCAACAATCTATTTTGCTCCCTATTTTGTGTGTTTTTTTCAAGTTCTTAATTTTTATAAAGGAATCTTTCAAACGCACTTCTTAAATAAGTGCGTTTCATTTTAAACTCTGTTCTACCACCAAACTAAATGCATTATCAACACCATAACCTTTCTTGCAATAGACATAATAGTTCTCGTTCTACTTATTCAATAATAACTCTTTTTTTTATTTAAAATGGAAGACTTTTGTCTAACAATCGCCCTTCCCTAAACCAACGATGTCGTCGGACTCGTGCAACCATGGCAAGGTGCGCTCACCCTAACAGTTATTATTGTCACTCGGGCATGGGTCCCGCGACCATATTATCAAACTTTGACGATAAGAGATGGAAGGAAATTCCTCTGAGCGAGATACCCACTTCTAAGTTGGATTCTAATCCATTATCACCTCTAATATTCTTTCAGCCCTACCAGGACTTAATCCACACTAAGTTCATATGCTTCATATGATCTATTATTCGACTCCACATACTGGGCTTAAATGGAATTTAACGAGATGACTATAGCTAATGTTATTTTCCATAGTCTATAAGCATCGACTCGTCTCGCTTTTCAGAAAATGGAATTTTGTTGGCCTAACTAGTAGGGAATGCCACGAGTACCCCTTTACACCATGGGTCTAACTCTAATCCTATTACCTTTCAATACTTTTTCTCAATAGGTGTGTTCCTTTTATGGATCACTCCCCTAGGTCATGATACATACTCTGTAACACATAGTGATTGCTTATATTGAAACCCCCCACAACAATGTCAACACTTTGCGCTAATTTATCTTGAGTACAAACTTTAATATTATTTTGTGCCAAATTTCACCGCCTATATGGCAGTGATCAAATTGATGGTGGACTACCCTCTTTTGGAGTTGTCCTACCGTAACAGTCTGATGGCATCCAAACCATTGTTGGCTAGTCACCTCCTTCTAGGGTATCTAAATATGGTTGGCGTGTTTCCAACCATTACTTTAGTGCGTAAGCATCATTAAGTTCCATAAATGAACTTACACCTTCCAAGGGATTATCTGAATATCTTAAAGGATAGTACCACTCAAAGACCTCTCAAGAGAGGTCTCTTCTATTAAAAAGGTTCTTGGTGAATTCAATCCACTATGTTTGTCCTAGGAATTGAAAGTCTTCTTCCCTAAGCCACGCACCAAACCTTTAAAGAGCTTTCCAGCTCTTGTTGTCTTCAAGCCAGAAATATATCCTTGCCTGCTAGGAAAGGCCACCCCTCAAGTCATGCCACTCATCCAAAAGTTGTGAAGGTAATAACCTTCCCATCCAAGTCGCTAAATATAATGAACAGGGGTCCTTCATTCCTTTCCTTCTTTAATATGTCTTCTAACGTTCGTGGTCGATTTTCGTTACCCCGACTCTTGAAGTGTGTTGATTATTAATTTCAACATTGCTCATCGACTATAGACGTGATACAGCGTGTACAATTCACCATTTGGTTGTGAGCCTTATTCCGTAGGGTCACCAACCCGTTTACTCCTTCAGATACTCTTTAACCCTCTTGTTGGCTTCTAAGCCACTATTATATGTCGTATCATATAAATGTCTATGTTCTAAGGTTATAGCTATGCGTTAGATTTTCCCTTATGTCTTTTAACCCACACGTTGGGGGTTATGAATTAACATTGACACCTTAGAAATGTTAGTCATTAGGTTCCTCTGTCATGACGTTATGCCACTGTTGTGACATTACAAATGACTTGGCATCCTCATCTAAGCCATAGTCATGCCCTAAGTTAGCGAATGAGCCTTCATAAGAATCGTAAGTTACCTAGAGTCACCAGGGCGCCTGCCTTGCATTTTGCAAGTCTTCCCAAAACATCTACGTCTGATATAAGCCAGGCAGTTATTTTCCCTACCCGGGCTTGTATCGATGTTCTGGCCCTATATGTTCTAACTTACACCTCCATGTAACCCATGGGGTTAACCTCTACCCGATCCAAGCAAGGATCATGTGGGAGCTTCTAGCAAGTAACTACTATTCGCCACCCAGCCTGGAATTGTAGTACTGTACTATTCAACCCCATCATCCTGAGCATTATTCTATTACCTGTTGACATTTATTTCAAGTGCCAACTACAACATCCTACCTTGGCATGCAACAGATTGATTGTTGTCTGCATATTTTAGGCGTACTCCAGACCCTTCATTGGTAAGTTCGGCGTATACTTGTCTTTCTCTCGCCGTGTCACTGCATAGATTACCCCACCAAATTTTATATCGTACCTATTCATGGTACGTATTGCATTAACTTACTTACAACGTCAACCTTGCTAGTTCCTTGGAACAAAACCCATTGCCTATGTACCTTTATGATGTGACTAAGCCACCGATTTCCCAAATGGACAGTGGCCAGCTCTATGTTGGACTTGTATATGCTGCCTACGTTTTGATAGGGTTCCCAGGTTCTTCAACCATTCCTTTAGTGCCTTATCGTACACATCAATAATTGTGATCCCTAATGCCACTACAGCAAAACTCTAGAGGTTAATACCCCATTCGAAGAGCTTTTCAAAGGCTCCTTCAGCTAAATCTTCTTTATGATCCCAATATCAACCATGTTTTTCCACAATTAATTTATTTTTTTCTTACGTTATCATCTCAACTTCAACTTTTGATCTGTTTCAAATGTTATCGTCTTCGGCCTCATAATGAGATGAAGGCAGTACACTGTCTCAAGCAGAGTTTCATTAAAGTTGGAAATTTCGTGATTCCATTTTCGCTCGAAATGAAATTGTTCGTTGTTTTTTCACACATTCAGCAATCAAATCTGCGCTATTTACTTAAAAATGCACAAGGATTAGCCTGAAAACCGCTCTATTTGACACGAAATGGGGCGGAAATCGACGGGCGAAACAACCTGGTTGCGCCATTTGAATAAAAATTGTGGAAAAAAAGCAATAAAGTCGCTGCATTTGAAGTGAATCATAAGGACAATACACGGGAAAAAGCAAACAAATAGCGCGGGCGCGCAGTCTGTTGCAATATATTCATATTGCAAATGGCGCTGCTGCGCTATTTGCTTTACAAGTAAGATATACAAAAGGGGCAAATACATTAAGATCGTATGTGTCATCAGTATTCAAAAGATTAATCAGTACAGTAATCATCAATACCACAGAGGTAAATCTTATATACAAGTATGATATGCAAATCAGTTTTCAATATTCCTGACCAAAAACAGTATCATCTGCTTTATCAATATCATCCGGGTTAATCTTACTTCGGTCAATCTGCGAATCTGTGTCTTGTACCACTTGTTCCCCGGATCCTGTGGCATCTCCTGCACCAGCCTGTGACCCCTCTCCTCCACCACCATGTGATGTCTCTCCTCCACCACCATGTGATGTCTCTCCTGGAGTAGGTCCAGTGAGTGCCAAAACCTTACGAGAGTCCATGGCTGCTGGATCAAGCAAGGGATTAATGACGTTGTCAATTCTTCCAAGAATCCCTAGCATACATTGGATCTTTTTTCCATCATGCTCATAGGCCACACTACTCCTTTTTAACTGCAATGATGCCCTAGTAAAAGCCCCACCAGAAAAAAAGTCCAGAACAAAGTTACCTGGAGGGCAGAGCTTATCGACAAGGTATGCTGTTGTAGCAGGACCAACCTGCTTGTGAACCAAGTATTCCCCTTCCATACCTTGCCAACTGTATTTGAACCTGTCCCTCAGGAGCTTGTTAGCCAGATTCTCTGGCTCGGCACCAATTGCATCTTTATGGGTCTTAGGAACTTCTGGTGCTTTTCGGGGATGTTCACCATAAAACCTGAGATCCAGGTGTTCATCAGGCTGTGCTTGGGCTGAGATCCTGGTGGCTAGAACCACAGCTGTTGGCTCTTTTATGCCACCACCTGGTGCCCACCCACTTTCCTCTTCGTACATGCCTAAGTAAACTCTAGATCTGGATTCTAGTCTCTCCAGGGCAGTGCAGAAGAGACTCGTATGTTCCGGCTTAGCAAAACATATTACCCAGTATGTCTCAACATCTGTCATCTTAGAAGCAGCATCAAAGAATTTGGCCAGAGTGGTGGGATCCCAAATCGGAGTAATTTGCCTTGCATCCAAACAGATCATGCTGGCAGGCAACACGATCCGATCCTGGACAATCCCACTACTAGAAACGCACTCCACAAAAAATCTTTTGAACTCGCCCCGGCCTCAAGCTTTAGAATCTTACTGATGGATCCGCTTAATGAGAAGGGCACATTACCATGGACGCCTCTTCAAAGATTCCGCCCCGAGACCCACTTATTATGCACCACACCCCACGATAGGAGGGTTGAGTCCGGGAACTGGCTGGGGACACCTTTCTCAAGTCCTCGAACTTTCTATACTTGATTCCAAGTTAATCATGGATGTAGTTGAGAATCTCCTTCTTCATGTAGGCAAGAATCCCTCAAGTTCGGGCTCTCGCCTTGAAAAATTATCACCCTTTGTAATCCGATGTGACCTTAACGTAAATGTCCCCCCTCCGATGGCTTCCCGGAGGACAGTTGCGATAGCCTGTGAATCCAGGCCTCTCATGCATCCGAGGTAGTTCTCGCTAAAATAGTCCTTATCCTTTGCCCAATTGATCGCTATTTGTTGGCCCTTGTTATCTTTCACTCCCCTTTTTCCATTTATTCCACATTTGGCTAAAGAGAGCGTGAATGTTGTCCGGCATGAAAACGAACTCGTTGACATCCTTGGCATGCTTTCCCGAGAATCTTGTCAACCATTTCAAGGTAATGCTGAAAGGCAAACCAAATATGTTAGAGCTTGAATGCAAAGAAAAGTCAAATGGTCAAATGGCGTATTTGCCATTTGACCTCAAATGGCGCAGCCATTTGGCTCATAATGATGGTACATACCTTGTATTCGCCGCTTCTTGATTGGCCTTTTCCCGGCCTGGTGCCGGATTGCCTCACGCAGTGGTGTATCCGGACAGCGAGGGTTCCTTAAACATCGTCTCGGCTACGATGTCATTGACATCCACACCGAAATAAGAAGGTCCAAGTCACTCAATGCTCCAGAAAGAACTCTGCACATTCTATAAGTGTAAATCTTTCTGAGTTCTATTCTGGCATCTTCTGTCCCCAACTTCTGACACACGAGCTGTGCGGCTGAGACAGAATGGTTGCCATTGATAATGTAGAACCTCATATACCCAGTCGATTCTTTGCGACTGTGGTATTAACCGCCAGATTCGATCAAAGGGCACCACATCTGCCGTGCGTGAAGACTGGATGGGGATCTTCAAAGAAATGATTCTTGCACAGTTTCCTAACATGTTCAAGATTTACAACTCGTGCTGTCATGTTAGGAGGTGCCTCTTCCATATCCCAGATGGATATTTTTCTTACATATGTCACACCTAGAGGAAACATGTGACCATGCTGCTGTATTTTTTTTAGAGTTTCTTCTGCCAACTCCTCCTCGGTATCACGGTCCATCTTCAACTCCGAGGGCACCTCCAGACTTTCCATTTTCCTCTGCTTTCTGACCCTCATCTCCTTCTTTGTTTTCCTCCTCCTTTTCTCGGAATGCTTTCACCCGCCGATCAGCGCCTTTTACCTCTCAAATGTGGAGAGGATTTAGTATCACTAATGGTTCTCCTCCGAATCGCTTATCGGGGGACTTGATAGGAGAACCGATCCCGATAGGAGGAGACTTGGGAGTGACTTGGGAGGAGACGGGATTTTCCTCGCCTTTCTTTTGATTCTCTTCCTCATGCTCCGTTCCTTCCATTTGGACTTCCTTTGGTTTGGCTTTTTCTTCCCTTGGCTTGGCTTGCCCAAGGTTTGGCTTTTTCCTTGAAATCTCCTGTCGAAGCCAAGAGCTGTCCATTAGAGCAGGCATATTACAAGAGGTCTTGGCTCGACAATATGTGACATCGAAGTTCTTTGATCCGGCCCATAGCTGAAGCGGAGAATGCCAAATCCTCTAAGTAGCTCGACCGCGCCATTAATACCACCGCCTCTCCGCCAGATGAAGGCAACGGCCAGCCTTTTTTTTTTGGCGTAGATGCTCGTCCTTGATGATGGATTCCATCATATGTGGATCGTAAAACCGCCAAATCCATGCAAAGATGATCAATGCCGCGAATTCACGGGATCCTCCACGCGGCAACCAAGGAAGTCTAATCTCCCCGCTTTTTCACCTCGCATGTTGACAATGATGCCAAGTCCGCATCACAACGCCTTGTTCACCACTTCTTGACTTTGTGAGTAGGCAAAGTTCTCTCCTCTTGTCCCCTTTGTGGGGTCGACCCTCCTCAAGGGAATTGCCCCGACAATCTCCATGCACCATGGCCTTCCAGCCATGACCACGGTCTTCTCCGTCCACAACGTTTTGGGCCTTGGACAACGGCCGCGACAAGAAAACAACAAATCAACAATCAAATCATGAAACCCAAACCCAACCCACTACGCCATTTGTATGGAAATGGCGCCATCCGCCATTTGTATTTGAAAATGGAGCCATCGCGCCATTTGCCCGGCCGAGAAATGGCGCTAAGCCATTTTCGAATAAATGAAGCGGGCATTTATTTCACGCAAATGGCGCCGTTGCCCATTTTCGACCGGCAAATGGCGCAGTTGACGCATTTGCATGGAAATGGTATGAGGCCATCGGCGCCATTTCTCGACGGGCGAAGCCGGTATCTCAACCAGCCCAACAATCCAAAGTGTACACTCCCTATTCTCGCCACGAAGTCGAGGCATTCTCGACGCCACGAAGCCCATAATAAGGCCCGGTGACTTTCTAGATTGCTGGCAAGTCGAGGAGAGGCGACCGGGGTTGGAGAAATGGGCGATATGCCATTTGCATGGAAATGGCGCAAGGGCCATTTACATTACACTACATCCGGGATCTAAAACAAACTACAACTACATTCAAACAAATACGGCCAATTTTATTTTTTCTCGGATCGAACCACGTAAACTAACTATCCTAGACCCTCGGGCTACATGAAACAAAAGATGGCTTATTTCAATACCCATGACCCCTAAAAATAGCTAAAAACAAGCATTTATTTAACACCCGAACCCGAAAATTATCGTGATATGCTAATCGCATGTGGAACGTAGACAGGACCGTAAAATTTACTCCACCCTTTTTCCTCGAAGCCCCTGGATCAACAAAGCGCCTACCGGGCTTAGAGAGAGAAACACAAGGCGCTTAGAGAGAGAAAGCTAAGGCTAGAGAGAGAAGGCGGACATACTGGAAGGCCGGAAGGCGTCGATAGTCATGGATGAAATGAAATGAAAGAAATGAAATGAGAGAAAATAAACCCGCCGAAATTAATGGCGCTGACAGATTTGGCCCGCCAAATTGCCTCGGCCTACCACCTTTCTTCGTCCGTCCGGGCCACTTGAATTTTAAATTTTGAATTTGAATTTCCCATCCGTCCGCCAATTGAATTCTAAAATTTGAATTCCCACGCGTCCGGCCACTAGAATTTTAAAATTTGAATCCCTCGCCACTTTTCGTGATATATTGTGCCGCCCCTCGCCTCAAAGCCGCTTATAAAATCTCGGCGGGTATAGATATGGTAAACGTAGGCGCTTTTCGGCCGGTCTCAGATTCGCTAGGGTTTGCGATTTTACCCCTCCCCCTCGCTTCAACATCCGCAGTACTTGGCGCCTTTAGAGGACTTGGGCCAAGTCGACGCCTATTCCGCTTTTAGGCATTGGTTCAAAGGGCGCTTTATTTGGGCGCTACCTTCAGGCTTGTAGGCGCTTTAGTTGGTTGCGCGCTTCACTTGGTTAGCGCGCTTCTTTATTTCATAGCAGGCGCTTCTTCATTTCATAGCGCGCTTCACTTGGTTAGCGTGCGCCCTACTTGATTCAAGGCTCTTCCCTTCTTTCAATGCGATTCTCGATCTACAATGATCCCAAGGTTAGTGGATCGCTCGCTTTTTAGTTTAATGCCGCTAATTTCTCCTATAAGTGCGTACAATGTTTCTACCCCGTGAGTAATCAGAGTGACCCGTAAAACAATCTAGGAAATAATCCGTAGTATGTTGTAATCGCAAAGTAATCTGTAAACAATCTATAATAATCTTGTAGTCCTCAGAGTAATCTCTACTAATGTGTAACTGTAATCTTCGGTAAATGCTGTATCCCCGAAGTTATATGTAGTAATTTGTAGTAATCAGACTGTGTAACTGCCCTAAGTTTTCCCGCTTTGTTCCTAAGAAAGCCAAATGGCGCGGGTGCGCCATTAGATCAAATAGCGCAGCCGCCATTATTCTTCCAAATAGCGATCCGCGCTTATTTACTCAAAATGGCCGCCACAAGCACCATTTTGTGGCAAATGGCGCACGGGCTATTTAGTTTGAACAAATGGCGACCCGCCGCCATTTGTCTCATATTTTGTGAATATTTTATGCTCATTTCGCTGGGTTTCTAACAATGTGTGTGTCATTGCATGCTTGCAGAAAAGGACCTTGCGTAACTTCCTCTCGTGGGGACGTGGTTATTGCTAGGGGCATGAACCGCATAGAGGGCACCTACATGGAAAGAGCATTGACTACTTTAAGAACGCCGCATTGGAGGTTATCAAGCCATAATTCCATCCCATGTGCTTCCCATTCCATGTGCGCGGATAACGCTTCGAAGCCGTAGGCACATTTATCGAATGGCCTAGACGCGGACGCGGAGAAATGGTCCAGATGCTTCACCAGATCATCATCCGAGACTTTAAACCCCCAACCTCGCCTAGTAGTTCCTCTACATCGCCATCACCACCTCCTTCATCTCACCCAATGAGCAACACTGAGAACTTGGTGAACTTATGCAAAGGACAATGTTGTTGTTGGCAGAGGTCATTGGGTGAATAGAAGTAGCATCCATGGAAGGATGTGGATGCACGTAACGGGTTGTGCAAGTTACCAGGTCAGGTGCCAACTCTCGTGCTTCCGATTGCAAAGCGGTGCGCATAATATTAGGTCGTGGGCACATTCATCTAATGGTCTCTCGGGTTTATATAACGCTTTCATGGCATTGATGCAGCCACATGATGAGACACCAGATCAAACATGGGGACACCTACCTCATACAACTCATACATAGAATCGGAGGCGCGACGATGGATGCATGAAGAGATTGATCCATCAAGGATTTAGCTACCTGGGTTTGTTCTCAGTATCACCATCGATGATGATGAGCCACCACCTAGTTACTCAAGAATGTAACTCTGGAAGTTCAAGGCCACATTATCCATTCTTGTACTAGAACTAAATATGCGTAAGCTATAATTCTATTCGATCCTCGTGATGCCGTTGATGATGAATTTTAGGAGACACAAAGGTTGGCCTTTGTGTTGGAAAGGTGCTTCCAATTAATGAAAGAGGATCTCGAGATGTCATGCTTGTGCGTAAAGGCCAAGTGAGAATGCACTTGTTCTATGGGAAAATAGCGCATGTGATGTCCGCTGGATGGAAGGACTGCCTCACAACATCCGCAAGCTCGAGAAGCTAAAGAAAATGAGGATATAGAGCTTGAATCATTTGAGGACAACATTCAGCTCAATTCAAAACGAAAAGAGGAAGTATACTTACACACATAGGATTCCAAGAGAGCCCAAGGGGAAAAGCAAAGAGGAAAGGCTATGCTCCACAACTTCAATCAATAAGTTCATGAAGTCGTCAAAAAAAATACTTGCAACAAGAAACTTACCAAGCATCAAGCACGGAATTAAGAAAAGAATTTTTATCCCAACCATACAATGCAAGGGTTACCTTTTTTTTGACGGCCGAGTGTGACTTACCCAGAGAAGGAGAGGATGTAGTGCTCAAGGGGATGGAATTCGTCTGGCTGGTGGCGCATGGCTTTTAGGTATCACTACCAACATTTTACAATTGGAGAAAGAGATATGAAGCAGTGCAAAGGTAGTTTAACATGGTAATATTGTTTCTAAGAAGCCCGTGATCCACTACACCGGGCCAATCAATGTGTGCTAGATGATTCATTCAGAGAATGCCGAAAAGTATTCCCTATAGGAGCAAAAGAGGTAGAGATGATGTAAGAGAAAATGTACGCTAAAAGCTTCCTTCCATTCTTAATAAGAAGCTTATACATAAAGAAGTTGGAGCCGCTGAAGAGCTTACGTGAACAATCAGAGCCTTGAACTCTTTTTATAGTATATGGAAAAGGGAATTTCCGTGATGTTAGCATTGCAAAAAAATACAGCCTTCTAAATGCAACATCACAAGTGGTAATTAAGCAAAAGCCGGAAAAACAAAAGATACAAGAGAGAGACTTAAATCTTGCAATTCAACGCCTGGCTCATATGCTAGAGCAGCCGTTTTGCGTAGTCAATATTGGCATTGGAGAGCATTGTCGGGGCTCCGTAAAAAAATCATCTATGTATAATTCATGATAAGATGGATCGTGTTAAGACTTTAGTGCCTAGAAGTCATCATCTAGCAAAAATGTGATGGAGAGGTGATCGCTTGAAGAGCAGCTTTTGACAGAGCTCTAACTCATGGGCATGGTGGTCGTGCTCTATGGTCATTTCTCACTTGATTTATGGAAAGATGATTCAACTTCCATATTGGTTCACTTTCTAGGATATTGCATAACTTGGAATTGGTACAAGAGGACAAGATAGGTGACTTATGTGGAAGTAAGCCCCCAGATTGCAAATGGATGCAAGGCCAAGGATACCAACTTTGAAGAACAAACTTGTTTCTATGGCGTAATATTGCCAAATGCTTCAACTACAACTAATCCCCGAGGTGTTCAACCCTCCCCAAATCTCTATTTGCAACTTGATCGCAATAAAACAAAAATAGGTATGTCTTTTTCATACTTATCTTATTTGACTTGGCTTAAGGTCTTTGATGAGATCCAAGTGGGTTTTATGATGGCGGCCACACCCATGATGATATTGATGCTTTATTTGGAAATTTTTCAACCTTGATGAGTTCATCTGATGCTTTGACACTACCAGAGCTACTTTTATTTGTTCAAGAAGTGCAATGCAAAATCTCCAATTCCATACTTTATTGATGAAGTTCCAAATTGAAGGCTTTTTGTGAAGGGATTCATCCTCGATAAGGGCCAACGCCCGGTTGGGCATAATGGGAACCATTGCTCTTCAAATTTAAGATGGCAGATGAGATTGGCCTGTTATGCAATACAAAATGCGCCCTACACATAAAGAGTGGTTTCCAAACAGATTCTCCAGAGTTAGAATGTGGAAAGAGGATGAACATGGTCACCAATGATACCAAGTGGTGTGCCACAAAATATTCCTCCTAGACCAACATTGAAAGATCTTCCGTGGTTGAAGGATAGCATCAACAAATACATCTCCCTATGGAAGGACATATGTAAGAATCAAGAAAGTAGCTTGTTTGCAAGGCAATACACGCAAGTGTTGAATATTGAGCCAGCTTTTATCTCTTTGGAGGATGTTGCTCCAGACGCCCCTCAAAATGATGCATTTTGGCCACAAAACAAGACAAGCTCCTCTAGAACAAACAAAGATTTGTTCCGTGAGGTCGACGATTCCGCCTTTGGTCACACGACCTTTACCATCTTATTGTGGCCCGCCGATGGTCCGCCCAAGTGTTGCCTCTTGAAGAGTTTGATCCTCACGCATATGTGACAAAGGGTATGTTTGTTCTAGTCGACCGAGATGATAACACCGCCACTTGGTTAGGATATGCAAAAGAGGAGAATGCCGTTTTGATCCGTAATCTACATATTTTGGACATATTTTTGTATCGGGTGGAAGCCTACCGGAGGGGACTACAAAGACCGCTTGACTAAGCATTGCCATGCCTAATCCTTCCTCGATCCTTCAAGGTACCTAAAATTTAGATGCTATTCATTATGCCTGGGATGCCAATGGCAAGAGGCCTAAAACAAAATCCCAAATTCAAATATATTGTAGACATGTGGAAAGACATAGCACATTATTCATCTTAAAACATGAGATCTTGTACTTGTAATATATCTTTCATCTTAATACATAAGATCTTGTACATTACTATATTTGTGATCATATATAATCGCTACATCTTTAATATATAAATGCATACATGATTCATAGATAAGATGGTCGGTGCTTATATGTTGAAAAGTGATTCATTCATCTCAGATCAGAGTAGTGATCCCCGATATCTCATAGCTCATGCCAGAAGCCAAATCAGATGGATCATAACACGAATTGACGCAGGCAATGAATCTCTCACCAAAGCTTTCTTCGAGGTAGGGATCAAGAAGAAGATGCCCGCCTAGGCAACCAACAAGATCGAGTGGCTCATTGAGCACTTGATCGCCTTCGATGTGGTGAACGTAAGAAGGCAAATAATCCATGGGAGATGAATGACCTCTAGCCCCAATGGAGCCGCTTTTTATAGTGAAGTAAAATTATTGATGTGAATTATTGGGGTGGACCAGAATACCATCATTGAGCGTGATACAAGTATCATGTACTGCATGTGTATGATTCTATCATGTACCGTGATTCTATACATCAACTAATATTCACTATGCTTATATTATATATATCCCAACATGATACACAAATCATAAGTGCTTATATTATTATATCCTTAATGTGTATACATATCATCGATGATTCACATGTTGACTAATATAGGTGGATTGAAATTAAAGACACGTTTTGCATAGTTCATAGGTACTCATGTCATTATTATATCCCAGCGCATACGCATTCACTCATCATCAACATCAAAGCACGGATGCTATTCAGCTCATAGATCTCCGATCAGAAGCCAATAAAGGTGGACCTTAACACGAAAGTGAGCTTCTTGCAAGCACTCGCAGACCATCCTGCTTTGGACCGCAGCCATGGATCAAGTTTGATACCATTTCAGAAAGCATCTACACGCATCATTATAGCTAAGGTAGCACCAAGGATCTGGATGTTCTCTCGGACGATCGTGCAAGGAAGCCATGGAGATGAATGAGCCTCTACCACCGGATGGAGTCGCTTTATAGTGAAGTAAAAATTATTGATGTGAATTATTGGTGTTCATTGCCATTATAATGAAAGTACCATACAAGTATGTATATGATCCAATAATTTCTATGTATATACCATCAATAATTTTGGTGGGTATATACCATCAATAATTTTGGTGGGTATAAATATACATCAAATTGCCGAAAGTGAAAAAGAACATTGGCCTCCGGCCTAGCTATGACGATTCTCGTCTTGAACGTGATTCTATCACTTGCAAGATGAATCATGAGGACTTCGCGTGCCGCGAAAGCCAGATATACCGCTTGAAGACTGGCTCACCATCGCTGTTTCAATCCTCGCCATTATCCCGATCCCGCTGATGTTATCATCCATCTCCCGTGGGAATAGGGAGTATCAAATGTTCATGATCGAAAAGGATCTCTCGAGCTCTCTCGCTAGTTCCGATCATTCGAGTAATAGTAGAAGAATAATAGTACTTGTTATCTTATTGTAATGGTTGTGTTAGTATACAAAATGTATACATAACCTTTTTGTAATACACATAACCGTACTATAAGTATTGAGGTATACTAGTATACACATGTATACATAACCTTATGTAATACACATAACCATACTATAAGTATTGAGGTATACATAACCCTCCAAGGTATACTATATAAAAATTATTCCAACTTGTCTTCAGAATTCCAACTTTAATGAAACTCTGCTTTCTCGAACTCATAATAGAAAATTCCTATGTTCGAATCTTCATTAGCAACCGCCATAGGGTTATCCAATTCTTTATCCTCTAGGGTCTTAAAGTCATAATCCATAGGAGGTGTATACCTCAAGGCAAGGGATCCTCGAGCCTCTACTTCGGGGTCTAGTATTGCTCCCCCGTGAGTAGGCTAATTCTTAGGATATACAGGCTGCTAGTCAATATAATCTCACCCTTTCTACTCTATATACCTCGTCTTGATTCTTATCGGGACTTGGAAGTGCTATGTATTGGCCTCTTGTCGATTATCCCTATAGGTATAATTGGCAAAGTCACCGTCCTTCTCTTCTTCCATCATTGGATGGAATATTTCATACAGCCTGTTATTTCTACACCCAATAGATACTCTCAGCTTATAACACTGATTTAATTCATCGGTATCTAGAACCTTTGAATAGTTAACCTCCCATTATTTGTTATTTCAATTCCGTTCTAACTATTCTCGGGATGTTTTTGAATGTAACATCACCGTATATCCTACACTTACTCTGGCTATTTTCCTGACTTCAATCATTTTCATGGCCCTTAGTGCGTTGTACCTACTGAAGATAGTCAACTCCAACGATTGGGATAAATTAAATGGTAGATCATACCTACCCAATATCATTATGCTTATTCTTTAAAGCTTGTCAGGTAACATTCCATTCACCTTGCACGAATATTCTACTACCTTCTTGTCCAAAGGTTGTTAGGTAATGCTATAGTACGGGTATTATGTATTATAATGCACTTTAACGTGATTAATCAGAGATGCATACCTCTCATTTAAAAAGTACTTTAAAACGTTTTTGGAATTATAAAATACTTATTAAATACGTAAAATAATTAATTTTACGCATTACGCTAAGTACTTCCCCGTAATTTTTAGAACTATTATTTTTTTGTATTGCAGTTGAAATAGTTGCAATAACAACTAGAAGAACTTCAAGTTTTAAATAATGAACCAGAATATATTACTCTAGAAAATTAAGTATTTCTCAAAGCTTTCAATCCAAAATATGTCTATTTAAGAGTTATATATTCTAATTTGCAATCTACACCCACAGACAAATAAGTTTAATTGTTGCTCATTTGTTGCATTCGGTTATTAACACACGACCTCCTCAGATTTTCCTAGCATGAATGCAAGCTAAAGTATTAAGGAGAAGGTCTGCCTCCTGCCATGACAAAACAAGGAGAAAGGTGGGTCTGCATTTCCATCTCTATTCCAATTCGGTGGCTATGATAAAAAGAAAGAGGGGGAAAAACGCAGAGGTTTTGGATTTTTATTTGCAAGAAGGTTTTTTTTTTTTTTTTTTCCTAAAACTACAATTCCATAATTTTCCCAATGTCTAAAGTCTCCTAATGTGTTTTTTACTCCTATTCTATAATATAATAATGTATTTTTCCTAAGGTATAATTTAACCAATTCTATTGGTCTAATGTCATTTGGACGCTTTTTCTATTTATAAAGTACGTATCATATGTACTATACGTATTAATACATTAAGTACTGTATCAATAAAACAAGAGCTCAATTTGCCTGTCAACTTATAGGTATAGTACGTATAGTACTGTGAGGAAGGTACGTGACATATGTAAACGTGAAAATACTGCACGTAGAAAACAACATTGTTCTTGTTCCGCATAAGTCCGATCAAGTTACAATCGCAGCCTTTGCTAGCATCACTAATGTAGTATTCGATACTAAACATTTACCAACATTCACAACCCTTACCTTGTTATTATATAATATAGTAACATGTATAAGCCATTCCTAAGTCTAGAATCATATGTGATTGTTTGACATAGCCACGTATGCTCATACTTGCCGGCCATATTGTACAATTCTTACTACCAACATGTCTATGTGTTTTTTCATGTATACTATTGTCCTAGCTTGTAATTATAATCCGCTCCCATATAACAATCTAGTGGATCATATTGTCCACAAGCAATTCAACTCCATTTTCTTAACGCGTTTATCGTGTACCATATATATGTTGTGGTTTTAATACAACACTTTCTAGAGTCTCTGATTCATACACATAGAAAAACCCTAGTCCAACTTGATCCCCAAGCTCAGTCACACATTCAACAATGAGAACTACCACTCTAAGTTCCTAGTGAACGTGTCCAATGCCTAGTAGAGGAACTCTTCTCTCCATTATTTCCGTATATCATATGGACTGTGCACTAAACGTTCTATTATAGACCCTTTCATCTTTGCGTCTGGATTAATGTTCTTCGTAGACATATACCGACATGGAGCTACTCTTGGAGAGACAAACCACAGTACCAAGTCCATACCACATTGTCCTTGGAGAGGTGTCCATCAGGCACCTAATTTGTTCATATTCCACACTTTGGGTTATTCAAAGTGTCCCTTCAAATTTTCTATATTTGAAATATTGTTTACAACAACTTCATGCTCTCCTTGGCTCTGTCAATGCTGCTAAATGGGAGTCATTGAGGATGAATCTCATACCCTTCAAAGTTGCCAAGCATATGATCAAATCCGGACGCGCTATGCTGAGTTGGTCAGGACTGGCCAGCCGCTACATGTGACATTGAGCACGGCCTCCGTACGGGTGCTAGGATCATACCTTCAGGAGGTCATGGACATGCGAGATCAGCTATGTCCTCGGGCACGCGCTTGACATGTACATACACATTTATTTCATGATGATGTATACTTGTACAGTTTGACAGCATTCTTATTACTGCCACGGTTTTTCCCTTGAAAACCCTTCGGGGCGAGGGTTTTTTAACCCGGACAGTAATAAGTTTGCTGCGCTCCTTCTGGGTCCCATAGGCCGATTGGTCTCAGTGGACGATAAAAAACTATTCTTATTCTTATTCTTATTCTTATTCTTATCTCACATGTGTTGTCTGGGTACATTGTTTGCTTCCTAATATATCATTCGTTGGAGATCAACTTATGATAATAGTATAGCTTTACCAAAGCTCCAGCATACCTTACTTGCCACTTTCAGACGATTGCACCAAATTCTAGCAATTATCGCTTCCTATTCTAATGGTCTTATTGGACACCTGTTCTCGTTTTCACTTATTTTGCCCTGCAATTATTAGCCTCATGCCTTTTAATGTTCCATTCCATACTCATCTCACTGTGAGATATGTGTTTCATATTCGAACATTTCCATGAACCAGATATCGCATCCCCTGTGACATGAATTCTCTCAGATTTATAAATTGCACATTACGAGTCATTTCAAACTTGATCACTTTGAATATGATAACTTTTGTATGACTTATAATCTCACATTACCTCTTTAAGCAGGGGAGCCTTGCTTTCAGCATGTGATGTGTTGCCCAAGAGCAACAGTAGTCCCGATGTTGAGGACATCATTCTTTTTAAAGTGGAGAGAATGTGACGTTCCACGTACTTATACACTATACATACAAATACATGGCATGTCACCACGGGTACATAATGGTACATTGGTCATTATACATGGCATGTCACTACGGGTACATAGTAGTACATTGGTCATTATTGAATAAGCCAAAGGGATTAAAGTTATCTATGTTGTTTTTCCATTTAACTAAATAAGCTAAATACCCAAGATTAGTTAATTAATAACTAATTATATTAACCAATTAGTAATTAAATGCCATGGGGCCAATCGGTGGCCCCAAGGGGAGCTTACCGCTAATTTTGGGCCCTAATCAAGGTGGGGATAGCCAAGTTGCCCAGTGATTTGGGGGCAGTGGAGGAGGAGGAGGAGGAGGAGGGAGGGAGGGAGGAGGAGGAGGAGGCTTATTCAACCCGGTGAGCATGGAGAACCCCGAGAAATGGGGGATCTGGCTCAAATCGCGGTTCAAGTAAGTCCTAGATGGCAGAGATTCTAGATAGAGATTAACCCTTAGTTGTTTTGGATGGATGATTAATCCTCTTGTTGATATTCTATTATTTAAAGTTATAAGAATGGATTTATGAATTATGGTAGTTCTTCTCTTGCTTCTTCTTGTGCAGGGTTAGAGACCTAAACTGTAGCATAGGTAGAGATGCTCGAGCTAGAATCCACAAATCCCATTAAATCTTGACACAGTGCACAGAAGCCCACTGGGTATGTAAGATGCTATGTTGTGATTGAGCACGGATAAGCGGGCACTTTGTTGCAGCGGGGATGGAGCTAACGTGCTGACTCTTTGGGACTTCTGATTATTGCTGGAAGCTTATGGTCGGGCACTAATATGCTTGGCCCCGGATATGGAGTGCGACATCTCTTGGAGTTGCCGACGTTAAGGGGCGGTGCGGCATTAACCTATGGATTTTGGGGATTAAGTTAAATGCGGATGTGGCCATTTGTGGTGCCTGCGATCCTCTATACAGACATGGAACCATTGTGTGCCTCGAGGAGGGACTCCTCACGACACTGCCTCATCGGGGCCGGGAGATGTAACACAGGTAGTCTCATAAGGTGAATCCATGAGATTGCTTATCTACGGAAGGCTACAATCATGCCATAACATGTTTGACCTATGCGCAAAGGAAGTGTGCACATGAGGGTGGATGGAATGGACTGCCTAATACATTGTTCTATGCGACCAATGCCATTGTCATGACTCTGTCTGGCGATATTTAGAGGCCTTGACGTCGATTGACCCCCCTTAGTCGAGCTTTCGTGAACCTTTATTTTACGATGCATTTTATGCGATATATTGATATTATGTGATATGCTTCTTTGACGTGGGATGGGCCACCTTAGAGTGGTATGTTATTATATATATTGTTGCTAGGTGCTAACATGTATGTAAGCTTCGCTATATAAATTTCCATATAGAAGGCGTGGGGCCGAATGACACCTCAGTATCCTTCACCGGATGCGCTATCTTGGTCGAGCGAGACCGGTGCTACGTAGTGATAAGATTAAGCCATGGGAGAAGAGGCCTTTTTTCGTGTTTATACAATGGGGCATCTCGGGGATCGTCACATTTTACGTGATTTGAGCTACTTATTGAAGGGGCCGATTAGAAAATTGGTTGTGGCATCTGGTTTTTTTTTTCCTCCTCTGCGTGCATGGTTTGAGGATAGAGAAATGGCATGTGTTTCTTGGGAGGCAGTCATGGTTGCATAAAAGGACGCCCACTGCTCAGCGTGAAACCACTGCTCGGCTCTGCAGGTACCACAACCTTTTCTTTACGGAAGCGAAAGTGCAGAGGCACGGTCGGGGATAGGCGGGAGCGGTTTTCAAGCCCGAATGGCCTTGAGATTTTCTTCTATGGCCGGCGTGCGGGTGAGAATGGCCATGTTTGAGGTCGGGGGATTAACGCGACATGGGTTCGAGTTCAAAGACACATGTAAGAAGGTCATTTGCAGGTTGATGAGGGCCCTCTAGTTTTCTCTCCAGGCATTTTGACTCTGAAGCTATTCCGGCATAGGAGGAGCAGGATGGAGATCGAGGATTTATGCTGTAGCAATTTTTTGTATGTCCAATCAAGACCATAGTATTTGTCGTGGCATTTTTTTTGCAAAATGTTAACATTCGTGGATCTAGAACAATACCATGAAAATGCTTCCGCCCATCAACGGCTAACGGCCAACGTTGGCAAAAAAACCGATAAAGAAATAAAAATAACAAACATAAATACTGGTCCATGATAGTTACTTCTTTGTGAAAGTAATAATCCAATGGTTTTTAGCATAGGGTAGGAAAACTTGGGTGATCATATAGTGTGCTAATTTCGTTTTGGGTTTGGGGAGGGTATTTTGGCAATGGTGGGGACTATGATTTCGGTATCGTATTGTATGAAAAATGGTATAATTTGCATGTGAGAGGAGCTTGAATGGTTATTGCTATTTCGGGTGCTTTGCAACTCCCATTTTTCATGGATGTTTTTGTGATGGTTGAAAGAAAAGCTATTTTAAGATTAGAATAAATCTTTTTTGAGCCGTTTGCGTGGATAAACGGGGCGGCTCCTTCTTTTTAGTGCAGGGTAAGCGGGGGTAGCGAATGGCGGAGAGTATGGCGATGAAGAGGTAGGGAGGGTGGCGATGGAGGTAGGGAGGTATGAGGAGAGCTATGGCGGTGAAGCCCGGCCCGATGAAGCCCACGGTGATTCCAGAAGTCATCGGCTACCATAGCTATTTTCAGCTTTTCTTTCTTTGTAAGTTCGCTGCTATAAAAACTTTGCTTGTAGCTTTCTTTGTTCTTTGTTTCTTCTATTTGTTGTTAAACTTTTATGCATTAAGAGTAGAAAGGGTTACAGTGGCCAGAGCATGGCGGAGGATTCGAATCCTCCGATACACGGGTGTAAACCGTAATGCGATACCAGTGAAGATGATTGGTCCAGAGGTTAAGGCGGCCGGCCAGAGTTCATTCAGCGGCGGCGGATTCGTCAAGCATTTAATTTTGGTCCCGAGTCAGTTGAGTAGGAAATTTTAGGGTCGATTAGGGAAGTTTGGCTCCCGTGATGAGTCTGAGTTTCGCCGGGGAATACCATCGTTGAATACGAAGAATGCCGGGGAAGTAGGAACTGCATTTTGCGGAGTCGATTTGCCTTGGCCAGTCTTGTTAGAGGATTGAGCAGAGACGGATGCATTTGATTTTGAGAGGTTTGAAGCCATGCCGGTGACGTTTGAACTTATTTCACTACTTTTATGCTGTAGGAACCCTTTGCATAAATTCTGCCACAAGGATGGCGTAAGGGAAATCGACTGCTACCAAAACTATAGAGTCGGCTAGTTCTTAGTAATTTGAGGTGCACCAGCTGAATTTTGAATTCTTGAGCTATGCGAAGGCACACAATATGTAATTTACGTCATTTAATGATATTGTGGTTTTTAGACCATTGAGGTCAAGGTGCACCATTGAAAAGTTTGTATGGCAGATTTAGCGAATGATGTGGGCCATCGATCTGGCACAATGCCAGGAATATTCCCCACATCGATGGCTTGCAATGAAAGTTCAACCAAACGCTATAATACATGGAAAAAATACCTATTAATTCAAAAATTCACTTGGGTGATCATCAAATGCGTTTGTTCCATAGTGTTAATTATAGTCCAATATATATTGCAACTACAACTCCATCATTATCAAGGGTTAAGTGTTGAGGACGCTCGAACGTATTGGCATGCATGCACAATGCTGGGCAGACACATGGCAACAAAATGTTCATTGTGCAGCACTAACATCAAACGTCATATACAGTAGAAAACGACATTCGATTTTCGATGGGAATATTCTTGCTTACACTTGTTCGGTCTGCCATTGCAACACAAAATACGAGATTCAAGCCCGCCTGTTCTTTCAACTCTTGCACTTGAACCCAAATAACACATCAACACATAATACCTACATGCTAAAGCTCCACCCAAAAAGGCCCCCACAATCCCGCACCGCACTGCATGCATACAAGGGAAATCAGACAATACCCTCTTTCCAAAAAACAAGATACCCATAAACTGGGAAAATAATAATAAGAAGCTTCTTGGAAGGAAAAAGTTTTTTACAGCTGGCACCTGGAATGACCATTGCTTTTGCGTAATTTATTTAAACAAGAGAAGATGAAAAAAAGGGAGATGGGATTGCGTTTTCATGATTGTTTGTTCACAAATTAGCACAGAAGGACAAATAAAGTCTTAGCTAAAAATATGGCCCGCACAGTACTAAATAACTTTAAATGTTTCTAACAGGATGCATATCTTACCTGCTGCAGGCCGTTACCCTGAAGACTAGGTGAGCCAGAAACAAAAGTATTCACGGTGAGCACTTTATTTCAGGTTGATGAATGAAACCATTGAATTTGCGTGGCTATTTTTGGTACGTGTGCCATATCCATATAAATCTGTACTTCACACGCAGCGAGATCTCAATCAAAGTGTCTTCAACTTGTGCCACTAACTAAACTTTAGGATGGGCGCATTTTGATGGCATTTCTTAAGGCAAAGCACAAAATGACAAGAATCTAAACTGAATAAAATCACACCCTCGAGTGCATGGGAAGTTGAAGGACCACTGCAGAAAAGCATGCCTGCCATCTTTAGAACTATACTGTGCAAATTATTAATCAAAGACTGCCAACTGCATGGCATACATCATGAAAAAGAAGCAGCCACTGTGGAACTGCAAGACGAACAGATGAGACAATGTTGTCATATCTTTCAAGTTGCATATTTTCTTGTGTTAACGAACTGAGATGAACTTTTGCAGCTAGTTCAAACAAGGATTGTAAAATGTCACTTATATTTTGTAGCAAAGGAACAAAAGGCTTAATCTGTTCCTTGACTAAATATGTCCTTTCCTCCAAGATCTCATTTGTAAACCTCTCCAGTATATGCCCCTGTTAGATTAACTAGTCAGGTTTATACACAGGATTAACAATGCTTAAATGCAAAATCATACGGCGATTAAAAATTTGGCAGCTACAGACAGCCTTAAAAGTGCTGCAGGCTGCCTCTGAGCCAACCTAGCCTGGGATACCGATCTCTGCCCAAATACATATCAGGTCCAGTTACTGGAAGCCATTCTGTGGAAAAGGAAGAGGGAAAGACCTGGATATCTATCAGGGCTGGACGGTTTACGAGATAACGACCAGTTGCCTCCATAACATCTTCAATAAGAGTCTGCAATGGTGTCGCTGGCACCCTTATCCTGTGAACACCAGTAGAGGAACATATGTCGCTGAGAAACTGAGAATTTTACACTTCCGCGCGCAGCCAAGCTCCAGAGGAGATATAGTAGAAGAAGAATTTCCCCGAGGAATACCACCAGCTATCTCTTTTGGAGCCAACTGATACTCCTTTTTGATAAAATCTCGCAATGTGCTGGTTTGGACGGCATATTGGATATGGAATGCAAAGACAATCCAGATCTTCATACAGCCCCTCTGCACAAAGTAGTCTCTGAGTCTGCATATCAGATTGCATCAAATCTTTTGCAGGTGCAGTACCAATATAAGTGTCCTTGCTTGCCCCACATTCGGGACATTCGTTAGAATAAGAACGAGGTCTTTTAAGAGATGTAGAAGGGTGACAATCAGCAGAATGTTTATGCTTTGGTAAAAGATCTCTTTCATTTGTGCACTTTTGGGAAGTTTCATATCTTGCAGCATCAATGTTCTTTTGAAACTCTGGTTGGCTTTCCAACATTACTATCCCCTGGCATTCCCTAAAATACAATGGGCAAGCACCTTTTACCTAAATCCATAGCCATCCATTCACCATGTATCAACTTACATGGACTGGTCACATGAACTTGCAAAAATGTCATAACACTTGATAAATCACAAACGTACCCCTTCTGACTTGGCATGCATCCCCAAGATGTAATCACGTCGATTTATAAATGCCATTTGTGCGAGGCTAGCCTATATAATACTTTACAACATGAAATATATGAACTTGAAAATAAAAACATGGAAAATTAACATCAAAGACATATTACCATTGGCAGAGACAGTGCAAGAGCAGGAGGCAGACCCAAAGCATAGCGCAGCATGTCATGGATTGGGTTCCGAGCACCACAATGGGAACAGTCTTTCCTAAAGGGGCAAGGAACTAATTCAAGACTATGACTTGATCATGAAATGAAATGAAGCAAAAGAAAAACGTACCAGACATTTTGGAAAGTAGTGGTCCGGAAAGGGAGAATAGGGTGCGCACAAACGAGGCAAGGAGTTACGAAAGCGCCGCAGGTGCTGCAAGCAAGGGCGATGGCAGAAGGAGCATCCATCTCCATCATCTTTTTTCCGCTTTCATTTCCAAATTGTTTATACGCCTTTCGCAGCTTGCTCTATACGCCTCTCGCAGACACCCCGTTATCAACCAGACAATGCTATATGCTACGATCTATGCAAGGAACTTTTTAAGGTTTCGAGAATTATTCTCAAAATCTTTTTTAAATTTGCAAAAATTATTCAGCCTTGTTGGGCGGATGTTTGTGTAAATTCAACCCTCAAACCAATATTCGCTCAAACTATCTCCGCCCTATTTGGGTTAGATTTCATAGAAAATTGGAAACCCTTCCAAATTTCCAATAAACCTCGAAGGGTTTCTACATTTGAAGCTCGAAAGGATTTTCGCTTGAAAATTTTTGGGTTGCCCCTAGGGGGGAATCCCTTGCTTATATGGGTTTTCGGCATATTCCTGGTATATGTCAGTATATGCCAAGAACATCAGCTCCCAATAGCTGTAAACTCGGTTGCCCTATTCTTCAGGCGGTAGAAACTCTCGCATAGATCTAATCGGCCGTCTTAAATAAGTGTAGCACTCTGCTCTTATGACTACTAGCTAAGGCTGAATTGAACTTCATGTTGTTAAAGCGAGGATTGTATGACTTTGTCGAAGAAACATGGATTTAGAATTTCCCTACACGGAATTTGGGCAGGACAAAGGGCATGGACTAAAAGAAGAAGCGGATCGGCCACTTAGCTCCTGGGTTTAATACATTGTATTTTGTGACGATAGAAGCGGGGAAAGCCATTACTACGTTAGCGAGGTGGGGTTCTTTTCATTCCGCTCTAGTAATGGTTTCATGAACAATATAGCAGCATAATAGCGGGGGTTTTTCTTTGTGTTTTATGCAGCTTTTCACTAAGGTTTTCCTATGATTTAAGTGATGTATTCAAATGGATGTACCTAATGCGTACATCTAGAGTGCACCATTTTTGAGCCATTGATTTTAGCCTCTTTTTTTTTTTCAATGAACCAACGCCAAACGGCTCGCCGGCCCTTACATGCGTGTGGTGCATAATGGGCACATGAACCAATGGCTCACAACGAAGCCGCTTTTTTGTGCGTGTGGTGCATAATGGGCACATGAACCAATGTCTCACAATAAAGCACTTTTTTTTGTGTGTGGTGCATAATGGGCACATGAAGGGGCTTGAAGGGCGCATGTGTAGTCACGGTTTCAGCGGCAACACATTTCTATCATAACTTTTGATCTAGAAGCACATTTTGAGATAGTTTTTTATTGGTAGTTTAGGGAAGAGGCTCTCTCCCAAAGTCTTTGATAGTGCATGATATGGATATGTTTTACATTGGTGTCTATGCTAAAACATGATTTTTGGCGGGTTTGGTAGGCTTTCACATCCTACCAGATTAATACGAGTTAGCGCTATTAGATATTGTTTTATGGCTCATTCGAATGAAGCTTACCAAAAAATTGCCTTTAGCATTTTTAGATTTGGCGGTTATTAAGCAGTCCAAAGGTTTCTAGATCCTTGTAGCTAACAAGCGAGAAAAGTTTCCCCACTTTGGAACGCCGCCACAAAAGATCCATAGGCCAAGGGAGGTTAACATTAAATTCGGACAGAAAATGTTGTGTGTACGTTTTCGGCTTTATGAGCTTTACGAATATGGATCACTTTCTGCTCTATCTTTGAAGTAACTTTTACTTATGTTCTATTTGTTTTATTTGATCAAATTCAAAAGCTACGGTGATGAAGCCTCAAATGAATTCTAGTTTTGGCGGTTTGAATTCTAAAATTTTTTGTCTACAGCAGGGGGATGTCCCTAAAGACTTCAAAAGGAACCAAATTTTTTTTTAAACACAAATCATGCTTCAACACATATAAAAAATTAAATCCCCCAATATATAACAATAACTTAACAACTAACATATAACAACCATTGACATTAACAACCAACACATAACTACAAAACGACATTAATTAACATAATCATCGGGTCCAACACATTTTAAATTAAAATCCCCTTAAACCCCCTTTGGTTTGTTTTTATTGCGGGGGTGGCAGTAGGCGGCTTGAGCCCTCATAATTGTATTATTTTACGTATAAATCAACTTCATATGGCTGCGGCGAAGTCTTGCCATGGCTGCGTCTTGTTATATAATTATAGCAAAATTTTGTGCGCACAGTAGAAAGACTTCCGCATGCGTTAATAGATTAAGGAATAGTTGAATATGCCTATCCATGACTCACCATTTTGGTCACTTTGAATACTTTACCCAGCCAAAGAGGGTTTGAGGGTTTTAATTCAATACTATTTGGATACAGTATTCATATTAATGATATCAATGATATTCTCTATCAATTGAACTAATATCATCAATTATTAGACCATCCTGTAATTGTTAATATCTATCGTTATTTATATTATTGGTTTGTAAGCGTACGGTGTGGTCGATGCCCTTGTAAGGAGGGTTTTTGCTCTGCTTAATTTCTTGCGAAACAAAAAACCACGACTCCCTTATCCTTGTGTTTCTAGATAAAATCGAAATTGAGAATTACCATTTATATATGGTGAGACAAAAATGGCCATGTGGGGCTTGAGGGTCCTTTTGCAAAAGCATTACTGAGTCAAATCCTCTGGCTGACTGTAGGCTGACGGGTTCCATATTTGTAGGGTGAGTGTACATCCTAACATAGAGATTTGGCGGTGGGATCTGGTTGTTTGACGGATCAGGACAAAACAGTTTTGGTGTAGAGTCTTTGATTCTAGGTATGCATTTGCTCCATGTCCGAGCATGAAATCCTAGCCTTTGGTCACAGAAAAAAATTCTTGGTACAATACTTTTAGTGCTTTTTATGTCATTTTGCTTTGGAATCAGTATCCTTTGGTTTTCACCATAGGGGCACACTTCTAGGTAAAAGGCATCAATCCTAATTTAATGATTCTTATTTTGGTTTTACATACCTAATCTTATCACAAAATTGACCCCTTCAATTAAATTCGCTCTCGTCTGGCATATCTAAAGGTGAAAGTCATTTGCGTCAAATTTCAATTTATTTGATTTAGGATAAGTTGTATGCTTGGTGCTCAATGCAATGAGGCTTGTGATATTTGAACTGGTTATCTTGAATAGTTAGTTTCCATAGAAAAAGAATGAACATTTGGGTTTTCATTCGAATCGAATAGAAAAGGCGACGTAAAAATTATAAGGTTAGTTTGATGTTGATGGTTTTATATAGGCTTATGTAAAGGCCGAGGTGCTTTTTATTTTTTCATATGGATGGTGGGTCGACATGTTTAAGACTTGGAATTGAATTGTAAAGTAAAACGCCATGATAAGTATACAAGTGTTGTACACACAAATTTGGGCGGTATTTCCGGTATTTCTGGGCTGTAACAAATTCCTACCAATAGAAGTCTTATTGTAAGGTCGTTATAAGCTTTTTTGCTTGGTGTAGTAAAATATGATGAGGTATACAAGTGTGGGCCTGGGAGAATTTGGCCGGGAGAAGAATGCTCCTGATCAATTCCTAAAACTCGCAACAAATTCCACCATTGAGTCTTATTGTAAAGACCCTTATATAGCTTTAAGCTCTCCACATACATGATAAATATTTGCACCGTGTCAAGAGCTAGAGTGTACGGCCACATCTTGTAAGAGGAATTCATAAAATTTATTGCTTTAGAAGATACATATTCCCCGGGAAGAGATATGGGTTCCGATATACTGGGTTACATTTCTTGTTAATGTGGCCAGAGATTACTATAGCCCCATACCATGACATATACTACAGTTTAAAAAGCAGTGTTTTTGAGACCATCTCAATGAGGAATAGTAACATTCCATAGATATTGCTTTTAATTGGTGACCTTTAATATTGCTCCCGATACGTGCTTAAACACTATGTAGTACCTAGTATCATGTTTTGCAATAAAATCTTATGAGTGAAATACTTCAGTAGTTTCATCATCTTTGCTATAAATCTTATAGGTGAAATATAGAGATGGATTATTTCAGCATACGTCATTTGTGGTTAAACGGCTGTTGGGTCGCCATTGACAAATGTTTAGAATAAATGCACTATATTTAGTAAATGCGGTAATGTAAGCATGCCCGTTTCGGCATATGGCCTTCGCCGGCGGGTAGTTTAGCGGTACATATTTCCATATGCGAAATAATACTCTTCAAAGGCCATTATCGGCTTCAAAATTGCAAAAGGCATTTCATTGCGTAATGCTGATGGCGTGGCGAGAGAGGTATCAAAGCACCGGCTATATGCGGCACCATACTACTGTATTATCCAGACTCGGCGGGTAAGCGGTCTCATCTTTCTAAGGTTTCGCTTCGGCCTTTCGTTAGTTATTTGGCTGCTTGTTTAATATGTTACTACTGTTGGCAGATTTTGGGGATTTTGAGATGTTTTGACAAGTTTTGTGTTTTTGCATCTCAAAGCTCCTTTAACTCGGTCGTCTGTTCTCAATATTACACTCTTTTGCTTCATTCTGAGTTTGGCATCTGTGAGGGTTTCCTTGCATGTTTGTGGTAAACTTATTTGCATGCAGGTTTCAACTTAATTTTTCCTTGTTGAGCATTTGGTAACCCAAGTGTTTGGGCGTCGATCTTCAAAATGGTAGCATTATTATTGTCTTGGGTGGTACATTTTGTTTTATTCTCTATTTTGTTTGTTTTAAGTGGGTTCCATAACAAAAATTCAACATGGCTTATGTGAATGTCTCTAGGGAAATGCAAGGGGCATTCGCTGCATATGTTTTACCTCTTTTGCAGATCAGAACGTCATTTCTTTTGTTAGTAGGTGGAAAGGTTGGACCTAGTTTATAAGCTGGTGGCAGAGGATCTGAACTTGCCATCATTCTTGGGGTGAAGGGGTCAGGTTGGTGTGGATCAACAGCGTATTCCATAAAATCAGAAATCTCGGCATGGCCTTTGTGTAAAGGGTCAGAACATGTTGTTATGGGAGATGGACTTTTAAGCGTAACTTTTCCCGCGTTGTTGTTTTTCATCGGGTTCATCACCATGAATTTGAAGGATGCATCTTCCTCGGTTATATCTCTGAGTTGCGCGAGGATGGTGTGGCTGGATCCTAAGTTAGAATCCGGGTTCGCCCAGTATCCCATATGATGGAGAGACCGGTGGTTTCATGGTGGTTTGTTGTGGAACCGTGGTAAACCCTTGTTTGAGCGGGTGTAAGGTATATTAGCTGGCTCAAACAAACCGCTTTTCATGTCACACCTTTTGCACGGATTGGTACAAACAAATCAACGGTAAAAATCGCTGCGTGATTCTATCGTTAAAATAAACTGCTGTTTGGTAGTGATGGAGCATGGCGGTATGCAGACATAAATTGGCGGTGTACTCATTGTGGAAGCATAATTATTTGGGACTAAAATGGTTTTACAGGCTTTGGAAAACGATTTTAGTTTTTGGTGAGGAAAACAAGGTCTTTGAAGGTGTGAACTGCATTCCAGCTTTAGAGCACACAGTAAAAACTTTGTACATAGGGATAGAACTTTAAGCAAAAACAAAGGAAGGTACCCATCAGCACTTCGAAGAACATTAAAACAACAGAAGAGGAGCAAAATCAAACAGCATTCGGAATATGAACAATAAACTTTTGGCATCGTTTGAAAGAATATAACTCAGGAGCAGAACCATTAAAGACTAAGCGTAATTACATTGAGGAATGGAAGTGACGGAGGGTTTATGACAGAAACAAATACGTTTCTTCGGCACGATCTTTGGCAAGATTCCATTCATCAACATGGGCTTCCATTCTCAACTCCATAAATCCACCATTCACCAGAATTTCGGCGGGAATACATAAAATTCCCTTCAATGAAGGCGACAGGGGTTTGAACCCAACTGCTTTCTCCCCGACAGACAGAGCAATGACTGGCGACGACCGACTACTCTTTGGAACTAAGGTTGAAGAAACTTTTCAGTGAAATACGACTGCGCTGAACATTTGGAATTCGACGATGGCATGCATTGCCATTGCATGGAACAAAATTTCTTAAGGCTGGGTTAAAAGGCTCGAGTTAAAAGCAGAGACTTCCTTAAGTACAACATCTAAGAATGAAATATCAAAGAAAATAAGCACAGAGGCTGGAACAGCAGCAAAGCTCCTTTACAACACTCTCTAAACGAACACAGTTTTTAGAGTCCCAACTTCAAAACTGCTTCATTCCAAAACAGCCCATGCAAAAGCCATCCTCAAAGCTCGATTGGAAATGGTCTATGGAATCAAACAAGTGTGATTGAAGACAGCACAACTTCATGAGTAAACTTTGGGCAGTTTTAGGCTGCAGCATTCATTTTCGGTTTGATTCCATTCAAACATGAACTCCGTATCAAAGCTGAAACGCAACTTAGCGTGAAACTGCTTCAAATCCACAAAAAGCACTTCGACATCGGCTGCCCACTCAAAACGAACAAAAATTCCCCAAAACTTTCAGAAGGCATAAACATTCTTTTGAAGCAGAACACTCCTTTCAAAGGCAAACAGGCTGAGTAAAATATATATTGGGCAAGTATATATATACGACTTCAAACTACTGGGTTTTGGTTTGAATTCTTTCTCTTGGAATTCTTCCCTTGGCAAAGGCTTCTTATAAACTATCATTGTCCTCAGAAACTTTATCATTTTCCACAAATTTTCTCTTTGGGACGTTTTCCTTTTGATTTTGAGCTAAATCCACAGTTCTCATAAGTCAGGGTCCTGAAACATTCCCATCGCGTTAGATACCATTGCTTCCACGCTGCATGCGCTTTCGCGGGAAGAACTTCACTTTCAGGGCATTACTGGCTTGACCACTCATGACATGGGAAGCTTTGTGGTCAAACGAACAGAGCTGCATTGGGGCTGGTCAAACGCACCGACAACAACAACACAAACCGAGACTACTCCACCGAAAAACGCATCCGGAAACACCGATTCCACTCATCCGCCAGAACTCAGGAACTCACTCCATCTTTCCTTTTGAGGCAAAATGCTCAGCACCGACATCATGCCATCTGGAATGAATGGGGTCGCCGCATACTAACGTACTTACACGGGGCTGCACTGCTACCGCGACATCTTCACGGGACACTCAAACACAATGATGGAACACTCCAGGCAGCTTCCACTAAACCGCACCGCGGGATCTTTCCGACACCAGCTGCCTCAAGCTGCCTCCTCCATATCGCCATTCAAAACCAGCTTGACGCCTCTTTTGGACGCCGGCTTCGACATACGCGCTTTGAAGCCGACACTTCCCGAACAAACTACTCAAAACTTGACACGGGAAGAGTGACATCTTTGACGATATAGCAACCTCCGACTTTGAGTACATCTTTCACAACTTTGACAAGTTCCCTCATCAATGCGCTTGTCAACAAAACGCTTTAGAAGAACAGGGGTACATTCAATGAAGCTTGCTTTCACTATGGAACCCGGAACGATGAGAACTAACATGAAAATTCTTTGTTCTTCAGTTCTTTCGGGCATTTTGATTTTCAGACTTCCATTTCCATGAACTGGATATACTTTGAGAACAACCCTTTCCTTTGCCGCAAGACCTAACTTATTCCATGCTTTTCAGCTAACTCAATGACATTCAACAAGGTACGGAATTTTTAGATGCTTCAGGGGGCCTTTACGAGCGGTCTTGATACACGTTTCTCAGGGCTTTCTTTCATTGTAAAACAGGCGCTAAGCAGCAGGAGAGCTTTGGAAACGACTACGCCGTCCCCAATCAAATGCTTCGAATAAGCCATTTCCCGGCAGCTGCCAGGAAGCCACTTTCAAACTAACCGTCGCCGGGCTGCTTGGGCCGCTCGCCTGTCAAACATTCAGACCTGTTTCACCTCCCGCAATCCTCAAGAACGCCCGGCAGGCCTTCCACCAACAACGCCTCGTTACTAAAGTACAGCGCCATTTTGACTAAACGCCGCGGAAAATCTTTTGCACTCCATCACGCTGCTAACAAAACTCAGGTTTATCCAGAAGTACAAAACCCTTTCGGCTTTCATCCCCAGCCTCAGCGGCCACCAGAAACAATCCAATCAACTCTATCGCTTAACGCTTCAGCAGGACTTAACACATCCTTCTTTTGATCGCTTCCAGAACGTGACCGGTCGCCACCACCGCAGCGGCATCACTACAGTTAGAACAACTTCCAGCTTTCAGAATCGGAACAGCAGGTCACTTTCCAGGCTTTAACTCGGACGCTGTGGCTTAACAGACGTCGCATTGCCAGGGCTTTTCGCGCTTTCAAGCAAATCGCCTCCGGCAAATACACCGATAAACAGGACGGATCATGGCTGCGGGAAGAATTTTAGAACAACGATATCGAGATCGTGGCTCGAGACGGACTGGTTTGTTTCCGCGCCGGGGTTCCGAAATCCGTCGCCAAACTGCTTCTGGCGCCGTACGCCGCTTGCGACCAGGCACCGTATATAGAAGGGCTTCAAAAAGTCAGGCTACTTTTTTGACACAGCAGAGCTGTAGAATGTCAAAAAGCACTAAGACCGCCAGAAACGGACACGACCTCACTTTCGAAGTACAGAGCAAGCTAATCATTAAAACGCACCGCGGGGCTCCAGAACTGGGTTTTCCGCGTACCAGCTCTGGGTTCCGGCTTCTTTCGATTGCGGGGACGACTTCCTCCGAGACAGCTTTCCACTCAAAACTTTTTTGGGAGACTCTTGTGATTTCACTTTTACTCATGTACTGCAGGAACCAGAGGAAACTGGCAAAATCAAATTTATGAAACAAGCTGGGCACGCTTCCATCGGGTCAAAGGGACAAGTTATAACGATTTGGGGCTGACGCCCTGCGACGCGGGCGGAAACCGACAAATTAAACAATTTCCGATTAGCGGGAGAATGCGCCCAGTTAACTCTAACCGCGGATAACTCGCAAACAAATGGGCATCAAAACAACTTTTATGCATTGCCCCATATGACATCAAGTGGCCAATGGCCCGCTGTCACGGACTCAAAGGCGTCCGCGCCTCTTCTTCATCAACATTGGTGATCTCCTGAAAGTTCCCCTTGGAATTTAGGTGTTTGGAAGGCGGAAGATCAGTGATTATGAAATGTTAATTCAGCGAGACCTTTTTCTCCGCCCGAGGCCAAGAGTATCCATTGGGCCGCCCGAGGATAGGTTAGATCATCCGCCGGAGATGGTCCGCCTCAAATGCACCATGGATTTTAGAAGCAGGCAAAATCATTTCCATAGAATACCATGCGAACCCTCTCTCTTGACGCGGTCGGGGCGCCCGAATATCTATCAAGTTCGGGCTCCTGCGAGTGCTGCCCCTGCGTCATCCTACCCAGAATATCTTTGATCCTTGGTGAAATGACTCTTGTCGGGACGGTACATTGGTACGCTTTGCTTGACCTGCGGCTCCTTGCAATGAATCAGCGTGTTGATCACTTTTAATTTGGGCAATACGCCCCTCACGTAGATGTACAAGGCGTTATGAAGCAACCTGCAGCGAGGAAACTTCGACTAACCTCTCTTTTTCACCCTTGAGTGCCGCATCACATTATGCTTCAACCTCACGCTCATATTGTCGATTACGCGAGAAGTTATCCCCATATTTAGACTCACGGCGTGTCGGGTGTGGGCGTAGGCAACAATCAGCTGTCGCGTGCTGCCAAATCTTCCAACACCCTATAAGTAGCGAGTGATCGCTCTTCAAAAGTTCAAACACATTTTTGCGGAGCTCACAGTCTTGAGAGGGATCAACAAAACCTTGGGGAACTCACCATTCCTACCAAGTCGATGCGCCCATCTATAGCGGCGATGCAGGCTCAGCTTTAATTACGTGATGGCGTCAAAGTGATTGACAAACTCGCTTAGCTGCGGGTTTGATCTATGAGGTCAAACGTGCGAGATCGTGGAAGCCCATCGTCATGCAAACACAATGGTAAGATCAGCGTTTGCGTGGACTACGAAACTCAATCGAGGCCACTTGAGGCGTGATCATTTTCCACTTCCCTTCACAGGGCCGAGGTTACGGAAGGGATTTAAAAGCACGGACATGAGATGCTTCCTTCATGGATAGTTTTACGGCTACAATGAGATCTCAATCAGGAATCGATCAACTCAAGACTACCTTCACCACCGGTAAGAATACTTTTCACAAGGTGGTTCCTTTTGGATATCAAACTCTCATCCGCGTTTCAAGCGTATCATGCTCTCGATTTTCATGATTTTATGAAGGAAAATCCCTTCTTGCAAATTTTTTCAAGACTGAAGCTTGCCTCTGATTCAATGGGCGACCACCATTTGGATAAGTTGGAACTTCGTCTTCCGGAAATGTGATGAGTCCGGCGTAGGTATAAATAAGAGAAATGCACCTTTTCGTCGCCGGTGTTCTTTTTGGGACCGTTGTGATAAAGCAGGTATCACCTGAATCCTGCCAAAATCGGTTATTGTGCTCAAGGCTCAAGCACGGTAATATCAGAGACACGCTCTTTCTGGGTAAAGATGTTCCGTACTCGGTTTTGCTTTGCTTACTCAGGCGGTTCTTGTTCTCCCCTCAATGGGACAAAGCCCTTTCATGTTCATGTCGATGTCTCACCATTGCGTTTGCTATTGGCGCTGTTCTCTCTCAAGAATATGATGCGCCTGCCGGTGACAAACCAAACCGATGCGCCCGTGAAGAAAACTCGAATTACAGCTGGCTGTAATCTGCCCGCAGGCGTGAAGCTTTTGGGTCTCATTTTTAAGTGGCCACAGCGGCTTCCGTCACTACCTTTTAAGCCGTGAGGATCAATTCGCGGTGACCACGAGGCACTTCTTTATTTGATCAACAAATCCGCATACGGGCGCGTACACGTTAGGTCCTATACGCAAAATTTGCACCTTTTGAAATTGTTCACGGCGGGCAATCTCATATTTGTCGGATTATCTTTTCCGCGCATCCACGGATAGTCCCTCTACTTTGATCTGAGGCGCCTTTTCCGCACGACTCAACTCTTTTAAGTCGCAGCAGCACCACATTGGTTCCGCGGCTTTTCAGCCCGATACCTCCTCCCGGTAGCTCTTCCACGGAAGGGCGCCGCGCTCTCTCCGGCCAGCGACAATCCGGAAGTCGACATCGAATTTCTCACTTGAGGTGTGGCTACACCATGGTTGCAGGCCATCTTTACAAAAGGAGTAAGGATACATTCGCCCGTATTTGTGTTCTCCCCTCATGAGGTCAGAATATTGTTAGAAGCCATGAAGGGCTTTCGATGGTGGTCATTTTCATGGTGACACCGCAGCCGCCGAAATCCTTCTTCATTTGGCGTTTATTTTGGCCCACGCTCTAAAGAGCGGCTCACACCCGCGCCCTTGCGTGTGATGCTTTACCAAGCGTCATGGGGCCATTACGCGGCCGATGGCGGCTCTTCCCTTGGCGCTGATGCGTAAAAGCGCTTCCATGACCGATGGGAATGGATTTTTGCAGCCCAGGACCCGCCGATCCTCGCGGCGAAAGCACACCGTGCAGCCACGGCTCTGATTCTCGCGTTCACGCTACCAAATGGCCGGAAGCTTGCGCCTCCCGAGACAACATGCGGCGGCGGCCAGGAGTCCTCTATCAACAAATCATCGCATGGGTCAGGCGCCCCCGCGGGCTGGTAGGTGATCGTGGTATCCATTTATCAATCGCCATCAAGGAGCTGACGGATTATCTCGATACATCATCACAAGAGCACACCTTACTATCCTCAAAGGGAATGGTTTGTGAGAGAAAGCACCAACAAAACTACGGTCACAATTCTCTCAAGAAAATTTGTGATGCTTCGCCTTGATTAGCCAGGCTCGACTTCCCTCTTTTGTTCTTTACAGGGGCCTACAATACTTGTTTCAAAACTAGCTGCGGTCACCTCCTTTCAAATTGGTTTTACTTCGTTAGAAGCTCTCATGCCTTTGCATTTATTATACACAGCTTCTCAGTTTTCAGCAGCCTCTTGCGCACATAATCCGCTGCTGCACTTTCGAAAAGGGGTTTTATCAATTGGAGCAGTTGGATGAACCCGAAGGGATACTTATATTGATGATTGCTTCATGGACCAGCGGTTACAAAAATCTTCACATTGACAAAATGTTTGAACAAAAAGCATTCAGAAGAAAAGCTGATTTGGTTCTTCTAGCCTGCTTGAGCTCACGAGTCGCAAAGAAGATTTTAAAGGTTCGTAGAAGTTTGATGAAGCGGCCCTTGTCGAGATTGCTCGATGTAAGTTAAACCCGGCGTTTTCCGGCTGGCGGTCGTCAAGACTCATTACCTACACTGGTTAATGGCTTTAGCCTCAAACATTTCACTGAAAGTGAAAATCAACAAGCAGTCTTGTTCGGACACAAACACAGCGGATAGTGACTAAACCCGGCATATTTATATTATAGGTGAAATTTTTACAAAATGTAGGCAGCCTAGCTATTTCGCTATAGGCCTTTGCGCCTATATACAAAACGAACGAGGCCTATCTACTAGAATCTGAAGAAAAACCCTCTACTCGGGGTTGAACTGGCGGTGATCGCGGGATGTGGTAGAGGTTACGCTTTCGAGGGGTCGAAGGTCTTGAGAACCACCTCCCATCCCGTTGGTCTTGGTCGGGATGTTCAGCCGGCCCGGCACACCAGCGGGTATTCTCGAGGCCACGATTGTATAGCGGCGGAAGGTCCGGACAATTCATCTTGCGGGTATCCGCTCCGACGAACCGTGGGCATAGTGCGATTCTGCGTTCAAACCAGCGGCCATCTTTGGCGCCGATGGATACCTTAAGCTTCACTCCCGGTTGCGTCTTATATAGCCAACTGAGGACCTCCTTGTCGGCGTGGATACAGTACAAAAATCGCCAGCGTGTTTGCAATGCAAAATTTGTTCCGTGAGTCTTTCTCCCACGTAGCATATCTAGCCATGGTGCGTAGAGCCACATTTCAGCACTAGTAATTATCCCGGCTTAGGGTTACCTGACATTAAATACCCAAATTTCCAGCTACTTTTTCCAGCCCAGCCAGGCATTAATGCGTAAGTCATACAGCCACACATCACCTCCGATCCACATACTCTCATTCCACAATCTCCACGTTCATTACTTCTCCCTTAGTAGTTTAGGGACTTAGCCAAATTTTTGCCTCTCAATACAGCCTCCTTAGCGCATCGCTTTCAACACAGCGCAAAATCGCGGTTGCCGTTTTGTCCCCTCATCATGTCTCTTCCCACCTCCGGCTGCGTGCCTCAGCAATACACACATCCCTCTAAGCCGATCCATGGATTTCTTATATCTCTGCTCTCGCCTTTGCATCACGTTCTTTTTAACGCAGCTCTTTGCCATGAAGCACAGGGTACTTTCACCACCCGCCCTGAGCCTCACTACTCCAGAGGGCCCAGCTCTTTTCCCGTCCCCATCCTCTTTTCTGGCCGCCCACTTCAGGTAAAGCCCTTGTTGGCCAGTCATTGAAGTCGGCGAGCGTCAAGAAACTTCTGCGAATTCTCTCGATGAACTTCGGCTCCAGATCCAGCCCGATTCAGAGCCAGTTCCGTCGCTAACATAAGTCAAAACGGCGGCCGCGTAAGCTACCTGATGAATTGATGGCTGCATTTCTGGCCCGACTCCAACATCCCACAGGATTTGAGGAGGTAATTTCCATAATTCAGCCTGCCAAGCCCATATTTTATCTGGAGTGCAGCCATCACCGGCCATCAGATGTCCCATAAGTTTGGTACGCACCCCATCATATCCGCGCCAAGTGTACGCCAGCGAATAAGAGATTTAAGACAAAGCCCATGAAACTTTTAAGTTTACGTGGCGAAAGTTCCTTGGGTATTCTATCAAGAACACCCCGCGCTCCAATAAGCCTTTCTATAATGTGTGTGCTCAGCACTGCTACGCACTCCAACCACCACATTGATTGGCCCCAATTGTTGTTCTACCGTCTTCTCCAAGAAATTGACCCGTCGCCGGGCCGCCGCTACCTCTAAAACCTGCAGCGGAGGCCATCTTCAAGCCCTCATGCAGTAGCCCCACTTTCCTCCTCCCTCCCTCATTCTCATGCTTCCCCTCAGCAGTCCTTTTGTTCCCTTCCTCAAAAATCCATGATTTGCACTTCCGCGCCCTTCTCCCGCTACGGTCATATCGGCCGCAACACCCGCGTATCCTTTATCTCCTCCTCCTCTCTGAAACAAGGCCCTCCGCTTCTCATCATGTCTCTAAGCGTCTCAAACAAACCTTCATGAGCCCCTCACTTCTCGCACCCTACGCTTGACTTTGTATCAATATCAGCCGGGATATATGAGCTGCTTGCTCTCCAGACCACCACGAATCAGCTCTCTCATGAATGGGGTTAGCGGAAGGCCTCAGGCAAGTCCGGCGGCACTTCAGCTGCCCTTTACTTGCAAGGGTTTAAACCTTTAGAATTTAACTTCAAGAAAACGCAGGGGTCCTCTTACGAGGGCCGCATAGATCACCTCAACGTGCAAAGGATCGGACCAGCCTGCCCCATAGGATCATGACTCGACTTCAAATAAAATTCAGGACTTATTGGGGCAGTGGTCCAAAGCCACCTCATGACGGAAGATATTCGCTAAGCTCGGCGCTTTGTACTCCGAGCTTTGTGATGCAACCTCCGGTTCAACACCTTCTGGAGCGTGGCAGCTCAAATTGCCTCGCACCGGGCTCACCAGGGCTTCACCATTAACATTCCTCCAAGATGCGACTACCGGGAGTTCCGGCGACTTCGCGTTGGCCCAGCGGAGTGCCGTGCTGACTCTCAATGCTCCTGGGCAATCGCACTCCTCCCCGCAGTTGCCGCCTACCGAGCGGGTCCGTGACGGAACCACGCGCCGTTAGAAAAGGACCACCCGGGATCCGTGACCTCGAACAACGGCTAGAGCAAGCTTCAGCCAGTGATGTTCGGACTAAAGGCGCAGGCTTCCTGTGCCGTTTGCTCTCCTTATACTGGTGGTGGCTACTGTATTTCTTCCGGGATTCGCCACGGATTTAGCCAGGGTGCCGCGCCCACCTCTTTCTTACGAAGTGGCATCGACGATGGTCATTGGTGACACTGCGCCGCGGGGTACCGGATCTGGCTGAACCTCTCACGGTGAAGACAAAGGTTTATTTTGCGCGCAGTGCTGATGATGCTGGCGAATCGGATATGATCGCGCCGAGTTGTTCAGCCAATGGCATACATTTTTCATGATTTCTATCTGGCGGATACGGGACAAATTCAAGATAAGGCCACATGAAAGGAACTTCGGGGTGACCCCACACTTCAATGGTTGCTTTTGGATACTTCCAACCCCTATCACGTCTAATCATGATCCGGACACATGCTCTTCATCAAGAGTCTAATGCTCGCCGATGCGACATGTATGGATCTGCTTATGACATTGAGGAGGCACATTGGTCCTCGGCACGGGAACCGATCGGCGCCACCCACCCCTGCATTAGTAGTATACCGTCCAAATTCTCCACACCTCAAGCAAACATTGCACTCCCGCGGCCTGCGTCTCATAATACTGTAGGAGCCCTATCAGGCTCCACGCAACAACCTTACTTTCATACCCCCAGAACATACCTTCATCCATCACTCTTAAAGCGCCGGCCTTTGCCTTCACAACCACCACCATCATCTCCCTGCGGGTGGGCGGGGATATCCGCATATCTCTTTTGCTCATACAGAGGCCTCCCCTTCCCTACCTTTCCCACCGCTCTTTCACATTTTACAATCTTACTGAGACCTCAAACCTGTGTCCCGAACACCTCGATTACCTCCACCTCGGCCACCCCTTCACAGCAGGGGTCTTTTCCAGGCACCATACCACCTCCAACTCCACTGTAATAACCACTATCAATGTTTCACATCGGCCCGGCACTTTTTACTCTACCTTACGGGACATAAAACATCCCACCTTCGGCAACCACGAGCGACCTTCAAGCCAAAGTGCTCAAGCCCACATGGAAGAATTTGAGGGAATACGGCTGAAATCCTGAATAGATGTAATAGCAGCCTCAACTGAAATTTCATCTTTTCCACAACTTATTTCGTGTTACCTCATCAATGGCTCATATCGTAAAGCCACTTCAAACAAAATTGGTCGAAATAAGGCTGCTTTTTCTTTCTCACTATGGGACCACGGATGGTAACTTCATCTCAAACGCTCAATGACCTTCAACAAGAGCACCACCCGAAGTCTGCGAGGATTTCGGTCGCCTTCACATTACCTTTCGGCAAACTCAAGGTACCACGAGCGGATCTTGGTGCAGGAACACCAGGACTTCCTCGGCCCATCCGACTCATGGTGAATACAAGCCGAAGACTTTGGGGCGGGGCTATAGATAGTCAATCACTTTCGATCAATAACCTCGAGTAAAGGCTCGCCGGGAAGCTCCCTTTCATTCCGCCCGTCATAGTTTCCCGGTTGCTGTTCAACCTCAACTGCTATACCAATCCATGGCCTTGATCGGATACAGTGCGTATGCGCAAATATAGGCCCACTTGGCGAGATAGGTGCAACTCCTGTGTGGCCCACCTCATTTGTAAAGATGCAACATGTGCAATCATGCCCGCGGAAGAATGTGCACCATCATCCTGCACCCTTAGCAGCAAATATGGTTTATCAAGTGCAAACCACACCTCGGCACCAATCCCAATAGCCAGCAGCCACCGCTGCGGTGTCCAGCTCTATCAGCTTAATAGGAGCAACAGGGGACCCAACACCACGTCCTCCTTTTGATCCTTGGCTTCAGTCGGCCCATCCTTTGTCAGAATGAGGTCATACCACCCACGGCGTGTCACTCCAACTTCCACAAGTTGAGTGCGGCTTCTGGCACAAATCAGACCACATGCGGTCCGCCCCTCGGCACCGCTGCGGATTGCTAATGGCAAACAAGGCCAGCGTCTTTGTTCTTGGAAGCCACCTGGCAGCGCCTTAGCAATCACGGCTATCAACCGGCTCCTACCAATCAACCTCGGATGGATCAACAAAGCCACGGGAAAGAAATTTTTTCAGGCTCTTAATCCGCCAGTCGGCCATCAAATTGGGTTGGTTTTGGTTCCGCGCCAGAACTAGGAGCGTCCGTCCTTAACCCTTATTCCTAATGTACGCAACCTGCAGCTGCGGTCGACACCATTCCTCATAGAGGCAAAAAGTCAAGCACAGGCGAAACTCATGCCGAATGTCGGCGCACAGGATTAAGCCAAAAGCATTGCAGACCTCATGCAAGCTGCTGAAGGCCGCCCGCGTTGGCTAATGTTCATGCCACCACTAGAGCTCAACAAGACAAAGGGCACCTTCCGTATCTCAACCTCCGGCTCGGACATATCCAAATATAGGCTGCGGTTGACCTACTCAAAGAAGTTCGCGCTTCCTTACCACGCACTCGGCACAGCCGGGTCTTTCGCGGATCCTTTTCTCATATTACTCTGGAACTCCAAGAGGAATTTGGCAAAAATCAAAATTCCTCTAAATTAAATGCGATATCACGCTCTCAAAGGTTGGTTACCACTCCCAAGCTGTTTTGGTTGAGCATTCTACCTCTACACCCACGGTACATGCCACGGTGGGCAATCAACAAAATTAACCATGCGTTTCAAATTCCCAGCGAGGAGGTAGCGGCGATTAATCTCATCGCGGATAAACTCCGCCAAACAAATGCGGCATCAAACAGCTTTGCTCGTGCCCATATGACATCCGAATTGGCAATGGCGCATAGAATCTCAAAAGTGCGCCTCTTGTTTACATCAACGTGGTGATCTCGGATTCCTTAGATTTGGTGTTTGGAAGTGAGAGGAATCCGGTGATTATGAAATGTTGATCGGCCGGACCTTTTCTCCGCGGGGCCAAAGAGTATCCATTCTTGAGCCCGCGGATCAGGTTAGTCATCGGTGAATACCTCAGTACTACTGCGGATTTGGAAGCGAGGAGCCAAAATCCATTTCCGTCGACCATCTTTGAACCCTCTCTCCCGGAGCCACCGTTACGGGGCGGGAATATCCTATCAGGGTCCCGGGCTCCACGGCCAGTGCCCTGCATCATCCTACGAGATATCAAGTCAGCGGGGCTGAAATGACTCTTGATCGGGACGGTTTGTGGTACGCTGTGACCCTTACCTGGCTCCTTGTCGAGATCAGCGTGTTGTTGATCACTTTTGGTACAGACATACGCCCCTCTGTAGATGTACAAGGCGGTATGAAGCAACCTCTGCTTGAGGAAACTTCGGCCAACCTCTCTTTTTCACCCGCCTTGAGGTGCCCGCATCTGTTATGCTTCAACCTCACCGCTCCTTATTGTATCGGGACCACCGAAGTTATCCCCATATTGAGACTCTGGCGAGATTGTGGGCGTAGGCAGCAATCGGCTGTCGCATTCTTTCCAGCACTATCGTAACAGGGCCGTCCACGCTCTTAAAAGTTCAACACATTTTGGAGCTCGAGAGATCTTGAGGATCAACAAACCTTGGGGAACTCACCATTCCAAGTCACGATGCTGCGCCCGTCCACAACGCGGTGATTACATGCTCAACCCCAATTACGTGTCAGCGTCAGGCAGAAATTGACAAAACTCCTTGCTGCGGTTTGATCTATGAGGTCAAACGTGCGAGATGGGTGAGCCCCATCGTCATTGCCTCAAACACGAATGGTAAGATCGCGTTTCGCGTTCACGAAAACTCAATGCAGGAGCCACGCGGGCGTGATCATTTCACTTCCTTCATATACCAGGTTCTGGAAGAGGTTGCTGGACATAGGATATGCTCCTTCATGGATGGTTTTAAATGCACAATGGGATCTCCAATCAGGGGCTCCCGATCAACTCAAGGCTACCTTCACCACCCGGGTAGAACCTGCTTTGCCTACAAAGGTGGTTCCTTTTGGATTATCAAACTCTCCATCCACGTTTCCAGCGTATCATGCTCGATTTTCGCGGTTTTATGAGAGGAAAATCCTTCTTACAAATTTTTCAGGCAAACTTCTCACGCCTCTGAGTTCAATGGTACGACCATTTTGGATAAGTTGGGCTTCGTCTTTGATATGATATAGTCAAGCCATTCAATCCATAAGTCGAGAAATGCACCTTTTGCGTCACTTCAGGTGTTCTTTTTTGGGACCGTTATTGATAAAAAGCAGGTATCATACCAGTCTGCCAGCTCGATTGTGTGCTCAAGGCTCAAGCACCCGGCCAATATCAAGGAGATGCGGCTTCTTTCTGGGTAAGGTCAATTATTACTCCACCTTCATTTCGGACTAGCAGCCATTGCAGATCCCATTCATAAGCTACAAGTGATGTGAATCCACGCGGGCTTGGAATTCCCGAGGCGGAAGATGCTTTCAACGATTGAAGCTTTGCTTACTCGAGGCCGGTTCTTGTTCCTACTCAATGGGACAAAGCCCTTTTATATTCATGTCGATGTCTCGGCGTTTTGCTAATGGCGCTGTTCTCTCTAAAGGTATAGTGCGCCTAGCAGCCAGCAAACGTCGCCCGAAAAACTCAGATTACGCTGGCGCCAGCGCCTAATACGCCGCCACGAGGCGTGAAGCTTTGGGTCTCATTTTACGTGTACAACGGCTGCGTCACTGCCTTTTGGCGGTCAGGACAAATTCTTTGTTGACCACGGGCACTTCTTTATTTGATCAACAATCCAGCCACGGGCGCGTACCCACGTTGGGTCCCTGCGCCTGCAAATTTACCTTTGAAAGGAAATTGTTCACAAGGCCCGTGGGAAATCTCATGTTGTCGATTATCTTTCCATCCACCACGGATGATCCTCTTTGGAGTCTCGGGGCCTTTCACGGCGACTCAACTCTTTCTGGTCAGGCGAAGCACCACATTGGTTCCACTTGACTTTCAGCGGTATCTCCTCCCGCAGGCTCTTCCCACGGAAGGGCGCCCGCTCTCTCGGTAGCGACAATCCCGTCGACATCAATTTCTCCACGGTCGAAGTGACTGCACCATAGTTGCGAGGCCATCTTTCTAAAAAGTGGGGGATACCATTCTTACGGCGCTGTATTCTCCCTCATGAGGTCCGGATATTGTCCGGGGCGGCGAAGGGCTTCGGTGGTGGTCCATTTCATGGTGACACACCGGCGCACGCAAATCCTTCTAACTAACGTTTATTTTTTGGCCGCAGCTCTTCAAAGATGCTCACGCATACGCCGCGCCCGCCGCGTGTGATGCTTCCAGCGTGGCGGCGCTCTTCCCTTAGCCCGCTCTTCCGTGGCGGCTCTTCGCCCGGCGCCGGTCCTGCGCCACTTCCCTTCAGCAAATGGGAGAATGGATTTTTGTGGGACCCATGTCGATCCTCTGGCAGCGGCACACCCATGCCGCTACATTCTGGTTCTCACTGACTCACACGGCTACCAAATGGGTAGGAAGCTTGGCGCTGGAACAACAACTGCGGCGGCCACGTGCAGTCCTCTATCAGCGCCAAATCATCGCGATTGAACGCCCCGCAGGCAGTGCATTGATACGGTGATATCCGTACATCAATCCATACCATCAAGGAGCTGGATTATCTCCTGATACATCATCACAGAGCACACCTTACTGCTCCCTCAAAGGAATGGTTTGTGAGAAAGCACCAACAAAACTGGTCACAATTCTCAAGAAAATTTGTGATGCTTCATATGATTGGCAAAACAAACTTCCTACTGTTCTTTTGGGCCCCTGCAATACTTGTTTCAAAATAGCTCTGGTCACACTCCTTTCAAATTGGTTTTATGGTCAAGCTCTCATGCCTTTTGAGTACATTCTCCCAACTCTCGGTTTCAACTAGCGCTCGCTGTGCTGCGCACTCAAAGGGTTTATCGTTAGACAGTTGGATGAACCGAAGGGATGCTTTATATTAGGTGTTCTTCATGGACAAGCGGTTACAAAAATCACTACGCGTAAATGTTTGAGGCGAAGCATTCAAAGAAGCGATTTGGTTCTTCGCGCATGACTCGGTACAAAAATTTTCGGGTAAACTAAAGTTTTAGATGAAGCAGCCCTTGTCGAATTGCTCAAGTGGTTAAACCCGGTGTTTTCCAGGTGGCGAGATAGATGGAACTCAATACCTACCTTTGATTCAATGGCTTTAAGCCTCAAAACATTTCATACCGCAGAGAAAGTGAAAATCAACAAGCAGGATCTTTGTTCGGATACAAACCCTATGAATGGTAAGCTAAACCGGTGACATATTTATATTATAGGTGAAATTTTTACAAAATGTAGGCGCCTTCGATAAAAGCTCGCTAGGCCTTTGCCCTATATACAAAAGCGGGCTCAGAGCCCTATCTACTAAGTCCTAAGAAGAAACCCTCTACCAAGGTTAGGAAGGCGGTGATTGATCGCGGGGGATGTGGTAGAGGTTACCTTTCGAGTCCCGGTGAAGGAGTCTGAGAACCACCTCCATCCGTTGGTCTTGAGGATGGGATGTTCGGCCATCTGGCACACCAGCGCGAAGTCCATTCTCGGGAATACGGTGCGCGGCGCCGAAGATCCGGTCATTAAGCATCTGCGAATCCACTCACGGCGGTTACCGTGGGCATACAGATGCGGTTCGTTCCATTGCGCCACGGCGAGCCCATCAGCTGGCGCTTCGTGGATACCTTAACTTCCTCCGGTTAAATCTTATATAGCCAATAGATTTCCTTGTCGGCGTGGACCAATCACTTAAAAATGTAGCATGTTTGTCTGGTACATTTCTAAAATGAGAATCTTCGCCACGCCCGCATATCTAGCCATGGGTACCGCCCGGCCACATTCCTTTTAATGATATCCCATTTTGAGTTACCCGGCCATTAAATGCCATTCCTTCTTTTCATGCCACTTCGAGCATTAATATGTGTCCTTTGGCCACTGTCGCCTCGATCTACCACTCCTCCCGTCTAATCACCGTTCATTTGCTTCCTGCCAGAGTGTTTGGGGACTTAGCCAAATTGTTGCCCTCTCAATGGCCTCTTAGCATCTTTTCAACACACGGCACCATCCGTTTTGCCGTTTTGTCCCTCATCATGCCTCTTCACCTCCATTTAGCGCCCTAAACCTTTTACCGTCCCTATAGCGCCCGTCCCTTCAGTTCATGCATACGGCGTCACCACGCTCTCGCCTTTGCATCACGTTCGCCTGCGGCTCTTTGCCATGGCGGCGCAAAATTTTCTACACTTCAAACTCGCTCGAGGGCCCGGCTCTTTTTAGTCTGTCTCTTTCTTGGCGCCCACTTTTCGGTAAAGCCCTTGTTGGCCAGGTACAGTGAAGTGCCAGAGCGTGTTGAAACTTCACGTTCTCTCAAATGGAACTTCCGGCTCAAATCACGACCGGTTAAGAAGCGGTTCATAAGCTAACGCCCGTCAGCGGCGCGCCTACACGATTGGTCGATGGCACCCACCATTTATTTGACTCAACTTATCGATTTGGAGGTATTCCATATTCCTTCCTGCAAACCCCTTGTTTTATCTTGGTCTGCCATACAGCATCTAGATGTCACTAAGTTTGGTGCACCTCCTTATCAGCCAATGTGCATGGCGACAAATTTAGACAAACCCTTAGAGCTTTTGTTAAGTTTACGTAGAAAAGTTCCTTAGGTTTCTATCAAGAACACCCATATCAATAAGCCTTTCTATAATATTGTGCTCCAGCACGCACTTTCACTCAACCACACATTGATTGGCCCCAATTGTTGTTCTACGTCTTCTCAAGAAATTGGCCCAGATCTTCCGGACGCCCTTCTACCTCTGAAACCGTGGGAGGCCATCTTCAAGCCCTCATCGTGGCTGCTCACTCCCTCCCTCCTCATTCTCATGCTTCCCACTCAAATTCTGCAGGCCTTCACTCCAAAATCCGCCAGTTGGCACTTCAAAAGCACTTCTCCTTACGGTCATGTCGGTATAACACCCCGCGTAATCCTTTGTCTCCTCCTCCTCTCACGGAAACAAGGCCCTCAACTTCCTCATCCCATCCATCACTCACAAAGTCCTCAAACCTGCAGCCTTGTGGGCCCCTCGCCTCTGCACCCCTCGCCCGACTTTGTATCAATATCGGCAGGATGCTCAAGCTCTTTGCTCTCAAGTTACGAATCCCAAACTCTCATGAATGGGGGTTCAAGGCTCACGGAGGCCTCAGAGCCGCGGTCCACCCAAGTGACCTTCAATTTGCCAGCGCACAAGTTCAAACTTTGGAAGCCCAACTTCCAAGAAAAGCCGCAGGGGCTCTCTTACAGGCCACATAGATCTCAACCGTGCAAAGGATCGGACCGGCCACTTGCGGATCAGCGAGGGCTCGGCTAATCGAAATTCCGGGACTTATTGGAGCAAAATGATTAAAGCCACCACTCCTTGCGTGCGACTAAAGGAGAAAGATATTTACTAAGCTGGCGCTTTTGTACTCCGAGCTTTGTGACAGGCCACTCAAGTTCCAGCACCTTCTGAGAGCGTGGCCAGCTCCGGTACTGCTTTGGCCGGCTCCAGCTCTCCCACCTTGAACTTCTCATTAACATCCCTCCAGATAAACCGCGGAGGTTGAAGCGAGCTTCTTGATGGCCGGAGATTGCGATGCCGACTCAATGCTCACGGGCAATCCCTCCTCCCGCGAGGTTAACACTTCACGAGAAGCGGGTCCGTGACAGAGACCATGCTCTGTTAAAGGGACCGGGATCCGGCGCAAAACAACGAGCCTAAGAGCAAAAGCCCTGTTGATTATATTTGAGTAGGGGAAATTTCCGGACAAAAAGCAGAAGGGCTATAATTGCCATTGCTCTCAACACACTTTTGTTGACTACCCTGACTAACTTCCGGTTATGGATTATAGTTACGCGCCGCCCTCTTTCTTCACGAAGTGGCATGCGGTGATAAAGAGATCGCGTTGATGTTCCTAGCGCGGAAATTTTCGCTGAATCTGGCCCGACCTCTGTTGAAGACAAAGGTTTATTTTGTGCCCTTTGAGTCTTTGATCATGATGCTGTAAGCGATCGGATATGATCACCTTGAGTTGTTCAACCAATGGCATACATTTTCATGATTTCTATCGCGGTCTACAGGACAAATTCGAGATGGGCCACATCGGAACTTCGAGGGTGACCCACACTTCAATGGTTGCTTTGGATAACAGCCCTATCTGACTACAATCATGATGAGACTTTATCTTCATCAAGGTACATCAGGGCGCTCATCATTTGCCTCTCGGCAAGGCTGAGAAATATTTACCAACAAATAAGGAGTATCACAGGACATCAGGGGTCTTTGCACAAGTTTACATAGGCACTGGCGGTTACAATCAATGCGTGCTCTTACGGATAGCAAGGCGGTTCCGCGGGTTGGGATAGCCCTCTGTTTACTCGGCTCCACAGCAGAGTGGGATCGTTGGTGCGCAAGGCTCTAGATCACGCCAGCAGCCGATTGAATTAGGGGAAGAACCGGCACGACCTGCGCCCGCGAGGCACAGCTCCCTCAGGTATGCTTCTCACGGGTGCCCCTCCGCCCGGACACTTACTTCGAGTTAGGCGTCTTCCCATACCACGGACCAAGGTCATGGATGGCCGCAGGGGCTCCACTCCGCCTCGGATCTCGTGAGGATCTCGGTGGGATCCAGCGCCGTCGAGGCGATCGCAGGAGGATAAATGCCACCTTAGACACTACTGAGCACGGATCTATAATTGCCAATGCGCGCCAGTTGCTTAGCGACGAGGATGCATTTATGGCCTCGACACCTTCTTACTGACATCTTACACTCCCGCAGGCCGCCCAGGTCCACCGTCCGGTGAACACATTACTGCTCTTAGGCCTCACAGTCAGCTCCTCGTCGGCAGCGTCCCTCTTTTCTTTGCAATCCAGATACCCGGCGTCGGTGCTTTGGTCTCGGACTGCCTCCTCATGGAGTGCCGGTTTGTTTCTTCATAGCCCATGTCTTTGCGCGAAGACGTAGTGGCGGCTCTCATTTTCTCATTGTGGCGATCCACGCCCTTGGGCTCAACACTCCTCACGCTTGCTCTTCAAAGCGGGATCTCATTGGCGTTGCCGCGTAGTTGCACAGATCCTCACTCGAAGTGGGGATCACTTTCCGGGCCGAGGCTTCCAGCCCTGCGAGAGACACTTCACTCCTTTTCTTCACCCGAGATTATGCCGTTTGGTGGGGAGTATTGAGATCACATGCCTCACAGTGCGGACTATTCATGCATCTGATGGACGGGTCAAAGAACAAGGATCCCTTGATGCGACCACGGGTCCAGCCATCAAAGGCTCAGTGAGGCCAGCGGCCGAACCCGCGATTAAAGCACAACGTCAAGTCAAGAGCGCCCTTCGGACAAATGGCGGCCCGTCACGCCAGCGTCGGCCGTCCCAGAGCTGATTCTAGGCACTTCAAGAGGCACCGCCAACATTCTTACCAAATCGGGCCTCCTTCGAGGAATTCGACCTTAGAGATCGATCCAGTGTCTATATTGGGCCAAAGGCCATTGTACTATATATATGACTAGAGCTTCTTACGCGGTTTTAGATGAGTTTTTGGAGTCTTGTCTCTCTTGATCTTCTCTCTATTGCGAGAGCTCATGTATATTCATCGTGATATCAAAAGGAAGCTTATCATTTTCCCCTCATTGTCCTCATTGGTTACATTTTTCTTCTTCCTACGTTTCTTTTCTTGCAAATCCCAGCGTGGCCTTAGTCCGCACGTTCTCTGTGAGATCAAGGGTCCTCAGGAGAATTTTGAAAAATCGCCGAGGAGTTCCCGGAACTTGAGACCCCAAACAATTTACTCGCCGATTGCTATAGACAAATTTACCAAAATATGTAATCCACATGCATTCATCCTTGGATGGCTGCATTATACTTTAAACTATAGAAACATTAGAATATGGCAAAGGACCAGGACAGACCTAGCTGCAACATCATAATCATGGATTGGATTTTGATTATATTTTTTCTTCAAATTTGTTGTTCATTCATTGAGCATGGGGCGACTTTACGGCCCGTACCGCCAGTGTATTTCAAGTTTTCGCCAGTTCATCAAGGCTGGATTTATCAAGGCACCTCGGGCTCACGAAATTTATGCGGTGATCTTTTCTTTTCATACGTCAGGATAATGATTGCACGGTGCTGCTTTGTTTAATTTTAGTGCGCACTAGAATAGAAACATATGGAAGTGGCGTTGAAGCATGATTTCATTAATTAGAAATTTGGAATTCGTTTAGCGCCAAAATAGGTTAGTGGGTAGCCCGTATAGTGCAGAGAAACTACACCAAGCCCAGGTAAAGTTGAGCGTTTTGCAATTACCACAAATATTCGGTGTTCTTGAATATAATTTTTACAGCTCATACGAGGTCCATGGCGAGTAGAATGTAGTAGGAGAATGCTCAAACTTATAGCAGAATGTGAGCGATGTTACTTAGCAATTTGAAAGGAGACAAAATAATGCAGCACAGCCCAAAATCATACGAGCATTGCATTAAAAGAAATTTTTAGAACAAGCATACCACAAAATTTCAGTATTTAAAACCATATGGTACACTCACAATTATGGCGATTAGCGTTATTTTAGCATTAAACATATGGTAAAAGATATGGTTAAAGACAAAAGATTTGGTAATACATATTCCACGAAACCAAAATTTCCATTGAAGGAAGTAATATACAACATTCATTATTCCTGATTTGCCTTTGAATACTTGTCCGAATTATCACACCGAGCAATTGGCCATCACGGAATACGTATATGCCCAATTCCATAGCTTGTATTTGTATCCATCTGAACTAAGCACAATGACCTCTCTGGAATCTGAACACCCATGGCGTTCGTGCGCTCTTGGGTGTGAATCGGGGCTCCATTTTCACTGTCCACTACTGCTGCTCCCGCCTATAAGTTCCTTCTCCGATTCCGGTAACAATCTGGCGTGGATGAAGAACTACGCTTCTTGCTGTGTACTGATGCTCTTGTGTCCCAACGCCTCATCTTGAGTACGTTTCTATGTCTTTGTTAGTGCGCTGTATCGCGTAAGTGCATTTCCATGTGTTCCCTCACTTTACGTATTCAAACTTACGTTAAGCACAATCAAGAAAGGCATGTACCATCAAGCTTCTCATTAAGTGCACTCAATTTTTTTTTGAAAAGTAGTCGGGGCTTCTATACCTTTTAGACCTGCAAGCAAAGCGCTTTTGTTTCTTACATTCTCTCTTAAAGTAGGACTTAGCGCCGAGGTTTTCCAAATGGAATCCAACTTTGATAGATGTCGTGTTTTGGGTGATGGAAATCGCGATGTTGGGCGGCGCTGGATTAGGCTCAACATTCTCACTTTCTCCTCTTCTTCAAACCCCGTACTTTGGTGGCCATTTCCTCAGCGTTTCCAAAACCTCCCGACGGCACACTTCACTGAACTTTTGAAGACGCAGCTCTTTTGCCTTGCATAAGAGCAACCGCAGTTGTCGGTGAAAGAAATCCGAGCGCCAACCATCGGTCGGCACCAACTATTCAACAATATGGTAGGCATCACGAGGTTTTGGTGGCATTCAATAGAATCTCCTTCCATTGCCGCCCATTTGAATCTTGGTTTGCTGTAAAGAGTGAAATTTCTTTTTATCTTCTCGCCATCCTCATTACCCGTTAAGCGGCATTACTGGAGGCAATGGTGTTGACTTTCGAACCTTAGTGTGGAGATGGCTGAGAAGCTCCAGCTCTGGTTGCGGGTGCTACCGAACATCACTCCTGTTGTCACATATGACTAATATAATCTTGTGTTCTTTTTCACCCTTAGTTTATCTCCCATCCATTTTCTTTCATAAGAACCTAAAGATGAAATTATTACATACTGAATTTTGCCGATTGTACAAGCAGTGGGCAAATTCACGGAAAGCGCTATGATAATAACCAAGTGGTAAACTTTTGGCATTACGTCATGGTAGCTATCCTTGTAAATAGATAAATGTATTTCTTGCAATCCCATACCTTGTTCATCCCTCGGATGTCAATAAATATCAATGTCGCATTCTCGACACTTGGGAGGAAGTAGGGATGCCATCCTTTATCAACTGCTATGACAATATTTTTCTTTCCTTTCTTTTTCTAGCCTCTTACGGCACAGAATATTTGATTCGGCTCGAGAAGGCTACAGTGGGTTACCTAGTGTATGGTCGCTTGTTATAGTTAGCCTTCCGCGTACTGCGTATACGATTGTCACATTATAGGGTAAAAGCATGTTAGGGTGTCCTTAAAAAGTATTGTTGGTATTGAAAGTACCTAAGAGTGCGGACTGGGTCTTGGGTACTATTATGTAATATCTCAATAAAAGGGTGCATTCTAGAACTTTTATATATATTTTGGTCTCGATAGCATTATCTATCTTAATAACTTTGAATATTAATCGTCCTTGACTTTTATTTTCAACATTTGTACTAGTTTTGATGAAAATAAAAGTAAGAGATACCAGGTTCACGGAAATTACCTAGTGTATGTGTACTTTGCGAGGGTTCCAAAGTGGTACACCCTAACGTAAAAGCACCACTAATAAATCGTCTACATTCAATTAAGTGGAAGAAGCCTGAAGCAATTCCTCGACTATCGAAATCCCTTCTTGACAAATTTAGCTGGCATAAAGATAAAATTCGGCGCCCCTCACTTAAAAGTAAAGGGGTTAAATTAGTGGTGCGTTGTTTGCAATCAAAATCTCTGCTATACCTGGCTGCACCTTTGAAATAGGTCTTGCCTTCTATAATCTCATCAGTGAACGACACCTACGCGTGCGATACCTGCGTAGCAACTTTGGGCGGGTCTTGTTAAAGAAGTCTTTGGATGGCTTGTCAGGAAGCTCACCATGGTAGATCAGGTTCACGGCTCACCCGGAACCGGCAACTTCCATGCGCTTCTTGAAAACCTTCTCATCCATAAAAGATAGATTTGTTTTTCATCGCCAGCTCTGCACTTTCAAGGTGAGTAGATTTGCAATTTCATAAAATCCTGCCGAGGCGAAGGTCATCAAGATGGCGGCCTTGCGTGTTGGCAGTAAAATGAACAAATACAGCAAAGCTGAAGTTGTAAGTATCCTATAGGTCCTTGTGGAGGACAGCCATAAACCTTATTGCTGATAGCCGAAGTTGTTGCGAATTTTTCAATCCCATTGGCTCTCGTACCACGGTGTTTTGCAATTGCCGTTGCATTGAATACTCAACTCTACGCCATATTCCTTGTAGATTTCCGTTGAGCACCCTCGATCTTCTTCTAGCATATACTTTGGCAAATTCTAGTTCTTTGCTCCAAGCGGCCGGCGACCCGAACAAAGGTGTGCCGGCGCAAATACTGTAGTTGCCAGAAATAATATAAAATTTCTTGCCCTTCAAATCTTACTGGATTTCTCCATGAAATGCCCCTCCTCAGAAGGAATGGAGCAAACCATCAGTCAAATCCTACATAGCAGGTACCCAAAAGATTTAGGGTAGTTACCTGGTAATAGGGTCAAACGGCTTTTCGTCAGCGGTGTAAGGACCTCTATGCGGGTATGTCTTGAAGCTTTTAACGAGTTTGAACATAGTCATTTATTCGCATTACGTGGTAATCAGGATTTCTTTGGTCTGAGTTCACAATCAAAATAGAAATCTTTGTAAACCAATTAACCCTAAGGGGTAAAACCTTTTAATTTGTTCAAGCCACGAGGTGGTTTGCTCGCCATCTTGCGTTCCTCTTCAGTTGAACTTCAAACTCATTTGGAATGGCGGTCTTGAGGGCCATATCAGTACTAGTCTAGAGGAGGCATCATGGCGGGGGGAGTTTGAAGCTGGCGAGGTACGCGGGCTATGAAGTAAATGGGTCTCGATTTCTAAGGTTAATTTACAGAAGGAGGGGATTTTTGCAATAAATCCACCACATGTAGTGCTATCACGGGGCCTTCAAAGCAAGAGGAAGAGTAGGTTAATAATACGGAGGGTTTATATGCGTGGATTGTGGTTCTTCAACAACCTTTTTGGTCTTGGCGTCTCCCAAAGTAGCAATAAGGCTTCCGCTCGCACTGGCGGCCTGCGGCTCTTAGCCAATTGGTGTCCATCACGGAGGGCATTTTTCGTCGAGAGCGCTTTTCCGCTTTCTGGCCTCGGAGGCTGCTTGTACGTAGACAAACCATTCTGCATGCGAGAACCCTACCATGCCATTTCCCTTTATTCTGACAAAGATTCATTAGGATGGCAACCAGCAGCCATAACCCATGCCAGCTGATGCATGGGGACGTTTTTCCTGTGGGCATTTCATTTTGCTGGGCATGTCAAAGGCGGATCATAATTGCGCCATTTCAAAATGTACTCAGGAACTGCAATGCTTGTGTGTGTCCTCAATCTTTTGCATATGATAGCATCTTGCACATTGTTCTTACGTGCCTTCCCACATTACCACCACTATGCCAACTTGTTCAAGCGTCCTCGAGAGCAGTACGAGTCCTTTTCTGCGATCACCTTTATTAATGCTTGTTATGAAGCTTGTGCAATCTCAATACGACACTTTCATTGGAAGGGGTTATAATACGGATGGATTTAGACATCCAGGTCCTCAGCGAACAAGTCGCTGTAAACAAAGCACATGGTAGGTGCACGATAGGGTTGCGCAATGGTGATGCAGCGAAGTATAAACTCTCTCGTAGAGAAGCAGCGACCCCTTGGTCCTTCAAGCAACTAAAATAGCGCCCACACTTCTCGCTGACCCATGATGTTTATGTAACAGCTAAACTGCGGCAAAAGAGCAATACCCGCTGCTGCGAACATGGCGATTCGGCGATCCTGTCTACACTACTACTCATGAACATACATAAGAAGAAACCTATGCTCAACAAGACGCGGCCTTGATCTTGGTGAGCAGCCACAACTATCAGCCATTTCAAACCCTGCGCCGAAGCAAAGAGACCGCGCAGGCGCGATCATTTGAAACGAAACCTATAGTTATGAAAACATTACCAGCAGAAGGCGAGATCGCGATCTTTAACGGTGAAAAATATTAGAAATTACCTCTCTGAGGAATCCTTAGGTGCCATGGGATCATGAGCGCCGGCTGCGATATGAAATTCAGTCATTTTGAGGGAGGCTTCGAGAAGGCGCTCGAACTTCGAGAAAGGCGTTAAGTATTTGAAAGAAATCGCTGATGTGAAAAGGGATTGATTTTTGTTTTGAGATGTTGAGTTTGAATTTATAGAGCGGCGGAATTTAGTGCCGCCCATCATAATGGTCGTGAAAACTACGTGCCGACCATAATGGCTAAAATGCGTCTTGAGCGCCCAATAATTACTGCGGAAGTATTGGCGTACACGACTGCGCCCGGCCGTATTTATTACGGAAGGCCATAAATGCGTTAGTGCCGGGCATACCCGTCCAGAAAAAGCAAGGAATCCGTGCAGAAGGTCTTCATCGACTTGGGCGTCGCGTTCAATTTTCCTCCGTAAATGTCCCAATTCCTTAGGTACACGACATTGCGCAGCCATAAATGCTCCAAATAAAGCGGGATTATGAGGCGGATAGTGGCCGGTCCAATTTAGGTGAATAACCGACATTTCAAGGCGAAAGCGGGAGAAGCCAATTCAAGATTTCGAACATTTTCTAAGATCGCCGAGGCGCTGGAGCTGCGCCTAAGCTAGGCCAAGTTAGGGCAAGAATTTGCTGCGGGAATCCACTTCCGTTGAAGAAGCCCGGTAGCGAAATTTGATAATCGCTTGCACTCGCCACTACACATTTGGATTTCTTCCGCACTTCGAATTGAAGTTTGGCGAGGTAAAAGGCCTGTCCCGATGCATATCACTTTCGATCGTGAACTCAAAGTTTATGTTGCAGCGAATTTCAATTATAACTACAACCTCAGAGTTTCTACACTAACATCACTATGTATTGCATGGATTGATAAGATACTGTGATACTTTGGTGCAACTATGTAAAAATAGATGTTCTAAGCAAGCACATGCACTCACGGTGTGTTTATTATACAAGTAAGCGTGTTTCAAGTATATGCTTTCTTTTCTCCATGTGGATGATACAAAAACAACTTTGTTTTGATGACAACTGCTTGCGACCGGCGGGTCCTTGGCTTACAAGTAAGGCGTTGCGCCACCATACATGAGGTATGAGTAATGCTTTTGAGTACGCCAAGTCAATGGATTTCGCTATTGGTAACCGGCGAAGATAGCGGTGGTACGCTTTAACATCTATACTTGCTATTTACCAAAAGAACTCCCGGCTATCGATGATAACTATGAGTTGAAACCACTTGCTAACCTGCGACGGTAGCCAGTTTTATGAGGTTCTTATCCCGAAAGCTTGACTATGAGTGTGAATGCGCGCAAAAAGTGCACGACCCAGCGTTCGCGCACTCGGTAGGTCGGGTGAAAGTGCTGGGGCTGTTTTTAATTTCCTCGGTTTTCCTTTTTACGCTGCGTACTTTTATGATCGCCCGATTCTTTTTGCTTGCGAGGATGGCGACGCTGATATTCCACGACCTCTTGTTTCACGGGATAAAGCGTTAATTCCTTCTCTCCTACTTAGAGGGAAAAAGGTGCATACGGGAAGAGGAAAAGTCCACTGTTCGGCGCCATGCGGTGGTTATCCCGGAGAATATGGTTGTTGTTTCAATTGTGAATGTTTTGGATGGGCGATTTACGCTTCTGAATTCAGTGGAAAATAGAAAAAAAATTAATTGAAAATTTTATGGGACTTTTGTGTTGTAGTACAAGAAGGACATTCAACTGCTCAACTTGTTAGAGAGGAAGCTTACTTACGGTGGGATAGCGCATGGCTGGCGGGCGGGAAACCGTGAGGAAGTTTAGCGTGTAAGGAGCGAATCATGTGCAAGGGGCTTTCTAGAATGAGTTAGTTGAAGGCATGCACACTCATGCATGAATGCTGCCACATAGCTTATGGCCATGGTGTTGTCGTTTTGCGATCAAACCGTATATGCAGTTAGAGGGAAGGCGCGATAGCTGCTACTATCGCGGAAGCATGTTTTAATGCGAAGATCTCTATCGGCTACCAAGCGCACGTGCTGAAATGCCCCAAGCTGCATGACCTTGGCCAGAGATGGCCCACCAGCCGCCGTGCGCCGTTGATAACATTCCGGTTTCTACTCGTGGTTGCGGTGAAGGAGAAGGATGTGGAGAATGAACCTTACTCCATTAGACCGAAATTGGCATCACCCGAAAGAGACCCTTCTGACATGGTCAATGAAGACCAGGGACCGCGTCCAGCCGCCGGACAAATGTGAAAGAAAAACGTGGCAGTGCCATTGCAGACTTGGTCAATCGCGTCTTTGCATGAAGCGATCTTTGCATTACCGTTACATCCAGGAGATAAGCTTGCATGAGAACCTTTTACTGGAACATGAGAGTCACCGTTTTGGCATAACATGCTGAATCTTTGCTCACGAAAATGGGTGTAGTCGCAGCGATGTTGAATAACAAGCGGTGTGCGTGAAATATGGCATAAAGCCTATAATACCGCTTTTAGGTGGAAAGCTCTTCAATAGCTGACCCGCAGAATTGCTGAGCGAAATGTCACCTGGGTCCCTAGAAGCCAAAGATTATAATACTTTTGGCTAGCAATCTTCGTACTATCTATGTTACGAAGCGAGGCGTGCCGAAATTCTGGCCCGAGGTAGCCAGAACTCTGCAAAATGTTAGAGCTGCAACCGATTGACAAAGAAGGATGCCACCAAAGTAGATGCGTTAGAGATGACAGGCAAGCATATTTCTCATACGTCCCTTTTCACAATACTACTTGGAAGAATCATTGAAGGTAGCAATAGCTAAGAGGATAGCATTTTCTAAAGTGTAACACGTATTATCATAAGGAAAAGCTTGCTAAGACCGAGAGATCCAAATGAAAGAAAGTACTTGCAATAGAGAAAATGGCATATGGCGGCCCAGATTTCATGCGGGAACCCTTCTTTGATCTGAAGCTTCATCTCATAGATCCTCTTTGAGCAGCTGCCATTATACATGATAAAGATGGATCCAGAACCAGACCATAGTCCCCTCGTCTAAGAGAAGCTAGCAGATGCATATGGAAGGGTGAGCAGTAGAGACAGGTATTTTAGGTGCTCTCACATGCGGCGCTTCAGTACATGGTGCCTTGAATTTTACTTCCTCATGACCCTCTGGCCTGTTCTAATTTTCCATGTGGGATCCTTGAATCATACCTTGAAGACCTTTGGAGAATAAATCGAGGATAATTGGGGCCATTTGAGATCTGGTCGATCACGAAAGCGGTGAAGTGCAGCAATTTAAGCCACCAGAGATAACCTTAGGACAAAAATGATGAATAGCATTAGAAATGATTTTATGCCCTATCAAAGCCCCATGGTAGCGACAGGGTGCTGAGGCTTGCTGAAACTAGATAATTTGCTCAGTCGAATAAAGAATGAGATATCTTTTCTCTTACTTGTCATACTTGGTTTGGTTAGGTGTCTTTGATCAAGTGCAATTTGGATTCATGATGGTTGGAACCTTACGATGACATGAAATGCTATTTGAGCTTCCTCTACTCTAATAGAGAAGATGGGATGCGTTTGACTATTTAGGGCTTACAACTCTTGAAGCCCGATGGGACAAAACCACTTCACCTTACCTTGTAATGAGAGGTTCCTAATTGGAAGAATTTAGTGAAAGGTTTTATCACGATAAGAAGGACTGAACTATGATACAGGACCTCTACTCTTCAAGTTTGCATGAAGGATGGATGGCACTGCTAATGATACCACAAAGACGGGCTGGGGCATAGGGAGTGGCTCTGAAAAGAGGGAATCGAGAATGTGGAAGGAGGATGCCCCGGGTTTACCTATGATTCGAGAGGTCACCTAAGATTAGATCGCGACCATATGGGAGCTTGAAGATATAGGTGCATTTAAGGCTTTATATTTACTTAAGTACATTCTGCTTTAAAGGAAACTATTTCTAAGTGGCGATAAGTCATAGTCCAACACATATATGGGCCGAGTTGGCTCAGAATTACATGCTACGCGGTGGCAGGGCGTGCAGCGTGAAACTAATCATTAGGGTTGTTTGCGCGGGCAAGTACGTTTGGAAGAGGCCGAAGTAACGGGTTGGGCACGACGAAGCATCTCATTATGTTGGAGCCTTTACGGAACGTTTAAGGGCCAGTTGAAATATTAAAACCCCTACCAAGATATCAAAGAAAGGGAATGCTCATGCCTAATCCGAGACCCACCCATGAGTAAAGCTGCCCACGAGCCGTGGATGAAGCACTGCAGAAAGGGGACCCAATAGAGGACCCTAATCTCCCATTCAGAAGAGGTGTTTGTCTCTACCGGTTTTAGGCTGTTATTTGCGAGAAAAGGAACCTCATATGCAATACGATTATAAAGTTGGTGGGCAGGTGGACCGTCTGTGACTGCATGCCGCTACCAACATTTGAAAACAATAAGACTACTCGGTTAGACACGTAAATTCGACCATTGTCGATGTGATCCCGGTGTGAGGGGAGCAGTTGCCAGAATTGGTGGCAAAGAAGCGGGATGATGAGAACTCTTGGTGTACGTATCGCGCCGTACCTGAACTGTGGAGCTGAGTTATTGACCGTGCACGCTCTGGATTTTTCATCTTGAATATACCGCACCTTACCAATGCTAAGCAATTGATTCATTCATCTTCGGGATCTACGTAGTAGTGATCCATGATATAGCGCTCATTCTCACCGGGAGCTGTCGGATGGATCATTACCGTTGTATGAGGGGCAGATGCAAAATTTGAAGCGCGCTGGCGGTAGGGATCAGAAGAAGATGCATCTGGGCAACCAACAAGATCCAGTGGCTCATTGAGCGCCGATCACCTCGATGTGGTGAAGCCCGATGAAAGCGAAAAATCCATGGGAAGAATGAACTTTTAGCGAAGTGAGAAGCTTTATAGTGAAGTAAATTAGTAGGAGTGTAGGGGTGGGCACTTCGGCGCCATTATTTGCTGCGTGTATAAGACCGTTGTATAAATACAAATTATAATACATCTTTCATATGGATATGTGGCTTTTAAGCGTGGTACTTAGGTAGATTTGAGTGTAAGGATTTAGAAATTAAAGGCCGCTTGCCTCACCAGGAATCTGACTCACGAGATTGCTTGCTAAAGAGGCATGGGGACGGAGACAGAGCGGTCACTTCTGGTATGGCATTTCACAATAGACTATTTATTATCCATAACATCACCACAATAGACTATTTATTGTCTATTCATCGCGCGTTTTCTTCTTGTACAGGAAATCACCTGCGTGACTGGGCGGTGTTCGAACATCGCCGGGATCTGTAGTAGTGATCCACGATATCTCATAAAACCAATAGCAGGGAAGGCCAGTGATGGGTTATCCACCACCACGTTGTTGCGGGCGGTCTGGCCTTAAAGCTTTTCTTCCAGCGGTAGGGATCAAGAAGATGCACCGCCTAGGCAACCAACAAGATCCAGTGAAGCAATTTGGGCGCCCAGTACTTCGATGTGTTATTTAGGCAGTAGAAAAATCAGGGAGATGGTGAACTTGCAGCAGCCCCAAAGTGAGAAGTTTACTATAAAGTACAGGAGGTAAAGATATTAAGGTGGACACTGAATTATTCTTGTGATGTATAATTTGTTGTATACATACAAGTATAATACATCTTTTGTACTGAATATATTTTGATTCATAGAGTGGCGAAGTTTTTTGTGCTTTAGTAATTCAAGTGTGATTGAAAAGCTTGCAGATATAGTGGAAGTCGAAAGGCACAACCCTACACCTACACTTTCGGGTATGATATATCAAACAATATTCATTGTGCTATTACATACCGCCCACGGTTTGCGGGTAACCATACGTGGCTGTATCCATATGAGATCTGATGAGTATTCGCGTAGCATTGATTGCTCCAATCATCAACATCAAAGCTTCGTGATGCTATTAAATCATAGATCTCTGATGGGGAAGCGATAAATGTGGACTTTAACCACGGTGAGCTTCACGGAGCACTTCGCGGGACCATCGATATAGATTAGACCATGGATCAAGATTACCTGCCCACGGGCTGCGTTCGTTGGATTCAGGACAGCTCCGTGCTTGAAATTGGGATGTGCTGGGCTGAGCTTATAGAGGCGCTGAGATTGATGATCTCTACCGAGGTCATTTATTTTTTATAGTGGAAATTAGTATTGATGTGAATTAATGTAGGGCCATTATTGGGCTTCTACAAATTATCATGTACGCATTACAAATTATAACACATAATTTGTATATGTGTAGAACATAATTTTGTGGGGCACTCGAGAACTAGATTGAAGATATTCGTAGCAAGGCCGAGTAAGGTGTCAAAGTGCCAAAATTGCGTTATTTTATCAATTAATGAAATCATGCTTGTTGTAAAAAACAATTGTATGCATTCTTGAGTTTCAAATTTATACTTGACTTTAAAATTCCAAGAAATTTGTTCAGTTCATCCCAGCACTACTCTTTGGCCAATGTGCGAGTTGGCAGGCGGCATGTTTGGGAAAAGTGACTTGGCTCTCTGAAGCAAGGCAAAAAGTAACAGAAATCACTTTGTACCTTCAAAATTCAGATATTCCCTTCTATTTATGCATTCATCCCTAAAAAGCCTGTCGCTGTATTTGTCCATCCAACAACCTAGAGCAAATGCTCACTTTCCTCAGCCTTCCCTTGATGGAATAAATTGGGTGGGGTGTACATTCATGAAACGTTCATTGCATCTATTTGGCTGATTTAAAAGCTTATTGTGCTTGAGACGAGACTTGCTTTTTGCGAATATGTTTGGTAGAAATGAATAAAAGAAGGAAGAAAATCTAAGACATAGTCAATTTTCTTGATGTGAAAGCTTCGATATTTGGGTTGCGCTTAGAGGCACATAGGCTCGCCCATGGGTTTTTGATAATATATTTACCAGCAGTATATAACTGTGTTTGATACTAAGGAAAAATACTCTCCTTGGCGAGTTTACTCAGCTCTTAGGAAAAATTTAGCCCGACTTAGAACTAGAAGCCTATCTAGCTTAGTTCAAGTTAAAGAAAGGAATGTATGGAGTCCTACGGGCTACGCCATGAGCTATGCTGGCTACAGACTTGTGATGGCAAAAAAAGCAAGGTTCTAGCAAAGAAAAATTACAGGCCTAACAACATTTGGAATACTTTTGTTTTATATGAGTTGTGTAACCCAAAGGTGTCTACCTGTAATAAAAAATGGAATTGAACAAAAAACATGAAAATACTCGGGCCACGGGAAAGAAGCAAAACCATTTATGATTGCATGAGATTGATGGTGATAGTGAACGCAGCACAAAGAAAAAGCTTCTTTGGGCCCACCAGAGAGCCTTCATCCTTTGCGATCGATACCACAATTGTTCTTATCCATCACGAAGCGTAGGTCGGGATGTACGCTGCAATTGGGCTCAAATTTTTGTTTCTTGTTTTGGATTCCTTGTGTTCTTTTTCTGATTTCAGGCCTAAATGTTGAACCTTTTGTAGTTAGATATTATGTCCTCCAGATATGATTGATGCCATGAAGAGCTTGGCAAAAGAAGGCAATGCTTGTGATTAATGCTGAAAATGCAAGTAGAAGCTGGCGGTAGATATCACGTCTGTTTTTCTAGATTTTAGTGCATGTTCATGTTTGTATCAAGTGTTGCAAATTGCGATTTTTCTTTCGGATCCATCCTAAAACTATTGTTGTCCTTGAGTGCAAAGAAAGCCATCATACTCTTTTGTGATGCTGCGGAAAAGGCATGATGATATTTCTTAGTGGTAGAAAGCCATGGCTATGGAACACTCAAAAGGTAGATTGAATCGGAATGGATTGGGCTCCTTTGCATACTTTAAAAAACTTTAATTTCCATGGGGTATTTATTTACAAGATCAGTATTTCGTACTCATCATATTAAATGCGTTGTTGTTGTAAAAAGCAAAATCTCATTCTAAGTGATATACACTCGCGCATGGAGATGGCGCAGCCGGGCTAGGGTTTTGGCGCCCGATTGATGCGGATATCTCCCTCCTCGGTGTCCGTTTCTGCGCAGGATTCTTAGTGCGTTTAGGCTGTCTGATGAGATTTCAAGGTGTATGGCTTGGTGGTTTTAAATTGCTGCCGGTCCGAATTGGGATCCTCTATTTCGGCCTCATGAGCCGCCTCGCGTCGTGCTTGCTCGCAAGTTTACGCCTCTCGGCCTCTCCGATTGCTTCCTCCCAATTCTCGTCTCAATCCACTTTACGCCATGCCCCTACTCTATGGATTTACAGACCCCTCCCCTCTCTTTAGCGTAGCCATACCTTACGCCTCTCTTCACTCTCCACTCCACCTCTGCTCCAACTCCCGTCTTCTCGCCCCGCTCTCCCATCCTCTTAGGGCCTCTCACATTATCCTCACTCCCTACTGCTCCTTGAGGTACCCCTATCACATTTGCCCGAGTATCCTGGCAGCCGGTGATTGGATTAGCGAGAGATGACTTACGGTGTCGCGTTACAGCACAAATATTCCTTTGCTTGGCCGGTGTCTCTTATGATGGAGAATAACAAAAGAGGTGTCAGAATATATACCAAGACTGCGAGGTCTTGAAGATAGAATGGATGTTCAAGCGCCTCGATAGCGTGTTCTATGAAAGCGGTGTGTTCTAGTGCCTTCACTCAGGCTGGTGTCTCGGTTGGCAAGGGAATAGATCATGGTGTCCACTTGCAAAGTCACGAACAATCTAATATACTCATGCGGTGGTATGTCATTTCACTAGTGGGTTCAGCAGTCTCAAGAGGGTTACGGGATTTTGGTTTGACAGCATCTGCCAAAAGAAGTTGGGATTGCCTCGCGCGCGGAGTCCACACGAAAGTTTTGGATCAGCAAAACGGTATTTGTAAAATGATGTTGAATTAAGCCTAGTAACATTTGATAAACTGAGTGGGCGTGGAGTGGATCTTTGTGGGGACATTATCTCTTGTATAAATTATACACCCCTGGATTTCTTTCTTCTAAGTCACGGTGCCGCGTGTACCTGTGGTTTTGCATTGGAGGGACTTCCCAGGTTGCATGTTCGGACTTCTTGATCTCCATTGCCAATGGATTAGGGTTGCACCTTGCTCACATTGATTACCGGCGGGTCTATTATTTGTATTTCCCTTCTGTAGGCTTCCCTCCCCAAGTCTGTGGTGGATTAGAAGTAGTCCACTCTTTTTAAATATAAATTATCTTTGTGATGGCCTGGAAGCACATAATATGTTTTCTGATGTACAGGGCCTTCTGCGCTTATGCGTGTCGCCAGACCCTCCATTCCATCCCTCCTCCTACTTACATCTCCCCTACTTCTACTTCCCCTAATGCCATCCCTACTCCAGCAGCTCACACTTTTTGTGCTTACCATCACCCTTCTTCCGTCTTCTACCTAGCCATTGGCACCTCCCTTGACTCATAGTGTCTTCGCCGACCAGCAAAAGAGGTGGACATGATTGCATAAGCAAGGCGCGTGAAGAGAATGGTCCATTGCGCGCCAGAAAAAAGCGGCTTCGGAGGAATAAGCTTAGGCTCCTGACCTACGCATACGCTTCCCTAACCATTGTTGTCACCATCTAGCGTCAATAGCATGTGACCAAATTGGGCTGATCAAGTGGAGGTGAGTCTCATATACAAGTTGATATGGACTTAGAACATCCTCCGCACGTCCACGATCAATGAAGTTAATCTCTTTGGAATGTCTTGAGTTGCCTCCTCCTACTAAAAGAAGCGGGTTGTCCACACATGTACGACTAGGTGGGACTCGGATTTCATTTGTTTTGCAAGAGCAAATGCAAGAAAGAGGATGCCTACAAAGTTCTTGCGCGGTAATCAATAAGCCATTACAATGTTACGGTGGCGGCCCATGATTTCGGCAAAATTTGAAGGTGTCCTTCGACATGGAGGGCGATTCCGGTGTGTCATTTACTCGGGTTAGCCAGTTGGCGGTGGATCATAGTCAAGTGGTTTGATAAAGGAGCAAGAATGGGGATTGGTTAATGTATCGCATAATCGACCATGTCGGAAGGCACATTGTGGAAGCTAGCTGCGTTCCAAATTATTGAGGTTAAAACTCCCCTGCATGGATCATGGTGGGTGAGATTTTAACATGGTTGAGCTTGAGCAAGACAGATGTAGCAGAGAGTCTGAGAGATAGTCTGCGGGGAGCTTTTGAGCGGGAGCAATGGCACAGCTTAATGCAAGATTGTGGTTTTCATAAGTTGAGGGTCCCTCAAGTTTTACTTGGTGTAATGGCTGGTTGGGTGGTAGTGCAGAGCATATACAAGGGCATGGTAGGCTACTATAATGCTTTGGCATTGTGCTTAACCATGTTGCACACTTTTTTGTCGTGAGAACCTAATGAATCTTGCAATTTCAAATACCGTCTGATATTTCTCTTGCTCTCATCACGGTGGTGCATCTTTGCCTCTAAGACATATTTCAAGTTGAATACATTTTTCTTGAGAAGGATGATGATTTTGTGGGAGCTGTAGATAGAAGCGTGGTTCACTTCTTTCTCTGAACCACGGGGCATGGCAGGTATTGTTGTTGATGCTCGCTGCTATGAAGTCTTTTGCTAAAGGTTAGAGATTAGGTAACGAGCCGACTACACTTCTTAGGAGCCTTCTGGCAGCTCTTTACTCGACAACGGAAGCATACCGGTCACCATTTGCGCCCATCGGAATAAGTCAAACGCGGAGAAAGCTTTACGGTACTGTAGCATTGGCCGGATGGAATGAAACAGTGCACTTGCTTTCGCATTAAAGCGGGTTGCAATGGTTCAGGAGGGGAGGCGATTGCCGCGGGTTTTTCTTGGTATAAAGCAAAGCTTCATTGCATCTCTTGATCTCTGCCGATTCGGGATGCGTTGTTTCAGATCCGGTGACTTGAGGGCTTGCTTTGCATATCACTTTGACTTTCTTCCGCTTTCGGCGTCTTTCCTTTGATCAAATTTTTCAAGCGGCCTTGCTTGCTAAGAGTTCATCCTATAGTCACCAATGAGCAAAGAGGGCACTTTTTAATTTGAATCCAGCTGAGAATGATTTATTTGAGGCCACATTTTCTCTCAAGAGGGGCAAATTATGGGATACTTGTTGTTACTCGGAGTGGGAGTTTTCCGGTATATTGGGATTGGCTTGAATGCGGATGTATGATGCAAAGAGGGTTTGCAGTTTTAGCGTACAAACCATGTGAGTGACCGAAAGGGTTTGTTTTCAACAAACCTTACGTATATATACTGTTACCGGGGGTAGCTTTTTGGGATTTTTAGGGGCGATTTTGGTATTGTATGTGGGTACGGAAAGGGGGTTTACGAAAAATTAAATCATTATACAAGGGGTTTTGCCGACCCCTTACTTACTTGCTTGGTGGCATACCCTCTATACAATCATTTTGAGTATGATGCTTTGAGGGATTTTTAAAAACTGAGCACCTAGACAAAATCCTCAACTCACAGTTTGCATCTCTCCTTATTTAAAATGTAAGGATCCCTCTTCCATTTAGTTAAGCCCCATTACTTTGTTTGGCCACTCGATTAACAGATCTTTTGCTAAAGAAGAAACTTTTGCTTTCGAGAAGCTTTGTGGTAGCTATAAGGTCATCTCCTCCTTGATCCGGGTTTCTTGCCTGCGTAGGTGCTATCTTGAATAATGTGGCGGCCCGGCATATGAGGGTCTCTATTTGACTTAGAATGCATGGATTTGTCCATTGTATACTTGAAGGATTTTGCAAAAGCATATAGCCGGTGGCGAAGCTGAGGTTTCTGGGCGATTGCCTTTTCGTCTTGCGGTTTTGGTGCCGATTACGCCATGGAGTGTTATGAAACTTCTACTTCAAATGCCGCTCGTTCTGGCGGTTTCTTTTCCAGGAGAACCATCAACGGTATTTTGGGTGGGGCCGTGGCATTCGCGGGGCTTTGTCCTTTAACTTGCAGATTGCTTTTTACAATTGTAGGTTACTTTCACCGGTATTCTCTCTTGCGGTGCGAGAAGGCATCCTGCATAGTCTTCCATGAATAATGGTTCACAACAGATCTGTAATCAATATGCAGATGATACTGCTTGTTCTTAATAGGTAGTGAGCAGAATTTTGAGTCACCATTTCCTTATTCAGGCCGAGTTTCTCTTTGGCTTCTGGTATCTTTTGTGGAATTGCAGCAAAAATTATGCTGCCACAGTAGACTAGACTCACTTGATTAATGAGTGTGGCGTGCATTTTACATGGAAGGTTCTTTTCCGTAGGAAGGCTAAGCTTCTAAACATTCCGGTTGAGTATTCACCTCTCGGGGCTTGCTAGGCTGCTTGGGAGGCGTAAGCACTTTGTTTGATTCCATCCAATAGCCTACAGATCTTACTGACCTTGAGTTGTTTGGTGGATCCCACTTTGGGTGGCGGTGCGTCGCGATTGTCCCTGGTCTCTTACATCCCATCCATTGATTACAGCGTCGGTGGCGGCGGCGAATTATTAACTCACGGTATGCGCATGGTATAATGAGAACCGAATTGTTGGCGTGGAATGAGTTCAAATTAAGTTCCTTCTCTTTGGGGCGGGACCGGGGCAATTTTACAGGAAAAAATTACTGTTTGCTTCACGCTTCCTCCACACCCACGGGCGTGGCTCCCAGCTTTGGGTAGTTCATGGCGGTGTTAGGAGGAGCACACAGGTGCACTCGATGTATGTAGTCTGCTTCATCTGAGTGTTGCCTCCGCGCCGCCAAAGTAGCCTTTGGTTGCCCAAGCCTCATATTAAGCGATACGGCGTGGGTATGGGATAAATTACTTCATCCTAAAGCTATCCATTTTTATTGTGGCGGATCACTCATAGATCGTCGCGGGTAAACAACATTTGTTCATCAATTTAGATCGAGAAGTCTCTGATATACGCCCTCTTTTGCGCATAGGGATGGGGGCAATTGAGCACTTTGCTTTTCTTGTGTCACCATGTTGTTTTTCAGCGGAACGGCTACAAGTCTTTTTCCATTGTGACTTGAATGGTCGTGAGGTCCTATTGTCGGTCTATCCTAGTTCTTGGGACGAGTTGGCAAAGGGCTTTCCACTTAGCATCACCAGCGGATCATACGAAGTCCATACGGAAGAGACGAAATCCTCATCTTCAAGGGGCGGCTCTTTTCGGATACACAAGTGCTTAATGATGCTGCGTGGTTGCATTGTGAGAAGGCGTACAAATGTTCTTCGCCGAAGGATGACATCAAAAGAAGTGTCATTTAGAAGACAATATCTTGATTCCTACTCATAACCAGCAGTTGTGCTCATGGTGATACGTATTCTGCTTTTTCTATGTTATGTATGTGGTGGTAGTGTTGCTCCTGGTGGATATATCTTCTACTTTGGGTTTGAGTCCCCATGTACTCTTTGTATTCTTTTGAGTAATAAGAGATACACGTTCATCAAAAGAAAAAAATCTCATTCTAAGTGACATTATGCGGCATTCATATAACATTTACCTTCATATGAGTGCTTTCCCACCATGTTGTGGATCATCTATGTTAAGGCAATTTCAGCTTGCATAATACGCTATTGTGACCCTAATAATTTGGTTTCCAGATTCAAACATATATGGAATATATCAAATACCCAAAAGTAGAAGAATCGTTCGCAATTACTTGACAGTAGTTAAATCTGACTTGTATTTTATATGGCATACAAACAACATATAGAAAATGTTCCATGTCAAGCGGCTTATTTCCTTATCTAATGCATCCCATTAGTGCGACTTCGTTTTAACTGATTGCTTTAGATGAGGGCTTAGCTTAAAATATTGTGAGTACTAGGAGGTGCTAATATTGCATCTGGAAGACATAAAATACATATAGACATTTTTAGAACACACAACTTCTCGGTTATATACATAAAGATGGAGTGAGGGGCACTTGTGGGCGGGCTTGTAGATAAACGAGAACATGGTAGGGTCTACTTTAATTTAAACATAGATTGTGAAAACATGACTTCATGGTTTGATTTTAGGCCCTTCACCCTCAAGAAGCTGAGGGGCAACCCTACTGCCTGAGTTGTTTTTGGGATGGTATTTGACATCCACCACTCTCAAAGTTTAGCAGATTTAATGCATGCTTTGTCAGATATCTGGCGAACCATTTTGGGAAAAAAAAAAGTTCTTGTTTTTGGCTTGCATCCCGCTTGTTTGGCGATTGCCGATTCCATTCCAAGCATGCAATCCGAAAGTATTTCCAGGTAAAGAATGCTGTAAAGAAAATGATATTTGCTAATCTTTAATCTGATATGACAATTCACCGGATCTAGAGTCATTCTTTACGTGGTAGGAATAGAGTAGGATTCTTTCTCATGCTCTTCAGTTGCGGGTGAGCGAGTTTGCGAGATAGGAATGCGAGAGAGTTGAATGCTGGCTGAATCGATCTTTGAAGCTCCATGAATCTAAAGATTCAACCTCCACATGTGCTATAAGATTAAAGATAGGAAGAGTTTACATGCGCGTTGGAAACTTAAAGAGGAATGTTAACTAAAGGAAAGAGCCACGGTGGTTTTGCAAAAGCAGCCAAAAGTTCTTTCTCCCGATGAGTGCGACTCCTCTGGAATAGGCGAGAAAATAGTAGGAGCTATGATCATGATTTAGAATGTGTAAGGGGAATGCGGCTTATAATCAGGAGCTTCAAGCTGCATGGCAGGCGAGTGTTAATTATTCTTTTCATATTATTCTGTTTTCTTTTGCTGGCCCTGCCTTGGATTATAAGGTGCACAAAGTACCTCAGCAAGTAAAATCAGATTCTTATGCCTTTGTTGTTCTAGGCTGCCAATTAGTGAATAGACCCCAAGATAAACTCTGTTTTATTATCTGCAGGGCTGGTCAAACATGTAGATCTGAGATAAATATAGAATAACCCAAATTCCCTATTTTTTATATCGACAATCTTGGCTTTTGTTTGCAGGCCTAGAATTTACATCCAAGCAATGATCTTTAGAGCTTATATACGAGCTTTTTAACGTGTTGGCTTTGCAGATCCAGTTTTGCCCTTTTTATTTGCAAAAGGGGAGGCAAGCTCTCAACAATTTTCTCATGTGAGGGTAGGCAAGCTCTCAGCAATTTTCTCGTGTGAGGGGAGGCAAGCTCTCAGCAGTTTTCTCATGGGGATTTATAAATGTCCTTGCTGTTGCTTGATTGGAATGGGCAAGCTACAACATTAAGATTGAGGTAAGCATGCCATTGTCAAATTATGAAGATGAGCTTGGGCATCTCTGTTGTTTTTCTTGCTTTCACAGGCCTCTTATTTTACAGCAGCGTTCACTATATTTATTTGCAAAGGCATGAACACTAGCTTCTTCATCATTTGCCATGGCAAATTGTTCTAATCTACATCAACCTTTAAAGGACAACATTTGATCATCTGATTTTCTACAGTCGAGTATTTAGATAATTTATGATTAAGGGTGATGCTCAAAGCATGTGTAGATCCATTCACAAGCTCTTTGCCTAAACAAAAATATGGGCTGAAAGTAGAGGAAATTAAATAGTTGGATACACTTAGCATTGTGTTGCCACATACAAAAATAGAGATATTTGTCCTTCTATTTGCCCTGTATTACTAGCCAAAATTTTAGTGTATTAATTACATGCAAGATCCATTTTTTCTCATTTTCTATGGACAAGATGTCTAAGAACTAACCAAACCAAGGGGTTTTTTTATTTTGACAAGCTGGTAAGCAAGAAATCCATCTTCAAATCCATATGTGTTTTATTTTGTGATCATCCTGTTTTATTTAGATGCTAATGTTGTAAAAGAGCATGAACGGCTGTCTTGACAAAATCATCATTTTATTCTGATCTCCAGGTTTTAGGGCTTAGGGGATGGATTAGAGAAGTCACAATTAAACAATGCAGCATTGAAGGTCCTATAAGTTTGTAGTGATTGTTAGGTATTCAGTTAAGAGCAGAGCAAAACAAATGGGATCTAACATTGTACTGTATATGTTATAAGTTGTGATAGATGCACATAAAAGATGGAACTATGTCATATCGAGAATAGGTCCACATGTTATGCAGTCATTATAGGATATGTCAGAAACGTATAGGCATTTTCTATTTCCATACAATATGTCAGAAACGTATTTAGATTGAATGTAGACATCCAAGTAACGCTCTTCTTATATGGGAATCTATGAATCCTTGTGGCAGATTTACACTATGCCATATCACAAGGGACATGTGGATGATTCAATTTTGTGGTCTACAAGTGATGATTTGGGGTATGGATTTACAACTATTCTGTGACGTCCCCTACTCATATACGGTGCACTCACCGCGTGCTTGCTAAACAGTTCATCCCATACCGGCTCCCACCTTGTCCCCAGGGGCCCTCCCGTATCACTTTGCAGCCTTGATGAGTTCGATTAGAAGGAAGAATATGAAGGGGTCATTTACCTGTCTTCTCGGGGCTGCTAAATTTGCGGAGGCGTAAATATACATGTCAATGTACAACATCAACATCACATAACCATCTCACATAGCTCATCACATATCTCTTTTGCATGAGCAAAGTCGATTGCATACATATGGAATCCTATCAGGCTCGGACTCAAAGGGATGGCCAGCGGCTTGGGTCTCGAGTTCATTACGGTGATTCCTTGGCAATGGATTTGGGTGGCATAAAACATGGCTTGAGGAGTGGTCCTCCATCCGCCCTCACATTGCACACTTTCTGCAGTAGGTTGAAAAGTGTTGGGACTTTGGCTGGCCTTGCGTGGGTTGCCGACGGAGGGCTATTCACGGGATAGGGCAGGTAGGGATCACTCCCTCGAGAGAGATCTACATGCTTGTCAAGGTGACCCCTGAGGCCACTGCCCTTGTGAGGCTGACCCAATGGAAGTGGCGCACATCACTTACGGTGTAGAGGCCCATGCCTTACCCACACTACGGTGGCAAGCCATTAGACCTAGTCCAGGTGATCCCGGTGGGCCTTACACACACGGAGGATCGTTCAAGAGTGAGGCTCACGAACCTCCTTACCTCGCCCGGTCTGGCCCCTTCACCCACAACCCGGTGGGGTTCTTGTCACGAGGCGAATTCTGATGTGCTAAAGAGGTAGCTAAGACATCAACTACGGGCTTTAGGGTCTCTCTACCCCCCACTTTCCCAATACAATGAGTTACGGAAGTGTCAATAGCATACACATCCGCGGAAGAACTAAAGAACAAGATCTAATCTATATCATAGAGTTAGGTTCTTTAGTTAGAGCTTGATATCTAGAGATCTAGATGAAACACTACGGCACAATTTAATAGGCTAAACTCTGATTCGATATTTGGAAGGCGGTTTAGGCTATTAAATTCGACAAATATCTGATTCTTGGCCAGCTCCTCCTATTACGAACTTCGACCATCTGTTGCTAGAAGATGAAGCTAGATTGGGAAAACTAACGAGGTAGTTACATTTCGAGCCCAGTCTACGGGATCGCGGGTTTGACTCACGGAGCAAGAGTAAAGCAGGCCTAAAATACTATGAGGCGAAAATGGCAAGTTAGGGTTTCCATAGCCTATATAGACAAAGAGGTTAGGCTGGGAGTTCCCGTACCCTCTAGGCATGTGGGGTGACGGATGTAGTACTTATATTAAATAAGTGGCCTAGAATATCCACATGGATAAATAATGTACATTGGCATGGATAAGTGTGCACATGAGCAAATGTGCCCATAATTAAATGCACACACCTTGCAAGGTTGCCCCTAAGTTACTTTACTTGCTTTCGGCTATACTGTCGTACCGTCAATGAGATGGGTATGCGGCGTGGCCAGGCACTATCTGATATCACGTTAAGGACATTATCTTTGTCTTTGGAGGCATCATATTAGGATGCTTCATAACAACTGGGCACGAGCGGATGTGATCGCCAATTTGATAAGGTGGCATAAAAGAAGGAACTAAGCTTATCCTTTACCCACTTGGTTGAGAACGGCAATCGATCTTTGGAAGATAGTTGATCCCCGATTGCGCCTTATATATAAAGAGTGCTACAAATAAACTTATAAAACCTACGGTTTGCTTGTAAAATCTAACTACATAAACAGCATTGCTTGATGAGAATATGTTTTGGACATGCTGAAAAATGTGACCGATGTATGTTTTCTTTAATGGGATTTCTTTATGTATGTAAACATGACATAATCGTCTCAGCTATTGTACCAAACTTTAAGCTCTATTACTAAATCCTAATGTTATGTTAACCTGTTGCACCAAGCCTTACGTTCTAGTACAAATTAGTGCTTGCTTTTAATAATGATCCCTTAGTGCTTTTGCTTTAATCATGATTCATGACCCCTTGGCATTGAAGTTTTGATACATGAACGAATATATCAGTGTTGTAGGTATGCATCGAAGAAAGTCAAAGATAAAACTTTTAGATTTGCAAATCCAATCCATTTCTACAATATAGCATTCTAGATGATAACCTATACGTACACAATTTAATAACTAGTTAGCCATACCCCTGATTCGGGAAATTTCGAGGAAGCCTTGTAAGCTATTGTGTGGAATTGAAATTTCACAGTACATTTTAGAGATAGCAAGAAATTTTAGCTAAAAATAACAATTTTTTTTTGGAATTGAAATTTCACATTACATTTAGAAATAGCAAGAAATTTTAGCTAAAAATAACCGTTTTTCTTGGTATTTCTGGAAGAAAGGAGAGGGAATATGCAGTTGGTAAGCTGAGCTAGATCCAACAAGAAATTTGCTAGATCCATAAGGAGAATGTGATGGTAGAGTACAAGCACAAGAAGAGCATACACTCTCAGAAATTTTTGATCAGATGTGGAAACCCTTCCTATTTTGTGAAAACCCTTCCTATCTTCCCATGACATTGGAAAATAGGAAGGGTTTCCATATGAATTAAATTTTGAATTTTCGGTTGACATGCATATTTATGAGCTGCCCCATTAATGGGCGGCGTTCGTCTTGAAAATCGTGGTCCACGCCGCGTGTGAATAGTATAAATATTAAAAAAAAATAAGGTGGAAACCCTTTCCATTTTCCGTGGAAACCCTTCCGGTTTTCAAAATGGAAAAGCCTTCCCATTTTCCCAGGGGATTCAGTATTCTTTGCAGTACGGGACATGTGCATGCAATAAAGGGATTTTTTTTACCATTTCGTATTTGTATACTTACCATTAGTGGGGTTTTTTGCCATTATCTGGGGCAAAATATATACTTTAGGGGTTAAATTAGCTTCCAAGGATCAGTATACTAGGGATGTTTTTGGGCACCTTTCGAATGCAGATGTCCATACCCTTTTATTATTAAATGCATCCCCTGGGCCCATTTTCCATGGAAATCCTTCCTAATTTCTGTGGAAACCCTTCCTAATTTCCGAACTTTGAAATTCGAAAGGGTTTCCACGGAAATCAGGAAGGGCTTCCATGGAAACCCTTCTTGGTTTTAATGAAAACTGGAAGGGTTTCCACGGAAAATAGGAAGGGTTTCTATGGAAATTTGGAAGGGTTTCCACGGAAAATAGGAAGTGTTTCCACGGGAGGCCAATCCAAATCGGGCATACATAAAACCATCGCCCAATATTGCTAGATAGAAGGGATTTGTATCTTTTGCTCTTCCTTTTTTTCTTTTCTCTTTTGCCCTTTCTCGTTCTTTCTTTTTTCCTATTCTTTGTTTCCCTTTTCTTCATTTTCCTTTCACCTCTCATTTTTTACTTTTCCATTTTTTCATCTCGATATTTTTCTCTTTTTCCTTTTTCCATTTTTCCCTTCCCTTTTTTGCCCTCCACTTTATGTTTTCCCATTTTACCTTTGTTTTTTTTTTTTTTTCCATTTTTTCCATTTTCTCGCTTACTCTTTTTTTTTCTTTTTCTATTTTCTCTCCTTTCCCTTTTATATTTGTCCCTTTCCTCTTCCGTCCTTCACTCTCCCTTTTCCCTTCCCCCCTCTTTCTCTTTTGCCCTTTTTTTTTCCCTTTCCCCTCCAAATTTTTCTTCCCCTTTTTCTTTTTGCCCTTTTCCCGTTTTACTCTCTCTTTTTTTCTTCAATTCCCCCTTCTCTAACTATTTTCTCTTTTTCCTCTCCTTTTACAGCACTTATCTTGCCCCATCCTTTTGCCATTTCACTTTATAAATTTCCCTCTTTTACGCTCCTCCAGATCCTTTTTATATTCCTTTTTTTCCCTTTTTTCCCTTCCCCTTTTTGACACAACTCTTGCTCCAGTACAACCTTCTCTAAAGGTAATGAAAAAACTCTAAGCCATCCGATCTAGGGCTAAATCTAAGCGTCCGATCTAGGCTTTGATTCACAACAAACATATAGTATAATGTTTTTTCTCCTTTTCCTCCACATTTTCCTTTGTTTTTTCTTTTTTCCTTTTCTATTTTCTCCTTTGCTTTTCCCCTCCTCGTCCCCCTGCCTGTTCCCATTTTACCTTTCCTTTCCCATTTTCTATTCCCCCTCCCCTTTTTTTCCCTTTTCCCTTTTCGTTTTTTCGATTTCTTCTCCCCTTTTTGTTTTCTCTGTGTCCCTTTCCTTTTACTATTTTCTCTCTTTTCCTCTCCCATTTCCATTTTTCCCTTTCCCTTTTGCACTTCCATTTTTTTCCATTTTTTCCTCTATTTTTCTTCCCCGTTCCCTTTTTGCCCTTTCTATTTTCCCGTTCTACCTTTCATTTTCCTTTTTTCCATCCATCTAAAAATACTATCTATCTATCTCTCCCTCCCTCCTTGCTGGGGCTAGTGAGTTTCAGCACGAAGATGAGAGCACTAATATGTTCTTGCCTGAAGACATATTAGATGAACTAATTTATGATGTTGACTGTATGTTATGAACGTCTTCTATACCTGATGGTCCTAAGCGGCAATGAGGTTTAAGTTCATTTTCATTTTCTCTCTCTCCCTCCCTCCCTCATACCTCCTGCACTCACATATAGGGGCCGGCACAGCCGGACGTCCACCACCTAAGTACCAGGGTGGAGTTCCCCTCATCGCTCTCTTTGGGAAGTAATCTATCCTTCCGGGTGGCAATGGTAGGCAGCCACCATATCTGGGGCTCTTGATCCTGTGAGCTCTATGATTGGGGCCATCAGGTCACATACATTCAGGGCAGTGAGCACAATCATACTGTCACGAGAGTCGAGGTTTGGGGCCGTCGTCTCTTTAGCGACTGGAATGACTTAGGCGAGGGTCTGAGGAAGGCATTTTTAACCGCGGGCACTTGGGGTTGACATGATCCTATCGGTCTGGCTGCGGGGAAGCTGGATTCTTCGCAGCCGGCGGGCAGCCCATGATAGACACGCCGTCTCTATTTTGAGAGAAAGAGTGCGTTTACTATGGGTGATGCTTTCGGCTCCCTTTTTGAAAACTACTTGTAGCCATGCGTGCTTGTGACTTAGAACTTTGTTGGAGGTAAGAATCGGTGGATTCGCCCAGATGGAGCGATGCGAGAACGCAGGATCGCGTCTGGTGAACACCTGACCCGATCGTGGCGGCCTGCTTGAGTACCACAGAGCGCTTGTTTCATGGCAAACTCGGGACGGCGCTCTGAAGCAGTCAAAATAGCTGGCCCATTACAAAGGAGCACATCAACCCCGTGTTAGCGGGGCCTGGCTCTACTGCGTTCCAGTACGCCTAAAAGCCGCAGACTCATTGCCTCCATTCGCGCAGTGCCCACCATCTTCGCATCGAGAGGCGGGCGGTGGATTGGGGAGCCCGCGGGGCGGTTCAGCCGATCTTTGTCAAGCGGGTGCCATTGAGGGGATGAGTCTCACACTTTCGGAGTTGCCGGTGGAGTGCATAAGGGGCCAGATAAACTGCTTAGTCGCGGCGGACTTGCCTGCATTTCGATGAACCTGCCGTCGATGCGTGCCACCGGGGTGCGTGCATTGGGAATCAGGGCTGCGAGGTCACTTTGCCCCGCTGGCTACCCGGTGATTAGGCACCTCTGGTCTGATGCACTTATTTGTATATATTTGGGTGTTTTACGCATTTTATATGTTAGAGACGAGTTTGTCGGCCGAGTGATTCTTTGCCGCAGTTTTCCCTCCGACGCCGGAAGCGGGGGGTTTTTAATCGAGCTGAGTAATCCGTACAGCTAGCGTTTTTATATTGGGTCCTGGGCCGATTGGTCTCCGTGGGCGATAAAGTACACCCTCCCTTCCTTCCTTCCTTCCTTCCTTTCCCCGGAAATCATAAGCCTGATGCCTAGTAAAGGTGATGGTAAAGAAGCTGGCGGTCTTGGTCCTCTTAGGATGATTCGCTGGCGTAGCAGTGGCCAAACAGGCCCATAACAATAAAAAAAGATTAAAAAAAAGCTGAACTAGTAACTGAAAAAGGAACTGGGCCGGATTTTGAGCCTGCGAATTCAGAACCAGAGGACGAATTTATTGGAATAGATCCCAATAGGTTGGAGGCAAACAGCGGCAAAGGGCGCATCGATCCGAAATGCGCTGGCGGGGATATCTCGACCTTTAAAATGGGCCTTAACCACGTAACAAAAGCGGTCTACAAACGAGTTGAAGAAATTCAGATCCTTAAAAAGTCGAGACCAATCAAGAAAAAATCCTTTCTTTTTAAATACGGTGAACCCTAGTTCCTTCCTAAAAAAAATATGGGGCAAATGTTCATTACGATTACCAGGGAGAAGGGAAAAATCCGACTATAGTGGAAGGAAGATTTTTAATATTCGTTTTATTTTAGGTCTTTTTTTATGCCTTTTCATTTTTTAGGATACTTTTACTGCGTTTTCATTCACCGATTGGCCCAAGCGCCCGCCACTCATGGAAGAAGCTGTCCTTCGATTTAACAAGAGATTAGGTAGGTGGCCGATTTTTATGATAGCGGGGGCGGTATGGAGTGCTTTACTTTTTCATATCTTCTTATATTTCCCTTTTTTTTCTTTAGTTACAGTTAGTGGGGCGTGGTTTGGGTGCTATAGAGCTCCTGCTACCTAGGATCAAAACGAAGAAAATAACATGAAACAAATAGGAAAGGAAAAAGCTATACTTCCATTGCTTCGGTTTAACGGAATGCAGGATTTGTTCATATAGAAATATAAAACTTATACCACCTGATAAACAAATATAAAAATAAAGGACAACAAATTTACAGAGCATTAGTCCTTGTAGGATGCTCCATTTTGTAAAGAAATATGTCATTCTTGAGCATTCCCAGCCCTTATTTTCTACCTTATTCTTATTCTCCCTCCCAACATTGGAGATAAGATAAAGGGACATCCTATGGGCAGATAAAGATATACATATCAAACAGAGATAAATGTGATGCATGTTTGGGGTTTTTATGTGTTGTAAAACGCTGAGCACACTAGTAGAGAGTTGCTAGTTGCTGGGCATGAAGTGCCTTGGTAGGATTTGAACATATGAAAATCAGCATTTGCTTTAGGCTGCCAACTTTTGCTCTCTTTATTTATCTTATTTTCCTCCCTTCTTTTTGTTAGCGTTTAATTGCGAGAATTTTGGGTTTTTAGCCTTCTAACAAAAGAAAAATTAACTTTGTAAATGCAAGATTCAAAAATATTTGTTTTCCTTTTCGACACTTTTAAAGAATTTGATAGGAGGATGCGCTTGTGTAGAGATAAACTATTGCCATTGTGTTCCCATTTGTGTATATGGAGGTCCATACCTTCATAAGTTCTAATCTTAAACAAATCTTTGTAAGAATTAATAGGTATACATTAGGATTCAATTTTCTATATTTGTAGTAAACTAGTTGAATTTTTGGCGTTAAAATAGTATTTCCATTTGAAAATTTGGTTTGAACTGCGTATAAAAGCATGTTGAGGGCATGTATTTCATATACACTTGAGTTTCGCGTTTTATACCAAATTCGTGGCGTTGCGAGGGCTTAGCAAGAATGTTACGTGTTGAGGGGTAAAGTTACAGCCGGGGTATTGTCATAAATCATAAGAGGTTTCTTATTGTCAAACATTTTGCACAAAAACTCATACCTAGCATGTACTTCCAGGAATGCGGCATCTACATATCAAGGCCAACTTGTGACAATGAGATCTTTAATATGCCATCGATGTGGTCATATATTTCATATCATTTAGCCTTTATTCATGTTTGATTAAGAGAAGTATTTGCGGGATATTTGTAGTTAGAAGTGAAGTCCGCACGATGTAATATTGCGGATTACACTAACCATCTCCACTATTACATCATCTATGGCTTAACATCTACATATATCAATTTGTTAGAAATACTTAGGAGTTAATGACTTACCAAGGAAGTTTGGGGTTAGGATTTTTTTTTTGGGATTTGGAGGTTGGGGCTGGAAAGTACAAAGAGGTGTGTGACCTTTTGGTTTGGGTGGGGTAGGTATTCTTTAGAACAGCATTGATGTTAATTCAAGTTAGATTACCATATAAAGATGATATAAAGATGAATTGCAAGAAGGTTTGGCTATATGTAAGGCTCTAACTAGTGTACTCCATAGGGATGGGATACTTTCCATCATATAGATCGCTTAGAATTTATTTGTTTGGGTTAAAATTTACGGCCGGGTATTTAAATTTAAATAAAATATTACATAATTTTGAAATGGCACGGATTCCATATGCTAAGAGGTTGGGTGATACACTACAATTTGAGGCATCACTATATAGATTGTTTTACAATGCTATATAGATTGTTTTATAATGCTATATATATTTACTGTACTGGTAGGTAAACTGCATACGCTTGAGTGCATATGTGTATAGAGCCATTATGGTATTCACGAAAACCGTACTGTCATAAATACATCTTTTACATCTAACTCATGGAGAGACCTCTAAACACCCAACATTTCAATGCAAGGCATGCGCTGTACGTAAACTACTTCGGATAGCTTCAAACAATTTAACACGAAAAAGCTGTTCTCGGGAGCCATATGCCATAGACCTTCAACTGCTGATTAACATCTTATACTTTTCAATAAAGCGAACATGCAGCGACGGCCAGCAGCGGTTCGCATGCAGTTTAAACTTTGGCGTTGGAGATTGCCGCGCATGAGCTGCGCAGTAGCGTCGCGCGCCGTAAAAGCGTTTATAAGATCTTGTAACAGGCGCCGTCATACCACATGGTAGATCTTCCCTATGCGTATGAATTTGACGCTGCTATAATGGGGATGGCGGTCGATGCGTGATTAATACCGGAGGAAGAGACATAATGTTATCATATCTCTCAAATAAGAGGATAAGCCCGGATTTTGTAGAAGTGCTTTTGAATCACATTGAATCAACTTGATGTCATCTCATTCATCTACGATTCAGTTGTACGGCACGGCGTTGGTGGTGGTTTTAGCCCAATGAGAACCGTATCCTCTTCCAATTGTGGAACATTCCGTATAAATTGTGATGTTTAGCCACGGCCCGGCCCATAACATTGAACTTGCCTCATGGTGCCAGGCTCCGGCGGGTTGTATGCCATCCACCGGACACAGCAACCAAAACGTGATTAATGAAATTTAAATCATGCAGCGTAATACAAATCCTTACATAATTACTTTGGTGTGTGCATTTTCTCGCTTCCATGTTATGCCCCAATTCTGCCTTTGCCGTGAAAGGCTTAATGACCACATCCCAAGTCCTCCAACTGTAAACTTAATAAATTCAGTCTTCAGAAAACCAAGGTATCAAGTATATTGAGAGCCGGATCAAATGGGAAAGAAACTGGCATGCAAAAGAAATACACACCTCCATCCACTCATTCAACCAAAAATGTTTTGCGTAAGAACAACATTACTCTTAGTAACATCCTTTCCATATAACAAAATAAGCGAGGAATGGAACTAGCGGAGGGTACCTAATATATAGCCCAGTGAAAGCAATGCGTGACTCAAGAAAGTAAGGGATCAAATACGTAGCGGCTGGAACACGCCATCTCCAGCTGCACCAATATGGGGCCGTTTTCCTTCAGTGGTTGCTGCGCCAAATCCGCGAATGTGATAAATCTAGAGCCACCTGTTCATGATTCACGCAAACATCCCTCTTTCAAAAAACGAAATCACTTCATAGCGTAACAGCTGCTTTCCTTTTATAAAAAGTGCTTATAGAACTATAGAGGCTGCAAGAGTTTCATAAAAGAACTGTAGATATCTCCTAGGGCTCTAAATCAAGACTATTTAAACCTATACCCAATGTGCTAAAGCACTTTGTAGAACGACTTCTTTAAAAAATATGGGGACCTCATTATAAGAGCCCAATTATATGGGGATGCCACATTAGGGGCATGGACATCAAACATAGAGTCGCGATTCATGATATGGCGAAGTCATAGAGCATAACGCAGCCGTAACACTTATCGACACCTAGGGTGAGATGCTTCCCAAAATCGAATCAATAGATTCACACTAAATAAAGCTACTAAATCTTTTTTAACTTACCTTCTTTATCCAGGGCTCCAAACCGGCAGGTTGCGCCATTTGGAGTGGTGACGCCGAATATGAAGCGAGGAAGATTAAGCTCATGGCTCTACACCCAACCTCTGCGACATGGGGATTCAAGCCATTTTAAGACCATATCAACATATCCCAAGGAGACCAAAGTTTTCGCAGAAGGTAAATAAGCAAAGTAGATAATAACAAAACAGGACGACGCCGTAAACAGGGAAGGTCATGCATGGCTCTGCACCCAACCTGCGCGATATGGGCATTCAAGCCATTACAGACATATCCTTTTCTCCCGGAGACAAAGTTTTACAAAGTTTCTGACGATAAATAGCGAAGCGGGTAATAATGGGAAAAGCGAGGTCGACAATTAATATTTGAAACTACTAGAATAAAATATTAAACCAGGCATCGGGTTGTTAAAGAGGATATGCATTTGCTGCATCGGTTGTGATCGGAGCAAACCTTGAATATCTGAAATTGTGACTGAAACAAAATGAGAAACAAAATTGGGTTTAAAGGGATAAAAGCATCATCCTTTTGAAGACTGTTCAATTTCTTGGTATGTTAACCGACAATTTGATTTTTATTCAGAATTCCCAAACATCATCAAGAGATTCCTCTGGCACATCTCTCTTAAAGTCTTCCATCATGCATAACCCATATAAACATTACGCATGTAGAAAGGGTTTAGTTGAGCCTCTCTGCATCCTTTTATAGCGCCAAAAGGAATGAAAACAAAAGTTAATAAACCTAAATTCCGGAAAAGAGAGAGATTACATTTATACACGTAATCCTTAAGTAGCATCGTATGGAATTTTTAGTTGAATCCACCTCAATCCCTCTTGCTGAGCCGTTGTAATACTCACATTAGGTCTAGATGCATGCATAAATTAGAACTGAGCGATATATGTATATCGAGATGAAATCATGTTAGGATAGTTTGAGCAAACAAAAGAAACTAAAGTTTAGGGACTGCAGAGCTTTGGTGGGTATTTAAAAAAGAAATGATGTTTGCGAATACCAACTTGGAAATTGTGCTTGAGAAAAACATATGCATATGATGTGAACTTATGGATTATAGGCGATTAAATATATCATACTTATCACGTAAAGGAAGCAAGGGCTTAATGGTTTTACTACATCGCCGGGATGGGTCATATACAGGTGTTCTTGAGGAAGATAATATTTGAATCAAAATGAAAATCATGCACCATATTCGTCGTGACGCTGCAAGATGAATCATATAACCAAAATTGCTAAATGTTACACCGTCCAGGAATTTGCCAAGCCGAGTTTGTATACGTTATATATCCCCTCCGGTTCCATCGCGCCGTAACGACGCGCGTAAACTTTGCTGCGGCTAACTTGTGCGGGCGATATTTACGCCTGCTAATCGCTGACACCAGCTTTAATTTCTTTGAATACGCGCACTTTCTAGGTAAGTGTAATATTCGATTGAAATATGTCACCAGAACACTTGTAATGCTTGCGGACGGTCATTTATTTGTATGCATGCGTCCAGCTCACTCTCCTTGTTTACTCTCCTTGTTTCTTCCGCCAGTGATTTCAATTGCAATACCCTGTAGTGATTATCATAGACAAATTAATTTAAATGGAATTCAACTTGGCTGTCTATTACGTCATTATTTTGGGAGTTCTGCGGTTGGGAATTTGATTTCAGCGGTGGACAGCTTCCTTCCATGCCTTGCCTTGCCCTCACGGAAATCATGGTGCGCGGGCCGATTTTATTAATCTACCCCGAGTTAAAAGTGGCAAAAGCAGTCGGATCAATGCGGTTTGTTCGGTAAATAACATTCAATGCTATATATACGTGTACCAGTACCTCGAGAATGGCACATCACGTCACTGGCCGATTTTCATACATCACGTACAAAGTAACACACACCCTCAAATGATTGATTCGGCAAATGGCGGCCGAAACAAAAAAGAATGGGATAGTTACTCATAGTGCGTGATATCCTAAGGTTGTTTGGAAAACCCCAAAAATTTGGTAAAATTCATGAGGTGCTGTGGCCCGTGAGATAAAATGGAAAATCGTCAAGCACAAAGGTGTGAAGATCTTTGTGGGGAAGGTCCTCTACGGCACTATCTAGTCAAGGCCAAGCAGCTCAAATCCTCCGACTAAGAATGCATTAGGGGCGGGCAATCCGTACTTTTGAGTTAGGGTATTAGGTATCGTTCTGGCAGATGCTGTGACCAAAAAATTGAAGCCATGGAATGTGAAAAACAGCTACCATTTTGCATTTAGAATTTAATTACAGAGCCCAAACTTCTCTCTAAACCTTTAAATTCGGCAAAATTTCACAAACAAACTTTTATATGGAAGGTTAAGTCTTTCGTTGATGGTACTTTGCGTTTAATTATTCTAATTTAGCCGGTTTGGTGGCGTTGGAACTATAAAGGTCTTGTTGGTTTTGTTGACGTGAGATGCTTTTCTCTTTATGCCTTCAATTTGTTAATGATTTGATATGACCAAGTATTTTCAAAACAAAAAGTACATAAGTGGTGTGTCTTTAGCCTTTATAGGAAATAGTATTCCGCTGGTGTTGAAGGTTTGGCCATTATCGCCATGCTGACTCAACCTCATTCTGTTTCGCTGAATTAAAGCCATTTCTTACATAATTTTAGTAGCAAAATGCATGACGTTCCAAGTCCAAACTACTTTTAATCTGATTTTCCTGCACCCTTATAATATCTTCTCCTTTTATGAATTATGTTAACAATATAAAGATAAGGCGGTTGGGAACCGGGAAATACCAGTAACAAGCAGCTACCGGCTTGTGCTTTGTCTGCAGGGAGAGCTATGATGCAAGATAAAAAGCAGAACGAAAGGTGGTATTAACCGAAATGGATTGATTAAAATTACAACAGCCATGTACAAATGTTCATCATTCATTCCAGTTCTGCAATACATGCATTTCGACCAGTTGGGCTGTAATCAATATCCATTATAACAGACACGTGATCCTTGTGAATATATGTAGCAAACTTCAACCTTCTCATGTCACAAATATAGCAATTACAATCCTCATTCGCTCCCGTGAAATTGAAGGCTTAACAAATTGTATTATTCCTTGTCCGCATAATCATCTTCCTCAAAGGAGTGTTCATTCGTAGATCATAAATGGAGATGTTGCAATCAGTGGCAGTAGTAGCAAAAACATCTGACGTTGTTAGCTAGATTGAGTCTCACATAAATAACTATATAAAACCTTAAGAAAGGCTATTGATGGGTTCAAGAAAAGCTATTGATGGTTTTAGGGATAATAGATAAGCCACTTGTCTAAACTTTTTGAAGTTTTCAAAAATACGTGTATCTAGCTGTAGGCATGTTGCATAGAGTAACAACTTAGGTCCTGAGCTTCTTCTTCTTTTTCTGATCAATGAAGATGCCACTTGCCATTGAAGATTTAACGGTTGCTTCACCCTCCATACCTTTTGGTGATCCAATTATTGCAACATGACATTTCTGAATGGGATAAAATCAGTTTTAATCTTATTCACCCTTTCTACAGAAATCTCTCTAAGCTGCAAAGTGGATGATTAAAATCATTTTTTGCCTTCTACAAAAATAGCTCTAAGTTGAAACTGATAGCCTGTTGTACCTCTGTACATGTTGTACCTTGCATTGTTCTGTGTCAACTGGGAAAATATACCTCAAGCACTGCTTTTGTTATCCTTTGAAGATATCTGTAATTTCAAACAAATTTGACTAAACCTTGGCATGACAAGTTTGGGCTCTCATGCAGGTCTGCTTGGTAATAAAATGTTAGTCAACAACCCAGAAATGCATTTTTTCACACAAATAATCCTGCCCCTAACAAAGTAACTGCCTTTTATTTGGATTTTTTGCTTCATCCTCTTGTATCATCTCTTTCATTTTCTACTTCACCTTTGTATTTAGTGCATGCAAGTTTGAAACTGCTAAAATGGGAATGCAACTGGTCATCTTCATCTATGCTTCATGTTCACCTATGTTGAACATTATATCTTTATGTCTGTAACAAAAAGCTCAACATTTTAATATGGCTAAACTCAAATTTGCACTGACCTGGTAGTTAAATAAATACCTGCTTCTTGTGGAGCATTATAACATAAACATTCTATGCTATTTGCAAAGTTGCGCTCATTGCATCCTGATCTGTTTCAAGTCAGCCAAAGATCACCAATATTGAGAAGTAGCTATAAGATCACCAAAAACTATAAGTATAAAGAAGCCAAAGATCACCAAAAACTATAACTATAAAGAAGCAATGATCAATATAAGACTCAGTTATAAAAGAAGCGTCAGGCAAGTAGCTCAAGAAATAATCTTACCAAGAGAAAGAATTAATATATTTGCAGAATCGAAGCCTTTATTTGTGCAGAAAGTATGTTTTATAAAATAAGTTGCCTAGTGGAAATTCAGTCGCCAGATTTCCATCCGAGCTTACACTGCCTTTTCCAAGCCCATAACCTCTGGAATCTTTGCCCACAGACTCAGGGCCTCTATCATAACCTCCCTCGTGACCCTCTAAAAACTCGTCTTATGTATGCGAAACATCTAAAAAAACGTGCTTGTGAAGTTATGAGCTTGGCAACTATCAGCAGGGCAATACCAATCACCGGGACTTACGTTCCTGCTGCTAAAGCTAAATCTTCTGCCATTGTTACGTCTGGAGCCATAAGCGGCAGCTGACGATCCATAGCCATTTCCACCTCCGTGGCTAGAGTAGGCATACAAAAAGATTGGCCTTTTACAGTTGAATCTCGACCGTCCAACTACGTCAATCAAATCTTGGCTGCTGGATTTAGGGCTGGATTGAACATCGGATAACATTATCCTATTACAGAAACAGCATGAGCCCGATCCTATTATCGACTATTGCAGAGCCCGATCTGCATGCAAGTTAAAAACATCATGCATCACAACAACACCCCGAGGATTCTAGTCGTAAAAAATAAACCCTAAGAAAAGGTATGTTGGAAGGAAAGGTCAAGATGTTGCCACATGGCGTCAATAAATAAAAACCGTCCAATTTAGGGCGTGGCCCATTACTTGCATTTTATAATATAAGATTTCACATTGAATCACCCTAACATTTTACAAATGCTATGGTATTTTGACGTTCTGAATATCTTCATGTTGATACACAATGTTTTAAGCCATGTATCGTTATCATTGATCCAAGATCTTAAGTTTAAACGTCCCTATCTCGCACGAAAGAGGAATGTACATGACCAAAGGGCTCTATGTGCATGAAATGCTAGACATTTAATGCAAAAAATACTTGACACCCAAAAATACATCCACAAAAGCCTAAACTATGGCAACCCCAAAACCAATACCCTAAATTATATGCACTCCATTACATTCACGCATTGTATTGCACACTATTCCTACCCATTCAATGAGCCCATGGCTAATGCCTAGACCCCAAAACCTTCACGGTGATACTCCATTACATCTACAACAACGATAACATTTACATTCTTATTCCACCTATAAACTATAGTAATTTCCCATTCCACACGTCTACAACTAATGCTCGACATCGTCGGACACACGTTTCTAGTGAGCTTTTATTTATAATCTGAGCCGTTTATAACTTAGGGCTAGCATCTCTGCCGTCAAGATTCAAAAAAGTAACGTGAATCTCTTCTGTGGCAGATTCATCCTGAGGCATTCTGCTTCGCAATAGGGACGAGATAGGCTGCACCATCGTTTCTCCACCATGAAGTGATCTTTCGACTGAGGAGCAACAGAAAGGCATGGGGTCGACACCTAAATCCGACAACAATGAAGATCCGAAGTCTGGCACCAATGAAGATCCAAAATCTTAAGGCAAGGTTCTGTAGTTCTTTTTATTCTAGAGATAAATGGTTGATCAAAAGTTTCTCTCTGCACACAATCTTAGATATTGCTTATCTGAGGAGTTCTTGGTCGTGCCGTTGGAGCTTGTGCATAGTTAGTGTTTGCTCCCATAGAAGTTGCTGATTCAGATGATATGCCTCTTTTACCATCTGATTTTTGTGTGAATCGACTACTAAATGGCCCGATAAGTATGGTAAATTCGTTTAAATCATTATCCATGTTCTGCAGGCTCTAATTTTTACATAGCAGGATGGATATAGTGGTTTATCTGCACCTTGGACTTAGCATCTATTCTGGTATGTAGTCGTGAAAGGTATATGACTAAACCTATAGACAATTACATGCCTACATTGCTACTAATCTATTATATAGTTGCTCTTCAAGTTAGAGACTTGAGGCTTCTTGGATGATAAGTTTTATACCTAAATTTGGAATTTTGGGCTTCGAGTCCCTATTCAGGTTGATAGTTTTTGTTGCTTTATCAAATTGGATGATTTGCTATTTATGTGTGCTGATGTAAGTTTATGGCAAGCATTTTGTTGCATGAGTACATAATGCACATACAAGATCAGAAGCTATTGCACGAAGAACTAGAGAGGCATTTCTAGCTAAGTTGAGCTCTACAAAGCATCAACACAAGAAGATTAGAGTAATGCAAGATGAACTAGTGCAGTGAACATGATTATATCCATAACAAGGTGCAAGAAAATGATGATGAAGAACAGATTGAACTAACAGAGATGTCCAACATTAATAATCATGTTTTCTTGCTTTCTTCCGATACAAATATGATTTATTCATATGATTTATTCCTATTTTTATTCCTATTTTTACTCAAATAGAAGTTGCAATATGAACTTTGTCCAGGTTATTAGCTTGATCCATAATAGGGAAGAGTTGCGAGCCAAAATTGTGCGAGCCATAATTGGAAAGAGTTGTTATTAGCTAGATCCATAATAGGGAAGAGTTGCGAGCCAAAATGGGAGGAGTTGCGAGCCATAATTAGAAAGAGTTGCAAGCCAATATGGGGAGAATTGCGATCCAAAAGAGAGGGATTACTTCCTGTTTTAAATCAAACTATGGTGCCTAATTTTAATTCTAATAGCAGTTCATGTTCAGTATAATTTGGCCTGCCACAATTCTCTATTTAGATCAAGATACATTTCTGGCGTGGTCCACAAATGGAGTTTTTTGGGATTACATGTGCATTAAGAACCACAAGTTTACCTCAAAATTTGACTATTGGAACTCATCCAATTTCTTTCCAAAAAAGTTTCTGTTGTAGCTTAACATACAATCTTCTTGGTCTCATACTTGGTTTTGTGATGAAAGTTTAGCATCTCTATTTTTTTTAGAAAATGTTAACTTGATCCACTATTGGTAGAACCCCACACTAGAAGGCAACAGAAAAGAGACACAAAATTCGCTGAGAAGCCATTGTCAATTACATAATCTTATCCACTCGTGCACAGCCACCTTCAGATTATGTACTTTGCCAAAAGGTAAAACATTTTATTACACAAGAAGTCTTAGCCTACCCTCACATGTTTCTTTTCATCTCCTTTTTACTTAAAACGTGGCATATCTTCCAATAGCCAAAGACAATACTGCAATATTCAGTCTTCAGCTTGCAATAACAAATGTTTTCTGGTGTTACTTTCTGTTTTCTAGTGTTCCTAGTTTCTTTTATAAAGCAGCAGCATAGAAAATGTTTTGCATGTACCAAAAGGGCCAATAAATATAAGAGCAGACAATCAATTGCATAATCTGATGAAGATGGCATATTTACATAGTACTATGGACAGATAAAACAGTCCGTGTTGTGATCGGCTATTTATCAATTTCTACCTACTTACCTTGCGCAGACAAGTGTACAAGCAAAATCCTGCTTGACTCCTCTGATCCTTCTCCTCATCCATGCATTATACCCTGCCCATTCCAACCCGTGTGCTAGCAATCTGCTAGTACTGGTATCTCTATTTCTGTAAGTGTCCCTCTGTTGATCCTGATATTGCTGATATTACAAAGTGTTAAAATTAACAATGCCATGCAGAAACAGTAATTACTGGTCTTTCTATCCATCCTAAGGACAGGAAACCATGTCCCTCCATCAGCTTGAAACTTCCAGAGTAGAGCCCTAACAGCAATCTAGCTTGGCTCATAGCATAATGACTCAAGGCAGCACTCCAGAAGCCAGCACCTTCTATAATGGATCTCCAATTCTCATTATTCTCCCGTCTCTCTTTTGTTGTTTTCAACACCTGATTACTGCTGTTACCATTCACAATCTCCCTCATCTCTTTAGCAAACAATATTCTCTCAATATCTATCCTTCTCGGGTCATCCCTCTGCAGAGCAGACTCCAAAGACTCAAAAATGGCAGAATAGAAAGAAAATGCGTTTACAAAGTCTGAAGCAAAATGCGATCTCCCAATGCTGGCCTCATACTCGGCAACAGTGACAATCTTAGCACCAGTCTCCTGGACAGTCTTGAGAACTCTCCTCAATGTCTCCATGGAGTCATCCAGCAAATGATGAAGCTGCAACATGAAATTCACTGCAACTGCCTCATCTTCTTCAATCTCAAGCATTGAGGGCTCCAGCTCCTCCAGACTCTTATTGAGCGGGCGAAATTCGAAGTCCAGTTTAAGCAAACTGGCAAATTCAGACAACCTCCTACTAGTGGCAAGAAGTGATTCGGTAGGGTCAGGACCAAGCTTGGGACTGGGAATCCCAGTAATCCTTATTCTAGGCGGCACCACTCCTTCAGGCTGAGTAGCAAAAGCTTGGAGCAAGGCAGCCCACTGAACCCCTTGCATAATACCACAGTCCACAATATGCACTTTTGACGCTCCTCCAACTGCCTCAAGAATGGCCTGATTAGCAGTTAAATGTGCAAACTTAATAAATGGACAGGCATCATTCCAGTTTCTGTAAGAAACCACCATGTCCTGCAAACTCTCATCTCTAGCAGATCCCTTATCTTCCAACTTCTCTGCAAGCCCATCTGCAAAATGAGCCACTATTCTCTGTGTTGGATCCCCAAGATGAGATGACCGTTCTCTGAGAATGTTCAGAGTAGTCCTTGCAGACTCAAGATCCAAGTTTTCCACAGCCTGATAACAATCCAAGAAGAGCTGTACAGTTTGAACGCCTCTTTCCCCTTTTTCTCTCTGCAGCCTTTGGAGATCGGTTGCAGAGAGACCCCAAAATTTGCGCCTGGAATCCTCTGTCTGTTGCTGAGAAGATTCCATGGAAGTCTGCTGCTCCTGGCCTCCTTGCTGATGCTCCTGTTGGTCTAAAATAGATGGAAATTGATCAAAAGGAATAGAGGAAAGGATTTCGTTAGAGGGGTCTGGCGTCCAAGGAGGAACCCCATCAGAAAAAGAAGAGCTTCCACACAGACCAAACTCCTCTCTCCATGAAACATCGGGAGTACAGGGGTAAGGGGGAAGCTCGGAAGAACAGCTCTGAGTAGACTCACATGGATTTAAGCTCTCAAAGTGCTCGTGTTGATGGTGGTGATGCGGCGGATGCTGATGAAGCTCTTTGATTAGCGAATCCATCCATTCACAAGGGCCACCTTCCTCAATCAGATCATTTGTCTCTGGCAATAGAGGCTCTGGCGTTGGAGGACTCACTAAACCAGATAATCCAAACGCTTCACTGCTATCATACTCATAAGGATTTGTTGTTGTAGATCCAATTTGGCATGAAAACTGCCTCAATGGGCCGCTCTGATCCAGAGCACTTGGATGCTCCATAATATGCAAATCGAAGAAAGAAGTAGGTTCAGAGGAAAAGTCGTGAAATGGGTCCACTTCTTTGCCGTAGAAGCTCCCATTCAGCTGCTGAAGCTGAAGCTGAGGTTGTTGAAGCTGGAATTGGAGGTGCTGTTGCTGTTGGTGTTGGTTCTGCTGCTGCTGTTGATTCTTTTGTTGATGTTGCAGCAATTGTTGGGCGATGGCCATGAGGGACGCTTCAGAACGAGGAGGCGGGTTGTGGTAGAAAACCATGTTGGAATGATCTGCACAGGGATGAGCCATTGCATTGGCAAAATGACCAGGATCTCACTCGGATCGTCGGATTCTATTCTGGATTAGGATTTCAACCACGCGCCCAGTGCCTGATTTGCATACCCTGTATATCAGATCCTAACGAAACCCACAGCGACAGAGAAGGAGCAACAAATATAACGGGCAGAAAGAGGCGAGAGAGAAGGGCTATATTTGAGCGCTGAGAAAAGGAGTGAATGCTAGGAGTTTGAAGAAATGGGCCGTCCTGGTATTAGTAGCAGATCAGCAGGTAAAGAAAAGAGCCCGTCTTCGATCATGAACAGCTCCTTGGGAGATTAGAAAAAAAAGATGAGGGCAGCAAAGCCCCACCACGAGACCAGATGGTGGCAAAACGAGAAATATCAAAGCAATACCCTGTCTTGCTATGCTAGAGTTGCACGGAGCAGAGGAGGCTGTTTGTTCTTAGTACCACGACAGTGGCCTAAGGTTTTGGCTTCGTTTTTCTGAGCTCAAAACAGGGCCAAGAAAGGGACCGACAGGGTTAGTTGGGTCCTACTTCGCCATAGCCACCTTGATTGCTCTTTATAATCCCTGTCTTTTGATCTGTGGGTCCTTGCCGGACCATAGGGGCGGCAGAAAAGCAAGGAGTGGCAAAAAAGGAGGGCCTCAAGTGGCTGGTGGTACCCTTATTACGAGCTCTGAGTCATAGCTTGATCTTCAACTTGGACCTCTCTTCTTACACAGTCGTTTTTCTGTGGCTTTGTTTTTCTTGCAAATTGAATAAGGCAAAACAAAAACAAAAACAAAACAAAAACAAAGCCGTTGCGGGCTTGTTTTTGTCGTGGCTATGGCGGATTAGGGTTAGGATGATGCGCCAGAAAGCAAACTTGATTACGTTACTCATTGATAAGAAAAATCCGGCTACTTGAATCACAGATTAAGACGGAATTCATGAGCGCTAAACTTAAAAAAGGTAGGCTAACCTCTGCCATAGCTTCGACTTTGTGTTGAATATTGTTGCTTATCTATCCATATCCGTCGGTCAGGTGAGGTCAGAGCGTATACAATGACAGAAAGCACTAACCCTAAGCGCTACAACTCCGTCGTCGTCATCCTCCATAGCTCTTTCCGGCCTTTTTCCTCCGGGAAAAAAAAAGACCTCGGGCAATGTATTTTTTTCTTCCTATGATTTTATTTTGGTCTAGGGTTTTGGAATACACTGTGGCTCAACAGCGACCTGGATAGCTACCATGTCCAGCTCCAATGTTGTTCCAATGTGAACGTGTCCTTTTTTTTTTTGTTCATATCCTGCCATCCCAGAGTATGTCCTCCTTTCACTATTTCCATTGTTCTTTCCCATGCTCTATTACCATCTATTAACAACAATTTCTTACCCCTCCACCACAAAAAAAATTACCAATTACCATCCCTCTTTTACCTTGCCCCTTCTCTCCTTGCTTATGTAATTTCCGCCCGTCATGGCCGACCATTGGGCCCTCAAATCGACCATTGGACGGCTTGGTATCTTTTTGCATACACACACATGGGTTGCTTCCGTATCCTCTGCTTGTGCATGCACTTAAAAAGCACATTAAGATCTCCCTGCTTCTTTCTGCTTCTCACTTGCACATGCATAGCAAAAGGGAGAGGATTGACTTAAGATTAATATAATCATAGAAAAAGAGCAGCCCTAGTTTACCACATGGTTGATCTTATTCTAGCAATTCTTATCTTCCTTAACATAATTTACTTCAGTTGCCACTAAAATAGCATATGCGTGAAGAAATTTCTCCGTACCTTGCCAAAACGAGCATTTTAATACTGGACACGTGTTTAGCAACTGGGTAATTTGTTGATCAACACCTCTCGTCCTCGGTACGCAGTACATAGGTGGCATGGCACAATCCCCAGGACAGTTTGCAAAGCAAGCGTGCCAGGCCAATTCCGATTTTCTCTACACTAGAATGGTACAACTTCTTGTATGAGAGATAATGCTATTTAGCCTCATGGGGAACATCATGTGAACATATTTATGCAAAAGCTTGGCTTGATACATTTGGGAAGTACATAACATGTGATATCGACCCACGTGTCCTCTGATCATATGCTTTTATAACATCAAAGGAACTCCAGTAAGTGGACTACCATCAGACTCATGATGTAATATCTCACTTTACATACTTAGGAAGAGGAAAAGGTAAAGGGATCAGCTTTATGTTTGTCAAAGACAACAATTAGCATGTAGATAATTCTAGCGACTTTTATGGTTGTGTTATGTTTGTCAAACCCATCGGAATAAAATCTAAGTACTTTTATAGTTGTAGCGATAATTAATTATGACTATTGTGTTTACGTGAACTATATTACATACTAAAGGTGTAATCACTATTTATGCCATTGATTTCTCCTTTTTTGCTAGAACATTTTAGTCAAATTAGGACCTTTGGGATTTTAATCACTTTTAACTTCAACAACCATTCTATGATTTTTCAAATTGTAGGCATTGATTCTTTGGCTTGAAAATGAAGGCAATGGTTGCATTCCATCAAAACCTATGCGTTTTATTTTTTGGTGGTTGGCAAGGAAGGGGGGTTGGAGTGGGGATGGGATTGCCACACATATGTTACGGGTCCATGTAACAATCTAGTGATGGTGCCCCCCATATCAGCCAAAGTCACATTTTATATAGAATAGAATAGTTTTTTTAACACACTTTGTATAGGATGTTTTGTACTGGAGCCTATATATGCACCAATCTTCCCTTTTGGGAACTTTTCTCATTTTGTTCTCCTCATTTCTTGGACTAAGATGCCCCAGCTCTCTAGTTTGTCTTGTTTTTGTGGGATTTTTTGTCTCTTGTTGATTCTGTGGCCAGGGTAATGAATGCTTAATCTTGCTCTTTCTTACAAAATCCCTTTGAGATGCTATATCATGCATGCAGAGAATAGAGTTCCAACATAGCGATAATTTCACAAACAACTTCAATTCAGCTAAATAAATAACCAAGTTTAACTCCATAACTGAAAGTCTACTAGCAAAGTTGAATTTATATTACATTATGGCAAGAACAAAATCTCAGTGGTCAACAATACCGTATACCATTGCACTATAGAAATGGTATGATCAAAGCACTGTGCACGGTTGATCTGACAACCCAAACCCTAACTCATATAATGGATCATTCAAATCTTTAGCTTGTATAACTATATGTGCGACCTTTATCATCTTGATCTTACCTGGTAGTGTTGTATGAGGGGGCCCCGGTATTAAGAGGGTATAGCACGAGAAACCTTTATGAGGATGGTTTAGGAGGTGGTCTATGGATTACCAGCAGGATGGTAGCAGCAGCGGTCCGATCTTGTGAGAATGGGCAGTGGTCTCGCGGGCTATCTTTGCCACTCTGTGGGATGCCTCTACTCTTGCAAAGCCCAAGGCGAGGCACTATCAGCCGAGGATTAATCGACCTTGAGCATGGACTGTCCCGGTGCCAGCACATCCTGCGGCGAAGAAGCGAGCTATTCATGCCAAGGGCGGGTTCCCATTACCTCGAGAGTGGGGCAATTCATTTGGGGGTGTGAATGGCGGTACGGGATCCCCGGGGAGGATATGTATGGGTGTTGTGAGATGCCGCGTGATGAGGATGAGCACCATGCCCTCGGCCCGGTGCCCGAGCATATGCCCATGTCGAGGCGATTACTGTGATCTTAGATACTCGACACCTTCCATGATTCTTTCGCATCACCTATGGTGGCTGGGAGAAAGCTTACATCCTGCTGATTTGGTAGATCAGACTTGCTCTTCTGGGGCATGGTATTTGAGAGCCTACTTGTTGAGTTTTTCCTCCCAAGTGGGGGGTTTCATCGTGTGGGGTTCATGCTGATTACATTGTTTGTTTTGGTGTTGGGGTTTTTGGCTTTTGCTGTTGCATGCTTTAGTCTCATAGGCCTCACGGCCTCAGAGTGGGCGTTAAAATAAACTTCCTTCCTTCCTTCCTTCCTTCCTTATAAGCTTCAACTTCATGATTTGCAACATGGTTCATTGAGTTGTTTTTCAGTTGCCATGCTTCTAATTCCAAAATGATAATGTGGTGGCCAAATTCGAGCACAACATGTCACACTTATTAAGGATTTTTATTTTATTTTGGAAGGACGAAAATAAATATATAAGTCTGAGGTACAGACTTAAAACTCAGAGGAAAAAATAGTCCCTTTGTGCACAGCTACCTGGGAGCTCCAGAATATCTATGTGCAAAATAAACCTCAGATTCTCAAACCATCAATATGAACTGCTGGAGATCGTTTTTGCCGAGCTGCTTTCTTAAATGAAATATGCGTCCAGCCACCATTATGACCCTTAATTTGCCCACTGCACCACCAGGTAGGTCCAATTGCAGTGAAGGCAAAAGGAACAATTGCATATGAAGCTAGTGGAACTTCCACCTGTGCAAAATGAGATTTCTCCATAGAGTGTAATGCCACAACCACTATACTAGGTGCTACACTGTCTTGCACACAAGAGGTAGTTACAAATGCAGCGAGATAGTTACAGGTGCAGTAAATGGTACAATAGCACGTGATACCTCATCAGATGACATTGGCATTGAAGAGGCCTTAGGTAAAGAGGATGCCAGAGGAGATATTAAGATTGGGGAAGAACTCACGGAATCAGAGACAAAAGAAGATGTAGTGGTGACTAAAGCTGAAGTTATAGGAGAAGTGGACAAATGTCTATCTTTTCACTCCACATTCCTCACACACATTTTTGATACATTTTAATTATTATTATATTATTATAATTTATGTTATTCATCTGTCACATATTTCTCACAAACTGTTGACCTCCACAAGATGCTGACATTACCAAAATTCTTCTTATTTGCTTGACATACTTCATTGTTTTCTTGGGATGGACAAATACTACGGCAATAAGTGTAATTAACATGTAGAGCCCTCCTTATATCATTGAAGGCCTTTTTGTACAAATCTGCTTGCTCATATTTGACACAACAACATCTGTTTCTCTCTTGCAATCCTTATGCACTCAGGTTTCAGATACTCGAACTATGGAAGGCGAATCTTGGCATCAGGATTCTGATATAAAAACTGTTTACAAAGCTCATACCGCAATAACGCAAACATTAGACCACACATTAACAATTTGATGTTAGCAAGAATAGAATAGAATAGAATAGTTTTTTTAACGTCCACGGAGACCAATAGGTCATGGGACCCATACAATGGGCTAGTACAATCATTACTACTAGGATTAAAAAACCCCTGCCTCGAAAGGTTTTCAAGGGAAAAACCTTTGCAGTAATGATGATACTAGACAGGCTTAGATAATGACTACTGAGGGCTCAGTAATTGCAGACGTTTATCTAGAACCTCAAGTATGTATAATGCCAAGTCATGCACAGATGGTGCGCTGAGAAGTTGTGGAAGCGTGGAATGGAATGCTAGGGTCGAAAAATGATTCCGGACTATCTCAAAAGCAACTCAGAAGAGTATGGCTTTCATCTTCAATAACCTGTAACTGGCAACAGGCACATAGTCTCGCTTCTCGCGGTAATTGCGGCCACTCCCATCTACCTGTCTCAATCCGTAGCATGTGGGACCCCGTGCGAATTGATGTAATAGCTACAAGCTTGTTCCTGGACAATGAAGCAAGCAAATAAGCTTGGGGCCCTGGTGCCAAAGTGGGATTTATGTGTGCAAATGCAAATGCATCCAAAGTACTAATCTATATATGTGTACATTTGATGTACATTGGATGTACATAAGACGTACATCCAGTTATTCAACTGATGTTTGAAATATACATATAATGTACACGTACATTAGATGTACATCCAAAAAATGTGCATTGAATGTAAGTATCTAAAACTGTTCAACCTCATTATCTAAAAGTAGAAGGATGTAAATCTAATACGCAAGTACATCTTAAGTGCAGGTGGATGTACATGTAAATGTGAATGGATTTACATATAAAACTATATAACAGTACATCAATGCAAGATTTCTACTTCATGTAAACAATGTAACAAACATTATAATGCAATATATGTCGTGAAAACCATGTGCGTTCATTACTAGATCGGTGGGAAACTATACTTGAATGTACAGAAGAAAATCATGAAAGAATTGAGAGAAAACATAAGATTCCAATGAGAATTGTTTCAATAGGCTTTGATATTTCTTCAAGTAAAAAACACAACATTCATGTTGCAACAACCTCATGCTTATGAATCCGCGTTAGGTGGGTAGATACAACGTAGCGTGTCAACAATGACAGTTAAGGTGCATAGCATCATATGGATCATACATGGAACACAAGGGGATCAACTAGATGAAATGCATTTAGTCATAACATAGATGATATTTTTAGGATTTGCATTTGTCGATTGCATGCTCTCAGTTGATCAAACTGGGTGTAAAAATAAAGAATAGGATATTCCAACTTTGAGAGCATAAGACTGTATACAAAGGGGTTTCCATAGATTGCAAACTGTATACAAAAGGGTTTCTCCATACCCAAGGAATGCACATGCCATATATCCCTTATATAGAGGTGAAACTGAGGGTTCGGCTAGATCTAAATAAGATGAATATTTAAGTCAATATGCTTAGTTTTTTCATGTGCCACTAGATTTTTTACAATTGCTATGCAATTTGTCATGATACAAGTAGGCTCACTTTGTTTAACCAAGTTCCGCCATCGATCTTTTTAACCAAACTACTTCTTTGAATATTAGAGAACTTGCAGCATATTCAACTTCCGCTGATGACATAGCAATTGTTTTTGGTTTCTTACTTCTCCAAGCAATAGCCTTGCCTCCAAGATATATTACATATTCAGAGGCAGACTTCATTGTATTTAAATCTCCTCCACAATCTACATCACTAAAGCCAAATAAAATCATGTCATTAGAAGTAAATTTTTTCTAAAACACATGTTCTTGCTTCCTAGTGTGCTTTAGTTGGACTATGATAGGATCTGCTCAACATATTACTATGTAAGCTAGGCTTGGTCTAGCCTACGACCTGGTATAACTGGAGCTTTTTCTTTCTTTGCATTTTCAATATTGAATCTATTATTTATTTGTTTTGAATATGTCTGCTCTGCCCTGGGTTAAGTAACCTTTTGTCTCTATTTGTACATACTTCAATGCTTAGAAATTGTTTTGAGTTCATTTAGATCGTCATTTGAAGCCTTTGCTTGAAGATAATTTGCAATGTGATAAGCAATCAACACTATTTGCCATTATTATATAGTCACTAACATATAAGACTATATGCAAAAATGTCACTTAAATCGTCATTTGAAGCCTTTGCTTGAAGATATTTTTACAGTGCGATAAGCAATCAACATTATTTGTTCACACTTTATAGTCATTAACTTATAAGGCTATTATGCAAATCATCTCCCGCCTTCGATCAGAAGTTGAGGAGACTGCTACCATGGTGCGAAGGGTTCAGTCCACCTTCGAAGAGAGCCAGTCATAGCTAAGAGCAATAGAGTCAGGACATGGGAAATGACCCCATTGACAGTAAACACTACACTCGACTTCTGCTTACAAAAACTGGAGCACAGCTTGGCTGTTCGAGATATGGAGGTGCAGGAGTTGTAGCCAGCTATCGTCAAACAAGGCAAGGGCTTCCATGCAAAGGCTCATGAGCAACTATAGTGCATACACGAATTTGCAAGGCAACAACAATTCCAGCAATAGATGAGCTCCCGACTTGGAGAAGGAGAGACCACTGCACAGGCCACGACAGTCCCACACGACGTCAGCAAGGACCGCCAACTGCTGCACTGCCAAGCCGGCCCATGCCACCACCGCCCCAGCATGGGCCACAACTTGCATCTTGCAGACCACAAACAACACCTGCCATGCCGGTCAGCATTGACCTGAGGATTAGAGAGCTTCAAGAGCTGAGGCGCAAAAGCCATAATATGGTGGTAGATTGCCTAACAGAAGAAGCAGGGAAGATCCTCATCAACTAGCTGGTCCTCGTTCGAATGACATTCTAAGCATCATTGCGCATTGTTAAGGCGAGTTGTCATGACATCCAATGCCCCTCAGTGCCCTCGAGTGGTCACATCCACGGTCATGGATGCGCAAGTGCGAGTAGTTATCTTGCATCAGGGAAAACAGTTGAAGGGAACCTCCATGTATGTTGACTGATTTGACTCCAGCACAACAAGAAGATGGCAGGTATGAGCTGGCTAAAGTTAAGAGCGTCTACAGATAAGGGAGAGTTGGGGGTTGATTCGAGGCAAAATGCAGATCTTGTGGCTACCAAACGCTGCTGCAAATTCTATGAACGCTCGTGCCCCTTCTGTTGAGGCCCCAGATGCTCCTGACTATGCCCTTGCTTCATACACTACAGTTGCATGCCCTGCTCCGGTTGCCTTACCTGCCGTTGCCCTCAGGCCATGTGCTGCTTTCATTTCTACTGTTTCCCTTTCTGCCACCACCATTGAATTTGCAGTTGCAGCTCCTGATATCAAATAAGAATTGTGCCTCAGTGTGATTTCCTGGAATTGTCGGGGCTTTCCATGGAAGAATGGAGAAATTCTTAACTCGATTGTCGCAGATATGGACCTCATCTTCCATATGGAAATATGAAAGCATACAGGGCACAAGCTACCCTACTTGCCAGGATACCAGCACTACTCAGTCTTCAATAGCTGCACAGAGAAGTGGGGACATGGGGAGAGGGAGGTTGCATGCTTTTGGTACAGTCAATATACCTATTCAAGATGGACAGGCACAATTGGTGGCCTTCTCTTTGTGGCGGCCTGCTACTTCCCACATGCCAAGAGCAACTTCTTTCACACCCACTCGAATGTGGATAAGCTGGATCTATCTACACGATGATATACAAAAGAACAAGCAGTTGGGCAGTGTCATATTCCTTGGAGACTTCAATGGACGCACAGAGATGGAACAACCGGTGAGGTTTGACCCCTTGTCTGACGATGTGTTGCAGCTGCACCCTACATAATGGACTTGGCCATGGGCATCAACTGACAATTAAATCACATGATATAGTAGGTAGTTGGTTTTGCTTTGCGGTAACTTTGACTTGGTAATTTACAATGAACTGGCACAATGACTGTCCTCCCACAAGCGCAAGTGCACTTGCAGGCAGACGAACCAGGGGGTAGTCTAGTGTGGTGCACTATGTGTTGATGGCTAAGCATGATAATGCATGTGGTCAAACACTTCTAGGTGGGCACAAACAATAGGGATGAGGAAGTCGACTAAGACCACCTACTGCTTTACTTGCAGCTTGCTTGGCAGGCTATTTGAACACATGTAGAAGTTTATGCCCGCAAGCCTCAATTGCGATTGGATTATGAACATGCAGAGGTTTATGCTCGGATGTTCACAGATGACTTGGCAGGAATTTTACAGTACCCTACGCTAGAGCAATAGATGGCTCAGTTGATTGATGTTCTCGAGACTATCGCAGAAAGTTGCTTTGGGAGAAGCCATCCTCGATGAACCTCAGGGGACCACAATTTTCCCATATAATGGTGGTTTGAAGCTGAGTGTAAGAAACCCAAATGCTGGATCTGCTAGGTCACAAACCCCGCTCTACGTCCACATGCAGCCAGATAGTATTGCGCTTTCCTTAAGGCTAAGTGTGACGGACCTTCGCCCGACACTTGATGTTACGGAAATAATTCACACAAGCCTAAGATCTACCCAGTGCGGAACCACCGCGTCGTCCCAAGTCCCAAGTGTATGTGCGTGCTCTAAGCTACGGGTCTCTAGCTGGGAAAACCTTCACCTAGAAGCAACTTTCGGCGTGGCCAGAAACCGAATTAAAGCACTAGCGAACCGTCGTGCCCACTTTCAGCTAGTCTTTGAGTGATTAACACTCCTTGACCTCGGTTTTACCTTATTCTCCCCGGAGGTTGGTAGGCGGTCCAAGGTGCAACTAGGCTAGCAACATGATAAAAGATCAAGTAATTTAGTCTTCTTGCGAAATATCTTATAACTTTATTTGATCAATATTTAAGATGCAAATCAATCTTGCAAAAGATAAAACTCTAAACCGATAACAAGGATGTTTAAATTGATCTTGCAAAAGAAATATCTAGCAAAACTAGAATGATCCTACATGAACAATTATTGGAGTTTAAGCTAAGCCTGCTCTGAACTCAAAAGAAATACCTAAGTGTTTCTACTTGGGCCTAGGCAGAAATTGAACCTTGATCACTGGCTTGAAAGGCAAAGGCTTCAACCAATAAACCACTAGCGTATTTTATTATTCTTTTCCTTTGATTTTATATCTTGTACTTTAATTACTACTTGGCATACTTGAATTCAAACCCCTAACTACGAATGCTTTGCCCTAAATGCACCCGACCATCTGTGAGCTTCGGCGAGGTACATGGAAATGGTAGATCGATTGTTCGGCCAGAGAAGAGGAGGTAAGATTGATGGCCAAAAGAACCATGGCGGTTCCATTTAGCGGGAACTGACAACCCAGCCGGTGACTGCCCTTTCCATCGGAAAGGATTTAAACAGCATAATCCATAGCATCGGGGGTTAGAACTAGGCATTGGGGATTCGGCATTGTGGCTCCGAGGGAACCCAATAGATTTAAGACTAATCATTTTTCTCACATCTAACCCTTGTTTCATGTGTTTTGCATCTATCTTTGGATTCCCTTTTCTTATGAAGACCCATCTATTTCCCTTTCAGTATAAGCAGCCCGGTAGGATTCCTTTCATTACATAGCGAAATGATCTAGAGGGATCTACCCAGTGGAGTTGGCTTAATAGGAGAATTTCAGCCCTTGGTTAGTATGAGAACCATCGATTCATGGTTAGAAGCGGTCATAAAGTCGAAATTACAAGAGCACTTGTTTCTCGATGCTACCCGACGCGAGTTATTCTTTACTCCAAGATTCCCTTTTCTTTTAAAATAAGAGCAATCGGGTTTAATCCTTACCTCCAAAATGCAACTTCTTCAATTCACTATTTCTCTCTCTTCTTATCACTCTGATCCTCGCCTTCCCCTCTTTCTCGGGTTCTCGGTACTTTTTTCTTAATTCTAACTTCCTTCCTTTAGTTCATTGCCACATCACCCCTTATGCCACGTCACCCTCTTATTATTTATTATAGCTTAGAATAATCACAATAAAACTCACATCACACTAAGAAAGCCAGACACATCGTGGGCCATCAAAGGAAGATGTTCTACCTTCTGGATCGTCATCCTAGGACCTTGTAGTGAAGGGTTCTCAGAAAGTGAGTACAGTCTGCAGGGAATATCACTCCCGAGCAGCGGAGGCAATACTTGCAACAACTCTATGATCCTCAGGGTGCACGAGCAACAATACCCCACACGAAGGCCCGGTGCTAGAAATCATAGAGGCAGATGTGGTCCATGGTTTATAGCGCCTTGTCAATAGGAAAGCACCAGACTTGGATGGTATTCAAGCAGCATTGCTCAAGTGGGCAGGGCTGTCCATAGTAACAGTCCTAACCATTTTGTTAAACAGGGCATTACAAGAAGGTTTTCCCTTCGCGATGGACCCGATTCGCGGGGATTGTTTCCATCTACGAAAGGCGAGGGTGCGCCTTGCTGTAATTATTGAACAATCATGGCAGTTTGGTGTTTGCAAAACTACTAGATGGGATTCTTGGGCGGCGGTGGCGGTTTGGCGAGAGCAAGAAGGTCACAGGCCTCCGCATAAAGCGGGATCCAGGCCCCAACACTCAACCATTGATTACATCTTCATGCCTCGGACTCACGGTTGCTTGGCGAGGCGAAACATACATGTGTTACTTCATTGAATTCACCAAGGCTTTTGACATTGTGCCTCAGAAAAGGCTGTGGGCAAGATTGGAACAGATGTGAGTTCTTGGTGATCTATAGAATGCAGTGCTTAGGCTATACATGACACATGCTCAGCTGGTTGTAGCAGATAGGCCAACCATTCGATAACAGTATCTCTGGAGATTAAGCCATGCTTACTCTCAAGTTACTGGTCATATTTCCTACTCATTTTTGGGCAACTTGAGAGTGTAAGAGGGATTTTTACCAATGAACCGATAATCAAAATCACTCCAATCTGATATATTTACTTGATTAAGTCATCGAGCACTAGGTTTGATATGAGTAGGATTTCAAAGCCACGCTTTATAATTGGAGAAACGAGCCTCATGGAAGTACATACCACTTAGCCAAACAAGAATGATGGCTAATTGCCCAAAGACAAGGATGACTCCGCCAAAGATGCCATCACTTTCCAACACTATTTTGGCTTTACATTTATCAGTTGGAGAGCTAGTTTGCTGACGATAGATGCGATGGAGCTCAACTTTTGCATCAAATCACCAGACAACTAATATATGCTGATGATGTGGACCTCCTAGCTTACATTCTGGAGGATATATGCAGCACTATTTTAACGCCCTGGACACATTCTGCCAGACGACTAACATGCGGGTCAACTTGGCCAAGACTAAGATTGTCCTCATATCATCCTAACGTCAGCCAAGGCCCCCCTCCTTCAGTTACTGGGGCAAAATGTGGATGTAACACCCACTTACAAGTATTTGGGAATGGAGTTTCCTTTGACAATGTACTGGAACACTTCCATCTGGCTACGAGCGACATCTGGTTGGAAAATATTATATGCATGCAATGCAGAACAACAGTAACAGAATGGAGCTTTATGATTGGATCCATCAATTGCATCTATTCATGGTCTTAGTGGAGCCCGTCCTTTTTTACAAGGTCAAAATATAGGACCCCGTGGTGTTCCTTGCTACCTGGAATGACTTGGAGCATTGCAGAAAGTCTTCTTAGCACGGGCACTAGGGGTGAAGTTCAAATATCAAATCCTATTGCAGGAGACAGGTTTCTTGTCTCTTCAGAACGACTATTGATTGGCACATATCTACTTGCAGAAGGCATTCAATATGGATGATGCTCGTCTTCCCAACACGAAACACACCATGGCAATGGGACCCATGATGCCTCAAGACTTCTTCGGAGGAAGAACTAATTAATTTGGCCAAATGGGATAATGCATGGGTAAAAGCATGAAAGGATGTAAGTACATAGTAGTGAATCGAAGGACGAATTTGTGCTTCTTTGGGGTACATTTTATATGTACAGCGCGATACTTCAATTTCTCTTTTTGTGGCGATGCGCAATGATGCAGCAACATCTCCTCAGCCCCCTCTCCCCAAAAAAACCGCGGCTGAACTGGTAAAACTAGACGGACATGCGCCTCGGTCGATCCTTGGCGTGTTATCACTCCCCATTCTTAGAATGAGCCTTTCTAGCATGGTACCCCATGTCCCATCCACATCAAAGAAACATCAGGTCGGCATAGGCCATAAACTTTCTCACAATATTTGTCTTTGAAGCATGTTACATTTGAAATCCCTGGAATATTAAAGCCATTACTTGCGGATAAGCCATTTTTGTACGCACAATATGCCTTTAGGCGTTGGAAACCATTATATTAGAGTGTAACAAAGTACTTATTATACAAGTTTATAATGTATGCAATCGCCTTTCTTATTTTGAATCCTGACCATGTTCACAATGTTAAAACAATACATGTTCATAATGTTAAAAATGACATTTACAATTAATTCATGCTACATATTTGGATGTCGACAATCATGCAGCCTTGTCTAAAATTTCATAAAGCTTATGTAGCATTGTCTAAAATTTCATAAAGCTTACCACAACTTTGTAGAGTATCTCTCACTATCCTTTGGCCAGAGTATAGCTCCGCGATCGTTGATGCACTTAAAGCTTGATTTAAGATCTATTAAGAGTTACTCGAGTAGCAAATCTCTGGCTTGTTTATCTTCAAATTCTCATATTCCTTCAATGAAAAAACTTTTTGAAACCATAGAAGCTACAATGAGAAGAGAATCCGGTGCACAGCCATTCAATACTACGATTAGCATGATGATGGTAAATAGTGCAAGGGCCAAAAAGGTACATTAGGACTCTCGATTTATCCTTGATCACCCATTTATTGCCTTTTGCCTCGGTTAATTTAAGCAAGAAGGATGAAGTTGGAAATTTATGCCCTCACGGCATTCGGTTCATAAGAAATCGAGAGTTTTACTTTTTTGCAATTTCTCAAACTATTTTAACAAGGCTCTTGCCATTGTATAACAATAGAACCGACACTAGAATATATGCTATGAAACATGTTTGATCTAGTCTTCACGATAAAAATTATCTTTTGCATAGCAACCCCGGCTTTTATTTAATCTAGTGTATAAGTTTAAGTAGAATGTACCATTTTAGACTACAAATGCTTACTCGAGACTTCTTCTTAAACTAGTGAGCCTAAAAGCAAACTCTAAAATGCATTGCATAAAAACACAGTTCTTTGGTCAAGAGAGCCAATAACACCATCATTTAGACTTTTGCTCATTTGATTCGTGACAACCCCTGAATCATGAAGCGTACCTTGGCATCACATTTTGTTACGGTTGAATCTTTAATAACTAGGTTGCTGTAGGATACCTTTGATAGTACTTTGTATCATTTGCCTTCGAGGCCTATATAGCATCTCCCTTGGTAGAGCTTGGGCATCCATCCATCTGAGAGTCTTTTAGGTAAAGAAGCACGAATCAAATCCTCATTGATAATGCAACTGTGAAGCTTGGCCCGAAATAGGTAGAACATGAATGGATTGAAGCGTCGTAGAAACCTTCACTATGGTGCACTTTGCCTAAGTTTAAGGACGGCTATGCTTGAGAAAGAATAGCACGATGGAAAATATTTAAACTTTTGTCCATAGCCTTGTCTGCATTAAGATTGATCAAGAATCTATGGAACTAAGAAGTCCGTCACGACCACAGATATCAAGCTTCCATGGAAGCTCCGAAGAAGGGTTTTTAAAAAACCGGTCGGTACAAAGAAAGGTCCATTTGAGCATAGCGGCCCTTTTCATAAGAAATGGCTATTTGGGGGAAAATATTGCCCTCGATTGAATGCCAATTTGCGGATCAAGCCTTGTATTTTATGTCACGCTTATTTAGTTATATACCTTGTATTTGTATTTACAAACTTGGTCTAGCTTTCCATGCTATAATACGGGTTAAATGCAAAGCGCAAATCATACCTTTGGGTATTCGCGATTTTTAATCCAACTTTACCATACACAAGGTCACAACTTTATCAGCGTGTACTCCCGCAGTCTTGGGAAATAAGCATTTGCTCCCAACCTTAGATAAGCTTAGACATCTTTGGCACCATTAAGTTAAAATGTAGACATCATTGATGCAACCTATATGGCCAAATCATTGGTATAATTTGTGCAAGTTCTATTCTAGACACCATAACACATCCAATGCTTTCGGTTTTCAAAAATACTCCCAAGCTTAGGGAGATTGAGCGTATTCCGGCTATAATCATAATAAAAACCCTACCACCTACTGAGTGGGATATGGGCATAACACCATTTTAGTTAGCTGTAGACGTAGGGATGGCTAACCCACTATCATGATGAGGGAGTTATACCACACATCCCATATTAGCCTACCTAATTAGAATGAAAACATATTTTCAAGAAGGTTATATCATACCTTACTAAAGATTTTAGCCATTACAACACCACTGTGTTGTCAGGTAATCCGTATATTTGTATATTTGTAGTTGATCTCATTAGAAATCCATACGAATGGAAATCCATGTTTCCAAAAATGTAGATAATTAAAAGCGCAACCAACTATAATAGCGGCAATGGAATTTTTATGCGGCCCTCTTGTGGAAACATTTTTCCTAATTGTTCATAAGTGTATAAGCGGCAATGGACTTGTGTCGAACCTAGTAGGTGAACATTTCCTTTACACATTTTCCTTTGTCTGTGATACGTATTTAGGAAAGTAGACAAAGAAGTAATTAAATTGCATTAAGCCAAGTAGATAAAGACCTAATTCAATTTTATCTCAGCAATCCAACATATTTATTTAAACCTGGTGATTTTCCTAGTCATGTATAGTGTCCATCCAACTGGAATGGATTTGTGTTTGGCCTAGTGGCAAACACTTTCCTTTTGTGCATGACCACGCATTTATGCAAGAGTATACATAACTGACAAGTCCATTGCATTTGTAGATATAAGGACAAGTCAATTGCATTTAGCCAAGTAAATATAAAGTAAAGTCAATTGTATCACGAGCAATCGACATATTTCTTTAAGTAGAATGATTTTTATGTTTTTAATATTTTAGAAACCTCTAGTTGGTATTCTAGGAAAGCATACCTTTACTCATGACAAGCGTCCATGGGGCATGCGGCAACTTAACTGGATGTACCAATGAGGAAGAAGTTCTAAAAAACTGACTGAACTAGTAAAAACTAGACCGGACATACACTTTCAGTCAATCCCTTGGCGATTATTATCCTCCATTACTAGAATGAGCCTTTCTAGCATGGTACCCCATGTCCCATCCACATCAAAAGAAACATCGGTCGGCCATGACCATAAACTTTCTCACAATATTTGTCTTTGAAGCATGTTACATTTTGAAATCACGGAATATTAAAGCCATTTGCGAGATAAACCATTTTAGTACACAATATGCCTTTAGGCGTTGAAGCCATTATATTAGAGAGTGTAACAAAGTACTTATTACACAAGTTTATAATGTATGCAATCACCGCCTTTCTTATTTTGAATCCGACCATGATTCACAATGTTAAAAGCGACCATGTTCATAATGTTAAAATGACATTTACAATTAATTCATGCTACATATTTGGATGTCAACCATCATGCTGACCTTGTCTAAGGGCTTCCATAAAGCTTATGTAGCATTGTCTAAAATTTCATAAAAACTTACCACAACTTTATAGAGTATAGCTCACACTATCCTTTGTAGAGTATAGCTCCGCGATCATTCGGTGCACTTGCAGGTTTAAGGTCTATTCAAAGTTACTGTGCAAATCTAGAAGCATTTTATCTTCAAATTCTCCCATATTCCTTCAAGTAGAAAAAACTTTTTTTTGAAACCATAAGCTACAATGAGAAGAGAGTAGGTACTGCATGACCATTCAATACGATGCTTTGATGATGAGTAAGCGTGCAGGGCCAAGGGTACATTAGGACTCGATTTATCACTTGATCACCCATTGTGCCTTTTGCCCTCCCGATTAATTTAAGCAAAGAAGGATATGAAGTTGGAAATTTATGCCTCTGACATTCACGGTTCATAAGAAATGAGTTTTAACGCCGATTTCTCAAACTATTTTAACAAGGCTCTTGCCATTGTATAACAATAGAACCAGCACTAGAATATATCTTTATGAAACATGTTTTTGATCCTAGTCTTCACGATAAAAATTATCTTTTTATAGCTTCAGCTTTATTTAATCTAGTGTATAAGTTTAAGTAGATAATGCCATTTAGACTACAAATGCTTACTCGGACTTCTTCTTGAAACTAGTGAGCCTAAAAGCAAACTCTGAATGCATTGCATAAAACACAGTTCGTTTGGATTGAAACCAATAGCACCATCATTTGATTTTGCTCCATTTTGATTAAAATGACAACCCCAGAATCATGAAGCGGCTACCTTGGCATCACGATTTTATTCTGAGGCCCGAATCTCTTTATCTTTGTCGTTTTACTTCAACCCAGGAGGATACCTTTGATGATGCTTTGTATCATTTGCCTTCGAGGGCCTAGCATCTCGCTTGGCCAGAGCTTAGGCATCCATCCGCTCCCGAGTGCTAAGGTAAGCACAGATCAAATCCTCGTGATAATGCAACTGCCGAGAAACATAGCGAGAAATAGGGTAGGAGCATGAATGGATTGAGAAGAAGCGTCATCAAAACCTTCACTATGGTGCACTTGCCCCTAGTTTAGGGCGAGAGCTACTTGTGAAAGAATAGCTGATGGAAAATAATGGCCCCAAGCTTTTGTCCATAGCTTGTCTCTGTTAAGATTGATCAGAATCTATGGAACTAAGAAGTCGATCGCGACACGGATATAAAAAACCCGCTCGACTCAGGAAGGGTTTTAAAAAACCGATTAAATTCTGAAAGGTCCATTGAAAGCATCTTTGACCCACTTTTCATAAATCGGCTATTTGGGGAAAATATTGCCCTCTGATTGAATGCCAATTTGCGAGATCAAGCCCTTGTATTTTGTATACGCATATTTAGTTATGCTTTTATATTATTTTGTATTTTGCAAACTTGGTCACAGCTTTTCCATGCTATATCACAGGTTAAGCTGCAAGCTGCAGGCTACCTTTGGGTATTTGCGAATAAAACCAACTTTCCTTGATATACCATAAACAAAGGTCCACAACTTTTATCCAACTGTGTACTCCCACGGTCTTGGGAAATATTTATTGCTCCCAACCTTAGATAAGCTTAGACATCTCTTTGGCACCATTAAGTTAAAATGTAGACATCATTGATCTTGACCTATATATGAATCATTGGTATAATTTGTGCAAGTTCTATTCTAGACACCATAACACATCCAATGCTTTCAGTTTTCAAAATACTCCCAAGAAAGCAGGGGAGATTGAGCATGCTTGACATAATCATAATAATAAAAAAGAGAATTCTTGGTACTAGAATCCGAACTAGAGTTTGGATCCGTCCCTCCTTTTCCGAAATCCTTCCCTTTCCAGAAAGATCACCAAATAAGAATTCCACAAGAAACACATAACAATTCAATCTACAAATAATTCCAATCAATTTCATTTTTGTAGTCTGACGTTAGACTGTGCCATGCCACAAAACAAATAAAGCAGCGTATTGACAGGTCGGTGTGCTGCATTCTCGATCAAAGAGTAGTTTTTGGTGCTCCTTTATTACAAAATGACATGATTTTCTCTTTTTCCGAACCTGTGATTGGAAATCCTTTTGAAGTTATTATTATAAAATCAATGATTTTGAAAGATGGGCTTAAAGACGTAAAATCTGCTAGTAGCAAAGATAAGTTGGCTACAATACATTCGCTGTTATCAATGATTGTTGGAAAAAAGGAGATATAGACAAGATTGTCTCTTCAAAATTGCTAAAGATATACAACGAAACTTTATCAAAGGCTGCGACAATGTGACGTTCGACCGCGATTATCACGGTCCCACGGCATTATCTTTATGCTTGCCAAAATCCTTGTATTACCTGCTCCTCCGTGGCATTAATGCCTTAGGCGTATAATAAGTGGGTAGCCCCAGGGGCAACTAGCTAGAAACAGTCGCGTAAGCGTTAATGTGCGCGTTCTGCGATATACTGGCGTTAATGTGGGCACACATTCCACATGGACACTTTATACCCGAGTGGGCGTACCACGTAAGGTGCGATTAATGTGCGCGTTTTGCGATGTGCACATTCGATATGGCACATTTCCGTGAGCCGCGATTGAGTGCACACATTTCCATGTGGGCACATTTTAATACCAGCCCCGCTTAAAAGCCCAGTGGGCCTTTTCCAGTATACATGCCAAAAGGGGATGGTGGGAACCTAATAACCCTTGTCTATTTGGGAGGAAACCTACGTCGCTAATTTTCGTTTCTAGGGTTCCGATTATACGTTTTAGGCGCCTCGAGAACTGGCCAGCCTCCCCGAGCTACGCACGAGATTACCATTAGTTTCCCTTGATTCCCGGCGTTTATTGAAGGGATGGTGACTCAGTCGGGAGAAGACCACTCAAGGATCCGGTATTTGGCCAATTAAATAGTCTCAGCCCTATTTAGGTCATAAAATCGATTAGGTTTAGCCTATTTAATTTGCCCATAACAACCTTCTAGATCTCTAGATGCAGGACTCTAACTAAAGAACCTAACTCTATGATATAGATTAGATATAGTTCTTTAAGTTCTCTGTGATATATATGGATGATGTATCTCTATGAACTCACTGTGTATTGGGAAGGGGTAGAGACCTAAAGCTTGGTAGTAGTGTCCTAGATTAGCCTCTACAGTACTGCTTATAGATTGACTGTGCACAAGAACCATGCAGTTTGTGGGTGAAGGGGCGAGGCCCAGCTCAGAAGGAGGTTCATGTTAGACTCTTGAAGGATCCCTCTGGTGTGTAAGGCCTACGGGATCATAGTGACTAAGGTCTAATGGCTTACACCAGCGAGGTGTGGGTAGGGCATGGGCACCGACACCCAGAGTGAAGTGGTGTGCACTTTCCGATGGGTTGTCCGGGTCACGATGACCACTCTAGTCACCTTAGTCGGCATGCGGATCACGGAGGGGCGGTACGCCTACGCCCCAGCCGGGCGGGAGGATGAAACCGGGGAATAGCCTTTGGTATGCATCGGCGGGCTTCTGATCAGTCCGACGCACCGACCCTACTCACCCAAAGTGTATGCGGGAGGCCGGATGAGTGGACAACCCCTATGCACCATGTTCATATACCCGGTAATCCATTACCATGAATTACATGCGCAATGAACTCACGGAACTAAGCGGTCGGTCATCCCCTGCGAGTCACGGAGCCTTGGGTAGGACTCTCCCCATATATGTGTCGCGATCATTGTCTATCTGGGATGTGATGTACCATACTCGAGGGTGGTTGCTCTTATATCTTGACGTATGTTTAAACTGACTAGGTAGGCCGAGGCGGGGTAAAATGACCCCTTCACTCTTCCCGGAACGTTGCGGTTGCGGTGTGTCATGTGGAGAGCCTGTCGGCATGGAGGTATAGGGGAGAACTCACGATTTGTAGCTATCACGGTGAGTGCCGCGATTATCACGGTAAGGCGATCACTTGATGGTATCGAGAGCAAAGCAGCGACCATGTTCCCGATGGTACTAATTTGATAGGATCCTTAAACCTCGAAAAGTGGGAGAAAATTTTTTCTCATTTTTGTAGTAGATGCTAAGCTAGTAACTTGATGAAATAAGCGGAAACATAATGAAAACATAAAAATTTGAAGTGGTGAGCCAACATCCAAAAGTAGGTGGTCTCACATGTCGCGCCGGAGACGGAAATGAGATTCTCATTTTGAGGTGGTATAGCGTGTGAACATTGACTTTAAACATTAAGAAATGTTATGAATCCGCAGTAAAATAACTTGACAATCTAATTTTAAGCTAAAAATCAGGTAGAAGCGGCATGTTACATGTTTAAAAGTACAAAATTTGATAGTGGGTCCCACCATGTCTCACCGTCGTAGCGGAATGAGGGAAATGACTTTTCATTTTGGGCTGGAAACAGCGTGTGAACCTTATAGTAGGTGTTTTAAGATGTTTTAAGATAGCCCAAAAGGTAATCTAAAGTGACCTAAAATCGACCCCTATAAATGAACTGGGCCACCTCCATTTCAGCGTTCCCCTCACTTAGAAGTTTGCCGTGTTAAGCCAGCGCGTCTTACGGCGCTTAGCTCGTCGACGAACCCATCAAATATGGCGCCTGAAAGCAGTGGCGGGAAGCTTCGTGAAGCGAATCCTCGGTATGCGTGACCGCCTGATTGAGGAGGGTACTCGGGGAACGCTAACCCGGCATCGGTGAGAGCGGGGCTTCGGACAGCGGGCGGCCACGGGGAAGTCATAAGCGAGGAAGCGTCCGGACGTTATGCACCCGGATCCTCGAAGATGTAGGAAAGAAAACGAGCAAGAATGCAGGAGCGAGGTAGGTACGAGGAAGCGGCGGCAGCGGCGGCTTACCCTTCGAAGAAGCTGCGCGTTTCGCCGGCAGAAGTCACGAACGAGGGCGCGTAGGGGCGAGAGGGCCGAAGGATGGGGAAGGCGACCCAACCCGCAGTACGTGAAGAGAAGGCCAAAGCCATCAAAGGCGAGAAAAAGTCGTGAAGGTTGAGTAGCGGCGGCGGGTCCCGTTATCAGCGGCCCGGCGGCGGCGGACCACGCTACCAGAGCGACTCCGGACGGGGATGCGTCCCCAACACGGAAGGCGAGTTCTTCAAAACCCGCTGAGTGGAAAGGAGGTACGGCGGTGGCACCGGCAGACCGGTCAGGGCGGGCCCAGCGAAGTCCCCACCTTTAGGCGTGGGATAGGGTTAAAGCCGCGACCTGGCGGGGCGTGCGTGATAGACGGTCAAGGGTCCTCGGAAGAGAATCAAGGAGCACAAGCCTATATAATGGTGAAGTGGGGCGTGCGCTTATTACCGGGGAGCCTGGGGTGAGAGCGATTGGCGGACACGGAGCAAAACTGGAACCACGAAGCGTATACCAAAGCCCAAGCCTCCCAGGCGGGGAAGAAGCGGGTAAAGAAGCAGCCGGAAGGAAGCGAGGAGCCCTCGAAAGAAATCGACGCATTTCGAGAAGAGGATTCCTGATTTCTTGATCCCGAACGCAGATTCAATGCTTGGTCAGCGAAGTCATGCGGGGAGTACAACACGGTTATCGCAGCGTGGCGGATGAGATCTTTGTTGTGTGCTACGGGGAGGCGGCGGTAGAAATAGTGCAGCATTTTGAGGATTACGGCGGCCTGCAGTACTGCGCAAGAAGGTCACCCTCATGAGGCCGAGGATATGCATCTTGCCGGGGCACATCAAGGAAGAGCATACATGAGATTTTGTAAATAACGAGAAATTTTTGTTAATAAAATTTTGTGAGTAAATAATGTGTCGATCTAGCTTAATTAGAAAGTTAAGTTAGAGAATTCTAGTTTTATTTTAGTTAAATTGGGAAGCTTTTGAGCAAATTGAGGCAGTATGTCTCATGCGTCCCAGGAACTGAGGAAAATGAGAGATTCTCATTTTAAATTTTGAAACAACGTGTGAACCATGCCCCAAATACCCAAAACAACTCCAAATGACAAATAAAGAGCCAATTACGCCTAACTTTCGGCGAGTTTAGTAGAATTACAGCCTTAGATTATCAAATTGATTAAGTTTAGCCCATTTAGGACCCATGTCTCTGCGTCCGCGCCGGGGCCGGAAAATGAACTTTTCATTATGGGATTAGAGCAGCGATGTGAACCTCGCTCATTTTTCTTCACCAAATGATCTCCAAATTGTTTGCAATAGGTTCATTAATTGTTCTTAACATGCTTTAAACCTAAAAATAGTCTTCAAACTCTGATTGCATCCTTTAATAGATCGGAATCACCCAATCTCAATAAATTATAGGTCATCCAAAAGTAGGGTTTTCCCTTTTCTATAAATAAGGTCCTCCATTCTCATTTGCTTACTTTTGCAAGTTTGCTCTCCTTTTTGGCGTCTTCCAGCTCTCACATTACGCATCGTTTGATACTCTCTCTTAGCTAGATCAATGGCCAGCGCTTCGCGACTTTGAAGCGATAATTACGGCGCGAGTGCCTATCTTCTTGAAGGCGGATGTCAACGACATCTTCAGTCTTTGGGAAAGAATTGATATCAAGCTCACGCTAAATGCAACCCGGCATATAGACAAGTGTTACTTGAGTTTCCAAGTAGGACCCTCAACATTGATTCCCCCCACTTAGGATATTTGGATTTCCTCGCCCTCCGAGAGCGAGATAGGGGATTAGATGGGAAGACCCGCGAGGCATTTTAATGCGAGAGGCCTTGACACCACCTCCCATCAAGAGGAAGCGAGGAATGCGACCTCAGGCGAAGTCGACTCCACAATTGAAGACTAAGGAGCTCCGCGAGATAGAGGTAAAGCCGAATACTAGCCGGGGCCGGCATAGAAGCGGGAGAGCCAAACAAGTCGGAGAATCATCGCTGACGCTGGCAACAGTCCACGAGGTACTACACGCGGCTAGCGCTAGATGGGAATAGTAGTGATACATGAAGTTCAATGAGGTAGAAGAAGGAGTGTTCATCTTTGATTACATCTCGGGGCTTGGCGGGCATGCTCCGGATATGACAAGCGTCGACTATCTTTGTCCCTGATCAAGAGGAAGCGGTAGCACTTGACCTCTTGACTTCGCCATACCTCATCGGCGGCAGTGAGATTGGCGATGGCCGCGTACCCACAACCGGCCAGCGAGTGGAAAATTTGGCGAGCCTTGCGGGGCGGCTCGTCGGCAAAAGCGTCATCGAGGAACCCAGGTCATTCGGTAGAGCGGCCCAAATTAAAAAAGGATTCCCTTGAGGACAACGATCTTCAAGCGATTTCAAGACTAGTTACACTCTTGATCCGAGGAGACTTTTAATACTAAAATATTATATAAATATATGAATATAATTCGTTTGCACTAAATGTTTTGTTGATATACTTTGTCAAACAACTATGCCAACAAACCACATATAATCACAAAAGAATAAGTAAAACAACAAGTATAGCAATGAATGATTTTGTATATCTTTTGATTTAGAGGCCTAGGCTTAGGAGAAACGATAGCGCCAAGACCTTAGGGAAGAAACGAGTCCGCCCGAGGCCACCTCCGACAGGGAACATTTTGAGAATTTGGACCATGACCCCAGAGAGGAAATATCAGGATGAGGGGACCTCGGCGGATAAAGGCCCTTCTTGGTGGCATAGCTTGAGGCGGGTTAGGTGGAGCAGCGCTTCCGGTTACCACAAGCATCAGCTTCGAGGAGAAGCGGGGAAGGGCCAAAGAAGAGGGAGCAAGAAGGGAGATCCTCCAGCGGAATCTTAGACTCAAGCTGGTCCAGACTCAGGCTCAGGAAGAAGAAGAAGCGGGCTCAAGGCCGAGAGCAGAGATGGAAGGCAAAGAGAGGCGGTTGCGGATAGAAATGACGGATGGGCGGCGAAAAGTTACAAAGGCCTCGACTACGGAAAGAAGGTGGACTCTGCATTAGTAAATGTCACGGGAAAGCCGAGGAAGCCGGCGGTTCGGGCGAGAACAGGTCGGGGAATGGAAGCGGAGGCTTGGCACCGACGAGATGGCCCGAAATATAGCGCTTATGGTATGAAGGATAAGGATAAAGGCTGAGGGGTGGCAGCGGTAACTGAAAGGGCTTGGCTGCATATGGTGGAAGGGGTATGCAAGGCCCATGACTTGGCGAGGGATGCTTGCGAGGGTTCAAGTTTGCTAAAGCCTTCCAAGCGCCATTACTCCCAAAGAGAGCACAAGTCGGCGCATGATCGCGGCGGTTCTATAGGCTCCAACGAGGAAACAAATCAGTCCGAGAAATATCTGAGGAGGAATTCATGAAATTTGTATGTACTTAAAAGTTGGGGAGAAGCATACTTGATAGAAAGCTATAATTGAGGGGGCTGAATGAGGGGAGAATCACTTAAACTTGTGAGGGCAATAAACCCTAAGGCGATTAGCCGAGGCGGAGTCGAGGCAATAAGCTTCAAGGAACGGGACCACCGAGAATAGCGGGCGGCGGTATCATCGGGGACAAAGGCAAGACCTTGAGGGAGTTATAGCCCAGGCGGTGGCCGGAGTCGACTAGAGCCCCATGGTGGCAATCGAGGGAAAGCGTGAGAAAAGGAAGTGTCCTTCAAAAGGACAAACAAGAGGTCAAACTACTCAGCGGTCGCGATCCCTTTTGCGAGGCCATGCCGAGGAAGAGCAGTGCATAAGCGGCTTTGCTTGGTGCTGCTTGAATATAGAGACGTGAGGCACCCCCTCGTCCTTGAGTCGCGGCCCTTCTTGAGTTGGGAGATTGGGACATCTGTCGGCAACGGCGGCGAGGCTGCGGCCACATTAGGGTGAGTGTCATATCTTTGCGCAATAGATCTGAAGGAACAATGAGCCGATTATAGTAATTTCCGCGGTAGGGAAGGCCAAAGGCCAAGTCCTTCATAGTGTGATAGACTCGGGAAGTAGCCATAACTTTGCATCCCGGAATGGTTTAATCATGAAGTTGGAAACCACTAAAGTCAAAGCCAAGGCCGTTGTCTTAGCAAGTGGGCGATGAAAGGCGGGGCGGGGCAAGTGCTTGACGCCGACTTGCCGAGGGATTAACATCGGATGGGGGCAGAAGTAATGGGCATTAGCAAATCTGACTTGATCATAGGAATGGAGTACCTTGGACGGTATTGTGATTGTGGAAGCGGAAGGTGACCTTCCCAACACCCGGTAGCCCGAGATCATTGAGATCACGGGTAAAGAAGTTGTTCCATCATGGGTGTATGTTTTCCTAGCGGCTGTTCAAGTGCATCAAGAAGCGGTGGCATACATCTTCAAGCGAGATTAGTGAGCGGTCGGAAGAAAGCAAAGAGACAAGGTGCTCGGCAAGTTCGCGAAACCAGCTAAGCTAAGCTGATCACCGGAGTTCCATGATCTCTTTCGGATGAGATCAAGCAGCTTCCTCCTTATAGGGGTGAGTGTGAGATAGCACTGAACCAGGAACGTTTCTCGCCCAGGCAAAACAGGCTCCATGCAGGGGTGTTGTGGCTGCTTGAGGGGAGTTGGCAATTTGAAGAAGCAATTCACGAGGTTACTTTCGACCTAGGCTTCATTAGACCTATTGTCTACCGCCGTTTAGTGCGCCCATTCTCTTTAGCAGCAAAAAGAAGAAGGATGGCGGTTTAAGGATGCATAGGTATAAGCGAGTTGAACAAAGCACACCATTAAGAACAAATGCGCGCTCCCAAATCGAGGCGACTTGATGGATCAACTCAAGGTGCAAAGGTCTTCTCAAAATGTCGACTTAAAGGTGAGGGCTATCCTTCGAATCGGGATAAAGAGATATACATAAGACGCGCCTTGAGCGGTATGGGCATTATGAGTTCCGCATTAATGCTGCCCCGGCTATCCCAGATACCCCTTGGCGTTCGCAGGAGGCTCATGAACGACATCTTGGCGGGGAGTTTTTAGACACCTTTGTGATTGTATTCTTTGATGACATTTTGGTGTATAGCAGATCCCTTGAAGAGTACGATACAACACTTTAAAAGGAGAGTGCTAGAGAAGTTGAAAGAGGCACCGGTTATGCACAGGATTGTCAGTGTCACTTCACAGCGGAGAAGGTGGGGCCTTGGTCATGTGATCTCGGCCGGGGAATCTCTACGGATCACGCCAAGATTGAAGCTAGTATTCGTTAAGTAGGACACTTAGAAGAATGTGCATGAAGTCGAGGAAGTTTCTCGACTGTGATTTACCTCACTGAAGTTAAGTGAAGAACTGCTAAGATAAGCTGACCAGCTAAGAGACTTGGCGAGAGAGAAAATTATGAAAGGCGGGTAGAGCATTGGCCGCAAAGTAAGCGAGGGGTTTGAATTGTTGAAGGAAGCTTTAACAAGCCTTGATCCTAACCTGTGGGACGGAAGAAAGATAAACATACAACAGCAGGAGCCCGAGTAAGATAGCTACGGTAGCGATTAACTCATCTGGAAAGAAGCGTGTGGTAGCGTCACGACTCGGGGAAGATGAGCGGCAGAAGCAGCGCTACCCACCCGCGATCGGGGTACTTGCGGTTGTGGGGCATTGGAATTTGGAACATTATCTCTTGGGAAGGAAGTTCCAATTGGATCTGAGCCATCGGAGCCTCCGATATGTATTCAACCACACCTTAATCTGGGAGGTGGGGCCGGTTCCTCGAGAACCTGGCGATATAGTTTACAAGCGGGGAAGCTCAATGTGGTATGATAAACTCAAGGCATCACGACAACTAAGAGTGCATTGCAATACAATTTCGGCGGCTCTCCAGTGACTTTGGTAAGAAGATTGAGGGAGTCGCACTTAGCGGATGTGGATTTCGAGGGAAGTATGGGCAAGCCTCTACAGGGAGGCTAGAGCAGGAATAAGGAGGCGGAAGCCTTTAAACATTATAAAGAAGGAAGGCAACACATTATACCATAGAACAAGTTATGCGTGCGATCATGGTGTAAGGCGGTCATATATATAGCGGCGAGGTAACCCCGAATTCCGAGGCATTAGAGCCATGCGCCCGGTACCAGCGCCTAAGTGGGAGGTGATACGACATGGATTTCATCCGCAGGACTTCCAAAACGATGGAATATTGGTGGTGGTGATAAGTTGTCGAAAATGGCACATTTTGTGCCTTGCGAGGACCACATATACGGCTATGGATGCGACAAAAGCTCTTCACCAAAGAGATGCTTAGGGCTTCCACGGCATGCCAAGGGAAGTTATCTCCGTGAGGGGATCCAAAGTTTATGGCTGCAAGCGGGGCCTGCTGCGGCAATTGATTGAAGCTATCCATGAGCGACATATCATCCTCGGGCCAGGATGGCAAGCGGGCCGGACCAGCGGATTTTAGAAGACGTACTCTGGAACTATGGAATAAGAAAAGCAGGTATGTGGGAAGAATTTATTCACTTGGTGGAATTTGCCTACAATAGCACCAAGCAGAATCATCCCAAATGTAAGCGTTTATGATCAACTAAAATTTCTCGTGCCTAACTCGGACGCGGCTGTGTAAAGGCGCTGAGTTCCTTGGCGAGATGTTGGCGATATCGCGGCGGCTCGTGGAAGAAGATGCGAGGATATCTGCTTCGCGAAAGCCGAATCGTCGAGGAAAGAGCATGGCCGACAAACGCTCGAGAGCAGTCGAGGAAGTTCAAAGTTGGAGATGATGTATGGCTCGAATCAAGGTAAGCGTGAGAAGCTCAGGATCAGAGATTGCAAGAAGCTTGCTCCAAGGTGGGCTGGACCAGCCAGAATAGTCAAGAGAGTAGGCAATCAATCCTACAAACTAGACTTGCCAGCACACCTAAAGATTCATAAGGTCTTCCACGTGAGTTTGTTAAAGCATACTCCAAATCAGACGAAGTCTTGGACACTCAACGTTGTTAGAAAATGACGGAGGAGCAGCTGGAAATAGCTCAGGGTGATTCTTGATAAAGCTTTCAAGAAAACGAGGAGATCTGAGTTCCTCCAATACTTAGTCAAGTGGAAACACTTGCCAGTGGAAGACACTGACGTAAGGTACTTAAGAGGATTTATCAAAGCAGTACCCACAGTTTATGGAACAATGGGACGGCAAAGGTCATCTCCGAAGAAATCGGCTCAGGCATCGACTTGTGTAGATTAATTCTGTGTAGTTAAGATTGAAATCTTACCTGATGCAACCTATGCTAGGTATGGGTCGATAAAGCAGATCGGCGATGGCATCTCACTACTCTGGATCTCTAGGGCGGTGTAACGTCATCACGTAGGCATGACCGCTTCCTCGCTTTGGGCGAAAGGAAGGTAGATTAGAAAGTCTACTGGGTCTCCACTAGTAGACCACTCCCCGAGAAAGGAGGTCATGAAGCAACACTCGATAGGAAAAAGCACCTCTAGCCCCATATATGCTTTGATAGGGAGGAATCGTGCCTTCACCCCATACATAACGGGAAGGACTCCATCCCCCACGCCGCAACCAGGGTGTAAGGAGCGTATATACGCGATAGTAGGCTCGCTCCACGGCCATAATGGAAGATTCACCCTCTTCCCACGAGACAGCCATGCATCCATGTAGATAGTGGGTGGTCAATTACATAAATCGTTCTTTTATTAATACTCAAAATGGTACTAACATAGTGTCGACTGCTGTGTCGCGAGCTACCCGGAGGGAGGTCGAAGAGCTTAAGACTTGCAACACAAATTTTACAAGATGTAAGCTGGGTAAGGAATGAAGAGTACCTAGAACAATTATAAAATGTTAAAATTTTGATAAACTAAATTGCCGCCATAAGTGAATTATCGAAAATCCTTTGTTTTTACCGATGTTATGAATTGATAAAGTTATTTCATAATATAATAGCTTAATAACGTTTCTAAAAATATTACCTTAAGGTACTATATCGACGCAAGTGTTATAGTAGTACATTGTATGCATCGTGGTGACATGTGCGTTAGAAGATCCCAAGGTGGAGATTCCAATGGCGTCGCCGGACAGCATCATTTCCGTAGAATGTGACAGCCCAAAGACGCATAACGGTCCCGCGACGCATAACAGACGCTCGCCACGCATTAACGCACCCTAATCGACGGTACGACGATAGCCAAGGGTAGCCCCTAAATCCTGCTAAGAACTTAGTGTGAGCATTAATGCACATTTACCAATGTACACATTAATGTACACATTTCACACATGGACACTTCTTTATGCCAAGGGCCATACCCATAGGTGCACTAATGTGCAATATTTTCCAATGTGCACTAATAATGTGCACACATTTCCATGAAAGCACAATTGAGTGCACACATTTCCATAATACTTGGCCACCTAGCCCTAAAGTGGGTTCTTTCCAATTATCCCACATGCTGTTGGGGATAATTGGGAACCCTAGTCAACCCCTTGTCTATTTAGGGAGGGAAACCCTAAATCACCCACTTCAAGCTTGTGGTTCTCCAGCTCGCTTTGGTCAGCCTCAAGAGCTAAACCCTCCCCTGTGCTCGGGCCTCAGAGAATTGCACCACAGCTTCCCTTGATTCGAGCTGCCACAGATGGTCGAACTCGTCGTGAGGGAGCCACTCAAGGATCAGAGCTTACACAATTAAAATAGTCTCAACCCTATTTTACCATAAAATCGTAGGCTTTAGCCCATTTAATTGCCCATAGCAGCCTTCTAGATCTCTAGATACCTAATTTTAACCAAAGAACCTAACTCTATGATATAGATTTATATAGTTCTTCTTAAGTTCTCCCGCGGATGTATATGGATGATGTATCTCTATGAACTCCTTGGTAGATTGGGAAGGGGGTAGAGACCTAAAAGCTTGATAGTAGATGCTCCTAGATTGGGGCCTCTAGTACACCCAGATTCGGGTCACAAGACAAGAACCACACCCGTTGTGGGTGAAGGCCGACCGCTCAAGGAGGTTCATGTTCCCATTCTGAAGGATCCCCTGTGTAAGGCTCACCGTGGATCATATAGTGACTAGGTCTAATGGCTTTACCACCTGGCGTGGGTAGGGCATGGCTCTGACACCGTGAAGTGGTGTGCACTTTCCGCTGGGTTCACACACGGGCAAAGGACCTCTAGTCACCCCTTGAAGCCCAAGATGCATTCTCGAGGGAGCTTATCCCTTCCTCAGCCCATCTAACCGGGAGGATGAAACCCGTGAATAGCCCCTTTGGCTATGCATCCGCGGCTGGGCCAGTCCCCACACTTTCACTTACCGCAGTGTGTACGTGAGGGGCGATATGGACAACCCTATGCCATAAATTATATGCCACCCAAATCCATCGGCCATGAATTCTCGGCCTCGGCAATGAACTCGAGACCAAGCCATCCCTCGAAGTTCTGAAAGCCTTGCACTCCCATATACAGGCTTATCATTGTCTATGCAGAGATGTGGATGCACCACCCTCCCGGGTGGTTACATGTGTTGCCTTATATATCGACATGTATGTTTATCGCTTCCTCGCTACTAGGGTAGGCCCGAGGGAGATCTGGTAAAATGGACCCCTTTCAATTCTTCCCACCGAACCGCTACTGCTTGGCAAGGTCATGTGGAGGGCCCCGACGGGCATGGAGCCGGTATAGGGGAGAATCCCCGCTGGTATACCGTGAGTGCACCGTGATACCAGTAGGGGACTTCACAAGCAAGAAGGAATATAATGTCATTAAGTGGTGCAAACATGTGGGCTTTGGAATACGCAGGAGTTAAGATCAAATAGAATCATAACTAATCAAGCATCGTTCATGAATTTTGGCTTGATAATACCAAAGTTTCAACCTAAGGTTGTGAGATGTTATGAAGAATAGAATAATAGAATAGAATAATAGTTTTTTAACGTCCACCTGAGACCAATAGGTCATGGGACCCATATAATGGCTAATCATTACTACTAGGATGAAACCCCCGCCTCAAAAGGCTTTCAAGGAAAACCTTTGCAAGAATGATGATACTAGACAAGCCGCGAGATAATGACTATCGAGGGCTCAAGAATAAGTGACGTTTATCTAGAACCTCAAGTATAAACACAAGCAATATAATACCTTGACATCTCATAGGTTTGCTCTTGCAATTGAATCATAGTCAAACCAATGCAAATATTACGCATAAAGCAAAAACTCCTTTTCCAAAGAAGTAAGAAAAAACACTAGATCGAGTTGCATACTATAAAGAGCCTTAAAAGCATTCATACATTTGACAAAGTTTTGACAATGGTTATCACAAAGAAAGCAACTTACAAATTATATAAATATGTTGCTTATTGAAGAATAGGACAAAAATATTTTTTAGAAATAAAATGCAGTAATTCTTGTCTTTAAAATCCCAAGTCAATGTGAACAACAACATCTTGACAACAAATAATGGACATCCAGAATGTGAAAATAATCCTTCAGTTTCAGCATCAAGAAGAATAGAATAGAATAGAATAGAATGTTTTTAACGCCCACCGCATTACCACTTCAAGACACCTAACGCTGTATGGTCAGATTGCTCAAAAGACAACGACATCAAAAACTACAAAATTGACTACACACCTACTCCAGAAATGCATATAGAAGGAATTATAGCTTATGCCAATGCTAAACTTGACCTGCTTCACAAAGAAAAAGTAGCAATCGACCATCTAAGTATTTCGGTTATATTCTAGGAAGCTGGAACTTAAACTGAAAAGAGATTTAATGCGAAAACTTCTTGCCTTTGATGCATCCTATTTCTAATCAAACTCAAATCCGCATAAACAAAAGATCTATGTTCCATAGACTTTGGTGGTAGCAAACCCTGAACCGCAGATAGGCTCCCAAAGATACAACAAAGTCTCCCATTTAATGAAGTACCTCATGTAAGCCTAGAACTCATGCCAAGGAAATCTGGAATTGTATAGATATTCTAGAAGTTATGATAAAAACAGAAGCACGCGACCTGAGGCTTTCGTCTCCGCGGACCCAAGGGTGAAGTGGCTTAAATCATAATTTTAGAGTCAGTTTTTCACAATACAATACAATACTGCCACCGATACTTCACCGAATATACCGACAGCAATTTTGAACACAACCCACGATCATTATTTCATGAAGAGATCACGGTTCCTAAAAATAGCTAAGCGCAGTCGCCTCCTGGTCGATGCCCTTGGTTAAGGCTCAAACATAGAATTAAATTAAGTGATTAAGCTTTTCAAAACATCTATTCCACTCACCCTATAAAATTGAAAGGGTTGCATGGTGAATCACTGTAACCCCGCTCTAGCTAGTTACGCATTATCTTTTTGATATGGCTGCGTTAAACTTAGGTTCTGGGATTACATGAATTTTAAGTCTTGCTCATGAAAGTTTCAATGCTATTTTATTGAGGAAGTGCGAAAAGCTTAAGAGCAATGTCGAATCGAAACAAGTAAACCGAGATGCAATGTAACAGCAGTCAAGGCGACGGAAGGTTCTCCGGGTCGGAGGTTGCGGTGGCTATCATACTTGAAAGTTATGTTTTATAATCAATCAAAATTGTTATTTTAATAACAAAAAAAAAAATCAAAAACTGAAATTCGCCAGTTAATGCAGAAATTAACCGCCAGTATATCGTACAAGAATTGGCTCACTTATAGTCAGCCACATACGGAAAGAGGCGTAAAAAATGCGCACGCTAGCAAATAGAAAGGGTATAGTGGTAAGTTTGACTTTTCAAAACCATTTCATTTCATGTCATCTTATGTACCATTCCTACTATCTAGATAATAAATATCTTTAACAAATGTCCCCGCTTTCAAACTTTTGATATGATAATCGCTACATATATATATAGATTTTGTATAATGTGGTATAAACTAAATGTCATTGAAGAATATGTATTTTAAGAAAGATATATAGGACATTCAAGTAAGGGCTATCTTTTTCTCAGAGTTGGAACTTGTCTAGCCTATCTCAGACAAGTCTTTGGTTTGATATGAGAAATGTTCTTGTTTCACCTTCTATCTCGATGTATAACTTTATTTTGGTTGTCTGTTTATTTCGATTGTTGCCATGCGCCACTACCAACAGACTTTGAGTTTACTTTTAAGGGCGCTAGCTTGTTGTAGTTCTTTATTGTGGTGAAGTTCAGGAACTTATGAACGCTTACAAGATACAACAAACAATGCTTGGTCTCGCATGAAGTCCTAGAAATCTAACCTCGCCGCTTTGGATTGAAGCGAGTCTCCCATGTCATTTCAAATGTTATAGCCGAGTAGATAAGTGAGGCAACGCATTTGAATTCCAAGACCAATACAAGTTCAAATCTCCTAAAGCCAAGATGCAACCGAAACACAAATCTCACTGGGAGATGTGTCCGTATCGCTGATATGGAGCATGAGTGCCGACAAATTTGAGGATGAAGTGCATGTAAGAATTGAGGCCAAATTGTCGGAATACCAAGGCTTTTCCCCGCTCAAAGGCTTTTCCGCTCAAAATCTCTTTGCATGCATAGCCATCAAGGAGCCAATACGTATTTAAAAAGGGATTAGCAATCTATCTAAAGCGCATGGAAGCTTCCACCACATACCGTTAGGATCTTCAATTTGCCCAAGAGCAACTACCTTTCAAAAAATAGGGTTCTTAACTCAGCCATGCATGCATATTTCTGGCCTTCCTGAACTCCCTAAAATAAACCCTTAATCGGTGCAGAATAATTTGGCTGTGCCAAACCAGCCCGTGAAGCAATAACTGCACCCCAATCTATTTCATGCAATTTTGGTTGAAATTTGATCTATTTTGTCGAAAAGTAGCTAAAAGCTGACATGTTTGGGGAATTTTGACGATAAAATATACAATACCCCTATATTCTTTGCGCTTCATTGCCCTAAAATGCCATCAATCCGTGATATGGATTGAAGGCGTGATGTGTCGATTCAATTATTAAAGAAAACGCAATCTTCAAAAGCACATAAGCTTCCCCATTTAAGCTCCCAAATCTCTTCACCACACCACCAAGAACCAATGCCCATTGCTTTTGCATAGGCTTTAGAAGGCCCAAAGGTTCTTTATAATCCTCAAGACAAGGAACCTAATCAATGAAAACCATAATTATCACGGAGAAATGAATGCTAACAGATGATAAAGCACCATTTTGATCTCACGTGTTGAGCTTCCTCTTGCTTGGAAACTCTACAAGCTTCCATATAAAAAGAAGCACCGAGAATGTGAAATCAGTCTTCAAGAAATGAAGGCACTTACTTGGAAATTGCCTCCTAATTTATTTCCTCAGAACTCAATTCTCAAACAGAGCAAGTAGGAATTAGTCACAGAGCTCTAGAAAACAAAGACAAAAAAACACACATTAAGGTAGTTTATCTAAAAGACTTAAGGTTAAGAATAATGTGGTTCCTGGAGACCGCAGGACATATCACATTAGATTCTAATAACATTCTCTCGAGAAATAAATATCCTCCCAAGGAATACATAACATGAGCATCTTTGGATGTAAGACAATGTCAGTTGTCATGATCGCCAACATGAAAGGTCAGGGTAATAAACTTATTTAACTTCCACTGATTCTGCAGGACTCAAAGATGGGGAAACTAAACTCATCACAAAGATGAGATAATGCTGTGGAGATGAAATTGTTGAAGCTATTAATAAAATATGTCGACTGACACAACGCTTTAATTTACAAAGAGTTTAGGATAACCCGTTGCATACACATAAGGACTCAAGCAAATGCCCAAGTGGCATCCCCAAATAAAAGACAGATCCGCCAACTGGCATTACAAAGCCCCCATTTCTTGATAAAACTTTGATAAAGTCGTATTTAATTAAAGTGGACTCATTCCATTCCCATTTTTCTGAACTGCCACTTACATAAAAGTAGCACCCCTAATTAAAACTATCCTTAATTCTACTTTGAATAAAACTCAACTGAAGCCGGTGGCCGCAGCTTCCCGTGTTCATGAAGCCGAGAACAAAACAATGCAACCGGAACAAAGGAAATTCACAAGTTCAAACTTTCGAAAATGAATTTTATTAATAAATTGAACGTGATACAATGTATTTTACATCGGACGCAGAGACCATGCATGTCTTGTCGCCACAAGCATCATCTCGTAGGTGTCCACCCTTAGGGGATTAACTTCAGGGCGCTTCTTCATGCCGCCCGTGTTCTCGGGGCAACCTCGAAGAGTGTGGAATGCCTCACGCGGAGGCTCTCGCTACCAACACTGGCCCACCGACTTTCTCCACTCTCCTCCGCAGCCTTTCATCAATATGCTCCATCCCCAACCTCCGGTGGATGTTATGCTTGCAAGATGCCTCGAGCTTCGATTATCTCTTTGTTCTTCGCCGTTTTTTATCCCCGTGGTGTAGCGAGCAACCTTCGAATGCCAGCAACCTTGTCCCAAAGGCCGCAAGAGTGTAGCGCGGACCGGATCTCGTGGCCGAATCCGGTGATTCACTTTGAGTCGATCTCGCGGTCGCCCGAGCTGCTCGCGGATGCCCTCGAAATGGATTCTGCCGGTAGTTCCGGATTCGTGCCTAAACCACCGGAGCAAGGAGAGTATGATTAATACCACTTGCCATTAGTCAAACGAAGAAAAGAATGTTGAAATCAAATACAACGGAGTACTCCATTCCATACAACCGCGATCCAATGACGTGGTAGAACTGACTCGAGTCGAAAGCAATAATACGTAACTGAACGAAGTATTACCGAA